>OY747134.1:68246807-69446807 GCA_963556465.1 Berberis vulgaris | reverse complement strand
TTGTGAGTGCCCTTGCATTTTTTTGTTTGCGAAACTTGCAA
Source organism: Berberis vulgaris (assembly GCA_963556465.1). Lineage (NCBI taxonomy): Eukaryota > Viridiplantae > Streptophyta > Magnoliopsida > Ranunculales > Berberidaceae > Berberis > Berberis vulgaris. The sequence goes on along the minus strand of OY747134.1, from coordinate 69,446,766 downwards.
AACACAAATTTTTTTTTCCAGTATAATGATTTCTATACTAAAACTAGAACTACCATAAACCCTAATTACGAGATAAACAAAGTAACATAAATTTTATTATATCAATCATCACTTACAATGTTCAACTCTATGCCTTATTTGTAAGCTTAGTAGCTTCTTTGGCAAACAATCTAATCTAACCCTAACCCTACTTTGGTAGTGCCCTAACTAATACAAATTTTATCATATCCAATTAACAAATAAATACTCTAACTACCCGATTATAATCATCCTCTCTGGGTTGCAGGAGCTCGACCTCAAGTTTCAAGTCGAAGAAGTTCGACGAACACAAGCAGTTGTTCACAGAACACAAGGCAAAATGCACACGAAGTAGACCACTTCGAAACTTATCACGATACACACTTGCCATAGATAACACCAATTCATAAAAGTTGCAAGGTAATTCAAAGAACAATAATTCGAAACAAAAAGTCAAATGATTTACTTTTTGGAAGTCGCGCACGTGTGACAGTGCCCTTAACTTCCTCAAAAAGTTGGAGGGACTCTGATAAACAGTATAGCTCATTTGGCTCTTTGTGCATCTCGACAAGTTCGTCTTCCAGGTTTCCACCAAATTTCTCCCATCTTCTAGTAACTCTTCTCTGCCTATATTTTTTCTTGTTTTCTCCAGACATCGAAAAATGGGTCAAGGTGGATACCAATGTTCTGCTACATCTCTCAAAAACTCCTAGTCCGGCTCAAGTAGTGGCATATGGCATGGTGGGATCGGTAGTGGGGTGTACACATGTCACTGGGATGAGGGTGGTGTAGGGGAAATTGGTTCAGGTTGGGGGATATAGGTGTATTGTGATTGTGGATGGTATTAGACACTGCGGGGGTATGTATTAAACTCGACTTGGGCTATATGGATATTTGTATGGGGACGAAGAATAATATGTGTATATGTATGAATAATAGGGGTATGGATATTGGGAATACTAAGGGTCACTCATTTTTTCACTGTCGGGGTAATCTTATTGTTTCAATTATTGTTGGACTAAAGATTGTTATGTAATTTCTGGACTGTAGGGATGGATCTGCAAACTCTGAATATCTCAGGGACCAATTCAAAGACAACCAGGAATGGGGGTGTACACAATCACTTACTCGGGTGTAAATAATAGATCTGAAACAGGGTGTGTGGGTGCTTGATGGCGGCAATCTAACGACTTCTAGGGCTGCATTGGAAGGTGGTTGGGGCTGGATCTGGTGGCGGTGTTGATGGCAGGAGCTTGGACTCTGATTTCCTTTTCTTCGTCCTACAAATCTTCTTCAAATGTCTTTGAATTCCCCTTCTCAATTTCTCTTCCTCAAACGATCACTTAAGCCAATCTAGAGCCCTTTCGGCTTTGATACTAATTTGATGGTTTCTACACTAAAACTAAAGCTAAAACTAGAACTACGATAAACCCTAATTACGAGATAAACAAAGTAACATAAATTTTATTCAATCAATCACCACCAACAATGTTCAACTCTATGCCTTATTGATAAGCCTACTAGCTTCTTGGCAAGCAATCTAATCTAACCCTAATCCTACTTTGGCTAATCCTTAACTAATATGGATTTTGTTATATTTTACCCAATTAATAAATAAATACTATCTAACTACCTGATTATATCACAATAACTATGTGCTATAAGGATTAGTGTTAGAATTTGTTCAATACTGTCTGATGCTTACTAGTGTTTGGCTAGTATCGTGGCCAATTTCATTTTGTTTCCTAGATAGAACCATTTCTTGGCTAAGCATAAAACTGAATTGCTAAGGTGCATATGTCAAGATGAATTTTCAGTGATCAAATCGTTTCGTTTATCATGAAGCACATGTATTTAAGGGAAATTGTCATTATTGGCTTCACAGTAATTTGCATTATCCTTTTTTTTTCCCCTTCAAAATACCCCACATTCCCAGTTGCTGTTATCTTATTTTGCAAACAACGAAAAAGGACACCCCCCCCCCCCCCCAGTTGTTTACTTTTGTATCTGTCACTCTGTGCTGCTTGTGATGCACCTTTTTTTCATCTTTCATTATTAATTTATCACAAAAAATAGAGTTTTGAAGGGTAAAACAAAAGGAACATAGCGATTTTTAACATAACTAGATGCTAAAGTTCTTGTAGGACTTGATCAATAAGTCAACTGATGTTGTTCTGCAACATCTTACCTAAACCAAGCCCTTAGATATTACCACTGAAGTTTCTTTGCCTGAAGCCCAGTTAAATCATTGCTTCGAGTTTACCCCTCCAATTATTTCCTGCTAAATGCTTTTATTCCTGCGAAGGAACTATTAATTAGAAACAGTTAGAGAATACATAAAATAATTTCTTACAAGTGACAATACTGATCATCTTCAAGGAATTAATCATCAGTAGGTAATGTGGAAGAAAGTTCTGGAAGGGATCCCAGAACTTTCTTCCTCATTACTATTATTAGTTTCTTTGGATCCCATTAGTTGTTATGCTCGTATAATATTTATCTGGTTTCACCCTTGAATCTTCTTCAGTTTATTATACATATGCTGGTCTATGAGTAGGATATTGCAGGAACATTGGCAACAGAAGAGGCAGACGATTCAGCACAAGTCTCTAAGCTTCGCTCAGCTCTTGAATCTGTTGATCATAAGAGAAGAAAGGTATCCTTAACTATTTCCCAGCCATCATTCCGTTTTGATATTTCCTTTTCTGCTATGCTTATTACTCAAGTAGTTTAGTCTACGAATTAAAACCTTCAATGTTGATTACTGAACTAATTTGTGATGCACCAAAGTTATGTATGTACAAGGTTTACCAAGCTGCTGGTTTGTAACCTGCCAGGCTTATCATTGATTAAGATTCTTCCTGGAAAGGATATAAAATTATAAACCTTTTACTATTTGTATGTGGTAATAATACAAAATTTGTTCTTCCATCGACCCAATCTTCTTCCAACAGATGAACTTTATGATGCTGTTTGCTGTCTCAATCCATGTCTCCTTCATTCTTCTCATTGCCCTACTTGTCTTCACCCAAACAGTGACTTTAACTGCTATATGCACTCTGCTCTTTGCTATAAGAAATTCATTACTTTTTGTTTTCACCTTTGTCGTTTTTTTTTGGTATTTTTGCCATTATTTTACTTATAGAAATCCACAATTGGGTATTTGTCGCTATGAGCATATTATTATGTTATTGGACCGCTTTCATGATTTATTTTTCGTGCCTAGTGTTTATGGTTGTGAAAGATGAGCTATTTTTTATACTTTTAACCATGCTGAACGTAGGGTTTATTTTGCTGATATTATAGTTGGGCAGACTGTTCCAATTATGCGTTTTTATTTGGTAAAGTTTAAAAGTGACAGAATAGAATGCTTAAAGATGATTTGAGGACTAATTCCAGAAAAAATTGTGCTAGTAACTCATTGCCATGCGTGCAATAAGGGACATGACACATCTTATTCCTATACCTATATGATAGTAACTACTTATAGTATTGACTTTTTCATTGCATGTGTGTCCTTGATGTCTATCTAAGCTTTACAGAATATATTGGTAAAAAATAAAAATAAACATGCTGTATTTAACATAAATTGTTGAAGATTTGAATTGTTCAACTGTTTTAATTTTTTTTCCTTCCTGGATCAATATCATTTAGGTTTTGGTATAGATTGATTATGCTCAAGTAGTGAAGAATGCTCAATATCCTTCCTGGATCAATAGCAAAGGTGAGGCAAAACACTAGTGAAGAAGAACGTGAGGTTACCACAATCCAGTCTCCCACGACATATGTTCCTCGAAGGTCCTCTCGAAGCAAGAAGACAAATCCTAAATTCAGGTAACTGATGATGATACTACAAGTAGAATGCAACTGCCTATTAGCACCTTGTATGGATGCTAGATTAGTGCTAGCATTCAATGGTTTTTATATCATGATTCAATGTGGATCATACCCTTACACCGACTTTTCATACATCCTAGGGCCCACGTTAGGTATAACTCACGTCATGAGAGTGATTAAAGGATTGATTGGTACTTATGAGGAAGAAAAGTTATGGTAGGTCTATCATGCAACTACCTTAGTAGCATAACATTTTGCAGGGTTACACCCCAACTTGGAGACGGTGATTCTAGAATTAATTAGGTTCCTTGTTGAAGATTTGAAGCGAGTTTTTTGTCCTGTGGACGCTGTAACGAGTGAACGTATGAGTGATTGTAAACTTTATCATCCTCTGTTTTCATTTCTAAGGTTCGGGGATCCTAAATAACCCCGCTCGCTTTCCAAAAAAAAAATTATGCTCAAGTACCCATTTCTTTAGGTGATTATTTGAGATTGTTTTGCTAACCATATCAGTAAATCGGCGGATGGAAAATATAACAATCAGATGGAACAACTTGCACTAACTTTTTCATTAGGATGTTTGGAGTTATTAGCATGCAGTGACATTCTGTTATTCTTGCTATCAGATTTTGCAACAAATGCGAAGTGATTCAGCTCTACTAACACAAGAACAAGGAGGTTCACCTATTAGGAATCCTTCAACTGCAGCTGAAGATGCACGGCTAGCATCTCTCATAGCTCTTGATGGGATATTGAAACAACTCAAGGTTTTACCTTAGTTTGATCTCCAGTGTGATGACAACTTTGGTTTAATGATTCACTGGCTACTGTATACTGATTGTTTTTTCTGTATAGGATATCATTAGAGAAGCATGTGTAAACTCATTGAGCAGAAGTAAGAAGCGAGCTATGCTTGAATCTTTGGATGAGCTAACTGAACGGATGCCTTCTCTTCTTGATATCGATCATCCATGTGCGCAGAGGCAAATAACAGATGCTCGTTCCGTAGTAGAGGTACATTCGAAGTTTTGCATTCAATTGGTCGAAGACCGTTTTCTGATCTCATTTTTGTTACAGAATAATTGCTTGGTTGCAATAACAGAAGTTATGTTCAATGTGTTAAATCCCTCTGAAATGGTGAAATAATACCATTTTCCACGAAAAAATTGAATAGACTGAAAACTTAATTGGGCCAAAACTCGACCAGGTGAGGTTTTGAACTAATTCGACCCATGAACTTGAACGTAACTTATTGTTTACTCAAAAAACTTGGAGCACTGGTGAGTTGATTTGTGGACAAATAACCAAAATCAACAATGCTTAAGAATGTTCTGCACAAACAAGCATGCTTGCTGACCATGCGAGAAATATTTTACTGTGCTTGGGGATTTAGCTTTCAAGTGCAGATTATGGACAATAATTAGTGCCTAGGGCCTTATGCTAGGGCGCCACATAGGGATTGAGGTTTTGAGCGTAGCTAATGGACAGGATTGCGCTTAGGGCTTCCAGTAGATAATGCTTATGGAACCCTTGACATCACTTGCAAGAGCTCGAAGTGGTGCCATCTTTGCCAATGTGGTTCATTGACAAATTCATTGACCATGGGACTGAAGAGATGCATACAAAATTTGTATCAGCAAATCATACATGTGAACTTGGTCTATGCATATCATTTTATCATTTTGTGTATGATAATATGTTGGGAACTGGTTTGTTTATCAATAGGAATTCCAAGTTATGACAGAGCAAACTTCAGGTTCTTTTTCTTTAGAGGCTTCCGTCACCCTGACCTCACTGTCTCTCTATATCCCACGACGGGTCTGGTCTTTACTCAGGATTTCCCTGTGAATATGCTTTGGCAAGTGTATGTGCACTTGCACTGACTTCTTTTTTTTCTTGAAAATTTTGCAGTCTATTCCTGAACAGGATGACCATCAGCAAGGCGAAATGCGAGCCCTCCAACCATCGGCCGACCGAGGATCAAGTGCAGACACTGATGTGACACAGTGGAATGTTTTGCAGTTCAATACAGGTTCGACAAGCCCATTCATTATCAAATGTGGGGCAAACTCAAAGTCCGAGCTAGTCGTTAAAGCAGATGCTCGAGTTCAAGAGCCTAAAGGTGGTGAGATTGTTAGAGTCGTCCCAAGGCCAACTGTTTTAACTGATATGAGTTTGGAGGATATCAAACAAGTATTCTCCCAACTCCCTGAAGCTCTAACCTTGCTTGCTTTAGCAAGGACTGCAGATGGAACTCGAGCCCGGTATTCTAGATTGTCTAGGACCCTTGCAATGAAAGTTCCATCATTGGGGGATCTAGTTAGTGAGCTTGAAAGGGTAGGAGTACTGAAAGATGTTAAGTCATAAATGCATTGGATAGCTTTTTTTGAAAGTATCCTTGCATGTCTTGTAAAACTGTTTCCTCTTATTTGTCACCCAAGTTAATTTAGTGGGTTGTGCATATTTGTGTCCTCTTGCCTTTCCTTAATGTTATCCATGCAAGTTGGATTGTAATGACACCAATGTTATAGTAATAGTAATGTAATTTTTTGACACCAATGTTATAGTAATGTAAATTTTTTGATACCAATGTTATAGTAATAGTAATGTAATTTTTTGACAATCGAATTGATAGACTATTATCTGTTACAATTGGTTGGAACGATAAATATAGGCTGTTATGTTGTATATGAACTGTGTTTCTTTTTAAATGTACAACATACATTTTTTTTTTCATGCATATGGGTATTTGACATGGCTCCGGCTTTTTGACACCTCCGATTCCCCTTTTTGGCACCCCTTTTGTTAACCTACTAAGGGACGCCACCAATAAAATGGGTATTTCAACATGTTTCCAAATTTTTTTGCCAAAATTTTGGGTCCATTAGAGCAAGAACGAACCCCTTCCTCCCAACTTCTTTCTCCTTCCCAATCTCCCTGCAATTGTTCCATTGTCTGTGTCTCTCGTCTTTTGACGCTCGACGTCTCTCTTTTCTAGTTCTCCAACTTCGTTTGGAATGAATGAGTTTGGGAAAAGATTTTACGCAGAAATTGATGAGTTTAATGAATGTGATGATGGTACTTCAAGATGATAATGGTGAACGTGAGGGTGAACATTGTAGACGTGAGAGTGTGCATTATGCTTCATTATAGGAGGAAATGATGAAGATGAACAATTTAGAGATGAAAAACAATCCACCATACGATTAGGTTTTGAAAATTTTATTGGAGATTTTTGAGCCATATCACTGAGAGAGAGTTGAGTTTGATTAAGGCCAATAAGCGGGTCTTTCCTAAAGCAAAGAGATCGTTGTATATGTGAAACATAAATACAAATGTTAAGAATAATTGCAAAAAACACTTAAAAGGATCATGAGGGGTGGTACCAGTTTATTGGTTCTTTTTCAGATTTATATGGATCAAGTACAAAAGAAAAATGATAGTCGACCTTTGTTAAATTTGATAAAAAATGGATATCACATCCAAAGTGTTTGAATTATTTGAAGATTGTTTGATATCTGCAGAAGGAGTACTTCGCGAGTGCATAGACGTATACTTTAATGCATTTGGCTAACGGACAATCGGTCGCGTTAAATGTGCACATTCGAAGTTGAAGATGTTGGAAAATTCTCAATGGACATTTTTTAATATATGGACAAAGATACATGACATGATCCAAATCCAATTGATAGAAATTAAAGTGTCATTTCAACAAAGTTTGATGAAGATGAAAAATTAGTACATGTCGAAGTTTTAGAAAACTTCATGGGTCTGTGGCGCAAAAGGATCTTGATTTGATGTTATTTGAATTTCCGAGGTGTGAATGGGTGGGGAATGATCTAGTAAGTGTGGATGTGTGATTCAAACCACTCATGAGTTGTGTTATGCTCATGAAATGGCTGAGTATCTAACCCCCAATGGAGAACTTTCATTGGCTACCTTGGACAAACATTGGATGCTACTTGGAAAAACACTTATTCCTAAAGGTGCGGATGTGATTATAGAGTCAGTGGTCGATGCCATTATACAAAGGTTTAGTGAATCCATTAATGATCAGGAGTTGGTGTTTAATATGAAGCTCCTAGAGTTGAGTTGCCTAGGTTCAATTCTAATGATGAAACCATCCGAACTTGTTGCGGGCAATGGGAAACCTAAAAAAGGTTGTCCAAATATGAGAAGTCGAACAAAAGGGACCCATCAGGTCATGAGTACATCAAGACCCAAAAGGAGCTAAAAAGTCAACAAAATATCTTAAGCTAAAGCCGTAACCGGAGAAGTGAAAAATTACTTTTATGAAGCAAATCACACCGTGGATTCATGATTATGTTGATAGCATTGAGAATGTACTTGTTGATGACAATTGTGAATTTCGATGCATAACCAATTTCCTAGATTAGGACAAGGAAAATGGTTGGAAGCATGGGTGAGTAGGGGTCAACAAAAATGAGTGAAAACTTAAAAGAACTTAGCTATATATAAAAAATTAGAAGAAAAAAAATAACACATACCTAAACATATGCAATTATTCCTCTAACTCCTCATCCGTAGGGTTAATCATTGAGACCTTTTAAGACTTTTCTCCGGAGGAAAATTCTTAGAAGAAGAATATCAAGACCTTAGCTATGTATAAGCGTTGGAGGCTTCATCTTCTCCTCAAGAAGAACTAATTAGGCTAACACATCTAACATGGACAATAGATAATAAAAATTAAAAAATCATCTTTATTGAAGAAAACTAAAAAGACTTGCAACTTTCTCTGGAATATTTGTTCTGAAATTGCAATCCTTTATATATATATATATATATATTAATTGAGCAATTAAGTCTTTAATAAACTTGACACATAAAGGGATCTTCTTAAGTGTTGTGAGGAAGGGGATGTTTATATGAAGATTTTAAAAACCCTCCAATATACCCTTGTATTGAGACTCCTTTTTGTTATTGACTAATCGAGGGGGAAATGGGGCGGGTGGGACTTTTGGCATTAACTCATTAAATTGGGGTTTGATAGGTTGTTTCTCAACTCTAGATGGAGTAGGTGCAATTTGAGAAGTTTTTAGGACTTGAGCGGTTGGCTCAACTTGAGTAATTGGTGACTCCCGAGTAATGGGGCTAACCTAATTATCTATTGCTTTTCCAGACCTAAGTGTGATGAAATCGACATTGTCATTAAATTGGTCAGGAGTAGATGAGTTTCCTATTTGGTTCACTCCTCTTGCTCTAGGATTGGTTTCAGGTTGACTTAGTAAGATACCCATAGCTCGCTCATTTAAGGTAACAATTATATGTGCAAGTTGATTATGAACTTGGCTGGTTTTTGGTAATAATATCCAAATTTGTTTCTGGTAGCTGAAATCTTTGGTTAGCTAGCTTATTAGACCGGTCTAAGTTGAGTGCCAACATTTGAATTGTGTCATGTAAGTTAGGACCTACACCTACTTGTTGGACACGAGTCCCAATATTGCCTATGGGATCAAACACTAAATCTCTTTTGAAACTCATTTGTTGGTGAGTGCAATTTTGATTTTGTTTAATCATCTGTCTGTGAGGTTGTGGTTGCCTATTTTGATTTCCCTAAAAACCTTGCGCACTAGCTAAATTTTGTGAAGGAGAATGAAGACTCCATTGAAAGTTTGGGTGAAATCTCTGATCAAGATGGTAAGTTTGACTAAATGAATTGGCTGTTGGTTTATGGAAGTTGGTATAGGCACACACCTGAGCCCCAAAAGTGTCTAGTGTATTATAATCCCCACTCATAAGCTTGTTGACATATATTTGAACAACCCTGATTTGGTGTAGTGACATACATGATAGGGGTGAGGTTGTTCGTAGTGGTCATTAGTAAAAAAACGTCAAAATTTTGGGTCAAGTTGTTCATACCCTCAGCTAGTTGGTCCATAACAGATTTCAGTAGGGGTGGGCATCCCATCCTGATCCCGTCTCAATTTTTTTCGGGTCTTAGTGGGATTGATCAATGCCATCCCGATCCCATCCAATCCCGATCTAGAGTGGGATAGGATCGGGATGAAGATTTTCAATCCCGCCTATCCCGTCCGAATTGAATTTTTAATATTTATTATTAATATTTTTATTAGGAATGCTCTTGTAGTTGGGGGTGGGTAGTATTTTTTCCTCTTTGTGACGTGCAACTTTCCAGTGTGTATATCTTTTATGTGTCTAAAACATACATAGATTTTGTGTGTTTTTACACTTCACTAGATATTTTCACTCACTGAGAAAGTCTACTTTCTTACAATGAGAGTGAGTTACAATGAGATGTTTCCTATGATTTGCAACAACCAAAGGAATGGGTCATAATTGGTATATGATCAGTACCAGTTTGATAACATAGGGTGTTTTTGAAATTGATTAATCACCCTGAATGTTGTGAAACTCATCTACACTATGTGAGAATATGTTGATTAGAGGCGTAAGTCTAGTAGATGGTTTGAAATCTCAAAAAATCATCTTGTTTGAAACATAACTGATCAGATTTGAAAGGTGGTGAGCAACATAGGGTTTGCCAGAGAGAAATGAGTGTACTAACAATTATACACATTTATTCCTTGGCATTGAATTTTTGACACCACCAAATTCCCTCTTTGACACCACCAGCCCCCTTTTTTGACCTGTTAAAGGACACAACCAATAAAAGGGTCATCTCTTATATCTCAACCTCTATTTTTTCTCTCTTATGAATAACAACAACCAGCAACAACACCACCCCGCCCCGCCGCCATTGGCCCCACCTCCTGTTTTTTTTTTTTTTTTTTTTTTCTCATTCGCTCTTGTGCAAGGACGAATGAGGAAAAAAAGGATAAGAGAGGAGGATAAGATGAGGAAGATAGGAGAAGGCGGGGGCGGTGCGGTTGTTGTTGCTCTGTTTCTATTCTTGAGAAAATAAGATGAAGCGAGAAGAAGAAGAAGAGGGGAAGAGACTGAAAATAGAGAGAATGAGAAAAATAGAGGAGGAAAAGAAGAAAGAAAAAAAAGGGAGGAGAAAAAAATGTGGGGGAGGAGTGAGGCAAGGTGGTGGGGGCGGCAGAGAGTGGTGGGTGGCAACATTGCCGCTGCTTGTTTTGTTGTTCTTGAGAAGAGGGGTGAGAGACAAGAATAACCTCTTTTTTTGGTGGTATCAAATATGAGGTCGTAGTGTTAGATAGAAAGGTGAAGGTAGTGGTATCAAAGAAAGGGAGTTGGTGGTGCAAAAATCCGGTGGCCTTATTCCCTTCAAACAAAATAATAATGTACATGAGCTTGGCTTGGATTTGGACTCGGGCTAGGGTTCGGTTGAACCTAAACTACCTCCAATCGTTATCGTCATTACTGTTACTAGTCGCGAGTGCCCACTATGCATGCATAAAATTATTTGTTTCATTTATTTATCTTCAGAATTAATTAAATGTAAAAAATTTCTATCCTTCAACGATTTTGCATTGAATGTATATGCATTGAGGAAGTTGTTGATTGACACAACAATAAAATAGTGCTAATAATTAAATTTTGTGTATCGCCTATTTAAGTACGTGTCAGGTGTGTATTTTTATTTTTATCAAGTGAATTGTATAGTGATTAACTATCAATTTGTAAAAGTTAGATTGTTGATTTGAATATTGGTCTTACAAAAACATTTTGAATTTAATTTTAGGGTTAATTGCACTTTCTCCCTAAAATATATAGCCAATTCAACTTTGCCCCCAATTAACATTCATATTGCACTTTCCTCCTCAGACTAACAGTCAACGTGCCTTGACTGTTAAACACCTCACGTGCCACCATTCCACCTATTTTGGATGTCAAAAATGCCCTTCACGTGCTTATCACGCAAAACAAGGTCTTCAATTTCTTTTTTTGTTTCAGAGGAGAGAGAATGAAAGAACCATTTCTTCTTTGTTCAAACATTGACCTTTATTGCTCAAAACCCATCCTTTTTCTTTCAATTCAAGAGCTTTAGATGATACCCATTTGTGAAAACATCGTGAAACAGTCATCAAGTCTATGTTTTGATCGAAATCTCAAGTGAGTTGGAAGAACAGAGGAGTTGGGCTCACACTCTCAATTGGGGTTCTCTAGAGGCATTTCATAGCTATGGCCTGAATTATCTCTCTCTCTCTCTCTCCTCTCTCGTTTACTTTGCTTTCTCCTTCAATGCTCTTCTTTCAGGGTGTCTGTTTTAGGCATTTCATCATCCACCTTCAATCGTTCAACTCTCCTCCACCACCACCATCACCTCCCTCTCCTTCCCCAAGTTCATCCGATCATCCAACCTGAAACCCATCCACTCGATCGCACGCGAAGTTCTCGCAAAGGTATCAGTCGAAGTAGCTCCCAAGTCGAAGGGACTCAAAAAGAGCTCGGACGCTTTGTGGAACAAATATGTGGACTAGTTGCTTTCTTTTTCACAAGAGAAGCTCCCTGCTTCTTCTTCTTCTCCTTGCTGATTCTTCTTTTCCGGTGAAGCTCGCCTGCAAGATACAGATAGATGGTGAGAGGGACACGAGAGAGAAACGAAAAATGGAAGAGTGAACGAGAGGGAAAAAAACACCCCATGTAACTCTCCAACTAATAAATGCAAAATTTTCTCACACAATCACCATATCAAGCACTCTCCAAGCAATATCAAAACACATAAACAAGTAATGTTAGAGAAATCGAAGCAAAGGGTTTTGATTTTAAGGGGAAAAAGACATACTTGTTGCCACCATCTTCACTGATTTGGTTTCCAAACTAGATGTGATGACCAGCGTAGAGAACCCTTTTGGCTCTCCTCATTACAACATTGCTGTCTGGGATGGGTTTCTTCAGAGACTCCTTCACTTCTGGTGCCAAGTCACCTCCCCGACTTTCTTCACGAGCTTCTTCGTCATCTCTTGCGACCGAAACAACATTGTTGTGTTGAAAAAGAGGAGGAAAGGAGGGGGTGGCGACGACTGTGGTGGAGGTGGAGGAGGAGGAGCAAGTGAAGGATAGAGGACTGGCTTTGGGGGTGTTTGGTGGTGTGTTTGAAGAGACTTTGGTGGTGCTGCTTAAGAGGCCGAGTTATCTCTTGGAAATGAACTCGTTTTAGTGCTGCAATGTTGGTGGTCCGGCAGGAGGTGGGACATTGTGTTTTGGCATATGTACACCCCTTCAGTTCAACCAAATTCAAGGTGATGGTAAGATGCGGAGTGGTGGCGTGAATTTTTGCTCTGAATGTTATTCAATGTTTGTAAATTCATATTGGTTATTGTTGCTTGTAAATTCTGCATTTTGCACTTCAAGTTGTTAGGTACTGAATGTTATTGAATGCTAGTAAATTCAGGTTATTGAAAGTGTTATGTCAGGTTGCATATTGATGCTTGAAAATGCTATTTCAGGTTTTGAATTACAAGGTTGTTTATTGATGCTTGAAAGTGTTATGTCAGGTTTTGAATTGCATTGATGTTAAGGCATTTGATTACAATGTGCTATTAACATCCAATGAATATCAAATGAATTTACCTTGTTGAAATAACATCAAACTTTGTTGCAAGAACATCGAATGAATTTACATTGTGCTCTAACATCCAATGTACATGTACTCATTCGAAAACTTGCTTACTTCAAACTTCCTATTCACTTGTTTGATTGTGTTTGTGACACCATGGGATTTGCAAGAAAATCAATTAAGAGTTGTTAATTAGCAATAACTTAACCTCTTAAAATAAATTTGAATGTAACTTTTCCCTCTGCAACAAAACTGACATAACAAATGATAAGATGAGTTGCAACTCAAGTTTGCCATCAAAACTTGGCAAGCTTTTCCACATAGTGATGCTTGAATATTGAATCTACAGTGAAATAACATGTAGATGTAGTAGTAAAAGCAGAGGTGAAAGTTATTGGTGGAGAAGTGGAGACGGTGGTGGTGAAAGAGGAGTTGGCGAATTATCCCAACGTCTTAGTGGAAGTTTGAATCTCAACTTTCGATTTTAATTGCATCAACTTTGAATCTTAGCCTTCAGATCATTAAAGGGTATTTTGGGCAGTAAAATGTGACATTTTTTAATCTAGCACGTGCCTTGACAGTCAAGGCACGTTGACTGTTAGTCTGAGAGGGAAAGTGCAATATGAATGTTAATTGAGGGCAAAGCTGAATTGGCTATATGTTTTAAGGGGGAAAGTGCAGTTAACCCTTAATTTTATGTGCGCTACACATGTTATTCACACACCCTTAAATATTAAATTGTTTAAATCAACATATAAAGTTTTAAGTTTCTTCAAAATGCAATAAAAATAGGAAAATTAAATTCATGAATAATACAAGAAAAAATAAGTTAGATGTTAACGTTTGAGAGGGGCTGGTTTTGATAGTAAAAATATGAAATGTGAAAACAAAATTGTAAAAAAATGTAATAGTATTTTTTATTCAAAAGCCACAAATAACCTTTCCACTTTCTACTCACCTTATGATTTTTCTGTAAATATTACAAAGTTGGGAGGGCAAAATGAGAATAAAAAATAGGTTGAAGACATGAACACTGTTCATCCAGTGTTGCCTAGAATTGGGGTTGTAAATAGAGCTGAGCAGGTCCGGTTAACTGGCCAGATTTGCCAAAACCGAGGACCAAACCGAGGTTTTTAAAAAATAATTCAGGGACCACCCAGACCGGTGAGATCGGTTAACCGGAGTCCCAGGTAACTGAGAATTCGGGTCGATTCTTGGGCTTTGGTGGTGGCAAGGAACTGAGACAAAGATGATGAATGAGGAGGGGTTCAACACTGTGATTGCAACCCAACATTCTTAGTGCGGTAATGTACAAACTTCTCTCCAAATCTCCATGAAAACCTATCAACAAAATCCATCTCAGCGATCTACACACCATTAAAAGTCTTCCCTAACATGCCCATTTTCCCTCCCTAACATGCCCATTCTCCCTTACACACCACTTCGTTGCCGCACTTGTAGATTGGTCTTCAATCCCTTGTCCATCGACGATTACATGGCCAACATCTGGATCTGCCCCTTCTACTTCCAACACAACCATTTCCCTCCTCACTACCACTCAATCTCCGAAGACAATCTCCCCGAGCTCTTCCCTAAGTACACCACCATCGAGTATGAATCGCCCGCTGACAAACCCACTGTGCCCCCTTGTGTTTCTGATTGTTGTGGATACTTGTATGATTGAGGAAGAGCTACCGGAGTCATTGCTGGTGCCAAAGACGGGCTTTCTGATGAGAGTATATTAAAATTTTGAGGGATGGAATTAGGGTGTTGAAGGGGAGTAAAGTGGGAAGATGAGTAGGTGGTGGTTTGAGTGTTCTTTGGATCTAGGGTCTGCGAAGAAGAGAGTGGGAGAGAGGAGAGAGAGAAAAGTAGAGTTGACTTTTAGGTTGCTTTTGAGTTGGGTTTGATGTGGGAGGGGAATAGACTTTTGATGTTAGAGGGATATAGTTTGGATTGGGTTTTGATGTTGGAGGGTAAAGTTAGGGTTCGGCTTTGGGAAAATTGGATATTTATTTTTTTCTTAAAATTTTTGGGTCAGGCCGGTTAACTGACGGTCTTGGAAAGCTGTACCCGAGGACCGGATCGAAATTTTCGAGCCAGGCCTAAAAACCGAACCGAAGGTAAAAAATTATGAGAATTTCTAGCTGACCTGGAAAACCAGTCCCCCCCCCCCCCCCCCCTCTTAAAACACCTTTTTGGAGTATGTGTTTAAAGAGGAATGGGGGGGGGGCAAAAATGTATTTTCGCCCCCAGGCAGTGAAACCTCGCTGGTTTCCAAGGCCAGCTAGAATTGCTAAAAAATTATTTAAAGACCGGTCCGGGCTGGATCGGTTCCCGGTTCGATTCGGTTTTTTGGTCTTAAATGCCCAGCCCATAGCACCGACGATTACTGGTAAACATCCCAGCAAGGCCAAAGTGAAGTCGCTTCGCATCGCATCGCCCTCTCCGCAAATCGATTTCTTTGTCGATTTCAAGGTTGTGAATCGTTAGTCTTTATTTTTTTCTACTTCAAAGTTCAAGAATAGATGAAAAATCAATGAAACTCAATTAAGAACCACAATATATCATCTATTACTTCAGATGTTATCTTGAGTAAACAACCCTAATCAGGATTAGGAGTTTAGAGAGCTTCATAATTTGATAGGGTTTGGTTCAACTTGGGGTTAGGGTAAGAGGACACAAATTCATTTTGGTTCTAAACAGTAGGGAAAAATTCTCGTATTTATGATGTTTTGTGATTTCAAGATTTGTTTTAGTCTTACATTTCATTCATCTCAAGAGTTGCATATTTGCTAATTAAACCATGGAACACTTTCAGGAGTTTTGCCACTCAAGAAAAGGTGAATGCTTTCTTGTGTGATTGTTGATTCTGGTGCAAGTAAGTTCAGAGGACAATTCATGTTAGGTGATTTAGTGTGGGTCCGAGTCCAAAACCGTTCATGGTGGCCGGCTCAGGTATGTGTTCTTTTAAAGTAGTGTAGTTGATGGAGGATATAACGGCCATAGAAAGCACATTTGATGTGAATATAATTTTGGAATTTCCCACTTAGGTCGTTGATGAGAAGAGTGTAAGTGAGAGTTGCAAACCCAAAAAGAAATCAGAGGGGGAAGTTCTTGTTCGAGTGTATGGAAGCTACAAGTAGTAAGTGGGCTTTTACACTTTCCTAACAGTCTTCCGTTATCCTTCCTCAGTTTCTTATTATGTAGCTTATTTACTCTTTTCTGTTCAGTTTGTACGTGAACCACCCTGTAAGGTATCGCTCCGAGTTTGAGAAAGTGAGTGTTTTCAATCTCCTCCAATTTTGAGGGTGCATTTGTTTACCATGTAAATGTGTTGACGTTTAAAAGTCAATTTTTTAAGCAAATGCTTTGGTTACTCAATAATTCTACTTGTGCTATTTAACCCCCTACATAGAATTGCTGGAAAACAATCAAATAGAAACATTTCTTCATCATGATAAAAATTTAAATAGAATCAACCAATGTCATTAGGCAATCTGACTGAAGACAGATATACTAATGAATAAAACATCGTTAAGGGAAGTTTGCATGACAATCCGCCCAACCCCTGAATTAGTTCTTCAATGAAATACTTTTGCCCATCAGCTACACACCTCTAGCTAACAAAATCAAGTGAAATTCTCTGTTTTTGCTTCAATTTTGTGCCATTAGTACATTACACCCAAATAGACGTTTTCTGCAGTTGAATTTTCATAATCTCCCTCAGTTACAGGTTGACATGATCAAATAGCCATTTGCGTCCTTCTATCGAGTTTGAGATAGAGAAAAGTGAGCGAAGACAAGCTCCATTACGTTAAGTCCCGCTTCCTGCTGAATGTGCAGTTTAATGTCCAATTATGCAACCAAGTTTGAGTATATTTGACAATTACCTGTCAATGTTCTTACAAAAGATTTACACTACAAACGACAGACATTATTAGTATAACATCTTCAATTTCCTGTAATTTTTGTGATTTTTGTGTTGCTCTAATATAGTTATACTTACATTCATTGAACTTCATTCAGATTCTCAAGCAAAACAATGGTAGTTATAGGGAAGTATTTGAAAAGGCTTTGGAACAGGTAAACTTCCGTGGCATTCCCATAACAAGTTTTTATTTATGAGGATTAACATCAGAATCAATATCAAATGCATCGGTCTGATTTTTCCCTATTATTTTGGTTAACGTGTGTAGAATCTTTCTCACCTCAGATCCAGTAGCTTGAAGAGGAGCGTTTCCAAATCTGAAGGTTTTTGAATTCTTTATTTGCATGATGCATGTGTATGTAGCTTGTACTATTTTATGATTTGCTTTCCATTTGTGTGTGGATAATATAGGTGGCTCTTTAGTTTTATTTTTGTACAATGTTTGCCACTGGTGTCAGTCTATTCAAAGCATGTAGGTTCCATGATATACTCCTTGATGCAATCTAGCTGGTGACCACTGACACCAGGGATTCCCAACAAAGAAACCAATCGTGCTTAGACTCCTAAGGAGCTTTATATAGACAGTTTGCAAGGAAGATCTGATGGTAGTCTGGTAGAGCGATCAATTCATATCAACCTACCTCAACCATACTCTCTTGACATTTTTATGAATAAAATAGCTTTTTTTGTTAGAACTGGATACTGCATTGATAAACGAAAGTACATATGACTCCTGTATGCCCCATAGAGCAGTACAGGTTTTCTTTCAACATACACAGGTTTTCATTTGTACAATCACTAGCATTTGAAAATCTGGAAAATACTGGAAGTTAAGCGAATAAGTTATACAAGCATGTATTTTGCTGCTAGTTACACTATGTTGCACCTACTGTTAATAATATTGACATGCTAACTTTATTTGTGTTTTATGTTTCTCATGACAGATGGGTCTACGCTGGAAGCTGCAGAGAATGCAACAAATTTAAAAGATGAGGCTAGAAAGAAACACAAGTCAAATAGCTCCGCACCTGTAAGTGTGCTTAACATGTTTACATATCACTTGCCCTTAAGAATCACATGTTTTCTGGAGCTTTGTTAGCACTTTGTAACTCAAGCAGGCAATTAAGTAATTGACACTTGCAAATTATTGTAGATCGATGAACAACGCCTTCAAAATTATACTGATGCAGAGCCTTGGTCTCTGCAATAATTTCTCTTTCAGTTGCCATAATTGCATTGCCATTTCTTGAAGTCCCCATTTCACAATAAATTAACTGATTTTATTTATTTATTTTGTATTTTCTGATTTCTCTAGTAACTACGAAACAAATTGTGTCCATTCAGGGGGTAGGCTTCATTTGTGGTCTACCCACTCTTCAGGCAGCATGCTACATTACTCTAGATTCTTGCTTCTTTACCCCTTAATGGGTGCTAATATTATCTAGTATGTTAAATAGATATTGAGCTTAAGAGTGTAGTTATTTGTTTGTAGCTGGGGAAAGCAGACCATTTAGCTTTTCTCAAGCCCTTACTTTGTAGGAGAATAATATTCTAGCAACAGAAATGACGCTAAAAAAAAAAATGAAAGAGAAATCCCCAAGACTTTTTATACTATAATTACAAACTTGTCTTAGCTATGTAACAAATGTTAAGGCTTTAATTACAACATTGTGATCCATAATTGATAATTTTGCCTGCAATTTATTTCTTATAGCATATAGTTCTAGAGAGCTTTAAGGATTTGTAACAATATCACACCAATTAACAAACATGTACTCAATCTCATACCTCTTTATGCCAGGGTGCCATACCAGAGTAGCCATAAGAATGCATAAACGCTGTACTCCCTTTCGTTTCACTTTTGAAGGACTGATGTGGTCCTTTCCTTTCTATCTGTAGGCATGAGAGTCTTAGATGGCTTTGTGTTCTCTGTCATATGGCCAACTTTATATTCTTTGGAAATGTAGATGCTTCCAAAACAAAGGAACCGTTAAAGTTATATTTTTATCATTCTTTACCAAGCTGATCTTCATCTTGTTTCTTTTTCTTCACTTCATGCTCCTTTTCTTTTTTCCCCAATAAACAAAGAATAACACTTCAGTTCAACAAACATATTTTCTTCAGTTGGTTGACAATTATTCTTAATTTGATCATTAAGAGTTGATTGGAATTTTATTTGCGTGATTATTTATTTATTTATTGTTATTATTATTTTCAGGTTGGACATTCATAGTTTTAGCTGCTGACCAGAAGATTGGACTTTGCAGATAATAGGGCGATAAGATGAAAGTGTTTTCATGTATATTCATTTCAAAGTATAACAAATGACTAATTCATTTAGGCATGACTTGACACATTTCAAACTGTCTGATTGATTATTGATTTTGAGTTGGTTATATTCTGTCTGTTACCGCTGTAATAAACAAAAGCAAAACCATCATACACAAGCAAATGCAAAACTTCTGCTTGTGATGTATATATCAATGTTTTCTTATTGTTCCAGAGAAAACATGCAACTCATTTTGACGTGGTGTTGCTAATGTGTGATTTTTTTACGCCTCTTCTATAGTTTTCCTCCTCCCTCTCAACTTTTTCCCTAGCAGCTGGTGAGCCCTTTAATAAGAGGGCCGTGCTTGAAGAGGTGGTCCCCCGAACTTGGTCTTTGTTGTGTCATCTGAACAGGAGGTGGTCTTCCCTCTCAACGTCTACCTCCTAACAACCTCTTAAAGTCTTCTTCAAGTGTTTTTACTACGTTATTGTGTTATTGTTTCTGTATACCCCAATTCTAGGCAATAATGCTTTATAGTCAGGTTTTAGGCTTTTTACATTTCTATCCCTTTTATAGATAATGTTTGTGGTTGTGTTTTAAAGAGAATGGGTAAAAGTGTAAAAGCACTCAAGTTTGACAAAAAAATGGCTTTAAAGTCAGATTGCCTAGACAAACTCTTCTGTATAATCTAATTACATTGAGGTATTACTCATCTGTGTTGTCCATTGTTAGAAAAAAAAATTAGTCATTTAACCCTATAGACTAAGTTAAGTTAGAAGTCCAACCGAGGTTAAACAAATACTTTTCAACCTCAGTTACAACTAATACAATTAGCTGGGCCTATATTGGTTTGATAAACCGACAGTGCCAACACTACCTCTTTTTTTTTTAACAGTCCCAATACTACCTGTTTTTTTTTCTTTCTCGTGGGGTGTCTTAAAATAACTCTGGACTGAAATGTTGTTCATCCTCTTAGACCTCAGAACTGATGATACGTAAAAATGTCACACCCTTGAGTCGTACACGTGTCATGATGATCTCGAGGAACCACGGGTTCAAGCAACAACCCAATACAGGTCCAGTCCGAGCGATTCTCAGCCCGTTCAACTCCGGCCCACCAGGCGGGCCCGAACTCTTACAGCACGCTAGGCTCACACGTCCCACAACTATCCACGATACCCGTAAGCCCTTTTCAGACAAGTATCTCGAGGATCTGCTTTAGACGGGCAACCACAATTGCTATTTGCTTTCAACTAAGAAGCAAACATCAGAGTATTTTCCACACAGGGAAACTCCCTTCGATGGAATGCCCTTGGATTGGGAACTATCTCCCTTTTATCTAGGCACGGAGCTAATATGGAGCTTCCCTCCTACAACACGATTTCTAATTAGAGAGGGATCTTCACAAAGATCTCCTCCCTAATCTATTCCTATGATGGTCTGGTTAATCCAAGACTCCTTGCACTATAAATAAGACATAAAGTTGGTAAGCTAAGGTACACTACAAATTTCTTGTTACAATATTACAGCTTCCTCAGATCCTTGTCTGACTTTAGCATTGGAATGTCATTGGCCACTCCACGGTGGTCTGTGGCTCACGTGTGTTACTTGTGCAGGTCAAATAGGTTAGCGAGAACATGTCAGAGGGAGCGAAAAACGACTGCATTAGTTTGGCGTCGTCAGTGGGGACGACATAGTTCTTAATTTTACACTAAGCGTTGTCTCCTACCAAATCCCAGAGAAATGGTGACCAATAGGTCACACAACAACAAACCAGGGGACACGTCCAACGCTCCGGCTGTCCCTATACCAGTTTCTGCCATGCACGGACAACCTACTCACGCCCCTGCACCAAAATTAGACCCCAGAATTTAGGTGATGGCATCCCAACTACATCAGGTTATCAAGGCGGAGGAGACGCTCATGAGGTAGAATCCACCCGCTGTTGATGGAGACCAAGAATAGCACGGACTTCCATCTCTAGTGGACGATAGGGAGCAAGCGCATGAGAGCTAGGCCCTCGCCAGTTCCTATTGGACTAAGGGAGGTTGTGCGGCTAACGCTTATCCAGCCGCCAGGACAGAGAGGCTCGGCCCCTGGAATCCTCTCCGCAGAGGACCGCATGATCTTGACGTCCTATATCACCTCTCCGTCTTGCCATTCGTAGATCGGATAATGAATGAGGCCCTCTCAAGGAAGTTTACTCCCCCGAAGCTAGATTCCTACGATGGGACCACTGATCCCTTTGATCATCTACGCCATTACCAGCACGTTATGGCTCTCAAGGAAGGATCTGAATCCGTCATGTGCAGAACCTTTCCTACCAGTCTCAAAGGCCCCGCATTGACGTGGTTCCACAGCCTTCCGCCGAAGTCAATTGATTCTTTCAAAACACTTGCGAAGAAATTCCTGACCCGCTTCGTCGGAGCGTTTTAAAAAAGGCTCGCACTACACACTCTTTAAGGCAGAGGTCTGGCAAGATGCTCCAAGAGTATGTCACACGCTTCAACAATGAACTGACCTTCATCGACGGGTGCAGCGACGATACAGCCGTGACGACCTCAACTGCGGGCCTCAAAGAAGGAAAACTCTTCGAGGACCTCACCTTGGAGCCTCTTCTGGACATGGCAAAGCTCCTCAAGAGCGTTCAGACACACATCAACCTGGAGGAATCAATGACAACCAAGAGGGAAACCAAAGGCGAAAGAAAGCTCTCTACTTCGAGGGATAAGAAAGAAGGAAAGAGACACGAGGAAGAGGAGTGGAGCAAGAGAAAACACATTTACAACAGAATCCTGATCATCCTAGGCTAGAGAAGTCATCCAACTACGTTGGATCCAGAGCCATGACACCTCTGAATGCTAGTCTGTCGGATGTACTCAACTCCATGAAATATTGGGAGGAATTGAAGTGGCCCCTGAAGACACGCAGAGACCCTGCCAAAAGGGATAACAGCAAGTATTGTGCATACCACAAAAAAGGCGGCCACAACACCAACGACTGCAAGAATATGAGGTATGAAGTAGAGCACTAGATCCGCTAGGGCAAATTAAAAGACTTCCTGAAGTCTGAGAAGCAGCCAGAACCGACCAAGGACAAAGGGAGTCGGTCAAAGAGGTAGAAAATGAGACTTCTGGGATAATATACGTCATTTATGGAGTTTGACCAAATAAAGACCAGTCGCACAGATTCCGCAAGCGGACACTGTTGGATATGCGAACACAACCCGCGGACGAGGACATACGCGTTTGCTTTTCAAGAATTCAGAACCCCATTCCCACTTTGACCTTCACGAACATGGACTTAAACAGAATCCAAACGCCACATAACGACGCATTGGTCATCTCTGTGTACATTGCAAAGCGGGAAGTAGAGCCCTCGTTGACACAGCCAGCTCGCTCAACGTTCTGTTCTACAATGTTTTTCGCAGCATGGACCTCAAAGAGGAAAGCCTGTCGCCATCAGAGCACCCGCTGATTGGGTTTAGCGAGGAGAAGTGCTTCCTCGTGGAGGGATAAGGCTAGCCACAGTAGCCGGAGAACCATAGTTAAGGAAGGTCCTATTTCTGGACTTCATGGTGGTAGACGCACCATAGTCCTACAACCTCATCCTGGGAAGATCGTGGCTACACTAAATGGAAGCAGTGGTCTACACCCTTCACCAGTGTGTTAAGTATACTGCTAATAACTCAGAAGGGACAATACGTGGAGACCAACCTACGACACGAGGCTGCCACTACGCCACACTGAAACAGATAGAGTGCTCCCAGATCCAGCTACATCATGCAGAGCAGTCTGATCCAGTGCAAGGCCTATAGACGGAAAGGGCACCATTTTCGAGCGGTACAGAAGCAGTCAACTCTCCTGCCCAGGCAAGTGGGAACTGATAATCACATAATTATAACATTATTACCTCTTATTATATTTTTGTTAATCCTTATTTTTATCTTATTTTAGATTAATTATTAAAATTTTGTGTGTTTTGTAGAATGTGGAGCTGTAATGAAGAAATCAGAGAAAAATGCAATGAACAAATCTCAGACGGTGACTTCAGAGGAAGTAGAGGTGAAAATAGCCTAAGCCCATAACCTAAACTCAAAACCAAGCCCACAAACTCAAACCCAAAGAATATTCTCCCATTTATCCCATATTCAGATTTGATTTTACCTTGATTCACTCCATGAATCATCCATTTATCTCATCTCTATTCATTTTGTTCATTATCTATAAATACAATAGAAAATGAATGTGAAAGGGGAGGAGGAGAAGGGAATCAAGCCTCAATAACCAAAAACAAACCCTCTTCCTTCACAAAGTGATTTTCATCACACCCATCTCATCACCATCTATCTCACTCCCTCTCTGTCCAGACCATCTGTCCCTCCGCCACCTTCCCTGCCAACCACCGAGCACCACCATCATCCATCACAGTCCTCGTGCAACAAAACAGGGAGCATCTCCCTGTTTTCTCGTCACGTTCCTCTCCATCTCCCTGTTTTAACATCACGTCCTCACCTCCCTGTTCCTCTTTAGCAACCACGCACACCACTCCATCTCCTCATCCCATGTTCTCACCATCACAAGCAGCGCAACACAACCACCACGACAGGAGCATAAACAGGGAGTACCGCCCCTGTTTCTCTCGTCGTTCTCGTCCTCCTTCTCGTCTTTTTCTCTCACTCGTTTCTCCTTGATCTCTCTTTCGCTCTTGCAGGATTAGCAGCAACGAAGAAGGCGTAGGTGAAGCAAGAAATAGCGGCGGCGCAAAGCAGGCTCGCTAGAAACGAAGGCGCTGGTTTTCTGGCGGGAGAAAATTTGTTTTTCAAAACATTTTTGTTACTGGCACCCAGTGAATCATAAGAGCACCCCGGCTGGGCATGGCCTGACGTTATTGACATCCTGGAAATCTGATTTACCACCCCACTGGATCTGGCACTGTTTGCAACCGCTGATCTGCTGAGTACCACCGCACCGAGGCGGCAACAAACCAAAAGGGTTGTATAATTTATTTTACTGACTTAAATGCTTAATTGTTAATTACAATTTTATTTCAGAAATTTGATAAAGTGCTTTCACCTTTCATGTTCGATTAAAACTTGATATGTTTGGTAGTTAGATTCACATTTTATCAATATTCAAAGCATGTGCTAAAAATTATTATGCTTAGACTTTGATTAAGTGTGCCTTAAAAAGACACTTAATGCTTGGTAAGAGTTTATTTGCTTGAGATAAATTGTTAATGTTTGACAGAAACTTGATATGATTGGAATTGGATTTTAATGATCACATCTTCGGTGCAAGTAAGGGATCCTCATCCCTAAAGCTTCTCGTTTATAATTTCAGTAATTTAGATTTAAATATATTTGTTAACTCATCGGTGAGTACAAACCCCACAAAATCCATCTCATCCATCTTTTCTTTTCCTTTTATTTTATTTTTCTTATTTTTAATTTATTTTTAGTTTAGTTTAAAAAACATTGTAACCCCATTTTTCTGTAAATTAGTTTAGATAAATTCTAAAATTCAATTGCATCCACTTTCCTCGTGGGATTGACCCGTACTTGCCGCTGTCTACCAGTTAGACACCGTGTACTTGCGGTTATTACAAGTGGGACAAATTAGCCTGTTTATTTAGGTCGGTTAAACCCGCAACAAGTTTTTGGCGTCGTTGCCAGGGAAGGTAGCAGTGTAATTGAATTTAAGGTTTATTTTCACTAATTTAAAAAAAAAATTCTGGAAAAAAAAACAAAAAACAAAATTTTATTTTTATTTTGTTAAGTTCTTTTTACACTCATTTCGTGTTATTTGTTTGATTTTGCAGAATACATGCTTCTCGAGGAAATTGGACGATCCCGCAAAAATCAAGCAAATTTTAATTTTAATTAAAATTTTTTATTTTATTTTGTGAGGAGAGTTTTAATTTTATTTTCACCTCGTTTTACGAGTGTGGGGTGTAATAATTTTTGAGAACTCTAATGTTTTTCATTTTGTTTAATCACAAAAAACCCTAAATTCTCTAAGTCAAAAGAAAATACAGGGAAACAATTTTAATTGTTAGCCAATAATTTCTTGTGATTTAGAAATCCGACTTCTAAGACCAAGACCAGTAAATTTATTTGCATGTGCTTGTGTGTTGAGTGAAACGGACATTTTTTGAATTGTGCTAACTCTTTGTGCAGAGATGAATGCGCAGGTTGTAAGTACTTTTAACTCACGCAACGTATTAGCGACCGGGTGCTTTCTGTAATTGTTTGCAATTGTGTGTTGGTTGTTTAAATTATGTCATTGTGGATGCTAACTTTAGTAATTCATAATAAGCAGACCCAACTTCTAAATAGAAACTGGTGGGACTTGATATCCCCACCTCATCACTCCAGCTGTGTGCAACCAATAGCCAAATATAATTAAAATCAATTAGCAAGTTAGATAGAGCCATCTTTTAGGTACGGTGTTCATAAGACAACCAAGGCCAAAGCGAATCCAATAATTTTTGTGTTTAACCAAAGCTAAAAGTGACGATGGGTTTAATCATTCAATGAACTCCGAGAGGCCACTGCCACAAGGGTAATTTACCCGGTACGCCAAGTCATAAGTAAGCTACGATCCACAGAAAGAATTGGTTTAACCAACAGTTTTGGTTAGGAACACAAGCCTCAAGTGTACATCTAACGTCACATCGTTCTCACATCTACTAGCTTACAGAGCGGTAGCACAAGGAAGTACTTTAATTGGACCATTGTGACCTCCTTCCCTTGTGTGATGATCCGGTTTCTTTGAAACAAAACTCTAGCCTACTGATTTTGAACTTTGCGGTGTAAAGTGTACACTCTTAGGATCAACTTGTAGCACCCATTACCCTGTCATAAAGATTACATAAGAAATAATTGTCCCCCCCAAAGATAAAAAGATAATTGATCTAAAAAACGTTGATTGCTTAGGGAGGCATGTTTCTTGTGCATTTATTGGTTGCTGATTGCGTGTGAGTCTGTGTATATTTTTAGAGTTAGTGATTTAAAAAAATAATAATAATAAAAATAAATAAATAAATAAAATGAACACAAGGGATTATCCATCCTATTTTTTCGAGCAAGTCAATCCATTTTATGACATGCAACGACCTGATTATGATCCATATTTAGATTATTACAACCCAGATTTAGCCTATCATCCTGACTTCTCATGGGCTCATGGTCAGTACCATTAAGGCCCTCTAGACACTCCTCAGACTCCTCAAGCTTTCATTTCTGATAATGAGTCTCAATTTCATCAAGTTATTCCTCCATCCAACACATCAAGGTTAGAGGATATTTTGAACATTTTTATAGAGCGAAAAAGAGAAATGCTTGAGCAAAATTTTCAGGATATTACAAAATTGACAGTTATTTCTCAACAAAACTCCCAAGCTATCCGAAAACTTGAGATGACTGTGAGTCAGATAGCTGAGTCACTTCCTGAGATAGAGTCAGAAAAATTCCCTAATCAACCTATTTTTAATCAAAAGGGTCAATTCGAAATTAGTAGCACATCTGAGCCAGATGATGAAGATGTCCAATGCATTACCACTCTTAAAAATGAAAAACTGGTTGAAAATCAGGTAGAAATGCCTGATATGGGTGTCATTGAGTTGTCTAGACCAATATCTCTATGTGATTCATGTGATGAGCCTATACCACCTGATATATCAATCGTCTCATCTAGTTGCATCACATTCCCATTTACTGAGGCTACTTTCACCGATCCCTTGTTCTGTAGTGAGGATTTCAATTTTCACCATCCTATTGTAAAAATTATTCAATCTTCTGATTTGGAACCAGACCTAGGATGTTCCCTTTTTGGAGCACACAAGAATCCCCTGTTGTGTATGACTACTGGTCACTTTTGGGACGTCCTAGTGTATTTGGTGCCCCATGTGATTGCTATATTTGGGTGGACTAATCCTCAACTGTTCAGGTTGTTGATATACGACCATGGACTAAGTGTTTGTCATGTTCTTCCTCTCTACTTTTCGATACACCATTTTTTAGGAAGAATATTTGTCGGGCTGATGACGTTAAACCAAGCGCTACTGGGAGGCAGCCCAACTTTTGTTGTAAAGGTGCATGTTGAGTGTGTATTTTATCTATTTCTATTTAACTAATCCACAATTCTTTTGTTTCTGAGCTCTCATCGGTGGATTACTTGTGGAAATTGGTAAAATCTTCACCGCGGTAATACTGTTCTAACCTCCTCTCATGTACTTATTTCATTCATTTGTCAGAATTATTTTGTTAAACATGGAGGACAATGTTTGGATTAGGTTTGGGGGTAGGGTTCATGAGTCGGTGAATTTTTTGTAGTGTTTTCTTTTCTTATTCTTTAAAAAAAAAAATGTGTTTTTCTGTCAAGAAAACTTGGTCTTTTGCGATTATGAAAATGGATTTTAAATGTTTTATGCTCAAGAAAATGCAAGCCAGCTTGACATAATGGTATATTGATAAAGACTGAAAGTTTAGTATGATCCTTAAGTTATATCTAGTTCATAAGATTTTTCAACTCGATTATCTTTGCACCATGAGCCATGTTAGCATAACTTGAAGTTAATGAGTGAAGTATATACTAGAAAACCTTAGAATAATAGTGGAGACTTAACCCTGAAAGTTTTGAACCTTTCTATTTTTCCGAGGGTTATACATAAACTCTGATTTTTCTTGAGTCCGTTTTATCTCGTTGATGATCTCATTATTCTCATTTTTCTGATCAATTGCTTTGGGAATGACATCAAAATTGAATTATTACACTAGAACTTCTTGGCTTATTCAATTGAGATGTCATAATACTGACCCGAATTTAGGAAATGATCTAGGCATTTTTTTTCCTTTTCTTTCTTTAGACCATTAACTGGCATTTTAACTTACCCATAACATTAACCTTTTTGTAGCCTTTTGAGCCTTAGAATAACTTTTATTTGTTAACCCATTAACATTTACCCAACTTTTATGGGAATGTGTATGGATGAATATACTTGGTGTAAAAAGGGCATTAAAGAGCAAAATATGAGATATTTCATAAATCCTCTATGTGAAAAAAAAAATAAAAAATAAATGATTATTCAATGAGGATAAAGATGTCAGAATGAAAAAAAAAAAAAAAAATTGATGGTGCCCAACATTAGTTTATTCTTGACAGCCTTAATTGTTCGTGAATTGGTGTATACATTCCTAGAAATTTTTGTTAGAATCCTTTGACATTCCTTAGTAACCATTACCCAAGCCCCGTTACAACCCAACAAAGT
The DNA here is from genome assembly GCA_963556465.1 of Berberis vulgaris. Classification (NCBI taxonomy): domain Eukaryota; kingdom Viridiplantae; phylum Streptophyta; class Magnoliopsida; order Ranunculales; family Berberidaceae; genus Berberis; species Berberis vulgaris. The sequence goes on along the minus strand of OY747134.1, from coordinate 69,417,975 downwards.
CCTAGTTGATCTTAGGTAAATGTTGGTTCCGTAGATGTTGAGATTTAATAACCAAGACATATGGTGTTTGATTCAACATCCCCAAAAGTAATTGATATTCCTGTCCATGAGATCATGTTCATTCCATTCTTGAAAAGTTCGTTCTTCATATTACTATATGTGAGATGATTGTTTTCCATTATTTACTCTTTTCCTCACATATAAACTGAGTGAAATACCAAATCTCTGATTGTTTTCCAAAAGGGTTGTATAATTTATTTTACTGTCTTAAATGCTTAATTGTTAATTACAATTTTATTTCAGAAATTTGATAAAGTGCTTTCACCTTTCATGTTCGATTAAAACTTGATATGTTTGGTAGTTAGATTCACATTTTATCAATATTCAAAGCATGTGCTAAAAATTATTAAGCTTAGACTTTGATTAAGTGTGCCTTAAAAAGACACTTAATGTTTGGTAAAAGTTAATTTGCTTGAGATAAATTGTTAATGTTTGACAGAAACTTGATATGATTGGAATTGGATTATAATGATCACATCTTCGGTGCAAGCAAGGGATCCTTATCCCTAAAGCTTCTCGTTTATAATTTCAGTAATTTAGATTTAAATATATTTGCTAACTCATCGGTGAGTCCAAACCCCACAAAATTCATCTCATCCATCTTTTTCCTTTTATTTTATTTTTCTTATTTTTAATTTATTTTTAGTTTAGTTTTAAAAACACTGTAACCCCATTTTTCTGTAAATTAGTTTCGATAAATTCTAAAATTCAATTACATCCACTTTCCTCGTGGGATTGACCCGTACTTGCCGTTGTCTACCAGTTAGACACTGTGCACTTGCGGTTATTACAAGTGGGTCATATTAGCATCTTTATTTAGGCCGGTTAAACCCGCAACAGGAACACATCCCCCTGACATTCTGTCGGTGCGGTGATCCGCCCCTCTGCAAGGTTTGTTCTTCAGTGACCTATGTAACGCCTCAACAGTCCGTTAAATGATCCGCGAAAGCTATCCGAATTCGCTTCGAAGTTAATATCAATTTATCTCCATCAACAGTTAAAGGATTGAGCTGACAGATTGCTCCGTCACATCACCCCATGGAGACACCCTTGTTGCGGCATTGAATACCTCTCAAAGAGCTCTGATCTCCTTCAGGAACATCTCACCCCTTCTCACTTCCTCGAACGGTTTCGAAGCAGGCATATATGATGGCCGCAAAAGGTTTCACAATGCTGCCAAAGGAGTCCACTTTTTACACATGCGATACCCGGTGTGGCTGAGAAATACCATACCTGGAGACATCACACATCAACCAACACTTCGATCAGCCACTGGTCAACCGCGGGATCCGAGCGCACGAGGATACAAGTGGTACGGTGTAACACTAGGGCATCTCCTTTGGTAATAAATTCGTACCACTTCTCCACGATATGAGAAGAAATTATGAGACCTCAGCTGATCAACTATGTGCCTACCCATATCAGGTGACCACGCATAATGACAACTTTTGCCATGCCTGAACGACATAAACATCAAAACACTCGGAGACTCCAGACACGGAGATACAACTTCAACCTTTGGAAAACCCAGAGCATCTTCTTCAGCCTTTGGAAAATCCAAAGCGTCTTCTTCAAACAAAAACATTACAGGAGATAAACTCTGCGAAAGATACTGCCTACAACGATTGAAAAACACCATTATATAGACGTAATGGCTCAACAAACGGGCACCCAAGCATTAAATGTCAAGCATTGAATAACATCTGCAAAACAAGAAAACGACAGTTCCCAAGGAAACTACGCAGAACAAGTCAATCAATTAATGGCGCTGAACGCAACCCCATCAATTGAGGGGGAGTAACCGATACACAACCGTCACACAACCATCACACAACATGCGTCGTACACGTGTTATCGCATGATCTACACTGTACACACAACGCACCATGCAAGAACCCCTAGCCCTTCCTCTACGGGCCCATGGGCCCAACCTGATAGTTTAACAACACCCCGTTGCATGCATGGCACGAGCACCAGAAGATCCTAGTCAACCCTGGCATACAGATCATACCTACAGATCACTAGTTGGTTTAAGGTAACTTCTCCACACCATGTGCCACGCAGATGGAATAGGTTATCACGCCCCTTAGCAGACGAAACCTCCTTTCAAACTAGGCAGGCTTAGTCAGCCATGACTGACGACGATAACTTATGGCTCATCCCGACACCTAGTCTGCCTAGCGTGGGCATCGACGGTTTAGGAAGTGAGAGTCTAATCAGTGCTATCTCACCTGGTGACGACGACTTGCCCCCTTCGCAGACATTGATCGCCAAATCTAATCAGGTAAGCCTAGCTGGTGGACGACTATCGACGAAAGCTTCTGATCAAACCCTGGACTTGTAGCCCCCAATGCGAGGGTGTAGATAGTCTAGAAGGTGAGAGCTAAGTTAGTCCCAAACTGATTTTGACGGCTTGCCACGGGACCATCGCTCTTCAGCTGGCCTCCGAATCACCAACCCTAGACTTGTAGCCTCAGCGCAAGGGTGTAGATTAGGGTTGGGCAAGTACGGGTAACCGGCCCAAAAGCTAAAAACCGAAAATCGGCCCGAGAAATTTGGGCCTGTGTTTATGAGACCCGAAATCGGACCGAGTTGACCGAGTAACCGAGGCCCCGGTTAATCGATTTACGGGCCGGTTTTGGCCGGTCTTGGTCCTAATAGCAAAAAAATACTTCTACAGTAAAAAAAATACTTCATTCATTCATCGTACGTACAAAAATTATATCAAAAAATTACAAAAAAAACCATACAAAAAAAAAATCAGTCTAAAAAAATCTGAGATCAAGATCTGATATCAAAATTTGAGATCAGATCTGATATCAAAATTTGAGATCAGATCTGAGATCATATCTGAGATCGAGATCTGTGATCACAATCTGATATCAAGATCTGAGATCAGATCTGATCATTGCAAAAATGGGGAAGGGTGGGGATCATTGCTTTCCGCCTTCGCTCTGATCGGTTCCCATCGATCTGATCTGATCATTGCTTTCCGCCTTCGCTGAGAGAGAAGATGGGAGGCGGCTCGGTCTCCGCCTTCGCTAAGAGAGAAGATTGGAGGGTCGGCTCGGGCTCCGCCTCCGCTGTGAGAAGAGAAGAGGCGTCGCTGTGAGAAGATGGGAGGGTCGGCTCGGCCTCCGCATCCGCCTTCGCTGCTGTGAGGAGAGTCTCCCTCCCTAGCTGGTTTCCTCGCCATTTAGAATTTCTGCTCAAATTGATAAGGGGAATTCTAATTGTCGCTGCCTTAAGTTAACTATTTAACTAACCTATTTAACCTGGGTCGGGCCGGTTACCCGACGGGTTTCAGAAAGGGAAACCGAGGCCCGGACCAGAAACTTTGGGTCGGGCCGGGCTTTTACAACCGAAATTTTTTAATTAATTAAAACTGATCCAAACAGACCCGATCGGTCCGGTTGTCGGTTCGGTCTGGGTTTTCGGTCCTAAATGCCCACCCCTAGTGTGGATAGTCTACAAGGTGGGAGCCCAGTCAATCCCGAACTTATCTCGACAGTTTGCCACAAAACAGCTGCTTTTCAGCGCGACCGTTGAAACACTCCCAAATTTGTAGCCTGGTGCACTTAGGTGTAGATAATTTGGATGGTGGGAGCCTAGTCAGTCCTTAACTAATTTTGACAGTTTGCCACGGGACCACTACTTTTCAGCGGGATCGTCAAACCCTCTCAAATTCATAGCCCCCGGGGAGGGCGTCGACGGTTCGAAAGGTGGGAGCCTAGTCAGTCCTTAACTGATTCCGACGGCTTGCCACCGGACCACTGCTCTTCAGCTAGGTCGTTGAACCCTTACTCCCCGAATATGTCATCCGCCTTGATCAGTCATAAATTATTCAGATGGTGGAAGCCTAATCAGTCCTGAACTGATTCCAACGGCTTGCCACAGGACCACCGCTCTTTAGCCTGGCCGCCAAAACCTTACTCCCCGATCATAAATGATTCGGATGGTGGGAGTTTCAAGCAGCTAGCCACACGGCCTACGATGTTCTTCTCAACCAGCGAACACAAATATGAATCTAGCCAAGTCAACACCTTCACGCTCAAACGAATTGGCATCCTAACATTGGAAAAGGCCACTTGTGCCAAACACTCGGCCACCACAGTTCGCCCAAGGCAACAATTACAACCGACTAGTCAGACAAACAATCAATGACCCAAGTCATTCACAATACAAAGCGGTCAAACCCTCTACCACAGACAGACCAGTCAACGTCCTATTGATTCAACTAGCCTATGCCAAAGCATAATGATAAAGCAAAACAGAAAAACATGTAATAGAGACAAAAGGCGTAAAACGGATAATGTTGTTTTCATTAATGGTCAAGATAAAAAGAGTACAAGTACACAAAATCGCTCCTAATCAGGAGAAGACACGAAAATGGAAGAGTTAAGCCTAGCAGAAACAAGGGCGAAAGTTGCATCCATATGTGCTTCAACCTGGGCGCCAGGGACAAAATCATCCTCCTCGTCTGATGACGTAGAACAGACAGACAAGTCCACATATGACATATTCTTATAACGATCAAGGTCCCACTCCAGATGCTCCCCCTTCATCAGCGACAACAGCTCCAACCGGCCATGTACGACCCAGCGAAACTCACATTTGCCTTGTTCCTGGATAAGCTCTTCCTCGCACCTTTGCATCAATAAGTTTACGCTCCAGCAGCTAAAACTTACCAGTCAGCACATCAACCTGAGACTGTTATGTGGCCAAACAACTCTCCACATCACTGAGTTCATGACACCCCAACTTCAGCTAATCTTCGGCCTTTCTAGCTTCTCGAGCATAGAAATCAACATCGAATTCCAACTGTTGCTTCTCAGCGGCCTAGCCAACTTCCCTTAAAGCACTCTCTTTAGCAAAGGATTGCAGCTCAGAATGCGCTTTTTTGCAGCCTCTACACAACCTCGACTTCTCGACGTATCCGACTCAGCTCCTGCCTGAGTCTGTCCCTCTCGCACACGGCCTCTGCCAGTTTGTGTTCAAGGTCCTCCAGACGAGCCCTCTGAGCCTCAATGGCCACAATTGATTGATCCAACCACATCTTTTCGGCCTGCTTCTTATGCCGCTCAATTTCATGAAGTGCATTAGAGTACAGCTTCTGCACATGCGAGAAGACACGCTCCAAGGTGTACACTCTCACAAACCGCCTCGACTTCAAACTCTTATCCATACAACGGCCGCTTCCAGCAACGGTCGCAAGGCTCATACAAGACATACCCAACATAAGGTACTTCAAACCCTTATCCATACACCCTTCAAGCGAATCCTCCTCGGGTTTCAGAGCGCGGTCCATCAGCCAGCTGTGACGCCTACTTATATGCTTCCTCGAAGTATACTCTATATCCACCTCTTGGTGCCAGACCTGTGAGCTCATCTTCACCAAGTCCGGTGCAAACAGGCTTATATGCGCATCAGGATGACGCGTCCTTTGATATGGAACTACACCACCACCATTCTTCACAGTCACCACAGTCCTCAGACTCTCCTCCGTGGATTTTCCCTTATCAAGAGTAGCCGACCCTTTACTGCAAGACGACTCAACGGGATCCGGAGGCATAAGAGGAAGCAAAGTATTCAAAGGTAGGGCTGAACCATCGGTTCGGTTTTTCACCTAAACTGTGAACCGAACCGACCTAGGTCAGTTTTAAAATTTTCAAACAAAAACTGAACCGACCATTAACAAAACCGATCCGAAACCGAAATAAAACCGAACAGACCACTTCGGTTTAAACTGAACCGATTCTAATTTATGCAAACCGTAACCGAACCGACTAAAATCGAACCAAAACCGAAATAAAACCGAACCGACCGACTATTTTAAACATATTATATTATTTATATATAAAATATATATTATTTATTATATATATTCGGTCGGTTCGGTTCGGTTCGGTCGGTTAAAATCACATAGAAACCGAAAACCGAACCGACCACTTCGGTTTTGAATTTTTTAAAACCGAAACCGATCCGAACCGAATTTAAACCGAACCGATTGGTTCGGTTTTGATCGGTTCGGTCGGTTTGATCGGTTTTTTGTTCAGCCCTATTCAAAGGGCCCTCCAACACTTCTAACCGTGGCCCTCGACGAGATGGTGAACCACGCGGATTGCAAGAAACACAACCGGTACCACGACCACTCTCAGGCAAATCATCAGTGGGGCGATCAGATTCCACTACCTCGGGCGAATCTTCAAAAGGGCCTTCTATCGGAACGACCCCACATGAATCAGCACCGGCAGAAGCCGTCATTGCAACCCGCACCAAACGTAATTCAGAGCCTCGCCCTGCTCGTCACTAAGTTTCGACCCATCTGAGATTCCCGCCAACCGCATATAATCTTCTTCCAAGCCGGGAATGTTAGATTCTACCTCAACAGGCCTAGTAGACTCGCTCTCTTTTCTCGGTGGAGCGGGTCATGCCGAAGACGAACCAGTTCTAACAGGGGGCTTCTTATTCATAAAGAAAGCAAGCGTCTCAGATGCCTCATCCACATCAGATAGGACAAGAGTATTGGCCTTAGCAGCCTTCCTTTTTCAGGAAGGGGTCCCATCTTCCGACTTGATGCGCGCCTCTCGGTACAATGTGGGAGCTACGTGCCAATTATCCCACAGCCCACTGCGGATGAAGTTGGAAACTCTTATTACATTAATTACGTCCCTTTGAGGCAAGTCACGTTTCTCCACGGTGGTTCGCTCATCCAATGTAAGAGGAGTAGTGAGGAACCTCTCTACAGAAGAACATGAGCAATGGTTAGTTAATCTATCATCAAGCACATAAAAGTTGCAAGAAAAAAGTCGAACTTACAAAGCGGTCTGAACTGTTGTTTGAGCGGACAACCTTGCATCGGAAATACTTCGAATCTGCAGGGGTTAATAAACAAAATTTTTGCTTTAACTTGAAGTCATTGGGAAGTCTACCGAAGTACTTCGGCGACCTCAACTTACAGACAACATTGCACTGCAGCCGAGGAACGGTAAGCAACTGGATCACTCGCGGTGTCACGCTAACGCCGACCTCTTTAGCACGGAGCAGAATCATGAGGATAACTCTGTATCCATTGGGCCCCAACTGAGCCAGGGAAATCCCTAGCAGATTCAAGAACTTTCAGATCACGTCCAAAACTGGGAAACACACTCCAATTTGAAGCATCCCCCGGTGTAAACAGATAAGACCATCAGGAAACGACATTGGCGTCTGGTCGCCCGTTAGAAGGTACAATAGCAAATCCTCCGGAACTCCAAACCTAGTACAAATTTCAGTAAGACTAGGTTCAAACAACAACCTGTCTTCAAAAACCTCTAAGCCCTCGGCCAAGACATCATCATCAAGAAGATCTTCTCGAGCCATGGGGAATACGAACAAACTCTTCTAATCAGAACAATATCTTCGAAAACAAGAAAAGTAGAAGAGTCGGACGCTGCACTGCGGGATGACCTATATAAGCGATGGGTTCCCGTCGAACCAACGCACGTTCAATTAATGCAACGCGCAGCTCAAGCAATGATTCAAATTCAGTCATCATGAGCGACACATCCCTTCCAGATACGACTTAGCGAACCGATGTGACAGCCCACTAACTCAGGGGAGTAGGTGATGATACATAAAAATGGTCACACCCCTGAGTCGTACACGTGTTATGATGATCTCGAGGAACCACGGGTTCAAGCAACAGCACAATACGGGTCCAGCTCGAGCGATTCTCAGCCCGTTCAACTTCGGCCCACTAGGAAGGCCCAGACTCTCACAACACGGTAGGCCCATATGTCTCACAGCTATCCACGATACCCGTAAGCCCCTTTTAGGCAAGTATCTCGAGGATCTGCTTCGGAAGGGCAACCACAACTGCACTTTGCTTTCAACTAGGAAGCAAACACCAAAGTATTTTTTTACACAAGGAAACTTCCTTCGATGGAATGTTCTCGGATTGTGAACTATCTCCCGCATATCTAGGAGTACGGAGCTAACATGGAACTTCTCTCCTACAATACGACTCCTAATTGGAGTGGGATCTCCACGAAGATCTCCTCCCTAATCTACGCCTACGATGACCTGGTTAACCCAGGACTCTTTGCACTATAAATAAGACATGAGGTTGGTAAGCTAAGATGCACTACAAATTCCCTATTACAGCATTACGCATTCCTCATATCCTTGTCTGACTTTGCATCGGAGTGTCATCGGCTACCCCATGGTGATCTATGGCTTACGTGTGCTACTTGTGCAAGCAGGTCAACGGAAAAAAAAATTAGAGCAAATAACGAAAAACGACATCATAATATTTGCGGTGCTTTTATTAGTGTTGTATAGATCCATATTCGCATTGCTTTTATTGTGCTCATGGAATACTCAACTAGTGGTGAGGTTTTTGGCATAGTCCCACTTACACATAGCCCACTTTCATTTGAAGATATACTTGCCACATCTACCCTACCTATATTTTAGCCCTTAAAAGTGCAAACTTCATTATTCCAACCTACATCCATAACCACCATGAATGTCATAGAAATCTTTGATTTCAGACGGACAGACAGATAAGAGAAACCAGGAAGTCAGATAGCTGTCCAACTAGCTGAAGCACAAAATCAGGATTGAACACAAAAACACAACTTGGGTTTCTCCGCTCTTTTTGGACACAGACGAAAGTTGATGATCCATCCAACAGTCTCTGTCTCCGTCTCTCCTTCCCCTAAATTCAGATCCCCCATTCATGAATTTGAACTTTAAAGACACCTCCTTTTCCTCTCTCTTCAATAAAAATCCCTCCTTTATTCCCCTTTGCCTTGAGCAGCTATGGCACTCATTCCACCACCCTCCACGTACAAGGGCCCCTTTTCCTGCATACCCTTTGCTCTCACTTCCAATTCTTCACTGACTTTCCTCAGGTCAAATTCTGCTTCACTTGGAGCTAAACACAGAGTGAGTTCTCAGATCTCTCACATTTTTCCTCTGTTCTTTCTGACTTGGGTTTTTGCTTCATCAACCAATTGAGCTTCTTCTTTGTTCCAGATCGGTGGTTCCTCTGTGAATTCGGCTAAGATTGAGGATATCCATTTGAAATTTCCTGGTTTAGTTAAGTAAGTTTGTGTTTTTGAGATGTTTGGTTTGGTAATTAGAAGGAAAAAAAATGAATTTTTCCATTTCCCCCCTCTTTCTTACTGTTCAACTCATTTGATTTTTCTGCATGAATCAAATGAATTTAATTACTGGGGCCCTAAATTTAAGTTAGTAAACTTTGTGACTTTCTTGAATGAGAAGCAATTGAATTTGTTTCAGTGGAATTTTCTTGTGTGTGATGAAAATCACTAAATTGGGTATGAATTTTGATACTGGTATCTCGATTATATTCAATTTACCAAATGGGGTACATAAATGAGTTTGGTAATTAATGAATTTAACTTCGTTGCTGTTAATGGAATTTATCAAGGATCTTAAATGTTTTGGCTTGAGATCTTAATTGTCAATTGCTATTTTTTATTGTCATTTTGGACATGCTCATTGTTTGGGTTGGGTTCATTCGATATACAGATACCTGTAATTTACATTGGATATGTAGTCAATTTTAAATTATGACTTTTCAAGATCGAATTCCTTTGTGTGAAGAGGGAAATCTATGCAAATTCACTAGGATTACGAATTGATGGAATTTGATCTCTTTGATGATGTATTTATAGGATATATCATATGTTTAAAATAACATACTTGCAATGCAACCTTCTGGGTGACCTGAGAGATAAGAACGTATCTCCTTTTTATCTTGCTTAAATCTCCTTCACCCTGTATTTATACTTATTGTGATTCATGAACTTGTTTCTTTGCATTTTGATTCGCAGGAAAAGTCCTCCTTTGAGACTGGAAGCTTCAAGGGATTCGATAGCATTGACCCAAGAGCTTAAAATTAATAAAATGGAGAGTGTTGTAGAAAATGATAGTGAGATTGACGTCTTTGACGAGATGAAACATAGATTTCTGAGATTCAAAAAGAACAAGTACATGTAAGTGACATTTTACATAACTCTTGTTTTTTCAGCCTGAAGAACTGTCAGTTTGTGCATAAATCTAACTTCAATGTTGAACAGGAAAAACTCTAACCACTTTGAAAACCTTGCCAAGAGTCAAGCTCCGAAGGTGAGAAAAAGGATAAGATGGTTTCTAATTTGTTGGTGCTTTTGCGTTACGTATGAATAATATATTACTCCTGGACTGGCGCTCATGTTTAAACATCTTTCTTCAACTCATGTAACATAACTTTCTTATGATCGATTGCAATTTGATTATCGAACTCTTTGCCTTTGAGATGCTTCTTATTTGGAGCAAACAACATAACAACATGGTTCTCTTTACTTTACTTTACTTTGTCACCTACTTTGGTATGTCTTCTTTGCTAACAACTCGAAGAACAGTTCTTGGTGATTGCTTGTGCAGATTCTAGAGTATGCCCTTCCAGCATCCTGGGATTTGAGCCTGGAGAGGCCTTTATGGTGCGAAATGTGGCAAATCTGGTTCCACCATTTGAGGTACTGAATGCGATTCTTGTCTTCATTTATATCAAATTTGATAGACCATTTGTAGAAGTTACTTTATGCTTCATCACTAAAATCTTGAATTGGATTAATGTTATTGCAGAATGGACCTACTGAAACTAATGCTGCCCTCGAGTTTGCTGTGACCTCACTTGAGGTAAGTTGCATATGACACAAAGGCTTAACCAGTAACCAAACCATCCCTACTTAATTTAGCCCAACCACTAGACACCTAAATCCAGAAGCATTTGGTGATTCGTTTCTAATTCCTTGCATTCATACTCCATAATTCCTTCACATTCCTTGATAGTGATAAATACCCATTTCCTTTTACAGGTCGAGAATATATTTGTCATTGGCCATAGCTGCTGCGGAGGCATTCGAGCTCTCATGAGTATGCCAGATGAAGTAGATTCTAGGTCAGAATCACACGTTGTCTTCCATGTGGAGATCTATAGTTATAATTTTCTCATAATCCTTGTGCTCATGTTTCTCATTTTATTTTTTTCAGTAGCTTTATCAGAAATTGGGTTGTAGTTGGGAAAAATGCGAGGTTGAGTACTAAGGCTGCTGCTGGAGACCTTAGCTTTGAACAGCAATGTAGACATTGTGAGAAGGTTCGTCTCCCCCTTGCCTGACATTTAATACTTAATTGGCTTGTACACTCTTTAGGTTGCATCACATTATAGTATTGAACTAATGGATTTATGTATAAATATCTGATTTATTAACTTAAGGAAACTCCTTTCTGTTTCAGGAATCTGTAAATCGCTCATTAGTGAATTTGTTGTCTTACCCATGGATAAAAGAAAGAGTTTGTAAAGAAGTACTCTCTATCCATGGTGGCTACTATAACTTTGTCAACTGTACATTTGAGAAATGGACCCTCGATTACAAGGGAAGTAACATGGAGAATGAGGATGGTAAATATGCAATCAAAGATCGAGCATTTTGGTCTTAGGTTGCACCCTTTTTTCTTTTTTTTTCCTGTTTTATATTTGATGTATTGGTTGCAGTCTATGAATGTAATAAACTCTATATGTTGATTGTAATAAACCATATGGTCAATTCTGTGTGTCTGAAACAAGTTGCAGTTTGTATGCTGAAGGAAATAAAAATAATTGAGGTTTGACTTGATGTACATAATGAGGATTTAGACATAAGATTTTCCCATTTCAAGCTTTTGTCTTTGGTTACGTTTGGCTTGCAAATTTTCATTTGCATTGTTGTGGCCATATAGGCAGCTCACCCTTGATAATGGATTTCAAATTCTGAGCAACTTCTCATCCTTGGCTAATGGATTTGAATTCTACTATGTTTTAGATAGTAGAAGGAGATGAACATGAACTAGCGTCAGGATATCCATAGGTAGCAACTCTAGCTTCATCAATTGTTCACCATTGCCAAATATGACTAAGGTCGAACAATTGTCCACCTATAATAAATCGTTGTTTCGAATTGGTCATAGGTGCAGGTGACTTCAATCACTAGTTTGTTATAACAATTGATTGATTCTACGTCATATGAGCTTAGAAATTGTAGGTGGTTTTTCGAGCGTTGCTAGGGCGCACTGGTAGTTCACCTGGATGGTGCTGGTCACGTGCACCATCACGCATGCCAAGCACGTGCGAGTAGTGAGAAAAAAAAAAAAAAAAGAAGAACCCAAATCGCAGAGAAATCACTAACCTTTGTTCTTACAACAATGGATACCCCACCCAATCTCCCTCACATACAATGGACCAATCCATATGACCCCTTCATCTACACCTAGCAAACCTCTCAACCTTCTCATCATTCAAATTGATACCAACCATGGCTTCACCCAATCCACAGCTCACCTCAGCAAGAACCTCAGGGTCACTGTAATGAGTCACAGCTTGAACAATAGCTCGAGCACGACGAGTCGAGTCACCACTCTTGAACACACCAGAGCCGACGAACACCCCATCACAACCTAATTGCATCATCAGAGCAGCATCAGCAGGTGTAGCAACACCTCCAGCAGCAAAGTGCACCACAGGGAACCTCAGGTGGAGGGGTTCTGGCGGTGGGTGGTGGTGAATCACTGACGACCGCCCCTCCCTCTCCCTCATCTCCCTATCTGTGTCTCCTATCTGTGTCTCTGTATCGCAGGGAGAGATGAAGAAGTTTAATGAGGAAGAAGGGGAGGATTGGGGGAGGAAGAAGGAGAGATGTGCGTTGGAACAGAGGATGAGTTTCTCCTTCTGTTTTTTTTTTTTTTTGTCCGCTTTAATCACACGTGCCTGGCACGCCTGGATGGGCACGTGCCTAGCACCATCCAGGCGAAATCCCAGTTAAATTCCCAGTGCATTTTAGAATTGTACTGGTTTTTCTGTGTCACCTGACCTGGCCTCTAAAACTTCTGACCTGCTGCAAAACTCTTTAAGCCAGGCACAAATCACTCAACTCCCTCGCCTCGTGTGCTAGATGCCAAAATGTCCTCTACATGATGAATTATACAGGAATTCTAGACGCAGAGGAAATAGGCGAGGCCTCACTGTTGCTTATTTTTACCTCTCACCCCCTCGAGATTCGCACTACTACGCATCTCGAGAGTGCAGGCGTGCATCTCGAGTGGGTGAGCGGTCACACCCTCCTCGTCGCTGGTTTCCTCGCCCCTTTCCTCGCCATTTAGAATTTCTGGCTGTGAAATATAATAACTGTTCAAATCAATAAGAGGGAATTCTTAAGTTCCTGGTATCTTGCCCGATGGCTATCAAACACCGTAGGATTGCATCGAGATAAGTGTTAACACTGATCTCGATGCAATCCTATAGTGTCTGGTAGCACCAGGCAAGATAACAGTGCACTGTAGTATTACTCATCAATAAGATGGTATATTCGGTCAAATCATGTTGAGAAAGATGCACAGATTTTTGTATTATAAATTTTTTATAAGAGTCGTTCTTTATGGCGCGCATCTTGAGGGAGATGGGTGGTTACATCTATCCCGCGCTTTCTTTCCCTCGTGCTTTTCCTCGCCGTTTAGAAAAGCTAATCATCATCTTTGTTTGTCAATGTTTATCAAACGGGAAATTCTAAATGACGAGGAAATGAGCAAGGGAGGGGGTGAAGCCGTTCACCCCCCTCGAGATGCGTGAAAGTGCGTATCGCAAAGCCCTTCCACGCATCTCGAGGGGGTGCACCCCCTCCCTCGCCCCTTTCCTCGCTGTTTAGACAAACCCTTGTCAAACAATTTGTTGTTGAGATAGGATGAAGTGGAGTTGTTCACTCGAGGTAGATCCAACGAATGATCTGTTTTAGCTCGAATGAATGCTTTCTGTCTGTCAACGACCACGCCACAAACAAAAACAAAGGAACTCTGTCTCGAGTGGGTGATGTTGAAATCAGTAGTGAGTCTCTTCGAATTTGGAATCTTTGATAGGACGTTTACCTCCATTACTCTCATCTTCTTGGCAATAACCAGGTTTCACCTCTCAATTCTCCTATTCATATATATATTTTTTGAATTTCTTTCTTATTTTCGTTGTGTGTTAGTTTTGAAAACCTAAATTGTTTGTGTAATCCAGGGAAGAATTAGTGGTAGAGGGAGGGTTGGTGAACCCCATTGTTAAGATGTCAGATAAAAAAATTAGAGTTCCAATTTTGGAGGAATTCACATTTCCTGCTAACTCTGCACCTTTCAACTCATGTCACGCTTCCACAATTGTTGAGGTGACCCCTTCTTTATTACATTCTGTGATTACATAATTGGTTATCGAGAGGAATTGCATGTATGTGTAGGTGGAAAAAGGTCATTTCCTGGCAGCCTATTTCGGTGGTTCGTCTGAGGGAGCACCTGATGTCAAAATTTGGTTGCAGGTATACAAGGTAGAGAGACTCACACCCTCTCTGTCCAATTAGCTATAGAAAGCTCCAGATTACCATTTTACGGATTTGGTTGTAGCATTGGATACACAATTTGTTAACATGCAAGTTCGCAAATTTAAGGCCAGATATATTGTGCAGGACGGAAGTTGGCAACCTCCTACAATGGTTGATGAGCAAACTAATGTTCCCATGTGGAATCCTGCTTTGTTCAAAATTTCATCAACTGAGTTGCTTATCTTTTACAAAATTGGCCAAGAGGTTCAAAAGTGAGATATCTAACCCATCATTTATTTGAAGCACTTCGAGTGCTTTCTATAATATTTTTTATAGTTTTAAATGACACTCAATAAATTTTTCTTGCATGAATTTTATGTGTTATGTTGTTGATTTTATCCTCATCAGCTTTATGATCCATGTTTGTGGTGATACTCATTTGGCATGATAGCTAAAAGGTAAAGATGTGTTTTTCATAATTAAATGTAAACTGCTAATAACTTGTAGATAGTTCCTCTTTGATCTGATCCAGGGCCAAACTGCTGGAATTTGGGGTAATTTCTTTGTTCATTGGAGCAAATCAAATTAGTCATACTTTTAATTAATTCTTTCTGGTTTCTTCGTTATGCATTTGCTAATTGGATTCATCACCCATTCAGTCCACAGGGATCCATGTAGACGTCTAAAATATTTTCAACAACTAAAAACTCTCAACATGATGTTCTCAACTTCTTATAAGTTGACTGTGTTTGGTAATGACTGATCAACACACAGATGGAGTGGATGCATGAAAAGGTCATTTGACAAAGGTGTCACTTGGACTGACAGAGAACAACTCCCACCTGGAATATTAGGACCTATCAAGAATAAGGTATGCACATACTTACTGAGGCATGTTTGGAGAGGAATCTAATTAGTAATGAGTTTAATACTATGCCACTTATATTTTTTTTTGTCTTTTTCTCAGCCCATATTGCTTGAAAATGGTAAATTGCTTTGTGGATCCTCGGTGGAAAGTTGGAATTCTTGGGGAGCATGGATGGAGGTAATCAAACACCACAATCTTATGATGGCAGAGTATTACCAATGACCAATAGTATTCCTGCCAATTATTATGTTTTTGTGATTCATTGTCACAGATCACAACAGATGCAGGTCTATCATGGAGTAAGCATGGCCCAATATACATTCAAGGAAATCCTTTGGGCGTAATTCAACCTGTTCCGTACTTGACTTCAAAAGGGACTCTACGTGTACTACTGCGATCCTTTGAAGGTCTAGACAAAGTTTACATGTCAGAATCACTTGATGGTGGCTTGACGTGGAGTTATGCAAAGCCTACTGAACTTCCAAACCCAAACTCAGGTTTTGCATCAGAACCCAGCATTTTGCACAACGTTTATTCTGTACCTTTTACATCATAGGCTTATTTTCCAGGGATTGATGGGGTTAAATTGAATGATGGTTGTCTTGTTCTTGCTTACAACACCATCTCGAGAGCTGTCCTGAAAGTTGCTATCTCCACTGATGATGGTGACTCATGGTGTGATTTGATGACATTAGAAGATGATGCAGGAATGGAATTTTCCTATCCCGCCGTTATCCAGGCTAGTGATGGGAACATTCACATCACCTATACATATAACAGAACTCAAATTAAGGTAATTAACTTGGTTCAAGCTCTATCTTTTGGATGGCTTCACTATAAATTAGTTGATATGATTATATACTTCATCTTTTTACACATTAATAAGCGAGAAGGTCGTCCAAACTCCAATCATATGGAAGTACCCAGATTATCCATGGCACATGACTTTATGGGAGACAACCGGTAGGGGATGTTAAGCGAAGTGTGACTGCGTGAGCTCAATGAACTTTGACCCATCATAAAGCCAGCCTCTACCTGTGTCCTAGCTCGTATGAGAGCTAAAAAATTCACCTTTTAGATGAAAGAACTGTGTACTGAATAGATTAAACACATTAGGAGGACTGTATAACCAGGCGACTTCAATTTGTATGTGTTCTTTATTGTACTGTTAGGTTAAGTAGTTTGCAGATTAACTCAGCATTAGTTGCACTATAATTTATGGCCCAACAGGTGTTAGTAGACTGCTGTTTAGAATATCCCAAACCAGAAAAGTTCCCTTCAGGATTATGCTTAGTAAAGACGCCCTTCTTAATATGACTGTCTCATATGCCGACACTCGAATAACTGAAGAAACCACCTACTTAGACATGAAGGTATTAGAAAGCAATTTCACACACTTTATGCTTAGTAAAGAAACACCTCACGCACTTCCAGGCCTCGTATCTGCTTTGTAGGTCAAAGCCCATCACTTGATTCCAAATCATAAAAGGGGAATAGAATCGACAATGAAACACTTGCATGACCACTAACATAAATAAGTCAAAGAGGAGGAGCCATAGTCATTCTTGTGTGATAAAGGTGATGATGAAGAAGTGAATTTTGGAAACATTCAATTTAAGGATGTCAGAAGCATGTCTTCTTTCAGGGCAATCCAGCTATACTTGTTGAAATAAGTCAATTAAGTTTAGATATTTAGCCACCTTATGTCATTGTGGCAATCCAATTATATGACCTCACATCTTTTCTTTGTTATTTGCAGCATGTTGTTCTCCAACCCAGTTGATGTGGTCACCCGCTTCTGAAACTGTTTTAGAGGAAAGAAGAAAGAGCACAATCTCCACTCCCTATTTGAGATTCAGGTAGATTAACAGCAGATATTGGATATAGAATGTCTAGTATAGAATTCCATGTTACTTACGTCGTTAACCCCAAATCCAACAGTAGCAGCTTAATTGTCTGCCCTCAAGGAAATAAGATGGCATAATTTCGATTTCATATAAAAGCACACAAAAAATTTAGAAGCTAGCCCATACTTAAGACATTATTCAAACAAAACGTGACTATAGGAGGGTTTTTTTTTCTTGCTTTGCTAAAGGTGTCTGTCTGCTAAGGCATTCCAGCTCCCATAACTAGATGAAGTAGCATATCCATTTCATTATATTGCTTTTAAAGTAGGAATATGTATTGGCGTCCATGTACTTAAGTTGTGCTTTATCTGATTTTGTAACAGCTGATGAACCTTTGTCCAGTGCAGATTGCTCATTAGTGAAAAAGCCTGTAAGGGGATACAGTCAGCTCACATGCTAGTATAACTTTCTGATCAGTTATGCAGTTCAGATTTGGATCTTCCACTTTTATGGACGTAACATGGACGAGGAAGGGGACTTCTGTGCTACAATAATTTGATCATTTCGGCTTTAGGCTCCACTCATACCTCTGCACACCATTTTCCATTCTTCTGGGCATTTTGCATGAACAGATTTGTTGTTTGGTTATTCATAACAAAATGAGACATTGGCATTTGACTTTGTTGGGTATCTGTTTTCTTGAAGGTTTATTATATCAAATATGAATGTTATAAGTTTCTAACTTGGCAGAACAAGCAAACTACCATTTTCAAATTATGTGGAGTGCACTTGAAAAATGGTGCTGATGATACTCCATAACGCACATTTTAAGTAATACAACAAACATGATCAAATTACAATGAAACGCACTCTAAGATAGTGCGCCTATTTCTCTAACCAATCCAAATGTAGAGCACAGAAATTTCTCAACCCAAGAGAAGGCCCTGGGTAAAATTTCGTAAAATTTCTGTTGAGTTTTTTCCAAATGTCACGATTATACCCAGAATAGTGGAAGAAAGGAAGCTGTTTTCAAGTGGGAAAAAGAAGCGCCAAGACTTGGCGCCAGTCTGAATAAAGTTGAATTCAAAACAGGGGTACTTTGATAATTAGAAAAGTTGTTAGCTGGTTTAATAGGATTAAGACACGTGTCAAATATCGGATGATCTTGTTTGCATTTCTGTTATTATTGTAGCTATAAGTAGAAGAGAAGAAACATTTTCAGGGGATGATTTGTGTAGTCTAAGACTAGGTCTATTAGTTCTTGAAAGCCATTAGAAGTTTGTGTAATCTGTTCTTCGTAATTCCAATTGATTTTTCTGCTATTCCATCTCTTTTTGTATCCAATTGTCTTCAGATCTGGCATTTGGTATCAGAGCAAGGCCAAACCCTAGCCCTGTGTTGAACAAACCCTACAATCACAATGGAAACCAGATCTAAAGAGATTGAAGCATTCATAAGGGAAACTAAGAAGCACCTAGCCGAAAACTCTGATCAAATAGATTAGATGAAGGGAGAACTCAAGAAGATCACACGGACTCAAGAAGTATTGGAGAAGAGAATGGAGGCTCGATTTGAGCAATTAGTGCAACTACTCCAAAGTCAGCAAGGAGCCACTGGAATTGCTAGCTCTAGCAGATCTGCAGTTCCTCAACCATCTGAAAATTCAGAACAAGCCACCAGATCATACTCCCAAAGTCATTGGGAGAACCCAGGTACCTTCTTTAGACTCCCTAAACTGGATTTCCCACAGTTTGATTCCTCGATCATGGATTAAAAAGAGTGAGAGATACTTCACTTTTTATCAGATCTTAGAAGAGAACAAAGTGAACATAGCATCTATTCATCTTACTGGTAAGGCAGATCTGTGGTTCTTGGATTACCAGATTGGTAAAGGGGTGATAAACTGGGGTTCTTTTGCTCATGATGCGTGTGAAAGATTCGAAGAAGCCGTATTGGACAACTATGTAAATTCTTTTAATAAGGTCAGCCAAGACTCATCAGTGAGTGACTATTACGATAAGTTTGAAGAACTTAAATAGTTGATGTTGTCCCATAACCAACACCTTGATGAAAACTACTTTGTTCTTAGCTTCTTAAGTGGTTTGAAGCCTGAAGTGAAGTTCATGGTGCAAATCCTGAAACCCTCTACTATATCCCAAGCATCAACCTAGCAAGAATGCATGAGGCATCCCTCCATAAACAAACCACCACCAGAGGACCTTCCCAACCAAGTCACAACTTCAGACACCACAACTATACCACCACCAACAATAACAACAAAACAGGACCTTATGTGACATCACAACCCAATTCCTACACCTCCAGCCAATCTTTTTCTAGTGCATCAAAACCTACATACACCAACAACTCATCAAACACCATTAGGTTTGCATCAAACACACCACCTATTAAGAGGTGTCAGGTTGACACCTGTCCAAATGAAGGCTAAGAGAGACAAGGGGTTGTGCTATAATTGTGATGAAATGTACAAACATGGACATATTTGCAAGAATCAACACTTGTATATGCTAGTTCCAGAACATGAAATCACTGAAGAAGATGATGAAATTGATCATGCTGAGTGTGAGAATCTGATCCAGGAAATCCAAACTGATATGGAAGTTTCCTTACATGCCATTCATGGCAATGTTGCTACTAATACCTTATTGATCAAATGATTATTGAAGAAGAGGGTTATTTCAATCCTAATAGACACGGGCAGTACACATTCTTTTGTGGAACCCAAGGTTATTAAAGATACTAAGTGACTTGCCACATTAACACCAGAAACGGTTATTAGGGTGGAAAATGGGGAACAACTCATTAGCAATGCAATATGCCCAAGATTGCAATGGGCTATGCAGGGTCTGCCTTTTGAGGGTAGTGTCAGATTGTTATCACTTGGAGGTTATAACATGGTCCTGGGTGGAGACTGGTTGAGACAATTTGGTGATATAATACTAAATCTTCAGAAACTCCAGATGACTGTGGAGATTAATGGTCAAAATATCACACTACATAGCATTAGTGACACAGGGTCACTTTGCATGATAGACTCCAAGGGGTTTAACAAGTTTTTGAATAAACACTCCATCCTTCCTAGGACAACTATTCTCCTTGAGTGCACCTACCCTAACAGAAAAAACCAATCCTATTTTGAACACTCTACTTGACAACTTTGCTCATGTATTTCAACAACCAACTACATAGCCTCCATCCAAACACCTAGACCATAAAATTCCATTAAAATCAAACTCCATTCCTCCAGCCCAAAACACACACAAAGTGGCTTATATGCAAAAGAGTGTTACTGAATAATTGGTGCAAGAAATGTTGGAGACGGAATTAAACAACACTCCCACAACCCATTTGCTGCACCCATACTGTTGGTTAAGAAAAAGGATGGATCATGGAGATCTGTGTAAACTACAGAAGGTTAAATGATATTACCATAAAGGATAAATTTTCAATGCCACTTATAGATGAATTACGGGATGAGCTTCATGGAGCAACTATTTTCTCAAAACTGGACCTAAGGTCAGGATATCATCAGATCCTTGTACACCCCACTGACATCTACAAAATAGCTTTCAAGACACATCATGGACACTTCGAATAAGGTAATGCCTTTTGGCCTCAATAATGCCCCAACTACATTTCAAGCATTGATGAACCATGTATTTGCACCATTCCTTGGAATATTTGTCCTAGTGTTTGTGGATGACATTCTAGTTTATAGTCCTACTGTGGAGCAGCACCTTGAGCACCTACACACTGTCTTGACTACTATGAGGCAACATTCCTTGTATGCCAAGTTAACTAAATGCTCATTCATGCAACACAAGTTGGAGTACCTAGGTCACATTATAAGTTTCGATGGGGTAGATGCTGACTTTTCTAAACTAGAGGCCATGAGCTCTTGGCCCACTCCCACCAACATCAAACAACTTAGAGGGTTCCTAGGGCTTACTGGCTACTACAGAAAGTTCATCAAGAACTATGGCTTGGTTTCTCAACCCTTGACTGAACTACTAAAGAAGAACTTTTTTCACTGGACAATCCTAGCTACTAATTCTTTTCAGCAACTAAAGGAGGCCATGTGTAAGGCTCATGTTCTGGATTTGCCTAACTTCAACCTACTCTTTACCATAGAGACTGATGCAAGTTCAAAAGGGGTGGGAGTAGTATTATCACAGCAAGGGAAACCCATTGCATACTTCAGCAAAACTCTAGGCCCAAAGAACCAAACCCTCTCTACATATGAGAATGACTTGTTAGCCATAGTCATGGTTGTCCATAAATGGAAAACTTACCTACTTGGATCAAAATTTTGCATCTACACAGACCACCAAAGTATAAAGTACTTCCTCTCTAAAAATAGTCACCACTATGCTCCAAAAAATATGGTTATCTAAATTGCTAGGTTTTGATTATGAAATTTTTTTACAAGAAAGGGGTGGATAATAAAGTCGCATACTCCCTCTCAAGATGCCCTGAACACACTGGTGAACTTCATGTCATCACCACTATTGCACCTCACTGGATACAAGAAGTAGTAATCAGCACTACACCATAAATATTAATTTGTAACACACTAGCTTTGTTCCTAAAAAACTTTGTAACACCACAAAAGTCTTGCAAATCATGACATTACAAATATTAGTAACACCTCGATGTGTTACAAAATTTAACTTTTGTAACAGTTATCCAATGTTGCTAATGAAATTGTAGCATGTTACAATATTAGTAACACCTCGACGTGTTACAAATGTTTTTTTACAAAAATTAATATGTAAAATTTTATTTTTTAATTAAATAAATAAAAAAATCAACAAATAAATGACATTCAATGAGATTATAAAATCCAAATATTCAAATCCAAATATTCAAATACCAATAATACCCAAATTAAAATAATTTTGCAATTATTACAAAGTGAAATAGTTGCAATCAATTACAACATCGTTTTTCATATTGAATCGGTATTTTTTTTTTAAGTATAGGTATCAAGTACATCATTGGTATGCTAACAACTAAGAAAAGAAAAAATATTCAACGCCCTCGCTAATTCCATATTGGGAACACCCTGAAAATTGTCCTCAAACATAAGAACACACAAAATTAGAGACAGCAACATCTGCTGCTTGGGTGCAACAGATCCTTCTCCTGTGGAACATCAGTCTTCATGGTCAAATCCATGACCTCTCTTCATGGTCAAATCCATGATCTCCTCAAGGTGAGAGACTTATCCAAGCTTGCTCCAAGCCCTGAACTTGGGTGTGGAAACTGAGGAGGTAACCCATGACCAAAACTCTGCAGAGAAAAACTTCAGCACTAGCTTGCAATGGACATTAGACACTTCTGTTTTCTTGGCCCAGAGAAACTTGGCTTTAAGAAAGGAAACTTATGTGTCACTAATTGTAATAATGATTGAAAATTTATGAAAACTCCAGCACCAGCTTGTTTAGTTCTTATCTAATAATATCTGGATCTGAGAGGGTGGGAAAGTGAGCCAGTGTTCAATTTATGAACCAATGCTGCCTAGAGCATCTGAGAGAAGTGTAACAGTACTGTAGGCATCATCTTCATAGATTACTATAACTTGACACCAACCATAAGAGGCAACCATGGAGGCAAGACATTTTATCGGTAGAGAGTCACTGTAAGCCATTCTGAGTAACAAAGGTCATCTTACCAATGTTAATAAAGGGGTGATGATGGATAGTGCTGCAAATGAGAGGACTGGCACTTGTGCTTTATTAGCCATCTCAGCAACAAACTCCGTATCTTGCCATATCGCCATCCCTATAATTGTTTGAGCTCCACGTTCTTTGGTAAGGTCATTAGCTACATCCAAAATTTAATAATCAGAATGTACACATTGAACATCAAGTTTGTTAATGTAACAAGTTTACAAGCACATAATTTGTAACTAAGTCAAGCACACTTCTCTTAAGTACCTCATCTGGTAACTTGGCGCCTATATCATTGCTTGGAGGGTACTGCTGAAGGCTCAAACGTCCACATGCATAAGGTTCAGTTGTAAAGAACTATAGAACAGAAAGAACGCAAATCCTTGAGAAATTAGCTACAGATGACTTGGAGGAGGTCTGGAAAAGGAAATTACTGTAACATTCAAGCAAATAGCATGCTAGTATGGGAACCACAAACTCAACATCCATATATGCCAATTAAGTATTGGTTTTATCACAAGCATGATAAACCAAGTGCTGGGGCGTTTTTGTTTAAAAGCATAAACATGCTTATTCATGGAAACAGTTGCATGGCTAGAAACATGATAGAACATAAAAAAAAAAAAATTTACTTACAGCTTTTAGACACTTCATGGATGCCATAACAACTTGGTGCATATGAATTCTATACAAATGCATATATTTCAAATTTATTCTTCCCATGGTAGAAGGTAAAATTAAACAGAAAGAAAGAATGGTTTAAGGTACGTCACCAGCATTCAGAAAGAAGACAATGGAATAAAGAGAGCACCTTATCAATAAGCAATAATAAAGAAAGTAACAATATACTTGCATCACTTTGCAGTGCAGCAGTAGCAGTTCGGCATTTAGCTGGGTCATATGCAATAGCAATAATCAGTGTTCTAAAAATCGGTCTAGGCGGCACCTAGGAGCTAGAAGGTGGAAAACCGCCCAGATTAATGCCTGGGCGGGCAGTCTGGGCGGTTCTGGGCAGTCTGGGTGAGTTTGGGCGGGTCTGGGCGGGGTCTAGGCGGACTAGGCGGGGTCTAGGCGGACTCTAGGCGGGGTCTAGGCGGTCTGGGAGATTTTTTTATTTTTTTTATTTTTTTATTTTTTTATTTTTTTTATTTTTTTATTTTTTTATTTTTTAATAAGGTTGATTGTGTTCTTATTTTATTTTTCTTTCCTATTTTTTAGAAATAAACTATTTAATTATTTTTTTAGAAAATCTCGGGAATGAGTTTTGATGATGATGATATGTCTAAATGTAGCGAATGATGATTACTTAATGGAATTCTCAAAGGATCTGCCGGTACCAATTTTACTAATGTAGATTTTATCAAACATAACTGAGGTTATTCATGCAATTTGAAGAAAAAATAAAAGAGTACACAAATTCAAATTTATATAAAGTACCCATCATGACCAACTTCAGTCATTTGAGTTTTAATAAATTTTGTTCATGATTGTTAATTTTTCATGTTTTTAAATTTTGCATATATATATTGACATTAAATTGGATGTAATTGATAAGGTATTATGCTTAACTTTTGTAAATTATTAAAGTTATAATACAAAACCTAAGACCGCCTAGGCACCCGCCTAGGCCCCTGGGCGCTAGGCACCTGCTCGCCGCCCGCCCAGCGCCTAGCGATTTTTAGAACACTGGCAATAATAATAAAGAAATTTAACTGTTGTATACCTAAAAGGTGTGTTCTTTGGTAAGGTCATTAGCTACATCCATAAGTATTTTCTGAGTATAAATAGGCATACCCGCCATTGAATAGTGCCACATGAGTGAGTGTAGCCGTAAATCTTGCAAATCCAGATCCAATTGATAAGGCAAACAAAGGACAGAGATACAACTTCCCATAACTATCATAAGCAGCTATGTTGAGATCATACTGTGGAGTCAAGAGCCCGAAATTTTGAATCAACATCCTGACTCCCATCTTCAGCAATCTATAAACAGACACGAGCATTGATATTGCAACCTCTTTTTTATCTAGCAAGAGAAGAAATAATAAAAAATCTCAAAGCTACCACACAGAGGAAAACAAAGAAAGTCAAGGATTTGGAAAATAATGAAAAAGAGACACAAGCGCAATTGCCTATAAAAATTATGACATGCGTGTAACAAAGATAGTTCGTCAAAGACAACTCCATCTGCTGTAAAATTGTTCTCATCCCATAGAACACGGTAATGAGCTGGGCAGCTTGTTCCTGAAAAAATACCAGGATATAAGATTTGGTTAAAAATATGATTCCATTCCGAAAAAAAAAAAAAAAAAAAATAGTGTAAACTCTATTGATAGTAACACATTGTGTATTGTATCATGTATGACTTGAAGAACATTTAACCATTCAATTCCCATATATATTAGCCTATAATTTCAAGCTCATTTGTTTTGCAGATTGGAAAAAGGTTGTTCACTGCTTTTGGGTCTGGTTTTTGCGGAGATCTTGTGCAAATCTTCTTCGTCTTGCGGTTCGATCGTGCCTTTTGTTTGGCTCATGTTTTTTTTTTTTATTAGTTCTTCGTGGGGCTTTATTGTTCGGAGTTTTTTTTCAGGGATTTTTGGGAGAGCTTGCTCAGGTACGTTTTGGTAATTTTTTTCTTTTGGGGGAGTTGGTAATTTGGGCTCTTTGTTGTGGGCCTTCCTTGCTTTAGGATTGTACCATCTTCTTTGTGGTTTGTCTTCCCCTTAAATAAAAATCTTCTTATTTGACCCAAAAAAAAAAAAGCTTTCGCTGTGTATCAGATATTATCTTTTGATATTAATATAAAGGTTTGGGTCTTAAAACCCGGATATTCACTTTTGTCAATGATGGATATTCAGCGCAAATGCATTGTATAGCTTTTGAAAAAAAAAGAACTCCTACTTTGGAATATATTGAGTACTTTTCTTTATTTCATGCATGTTTTTCACATCTTGCTTTTTTACTAATTTTTTCAATGTGTTTACCAACAAGGTTCAGAAGACAATCCAATTTGAGCCCTCATATGCTCTGTTTTATTAGTCCTACTCCTGACTGACATAAAATCTGATTAAAGAGGATGTTAAAATTGAAAGAGAAGATGTAAAAAAAAGTTGATACAAGTTTTTGGATCAACCATCATTTTCTGTGGCATTTGTGGTCATTTTATATTTGCATCCATCCATCATCATTGTACAAAGTCTTTTTGTTTTTGTTTTTGTTTTTGTTTTGTTTATTCTTTCTGATTAGGACGTTACTTAAGGAAAGCTACTCTACACCTAAAGTAATATAAAAAAATGTGAAAGACTGGATATGAAGTGGACATAGCTTCTACTTCTCAGACCCTTGTTTTATATTCGATCAATGTGAAAGATTAACATTTTCAGTTTCATCGTGATGTAGTATGAAAGATCAAAATTAAATCTGATTACATGAGTGTAAAATTTTGCAGAGAAAGAACTGAATAATCATATTATGAATACTTTCTAAATATCAACCTTAATATATATTTGTGACTAAGAACCAAAATCTACTTCTACCTATGCTCAAATTAATCTTCTTTCTGGCTCTTTTCAGTTGTCTACATTCAACAACATGTTTTGCATCACCTCCACTTCTATACACCACTTAAGCATTTTATCAAACAATTAGTGTTTAAAAAATAATTTGCAAAAACATAATTTGAATTGGATACCGAAAATTTACAGTAACCAAGAAGAATATTACTTAACAACATTCGATCAAACAAACTCACCGATTTCCAGATTCTGCATTAAAGACCATCTAAGAGGAAATCCAAAGCACCATTGGCCATTAGAGATCTCAAAATGATTCGAAACCAAGGGAAGAGTCTTACGTGAACACTTGCATGCTTCTTCGTTTGGTTCCTTGCCTTTCTTTGCAATTTGCGTGTTGACTCTCGAATTCTTCACAGCCAAACTGCAAACAACAACCACCAAAAGCTCAGATTGCGAGCCCATTCAAGCAAAAACTTGCAAAACTGAACGAAAACAAGTGACACTCACCTGTCATCGAATGAAACAGAGATCAAATCGGTGAGAATCTTCGCGAACAGGTGAGATTCATTGTTGTTCTCAATGATACTGAAGTTTCTCCGGCTCCGGGAGTTAACAAAGCTGAAGAAGCTCATATCTCTTCGATTGCTCAATTGATTCCTCTCGAAAATCTCAGATGAACAACTAGAATTCGTCGATTCCTCTCGAAATCTAACAACTAGGGTTTCCGGGAGTTAACAAAGCTGAAGAAGCTCATATCTCTTCGATTGCTCAATTGATTCCTCTCGAAAATCTCAGATGAACAACTAGAATTCGTTGATTCCTCTCGAAATCTAACAACTAGGGTTTATCGATTCTGTCATTTTAAGTTGAAAAATCGGTGAGAATCGATTCTATCGAAGAGACAAATTGGTGAGAATCCATTCTATCAGTAAGACAAGTCGGTGAGAATCGATTCTATCGCCATTGAAGAGCTTTGTTCCATCTCTCCTTCTCTGGTTTGGATTTACGAAGAGAATAAAAAATTAAGAAATAAAAAAAGGTCAAGATTGGGATTTAACTAAATATTTTTTATTTCATAAAATAACTTAAGTCAATAATTAGTAACATTTTTTTAAGTTACAAGACTTGTAATATAATGAAGAGTTATAAATAAATAAGAGTGATTCTACACAGCGAGGAAATGGGCGAGGAAATGAGCGAGGGGAGTGAGGTGGCGGGGGTGGGAGTCGTTCATCCCGCTCGGGATGCATGCGCGAAAAGTCAACCCACGCATCTCGAGTGGGGTGAACGGCTCTCACCCCCGCCACCTCACTTCCCTCGCTCATTTCCTCGCTCATTTCCTCGACACTTAGAATTTTTGAATAAATAAATATCGATGTTACTAATTACCCATTTTTGTGTAGTGCATCTGTGAAGGAGATGATGATGTTCAGGCCTTGAGTGTGGACAAGGACTCTGCCCACCTTACTCTTTGCACAAGGGATTGCTCAAGTATAAAAACATAATCTACATTGGGACACAAGGCAAACTTAGGAAAGAAATCTTGCAAGAGTTTCACAACTCGATTGTTGGGGGTCATTCAAGTATTACAACTACTTATGAAAAGGTAAAGCAATATTTCTTTTAGCCAAACATGAAAACTCAAGTCACTGAACTCATCTCTGAGTGTGACATATGCCAAATAAACAAAGGGGGATCAAAGTTCTTATGGTGGATTGCTCCAACCACTTCCAATCTCTGATCCCTCATCCTAGTTGTTGTTGACAGGCTTACTAAGTATGGCCATTTTATTCCCCTATCACACCCCTATATAGCTGCCAAAGTTGCCGAAATCTTCCTTCACAACATTTATAAACTTCATGGCCTTCCCTTTACTATTGTTTCAGACCGTGACAAGGTGTTCATAAGTGCCTTTTGGCAGGACCTATTCACTACACTTGGTACCAAACTCACCCTAAGCTCTACCTACCACCCAAAGTCAATGGCCAATCCGAAAGGACCAATGCCTGTCTCGAGACCTATTTGAGATGTATGTCTGGGATTGCTCCATCCCAATGGTCAAAATGGCTTTATCTTGCAGAGTTTTGGTACAATACATCCTATCACTCAAGCTTACAAGCATCACCCTTTAAGGCACTCTACGGGTACACACCCTCTTCCTAGCTTTACCACCTAATTCACAGCCGGCCATACAGGATGTGCAGCAGTACTTGAAGGATGATCACATGGTAGATATTATTAAAGAGAAATTGACTAAAGCACAAGAAAGGATGAAATTCTTTGCTGACAAAAAGATAACTAAAAGGACCTTCGAAATAGGTGAATGGGTGTACCTGAAACTTCAACCTTACAAACAAACTACAATCACTCTCTGTAAGAACATGAAGCTAACAACTAAGTTCTACGGTCCCTTTCAGATTCTTGAAAATATTGGTCTCATGGCTTACAAGTTATAGCTACCACCCAAATCACGGATTCACCCTGTATTTCACGTGTCCAGCTGAAGAGACGACTCAGAGCTACCATCATCCCTGTCCCATTGCTTTCTTTGGTGGATAATCAAGGACATTTCATAACAGAACCAGAGAAGATCTTAGCTCGTAGACTAGTACCTCGCCACAATCGAGCGGTGATGCAAGTCCTTGTACAATAGACTAACTCATCTGCAAAGGAAACCACATGGGAAGACTTGGAGCACATCAGAGCCATGTTTCCCTCCTTTCATCCTCGAGGACAAGGATTGCCAAAAGCAGAGGGTATTATCACGATTATACCCAAAAGAGTGGAAGAAAGGAAGTTGTTTTCAAACGGGAAAAAGAAGCACCAAGACTTGGCACCAGTCTGAATCAAGTTGAATTCAAAACAGGGGCACTTTGGTAATTAGATAAAAGTTGTGAGTTGGTTTAATAGGATTAAGACACGTGTCAGGTATCAGACGATCTTGTTTGAATTTTTATTATTACTGTAGCTATAAGTGGAAGAGAAGAGACATTTTCAGGGGGATGACTTATGTAATCTGAAAGTAGGTCTATTGGTTCTTGAGAGCCATTAGGAAGTTTGTGTAATATGTTTTTTCGTAATTCCAATTGGTTTTTCTGTTATTCCATCTCTTTTTGTATCCAATTGTCTTCAGATCTGATACCAAACTATGCACAACTTCCATCGTCCCTGTGCATTCTTTTAGCTCAACGGCTATATTTTCTCAAAATCTCATCAAAGGGCGAGCATAGTTGTGACACCATACCACCATATTATCCGTTTGTTTATTTTCTTTTCTTGACTCCATCATTACAGTTCCAACGCTATTTCCCTCATCTCTCTCTTAGTCTCACTTTCAGTTCTTTCAAGCAGCCTTCATTGCAATAGACGAGTTTGAGTTTTCCTCTTCAACCAACAATCATGACTTCAAAGGTAAAATATTTTATTCCCCAAATACAGTTCTTTTCGTTGTTTATGAGGAGATCATCTGCTGATTCATATTTTTAGAAAATTCATGAGCTTGATCACATCTATTAAAATGAGATTTCTGGCTAAATAGGCTGATTGTATATCATAGTTATGGATTTATAATCATGTCTTGTGATCTTATCTTCCTATGTCATATTCAATTCATAGATGATTGATGGTCGTGTAGTTTTGTTTTACCTCATTTCTTGATTGATTGTATGTAACATACCTCAGTTTGCAAGTTTATTAGGATTTCAATGTGATTATAGCATGAATCAGATTAGTTACTATGGTTTCAATGTGATAGTATGAATAAGTTGGTAAGAAGAACAACTTTTCTTCTCTAACATGTATCTAAGACAATCTATCTCGAGGTGAGAGAGTTTTTTCGGCGAGGTAACTATGATTAATAGAGTTTTTCGGTTGTCTGAGTTTCTTTATCAGCAAACTCAAACCGAACTCTATCTTTCTATCACGTTATCATCGATCAATCCACTTGATCTTGTTCACCCAAACCCCTCATTTCCCCTCAACTATCTTCATCCTTTTATCTTTCTTGCCCTTGTCTTATTTTAATACTCACCTTTCTGCCACGGTGCAAGCTCCCTGATTTATTTTGTTGTTGTTTTACTGTTGTTACTCTTGTTTGTTTTCTACAGATCTCCCGCGTTGTGTGTATCCTTCTACAATCTCACACATAGGGTTGGCAGTGGGCCGAATTTTTACGGATATCCGCCCCCACCCAATCCGTATGGGGCGGATTTGGATATGGCTGAATGGGTTTTCGGGTGGTTTTGGGTATCCAAAAAATATTCGTTTACTATTCGGGGCGGATACGGTTTTAGCCATATCCGCCCCGCAGGCCCTGCGGATATCCATTTATACTGCTCAAATTACTATAATACCCTTATCCCTAAAGTAAGTATTAACTAAACCCTTATCCCGGAAAAAAAAAAACTAAACTTAAGAAACCCTGAAATCCACTTCTCATTTCTCACAAGTCACAGACTCACAAAGGGGTCTCCCGTCTCACTCACTCTCACAGCGAGCCAGCGAGGTCGAAGGGTTGTCACAGCGAGGTCGAAGGGTTGTCGCAGGGTGGTCGAAGGGTGGTCGCAGGGTGGTCGAAGTGTGGTTGCAGGGTGGTCGAAGTGTGGTTGCAGGGTGGTCGCAGGCAGGGTGGTCGAAGGGTGGATGGTGGTGGCTCGATCTGATGGATGGTGGTCTGATGTGATATGATGGATGGTGGTGGCTCGATCTGGTGGTAGATGGCTCGATCTGATGGATGGTTTTGGCTCGATCTAGTTGTGTGATTTGTTGTTGGCTGAGGCCTGAGATCTGTTTTTAATATGTGTTTTTGAAATTTGTTTATGATATTTGATATCTATATTCGATCTATTTCTGATATTTGAAATGACTTAAAAAAATTTCTTCAAGTATTTGGGGCGGGGCGGATATCCACCAATCCGTCTGGCTCGGGGATGGTTTTAACAAAATATGGTAAACGGATATTCGGGGCGGATTTGGATATCCGTGAATTCTAGCGGGGCGGGGATGGATTTTTCCAAATCCGCCCCAATCCGCCCCGTTGCCATCCCTACTCACACCTCCATCCGTTTTATTCCATCATAAACACGTATTCAAATCATGCATCTCACACAAACAACTATACTTTTCATAATCTAAATTCCATAATACCTCCTTTCCCCTCTCAGCACCCACTACAATCTTATACCATCCCCAATTTCAAACATGGCATTTGCTCACATAATTTCCAGGAACACTATTATTATTTCTCTCTTCTAAGGGATTCCTCTGGTTTACGTATTACCTCATCACCAAAACCAAAACAAATCAACTCTATACCATCTCCTCTATGCCCCGGCCAATCCCTACGTTTATACCTCACAAACATTTTTCTTGAAATTTCTCTACAACACTATCTTCTATTCTGGATCAACCAGTCACAAATGCTCCCGGCAATCTGTAAGATCTTCTCCGAGGTTAACCACTTTGATCATGGCTAGCAGATTAAGGGTTTCCTAACCCTTTGCAAAGATAGCAAGAATATACAACTCAAATTCAAGCGACATTTGGATACTCATAGACGTTTCCACTGTCTTGTTGCTAAGAAAAGAAATTAGCTCGAGATGTATCTTCTTGTTGATCGGAGAGACGACCGAATCTAATCCTACCATGAGTTCTTGGTATGGCCAGATACTAGCTCCCAAATTTCACCCCCTTCGACGGATGAAAAACGACAACTAGTGTCGTCTAGCCCTTTCTATTTTTCTGGCCGGAGATTCATGATCGCACCAATGTTTTTAGTTGGTTCACCACTGTCTGAAAAGCCCTCACCTGGCTCGCTGAATGATGAGTCACCAATGACAGACAAGTTTTCACTGACGACAGAGTCACCGAAGCCTGTTGAGCCACCATTGACTAACTCATCACCAATGACTGATGAGTTACCAATGATGGAGGAGATGCATGTTGAATCACCGAAGCCTTCTGTTGAGTCACCACTGGCTGGAATGGTCCCATCGTTCCCGGCTTTGGTGCCATTTAAAGCTGAAATTAATTTTTGCAGCACTCTCAAACAACGACATTCAAAGCTCCTAAAGTCAACTACTATCTTTTTGTTTTTTTAGAGAAGGGACAACCGTGATAAAGTTGACGACGGTTACTGTATGGACTGTTAAGATGATGGCCATTATGCCAACTGTTATATTGTTATCCTCACTCTCGCCTTTCATGATAGTTAAGATGACGGTCGTGTTGATGGCCATTATGACGACCGTTCTATTGTTAACGTCCTTCACGCCATTCACGTTAGTTAAGAAGTCGGTCGTGATGTCGGACGTCATGACAGGTGCTCAGTCAATCTCTCAATCAATTACAGTTCAATGGCCGTCATTTCTAACGGCTTCTGACACAACAGTTCTAATGGCATTTAAGATGGAGAAATATGCTATTAAATGTATAGGTTGGGCCACCTTTACAGAATGGGAGTATTTAGTTCAGGCGGTACATTCTAGACCCTCAAATCAATGGTTTTCAATCCTTAAATTAATGGTGGGAATGAGTATAACAACAGATGTTTCACACCTCATTGGCGAAGATGGTCATCACATTCAGCTTGTCAGCAAAAAAGTCACAGTGCATACCAATATGGTGAATCCTTAGAGGAAAATTGGACAGATTATATTATTTTTTAGTGAGGGAGCTCCAAATCTTCAGAAGTATGCTCATGCTATTGTAAAGACTTTGCAGGTTCTGGCGACCCGCCGTTAATGGGTCGCCCAAGTTACCATGATACTTTCCTGGAACACAAGGGGCATAGAGTCTCCCTGCGCGATCTGTAATCTAAGGACCCTCTCCCATCAGTCCAATCCCGATATCATGTTCTTATAAAAAAAACTAAAGCCTCCGCTGCCCATATGAATTGCATACGTCGGAGACTCAAATTCAAACACAGAGTCTCAGTTGCAGCGACGAGTCAATCAGGTGGCATTTCACTGTTCTGGAAAGAAGGTATCTCTTACCATCATTTCATCCTGTAAATACTACTTTAATTATGTTATTTATGATTACTTTGTTTTATCACCTTGGTCTGCTATTTTCATGTATGGTGAACCCAATCCATCTCTTAGGGTTCCTTTTTGGGACAATATGTCTGCACTCTACAGTCTCCAAAACCTTCCTAGTATCATTATTGGAGACCTTAATGTCATTCTCAGTCCTAGGGAAAAAATGGGGGTAACATGCTTATTGTCTCTTTTCTCAGCCACCTTCGTATTTTCATAGACAACCACAACCTTCTTGATTTTCCTCTCACTGGCTCCCAATTCACTTGAAATAATAAACGTAAAGACATGAATGGGATCAAGGCCAAGCTAGATCACATCTAGTGACCACTGACTTGGTAAACATGTTTTCTTCTGCCACGGCCCGGACAATTCATACTTCCACCTCGAATCATCATGTTTTTTCTCTGCAACTAGTTTCCAATATTTCTAATGGTCTAAAGCCATTCAAAATTTCCAAATGTGGACTAAAGACCCGCAGTGTAGGAAACTGGTCGATTCTTCCTAGGCTCCAAGACGTCACCACAAACCTGATCAGAACTTCCATATCAAAACCAAAAAGTTGAGCTATTGTCTGTCTAGGTGGAACCACAATGAGTTCAATAATATTCAATTATGCATTCTAGAGACTCATAAAACCCTTGATACTCTCCAAAATGAACATCCCTCCTCTCAGAATGTTTTGGCTATCGCCGCTCTGGGGGACTGGCTCTCAGAACTCTTAGTTAGAGAATTTTTTGGAAAAATAAGTCTGGTCATTCCTGGCTCAAGGAAAGAGATTAGAACACTAAGTTCTTTCATCTCTATACGATGCTTCGTCGAAAAGGGAACCTCATTCTTCGTCTGAAACATGAGTCCAATGTCTGGCAATCAACCCATGAAAATGTTGGTCAAGTTCTTAATAACTACTTTGAAAACATTTTTCAATTTTCAGATCCTTCTCTTAATCCCGAAATTAATTTTCTGTTCACCCCGGTCATCTCTAGTGTTGAGAATGAGGATCTCCTCTCCATTCATACTGAATCCCAGATTCAGAAGATTTTTTTATATGGGAAGTCATAAAACGCCTGACCCTAATGATTTTTATGCCTACTTCTTTCAGTATTATTGAGATATTGTGCAATCGGATGTTTGCGAGGTAGTTAAACACTTTTTTACTACATGTCAAATGGATCCCAAGCTCAATGAAACTTTTATTGCTTTTATCCCAAAGGTTGGTAACCCAGTTATTCTGGACAAATTCCACCCTATAGGCCTCTACAATGTTATCTATAAAGTGATCTCCAAAATTATCGCAAATCGCATGAAACCACTTTTAGATAACATCATTTCCCCCAACCAAGCAGTTTTCCTTCCAAGGCGGTCTATTGCCGACAATATTAGTCTCGCTCATGAGACTTTCTTTCAAATGAAAATTTTTCATAGGAAAAAAGGTTTGATGGCCATTAAAATCGATATGGCCAAGGCCTATGATAGAGTTGAATGGTCTTTCCTTTTACAAGTTATTCTGCAACTGAGGTATTCTGAAGGTTAGATTCAACTCATTGAGCAATGCATCTCCACCACTTTACTTCGATCGAGTCCTTCTAAATGGCTCACCCCTTTCTTCCATCAAGCTGTCTAAGGGCATTCGCCAAGGGGATCCCCTGTCACTATATCTTTTCATTGTGGTTGCTGAAGCTTTATCTCGTCTTCTCGCCCGAGCGGAAAAGGTTGGGCTCATCAAAGGCATCAAGATCAAATGTCACTCCCCTTCTCTTAGTCACCTGTTGTATGCAGACGATCTCATATTTTTTTTGTCGAGCATCCCTTGCTAAAGCCCACTCGATTAAATATATTATTCAACAATATTGTCTAGCTTCGGGTCAAGGGGTTAATTTTGACAAATCTTATGTGTAATAAAGCTCCAATGTTCACTCGAAGCATGCAAAAATGATCAATAGGAAACTGGGATCAAAATTCTACAACCCTAAGGATAAATATATTGGATCACCACTGCTCATGTCTAACAAAAAGGCCACTGATTTCTAATTCATCATTGATAAAATCAATGTCAAATTCTCAAGCTGGAAATCCAGAGTGCTTTCTCGAGCGGGTAGAATAGTTATGATCAAAGCTACCTTCAACTCGATTCCGATCTAGAACATGCAAACTTTCCTTCTTTCTGCCTCGATCACTACCAAAATTGATGTTCTTGCTCGCAAATTCTGGTGTAATGGGACTGCTGAAAGCAAAGCTAAACACGTGTGTACCTGAGACCGAATCACTAAGCCTTGGCACTTGAGTGGCCCGAATATCTCCTTAATGAGGAATAAAAACTTGCCCTTAATGGCAAAAAGTATTTGGCAAACCATATTTCCCCCTCACGGCATTCGAGTCTCCCAACTCAAAACACTTTATTTTAATAACAAAATCCTCTTCCAAATATCAAAATCTCCGTCCTTAGCTTGCTTTGCTAGGAGAGGCAATCTCACTACGCTGGCTAAAATGAAGCGTTATTCAAATGGCAAGTGTTATCGGGAAACAATATCGACCTTTGGAGGGATTGTTGGGTTAAACCAGGATTGCTTCTAAATGATTGTTTGCTCAATCTCCTAGCCCAAAATTTGCCTCATAGAATCCCAGATTTATAGAACATTCACACTGGTCAACACTCCCAATGGAATGATAGCCTCATAAGTTTCATCTTTCATGCCCCCGTGGTTAGGGACATTCAGAATATCCTAATCTGACGCTTAGATTGTCTTGATCTAAGCTCCCAAATAAAAAATGACTCTTCACAATCAAGAACGCTACCAAGGTGTTCTTTCTAGAGCAATCTGAATGCTCGACCTATTTCCCTCCCTCTCTCAACATTGATGCTAAGATGCTAAAAAATTTATGGAGAATCAAGGCACCTCCTTTTGGCCTTTTTCTACTCTGGAAACTGAGTCAAAATATTCTCCCCACCATGAATAATTTGTCTCATCTGCACACACCTTTAGAAGATTTTTGTATTTTTTGCCATAGTCACACAGAAGATGCCACTCATACGTTCTTCCTTTGTCCGATAATGCACCAACTCTGGCTTCTCTCGCCCCTCCCTATCTACTGGTTCAATGATAACTTTGGAGTGCCCAGTACCTCCCTATTCCTAAAGTTCATGTGGGATACTACGAAGACCCACCTTGATTCTAAGGAGGAAAAACTCTCTCAGTTTGCAGCTTTCATTCTGACCATATGGCATATTCGTAACAACTGCATTTTCTAAAATACCAAATTCAACGCTCAAAAGTTTAGATGTATTTTCAGATGGTTTTCGAAAACCTTTGATGTTTGATTGGAAACATCAATGGTTTATATTTGAAACATCAATGGTTTTCGACAAATTCTAATCAAACAAGTCTTTCGGGCGCCTTTACTTCTAAAGACGCTAATGATCCGGTCTCTATTCATCATGTCCTTCAAATAGCTGTCACTGACACTCGAGTTAAATTTGTTTCCTCCTCATCATCTCCTATGGGCCCCCACTCTGAGCTGGCCACTACCCGAATAGCAATGATACAAACACAAATCCATTCAGCTAGATTTCACAAACTTAACCTTAGATCCTTACAGCTCAAACCTATTTCTCATTCCCTGGATCCAGACATGATAGTGGTCACATATGATGCTAGTTTTTTGGCCAAATCTCAACAAGGAGAGGTCAGAGTTTTTGCTGTCAAATGCATTGTGAGTTGCTTACCCAGGCGTGCCTTCTCTGTGTTTAAAATGCGCCCAATATTAAGCAAATTTCACAACGTTAAAAATAATTTTAGGAAATTTTAGCTATTATTAGGTTGGACGAATTCTTTGATCACAGGGAAGGTGATGGATAGTACCATGGCGGAATGCTATGCAGCTGAAGCAACTCTTCTTCTTATTCAAGCGAACCAGTGGAAAACAAGTTTTTGATGGGATAGTTAGGGACGCTTCACTCTATTATACATGATGATCAGCGGCAACCTAGAACAGTCATGGACTGGGCATGGCGACCACTCATTAGCAGCATACAGAGAGTGCTTTCTTTTCACAGCCTTTGGTTCTGTAATTTTATTTGTAGAGACCTTAACTATGAGGCTCATAACCTCGCTGCTATAGCAGCCCAATAGTTTTGTACTTTTCATTATAAATATGTTATATGTTTTTAACAAAAACAAAAAAAAAATGGTAAGGAGGAGACAAATGATCATCTTAACACCGTGATAGTGGGATTATTACACCAAACACTAATGAGATGTCTCAAATAACACTTAGTTAATAAAATTGAAACTAAAGCATACATTAACTGATTTGCTTCATTACTTGGTTGTTTGCCACACACTTGAGCATGCATCAAAAGACTTGATTGGTTATATGTCTAATACACTAATACAGTTTATGTTCAATATGTTTCTTGACTTGTTTTGTTGTATTTTTTTATCACAGAAATGGAGAGAGTTACATCAATAATGGAATGAACAGAGAATGGAGAAGTTAAATACATAGTGAAAATGATAATGTAGAAGAGATATGCATGTCTGATGCGGATGGGGAGAAGATACATGAGTCATACGGTGGAATGGAGTTTGATAGTGTTGCTATAGATGAAGACTATTGCCAAAGATATGGGAAGCATAATGGGTTTCTGCATAAAATAAGGTCCAAAGAATGATAAAGGAGAAATTAATTTTTTTGTTTTCTCATGAGCTCGGGAAGGTACAACTAAAATTCGTTCAATTGAACCCTTAAAGCAACAAACTACTACCAAAAAGGGATGTAAGGTCAATGATAAGATTTTTCTCGACCCTGATAAGGTTGGGTAAAAGTAATAGTTGATCACAATCATGAGTAGAGTAGCCCAACAAATTTTAAATTATAAGAAGAATAGTACCATGAGGAAGAAAGTCTAAAAAATAATGATAGAGCAAACATTAGAACAATAAAAAGTACACTATCAAAATTGGATAGGTTCATCTAAAAAATTTGATGCCTCCAACATAAATGAAAGAAATAAGGGGATGGTTGGTTGAAGTCAGTGACCATGAGAACATCTTGTTTACCTAGAAACATATAAAGAATTATCACGAAAAAGTGAGGTGGTTAAGACTAGGTGAAGGTGATGCTATGACACTTCAACGCTACTTCCAAAAAAGGCAAGCTAACAATGCAAACTTTCTTTTATTTGATTGATTTGGATTGTGATGAGAGATTGAAAAATGTGTTTTGGGCAGATTCATGGAGTAGAGCAGTTAATGAAGAGTTTGGGATGCCATTTCCCTCAATAATACATACTTGACTAATAAGTATGACATGTGATTCTCACTGTTTTGGGCTGATTCATGGAGTAGAGCGGTTTATGAAGAGATTGAAATGCCATTACCCTCGACAATATATACTTGACCAATAAATATGGCATGTGATTTCCACCATTTTTTGGTGACAATCTCGCCGTCAGTCAATACTATTTGATTGTAGATGATATTGAGTGACACCACTAATTCGTTCATTTGGCTTTTTGCATCTTAGTTGGATTCTATGAATGGCCGCACTCCCACAATGATATCACCGACTTAAACAAACAATGAAGATGGTCAATGAAACAGTTTTTCTTAATACACGTCACGGGTAATGCATATGACACATCATGAAGATGTTGCATGAAAAATTAAGTGATTTCATTTTTTTACATGGCAAACTTCTTCATAATGTGCCATATGCACTACCTGTTACATGTGTTAAGAAATAAAATTTCAATACTCTTCATTGCTTTATCTTAGTCGGTGATTATTGCTTAAGAGCATGACCATTCATACAATCCAAGATTCTAAAAGTCAAATGAATGACTCAACAAGTTCACTCGATTTTAGTCCACAACCAAAGAGTTTTGACTGACTGTGATGATTGACGTCAAAAAATGGGGAGAATGACATGCCATACTTATTGGTCAAGTATGTAGTATCAAAGGTAATGACATATTGAAAGCCTTCATAAGCTTCATTAATTAATCCATGTATCTGCCCAAAACACATTTTTCAACCTCTTCTCATTATCCAAATCAATCAAATAAAAAGTTTGTCTTGTTAGCTTGCATTTTTTTTAAATGTTGTTGAAGTCCATAACATCACCATCACCTAATCTTAATAACCTCTTTGTCATATTTATATCTAAACAAGAATTCTCATGGCCACTGACTAAACATAGTTTTTTTATTTTATCAGATGTATCATTATTTTCACATCCCCTTTGAACGTTCTTCCTCATAATATGATTCTTCCTGTAATATGTGACACTTTTTTTTGTCAATAGTGGCTCTAATCACCACCTACATCAAGTCCAATTTTGGTAGTAGGTTATTGTTGCAAAAGTTTTGTTGAACGATTTTTCAATATTCATTTGTGACCATGAGAAAATCAAAAACCTAATTTCTTCATCGTCATTCTCAGGACCTTATGCATTTTGTTTCAAGATAGTATGGAACTTGGTCAAATGGCATACTACCTTGCGTTACACGCACAAGAACAAATCCTTCAATCCCGAACCATTCCTATGTCAATTAGGGAGCCATCATGATGAAAGAAAAGCATCTTGGGAGCGTGACGAACATGTTTGGGGAAAATATCCACCCCTTTTTGTTGCGAAGGTACGCAGTCTCATAATGAAGTTATGTATGCATGCGTAGGGTTGAAATATGATAGTGTGAATATGAAAAAAAATTCAAAATTTTCTATTTGCAATTAATATAAACTTTTTGGAAACTTAACTTCAATGAGAGATTTACCTAAATATCAAATACGACTAGAGAAAGTAGTGTTGCCTCTCTCTAAAACAACCAATTGTTGTTCACTTCTTCATCTTCAAAGCCCTATCTTGGATAAAATATGAAGCAAGAGTATCATGTCACTATAGCATCCCAATGCATCTTTTATTTTCGAAAAAGGTTGGGTTTTTCGATTTTATTTATTCAGAAGTTGCTTCCAGGAAATAATGCTCAAACTTTTGGACTCTGTTTTTTGGATCAACAAAACAAAACAAAAAAACATTTCGTAGAGAAAAAGCTAGTAATCAGTGAAGAACACTAAAGCTAGATTAAAAAAGAAATTACAGCTAGCAAGTATCAAGTTTTTTATTTCTGTTCCCTATTTTCGTTAATTTAATATTATCTATTTAAGTCTTAAATTAACAATGGGTCTATTTAATGTACTTTGTCATAGGCTACTAAAGGAGTACAGTAAATGGGTTGGCTTTCAAAATCATATGGCATGGCATTGTCCTTGTCCTTGCCTTTCACATCTTTCCACCTCTTTGCTTCTTTCTTCAGCTTCAATGGTGGCCCCAAAGTTGGTTTGGTAGCTTTTGACGTCCATCATCTCCACTGCTATTGAACTATTGCAAGTTGCAAGACAACTCACTTCATTGTATCAAATGTGTAATCTATGTTTGCCGATAGGGACAACTGTGAGTTGCATTATAGAATGTTTGAACGTTCTGATTATTTTGACTTCTTTTGATTTAGATGATCCCAACGGTCCACAGAAAGCGCCATATGGCATTATGATCTAGAGATGGCAGTTTAGGAGCTGAAGGCTTTTTCTAAATTTTCAAGGCATTGTTCAGTGATTTGTTTTGGATTTTTTTAGCAGCTCTGCTAGATGTTACTCTGAGGTGATTATTTTGCATTTTTTTGTAGCAGTTGTGCGTATCAACTTTCGGAGAAATGTTACTCCAACTCAGGTGTCAAAGGCCACTTCCTATCATATGGCGATTGCCTCCCATTCTGCTTAGGCTTACATTGCAGTTGATTGATTTATTGGGGTTGTGAGATGATTAATCATAAGGAGGCAGAGAGTTATTCAGGAGCAATTGCCACAGGACTAATATGCGGCAATGGGAATCTTTCAGTATCTCATTCACTCACTTTTTAATATCTATCTTCCAATTTGCATTTGATTGTATCTTCTGTGAGTAGCTGAACACAATGTGTGGAGTAGCATTCGCAACATGAGCTTGTTACTTGTAATGCTTCAAGATAATGTTTTGCGCCTTCTGCATGCTTATATTAGCATGACATTGATCAAGGTTTTTTATGCATCATGAATGCATGGCAATGCGAGGATAAAAAAATTATGACAATACGTCATATGATAATAAAGTGCGCTTATTACAATCTGTTGTAATTGTGAAAGCATGATGATCATTTGTATGATAAAACACTAATGTGGAATTTTTTAGGAAATGCATTTTACTTGTGCATGGTTATTCTTCAGCTGACTTATTAAAGCCAAAGATTTGATCAAGTACACGTTATTTTGACGGTAGTAACCAGACTGGAAATTATACTATGATTTTATTGTTGTAGAAGAGACCATACACCGTGATGAAACCATTGAGCATTTGTTTTCAATTGTTCTATGTCTATCCAAGCTTGGTCTTATCTATACTGCTTCTGAGATTGAATCAAATACCTGCTTAGAAATTTAGAGATTACTTTGTATATTTTCTCAACCTTGAACAACATGCAAATCAAATAAGAGGTTACGTATTTGGACAAGTTGCAGCAGTTCGGGAAACTATTTGGTTCTCAAGGAGCAACCTCATTTTTTAACAAAGTACCCACAACTTTTAGCATTGCTCGAAAAGTTGTTAACTGGCAGTCTATGTCATTTTACATGAGATTAAACATCCCTTAATATTTTTGTCGTTGGATGTTCATTACTAGAGTGATGTATAGGGTCAACTTATCTTGGCCATGATTGTGCAAACAACAATGAGGTTTTGTTCCTTATGAACCCAATACATAAGGACCTATTACATTCTTAGAATCCATTCACTTGCAGAGCTTTAGCTTCTTGAAGAATGACAAAACGACAAATTTTGGCTTTGTATTAATGCAAATGGGAATGTTCTCTCGTTGCTCAATGCACAGTTTATGATCAGTGCTATTAGCTGTAAGCTTTTAAGACAGGTTCTTGATTTGTGTTTCTCCCTTGACTTCCAAAGTAACCTACAAAACCAAACAAAAATCGAATTATGCGCATATGGCCCCTAATCCCACTTAGCATTCATCAGTAGTCACAATGAAATGCTAAACCACATCACAAGTTTGGAATCTTGAATTACTTGAAATCATCTCTTTGAGGTTGGATAAGTTCATACAAATCACAATACACTCTTCAAATTTTAACTTCAAATCACAATAGTGAATCAGAGATTGACTATTGCAAAATATGCATTCACTAAAATGTTGGTTTTCATAAAATAAAAAAAATAAAAAAATAAAAAAGGTTGTAACTTTGTAACACCCTTAGAATCAAAGATGAATTTTTGCAAAATGGGCATTCGTCATTTAGATTCAAACTTTGAACCCCTTCAAATTGGGATGATAAAAATCGAGTATTGCAACACCCTTAGAATCAAATATCGATGTTTGCGAAATGGGCATTCATCATTTAGATTCAAACTTCAAAACCCTTCAAATTGGGATGATAAAAATTGAGTCTTGTGAACTGGGTATTCATCATTTCACAGTCAAACTTCAAACCCCTTCAAATTGGGATTAAAAAATAGCTTATTTTTAACTCAATCACTTGAAGAAAGCTAAAAATCCAAATTTTAATTTATCAATGAACTAAAGACCCCATCAAATTCAACCAAGACCACATCACTTCATCAATCCCCAACCACAGAACCAAGAGATCAAACATGCCTTGTGCATCGAATAAATGTTCTCAGGGGAGCAATAATCCACCGTATTTTTATTATCCTTATGACCCCAAATCGCTGAAACAGCTGTCTGGCATCCATCTGTGACGACGCTGCCAAGTGGCCATGAATCGATCAAATCTCGTCTCAGGACAATGTATTAAACAAATGATACAGTTAAGATGCAACATTCACTTTTTATGCCATTGCTGTATTGAGATGTTGTAAAACAAAAACACATAAAGGGGGATGAAGGGGCGGCTGGCGACTACGAAGATGGGGGGAAGAGAGAGACGGATTAGAAGCCAAATTTTACTGTTTGACACTGACAATATTTTAGCAATTTCTATTTGGTACCTATCATGTGGTTGGCACATGAAAATATTTCAAGAATTTGCAAATAACTACTGGATTCTGATAGTCAAAGCAGTTGACTTAACTTTCAACACTTAAAACGAGAGTTACACGAAATAAACAGAATGAATGGCACCCAAGTAAGGTTTCACCTAATCTAAGGGGGGATAAAAGGTAAATAACCCCAACGAAAACTAAAGGGGTCCTCTTTGGTTAGTAAAAATCAATTTTGTTCATAAACTCACAATGCCCGTAATTGTTATTTAGAAAAAAATTTAGGCAACGATTACTCCATACCACCAAAAGCGTTTTCTCGCACCATTTAACTTTCCCACACCACCTATATAAACCAAGAAACAACATTTTTTTTCCCTTCCCATTCAAATCGAAACGAAATCCCCTACCCCATTTGAATATCTTCCCTTTCCCACATTCAAATCTCTTGCACCACATTCAAATCAAAACCAATCTTTTCTCTCTCCCTCGAAAATCTCTCAAAATCCCCTAAAAAAAGAAATCCTTAAAAATCGAACCCCAAATCGCAACCTCACAAAAACTCAACTTCTCAAAAACGCATAACGCAAATGGCAAGCACCTGATTATTCTTCCTCCTTCATTTGATTCGCTC
The DNA here is from genome assembly GCA_963556465.1 of Berberis vulgaris. Taxonomy (NCBI): domain Eukaryota; kingdom Viridiplantae; phylum Streptophyta; class Magnoliopsida; order Ranunculales; family Berberidaceae; genus Berberis; species Berberis vulgaris. The sequence goes on along the minus strand of OY747134.1, from coordinate 69,373,893 downwards.
AATTGCTTCAAGAAATTAATGTTTTGTTAACATAGCATTTGAAATTTCAGTTTTCTTGGAGGATTCCTTATTTATCTAGTCACTACTAACTAGTTCACCATAAAATGAATCAATGTGAGAATTTTGGAGAGAAAATGTAATGTTCGCACGAAACAATGCAAGAATTTGCCAAAACCTTGCAATGAACAATGCAAGTCGCAAAGGTCCAGGCAAGGTTATTGCAAAATCTCGCAAACTTTCAGGCGAGGTTTTTTCAAAATCTCGCAATGTGCATTGCGAGTCGCAAGGGTCCAGGCGAGTGTTTTTCAAAATCTCGTAGAGGTCCAAGCGAATGGGTGAAATCATATTTTTTTTCGAACAGATTTACGGGACTTTAGTAAAAAATGACTATAACTTGCTCATTTCAAAACATTTTCAAGTGATTTAAATTGCGTTTATTAGCTAATTCAGAGTACTGCAATTTTTGTGTTTTGATGAGGTTGAGAATCGGTATCAACAAAGCATATAAGTTGGCCGAAAGTCAGGGACAATATCCCATTTTTATTAAGAGACAGATTTTAGTAAAATGACCATAACTTGCTCATTTCAAAATATTTTCAAGTGATTCAAGTTGTTTTTATTAGATAACTCAGAGTACTACAATTTTCGTGTTGATGAGCTTGAGAATCAGTCTCAAATGAGGGTTTAAATTGGTCAAAAGTTACCTTATTTTTAAGTTGCTATTTTTTTCAAAGACAGTTGGGTGGTGTGAGTAAGAAAAAAAAACTCAATAGTGGTGTGAGAAAACGCTTTTGACGGTGCAAGTAGTAATCTCCTTTTTTTTTTAAATGGAGCTGTGAAGTTTTAATTGACTGTTGAGTACTCTCTCTTGGAGCAGTTGTGCACTCAATTTCTGCTTTCTCCATTTTTTGTCAATTAAAATTTACCGCTTAGAAATTTGTGGTAGTACAAGATGAAAATCGACATGGCAGTGGCATCGACATTTCAATAGAGTGTAGGCCGAATTTGTGGGTGCACATATCTTTTCATTTCTCTACCCCCGCTGCATACGAGCAGGTTTCCTTCCTTCACAACTTGGAGAACAGAAAAGAAGTGAGTCAGAAAATTAGACCAAACGAGTCGAAGGAGAGAGAGATCTGGTGGTGTTTGAGCTTCGAAGCTTCAGTAGTAGAACCAGAAGAAAAAGATGATCTCTCAGTTCTTCATTCTCTCTCTTAGAGGCGACAATATCGTCTTCCGCGACTGTAAGCCCCTCTCTCTCTGCTCCGATCGATCTTGTTTTTGTTGGTTTTGATCTTCTGCATGTTGGATTCGATCTCTTGATCATAAAAAATCATCTTAATACCTAATTTTACTTTGGGAATTCAATTCGAGCTTCTGTTAGGTCTAATAGGAAATCTTGATCTTGCAAGTCCTAATCTTTGACAAGGGACAATTGTCAATCCTTGATTTTAGTAACAATACCTTGAATTCAAACCTTAATTGGATAATCTGAATTGCATAACATGTTCAAGTTAATTTGTTAAGGTTGGAATGAATTTGGAAATGTGATCATTTGGTACAAAGTTGATACATGCAATGAGGGGTTTTTATGTGTGGATCATAATTTTGATGCAGATCGAGGGGATGTGTCGAAAGGAAGTGCCGAGATATTCTTTCGAAAAGTGAAGTTTTGGAAGGAGGATGAAGAAGAGGAAGCACCACCTGTCTTTGTAGGTATTTGATTACGTATTAGCTCTATTTCTGTGATTGCTGACTTATGTCAGTGTTGCTTATGAATGCGAGTGACAATGTCTAACATGAAATTGATGTTGAAAAGGTTGAAACTTTAACTTAACCTGTTTTAGGATAGATGGTTTTCTTCCTATAAAGTAAGTTGTCATTGACTACGCACACTGCTGCTACTGTGGATAAATTGCTCAAAGAAAATTTTTAGTAGTTTTGATGTATCTTCGACACTTGATTCTTCATACTTTCAACACTTCATTCCACGAGACTTTCGTGCTTGATTCTATGCATCCCTTAACACTCCACTTAATGTGCTTTAGGCGCTCCATTCTATCTGCATTCAATGTCTTGTTTGAAAGATTTGTGATGCCCCAAGTTTATGGTGTCATTTGGGAGTTGGATTCCTTGACAACCTATGTCTGTTTTGCTTTTTGTTGGTCTCTTGGGCACTGTCCTTTTTTTTAATCCTTTCCGCCACATGGTATTACTTTTCTAGTCGAAGAGTTCATAACTTTCTTTAAGGACGACAAAGAATAAGGATGACAAAAATTCTTTTGATTATCATGTTCTATGATGCCAATGTAATGCATACAGGATAGGCACATTTTTTCTGTCTCTGGCTTTGGCATCGATAAGGCTATAGGCTCTGATCATCAAAATGAAGCCAGCGGCTTCATTGGATATTCACAAATAAGGATCTCACCCTTTTGCTTCTAAGGAAGATATTTTATGTTTGGAAATGTTATGTTATTTGGAAAAAAGGTTTTTTTCAATGTGCTAGCTTTCCGTAGTAGTTATCTGTCACCTGAATATCTTATCTAGCACGTACTTTTTTTTTTTAAATGTATTCTTAAAATTCATTCCACCATTCCTAGGTTCACTTCGAGTGTCTTGGGTCTTTATTTTCTGCTGATGTTTGCATTTATTTTTCTCTGTCCTAGTTGAAGAAGTTATTGATGCCTTCCTCCTCTTATTAACAGAACTTGGATGGAGTGAATTACTTTCACGTGAAGGTTGCGGGACTACTATTTGTTGCAACCACAAGAGTGAACATGTCACCGTCTCTTGTTCTCGAGCTCCTACAAAGGATTGCACGTGTAATTAAAGATTACCTTGGAATTTTAAATGAAGATTCACTGAGAAAGAATTTTGTGCTTGTATATGAGTTGCTTGACGAAGTCATTGTAAGTATGAAATTGCATCTTTCAGTTCTGGAGCATGTTTTTAAGATTTGAAGCCGATATTGACCTCTGCTGTGACTTGCTTGGCTGATTAGCTCGAGTAACATGTTTGTTTCAGTCTAACTCGCAAAATGAAAAATTAAGTTTGTATCCTCCATTTTATGTTACAGTGGGAACATTTTATATGGGTTTATTAATGTCTTATTATTGATCCTGGATTGGGGGGTAAGTCATTTGTACTTTGGCTTGTTGTATAGTTCGCTTTCGGTTTCCTTTCAACAAAATTTGAGCTCTCTTCAATAGAAAGGGGAAAAAATGAAAGATAGGCTTCATTAAGTTCTAATATGTTTTAGTTTCACCCTCATATTTTGTTTTGTCTCACGCATCTTTTAAAACCACGCTTCTTACCTTCTTTACCTGATAATTTGGCTTTCCACCAGATCACATAAGTGCTTGGTATGAGGTCTTCGCTCCCAAAGAAGGTCCCAAGTAGCATGTGTTCTACTCACCAGTTCCACCTATACGCATACTCTTTTAGAAATTTATTTAAAAACGGAACAAACTTGGAAACAGATAAGGATGGTGTTGAAATTTAAAATTCTTAACATGTGTAAGATCATCGTCCATGGAAAAAAAAGCGTTATCCTCGAATTTCAGGTAGGCCACCCGTCAACTAGATGGAAACTAGCGGTTGAACTCTCTTCCAATGCTTCCACCATAGTTGGAAAAAAAAAATGAAGCCATATTATCCAATCGGGACTGCGAATAAGAATTGAAAAATGCAACATGGACGGAGAAGTTTTCACCAACCCATCAATCTTTCACCAAACCCCGCTTATGCAGATACAAAAAAAATATGTATATATCAACAATTTAACGTATATCGACTTTCCAATACGAATCTTGCATAACGACCTGGAGACCATCTCTTAGTCTTGACTCTACCAACTAACGTCCATCTTATTTTTTGTTCAGGACTTAGGTTATTTACAAACCACTTCCATAGCCTTACCCCCAATAAACTCGCAACACTTCTTGAAGAAGCCTTTAGGAAATCCTACAGTATGGTTTTCAAAATCCCAATTCACACTGACACAATATATTGTTGGTTGGCATTTCTGAGAATATGGTTTCACTACTATATATTAGAGTATTAGTGACATGTCTATCTTGTTTGTCAGGACTTTGGTTATGTACAGACAACATCAACTGAAGTGTTGAAATCCTATGTCTTTAATGAGCCAATTGTGGTTGATGCTGCAAGATTGCCGTCCCTTGGCCCAGCTGCCATGTTTATGGTATCTTCATTTTACACTCCAATTATCCTGTCTGACAACCATAATTTTCAGCTCAGAACTACCCTTGATTGCAGCTTCAGTTATGGTGCTATTGACTTGTAAAATATATTTTTCTGCAGCAAGGTACCAAAAGGATGCCAGGAACCGCTATTACAAAATCAGTCGTAGCAAACGAGCCTGGTGGTCGGAAGAGAGAGGAAATATTTGTTGACATAATTGAGAAAATAAGTGTTACTTTCAGCTCTAGTGTGAGTTTTTTTTTTTTTTTTTTTTCTTATGTTTGTTCGAAACAATGCGTTCTGTTTTGCTGTTAACGTACTGCTGATATCTAAAAAAATTATGAAACTAAACGGTATTAGTATTAGCTTCATCGTAGATGGAATTTCATTGATTGGATTGGTTTGGGCCTTTGAGGTTATGGGCTGGGTTAACCACAGCATACTAGACCGCAGGGGGGTGGAATGCTTGACCTACTGTTTACATGTCAATTTGCTGATGGGGTAGCTTGTTTGGAGCCATTTTGCACCTACCAAATAAATATTTCCAAACAGGTTACCAGATAAAGAAACATTATCCCGAAAGAGTGTGGAATGAAAATTTATCAACTTTGCCTAATAAGGTGTAGGTAACAATTAGCAATGAATTGGATAGTTAAACATATGGTTTTGTTTGTATTGGGCAAATGAAGAAACAAGTGAACATATAATGTTGTCTTACTAGAAATCTTTCGTTCCAACTTCCAAGATTCCCCCTCCCCCCAATATATTCTACACTTAGAATACGACACCTTTTGAGAATTGATTCAACTAGCTATAGATAGTGGATACTAATGCATGAAAAATTATGTAGCATCTGTCTGGCAAATTTAGTTTCATCTGCCCAGTGCAGCTTCTTCTGCGTGTTAGAGTTCTTTTAGGAATACTTGTTTCATTCTTAAGCAAGTCTGAGTGATTGATAAATGAGTGGGTCAGTCCTATGGCTTGAAGGAAACTTGTACTCCCATGACTTGGTGATATCCATTTGGAGATGCCAGCGACCTGAATTAGGGAATAGTCTAAGGCAGGACAACCATGATGGTGCTTGTTATACCTTTTGAAATTGCCGTGTTTTTCTCATTTTTCCAGAAGACCTACGTAGTTATAACTAGCCATTTCATGTCGTTAAGTTTCCTATAAGGCTCTTTATTCTGCATATTTTTTATTCCTCACAAGTTATAAGTACTTGTATTACCTTTTTCTTCGCCGTTCTTATGTCCCTTGCCCGTGTTTTTGGAAAATTTTGAACTGAAGTGCTCTTGAAAACAATATTCAAAGAAAGCTGCAGTAGATGCATCAATTGATAATAATTGATGATAAGCTTGTAGCTGCATTAACTGCTGAATAGAATGGAATATTCTTAGATCTGTTTTCATTTAGGAATGTATCATATCAATAGAAAACAAAAGTAGGAAGTTAACCATCAGTTACAGGGATGTGGCTGTAAAAGTAGCTCTCACATTATAATTTTTGAACTTCTACCCTAAAGGTTGCCGAGCAGGAATTTGTCAAGAAGAGAACAGGGTGTTGGACATGCAACTCTGGAGATGAGCCGATGGTTCATAAGAACAAGTCTGATAAGATCTTGCAAGGGACAGCATCAAGTCAGATAGAGCTCTTAAAGGTGGCTAGGTTGGTGGAGGTTTCATCCGAAGGCCAAGAGGCACAAGTTTTGGAGATGACTCACAAAATGGAGCTGAGGAACCAAACTGAATTTAAAGCTTAAAGTGGGAAAAGGGAGAAGGGTAATACGAGGCAGCTGGAGGAGGGGATGACAGATGAACAATGAATCTAAAAACTCTTTCTTGGAATGTGAGGGGTTTGAGATCGAATGTCAAGATGGTTGCCTTAAAATTTTAGTGAGTATTCTTAGGTCATGGGATGTTTTGAATCAAGAGACAAAGGCAGAAATGGTGGAGCTTGATATGATTAAAATTGTGGGGACATTTCAATTTGTAATGGGATTTTTTCCTGTCAATTGGATGATCAGGAGGTAGAATGACAATATGGGATGTGACATTTAGGTCTTTACTTAGCTGTGGGGATCAATTGGGGAGTATAGAAAGCGTTCACTGTATTGAGTGCATTTGTATGGATCTGTGACTGTTTTTGTGAGTTCTCACTTGCATTTCTCTATCTTCTGTTTTATTGATTTTTTTTTTTTAAATTCTACCCTAATTTTTTTCTTTATTTTTTCCTAAAAAATTTTTAATGGGTTTTCGCCCTAATTTTAGTAATTTGTAACTTCGAGCGAAAGTCGTTCTTATCATACCTGCACTATGTATTGGCTCTTTTATCCCCACGTCTCAACTATTATTATCTATTTTGTACTGATGCATGCCATACTTGTTAAACAGGGTTATATACTTACATCTGAGATTGATGGCACCATCCAAATGAAGAGTTACCTAACAGGAAACCCAGAAATCCGCCTAGCTCTAAATGAAGACTTGGGCATAGGGAGAGGCAGGAGATCTGTATATGGTATTTCTCTCGATTTACAGCAATTACACTATGTACTTTGTGTTGTTCCTGAGAACTTAGATTCTATTAAAAAATCATGAATTTTGCATATCATCATTAAGCAACTTCTACTTGAGCATTATAAAACATATTCTACGTCAAAAAAAAAAAATTCAGTTGTATTCGCAGTTAATCGTCCATAAAGCATAAACAAGCAACTTCCATAACAGTTAGGCTATGTCATTATAGTTTAGTAAGGCACCACAGTAGGGATTGTAGAAAAATATATAAAGGAAATTCACATGACTGAAATTTTAATATCACTCATCAAGAAGGAAATATGTTTTGTTGAGTTTTCAAAATTTAAACCCTCAAATAACTACTTGGCATCCCAGTCTATTTATAAGTCCTTTTATGAGCCTCAGATATAGTTGGAAGTTGTTTGGATTTTATTTCATTCTATCAATCCTTTTATGATTCACCGATAACTGGATGTTGCCTGCTCTCTCGTCACAGCCATCAAGCTAGCAACAGGACGACTAAGCCTAAAAGTTAAACCCTTCACTAATCTCCAGTGTTTCTACCATGAGAATTTCAAATCATTGTCAAAATATTTCCTTTCACAACAAGTTGAGTTTACTAATGTGTATGTACTGTTAGGCTTAGTGCTTCTGTAATTCGATCCTACCTTCTTGATGCCCTCTAGCATAGTTACTACCTAAACCTAATGTTGTCTAATGACAGCTGCTTTATGGTACAGATTATAATAGCTCTGCTGGAGCAGGTGCTGTGATTTTGGATGATTGTAATTTCCATGAATCCGTACATCTAGACAGTTTTGACATGGATCGGACTCTGACCCTGGTGAGCAGAAGTCACTCATTGAATGCTACGCTTTCTAAGTTTGGCTTTGCCTTTTTTCTGCCCATGTTGTTATTTCACATAGACTTGCCTGATGGACTGTAGGTGCCCCCAGATGGCGAATTCCCTGTCATGAATTATCGTATGACCCAGGAGTTTAAACCTCCATTTCGTGTTAATGCATTAATTGAAGAAGCAGGGGCTTTCAAGGTGACTACCACTGTCTCTAATTGGTTCTCGACTTCTCATGTTTCTAGTATAAATTACTTCTGGTATATAAACTTTTTTTTTTCATTTTCTGCATTCTCATAGGCTGAAGTGATCCTCAAAGTACGTGCTGAGTTCTCCTCAAATATTACTGCAAACACTGTCATGATACAGATGCCCGTGCCAAAATACACTACTAGGTTTTTCCCTTTCTCTCTTGAGACATTTATATTTACATTTTCTGTATGTTCCTGCTTTGTGTTGAGAATGGGTTCGCATATATTTAAGCCTGAGATGAGATTAGTTCTCCTGGGTGTTCAGATGAGAAATGGATTTGCTCTACTGCTATTTCCAGGATTATGGTGTTATCCACTTTTGATAATAAAAATCTTTATGTTTTTATTTTTGCCCAAGCCCAAAAGATAAACTTAACACAAAGTGGGGAAGTTTGTGAGACAAAAAGAGATAGTATTAAATGTTGATAGGTTCTGACAAGATTTTGCTGATGTATTATACCACGCTGTATTTTGGAGATACCTTCCCTCTTGACAGCATCCAGGGTGGTGCCCAAAGTTATAAATTTTCAAACTGTTAGCTTAGCAGCTTGGAAGATATGAGGTTGAATTTGTAGAGAAGTTGAGAACCTGTTAACTTTAAAAGTAGCTAATGACCTGTTAAGGGTTTTCCAATGGCCTCTCATGCCACTGGAAACAAAAGAAAGAGAGTAATAATTAAATAGTTAATTAAAAAATTAAAAAGAAATGAGAGAGAAATCGTATTAGAAAACACGGTGGAGCCCAAACAGCCACCAAGATTCCATGTGACCGATTCTCTAGTTGTTGGGCTTTTTAGTGGCATGGGTCAACTGCAGGGGTTTTAGCTGTTAAGGCCATTTTGGTTTACCAAAATTGCCTAGCAGACAACGCACCACTCTGGATGCTCTTATGGATAGAAATTGAAATTTCCCCATGCTTTGTGCTATTCAGGAACATTTATTTTAGGCTAACCTCTGTTTCTTTTTTGTTATAGGATTTGTTTCTGTTTCTCACATACACTACATGCACAAACGTGCATATTTTTTTCTTGTATTATTTTTGTCAACCTATGTTTCGGTCTATCTAATCTTAAATTCTTCTAATACTGATTGTTATTTGCCTGTTAAAAACCTGTATGTCATCATACGAGCATGTTGAAGGATCCTAGGTATCAACAATTTCATATTCTTGATTTTTTAGCTTGCCTTTAGGAGTAAATCTCTAAGAGGCTTCCTTGAGTTTCAGATGTTCTGGCACTTGCTAATGGTTCTGTTAAACTTTCCCGTTTAATCATAATTAGAAGTTGGAACATTGACCAATTCTGGGGTGAATATTAGAATTATTTTGAGTTTTTAGCGTGCCAAATACACTAGCTTTTTGAAAAGAATCTAAAGATTTGACTTTTTATATTATTCAGGCCGGTTTCTGATTAATGTTGCTCAATTTCCACAGGGTTAGTTTTGAGTTGGAACCGGGAGCAGTTGGTAACACGACCGACTACAAGGAAGCAAGTAAAAAACTGGAATGGGGCTTGAAAAAGGCATGGTTTCCTTTTTCTATGATTTTCCATGAGTGGTTCTCTGAAGAACTACTCAATTTAATTTGTAACTAGCTTTTTCTTTTTCATTGTATAAATGTTATTGTGTGCCATATGTCTCAGATTGTTGGTGGATCTGAACATACACTGCGTGCAAAGCTCACATTTACACAGGAATCACATGGTATGACTTCTCGTGGTACATCTCAGGAACAGTTTTCCAATTTATGTTTGTATTTTCTAGTTAAGATTTATCAGCTATTTGCCTCTCTTAACTGCTGGTCTTATGTCATAAAAACAGCAAATATCATGAAGGAAGCAGGACCCGTGAGCATGACTTTCACAATACCGATGTATAACGCTTCGAGGCTTCAGGTATTAGTCTAGACTCTTTTTTTTTATCGGCAAAAACAACCCAGGCAACTAGAATATTCATAACAAAAAAGAAAACATTTGAGTCTCACTTGATAAGGAAGAGTACAAGCTTAACCCACTAGAACAATTTTCGAACTAAACATAGTCACTAAAGGACACCTCTTTTAGAATCCTCCATGTGACACCCCAAAACACATTAATGACTTGATTGACAGCCAACTTGGAGGATCTCCTTGAATCATGAAGTAGTCTCTGTATTCTCTACTTCCAGATGCTTGAGAAGGCTTCCATTTATGTGATCCCATGCGCGATTGCCTTTGCTTGAGAAACCAGTTTAAATAGAACACTTCAAGAAGAAAACCATACTTTTTTACTTGCACATAGTCCTGACTCCTGTCTTCCATACTGTGGGCATTAGGTGAAGTATCCCAAACAAGGATGAAACAAGGTTTCCATGCATTGCAATCTTTAACCTTTTATCTAATAGATTCATTGAACAAATGATACTTATTCATGAAATATTTGGACACAAAAGGTTAACATGTCCAAATTTGCTCTTTGCCATTTGAAACAAAGTCCATCTGGAGGACAGTTTGTAAAAATGCTTTTAATGGGTATCTTGCTATAACCAAACTATGAATGTTACATACTATATGGCAGTGGAGTAGATGGGCTTTTCTGAGTACGTATAATAATCCTATGTTAATGCAGGTGCGATATTTGCAGATAGCTAAGAAATCCAAAACATATAATCCATACAGATGGGTGAGATATGTCACACAGGCGAACTCCTACGTCGCTCGCTTATGATTGATCTATTCTCTACACCTGTGTTGTTCTTGGCCGAAATTGAAGGTGTTGTATTAGTTGGTAAAACTAGATAGAAACATCAAGGAAATACAGTTTTGTTCTACTAGCAGCCATTGTGGCAGTTTCTGGAGTGGCATTTTCGTTTTCAATATAACCGCCAATGTTGTGAAAACTGTGCTAAATTCTTTCCAGTGTGTATGTGTATTCGGCTTACAATCTCTTCTTCTTCTTTTATTTCTATTCTTTATTAAATTGGTTTTTCATTTTTGTGTTCCTAGATGTACTAGTGCCTATGTGCATGCAGTGTGCGCATTTATATATCTTTCGGTGGATGGCAAGCAATGTAAATGTAATTAAATAGTTAATTTATATTCTCTTCATAAACGAGATTAAGAGCCTATAAGGGATAAAAACAAAAATCAAGTAATACTTTAAAATAAGTTTGGTTTTGATCTGTTCAGTCAGTTTAATCGGTTTAGTCAATTTTTTGTTCAACCCTATAATCTATGATGAATGCACAAATATAGCTATAACTTATACTATATTATATGAAATATTTTTTATTTAAGAAAATATTGGAAATTCTCAAATCAAACATTTTCAACAAGTGTCATAATTATTTGAATCGTAATTGGATCGAAATCGGATATTTTAAAGACATTCCAATTTCGTTCCAAAAAAATTGAAATTATCGGAAATAACATTTTCGAATTTGGATAGTTTCGGAATCGGTGTTTGTTGAAATTTTTTGCCTTGAAATTTGTTGAAATAGGATTTTCCTATCCAATTTGCAGTCGTAGTTGGCACTTATAACTGTAGATGGATTGTTTGAGTTTTGTGCATACCAAATATCCGGTTATCATGATAACAAAGAAATGAATTTTAACCCTCAATCAAAATAACCTTACGCAACATAAGTTTGGAGACTTGTTATTTGGATAAAACATTGTTTCTGACATAGTATGTCATTTGATTAAACATAATATATGATGTGAGAGACAATTAAATAATTGGAGATTTGAACTCAAGAATTTGAGAATATATTTATGCAGGGAATGAAAGTTTTGTTTGTATTTTATTTGAGACAACTGAATACCTGAACAACTTAGATTATTTTCACATGAACCACACGAGAGATTAAGTGCTACCATATTAAGAATGAATTCATTGCTCAGTCCTCATAAAATTGTGAATCTCATTGTTGTCCTACCTTCCAATTCTCCAAAATGTAAAACAGTCTTGTAAACAACTCAATGTCTCTGTACTTCCAAACTCAACAAATTTAGAATGCTTTCTAAGTTGACAAAGGTTAACGTGGATGCTCCGGTGATTTTTAATGGCGTAAATAATGAGGCACGTATTTGACACGTCCATATAAGACAGTGAAATTGGAGTTTTTTCTCTCTCTCCCCCACTCCCAAATCGCCTATAAATCTACCTATGATCGAAACACATAGTTCGTCTTCTTCTTGCCATCCCCATGCTCTTTTTGTGTATATATAAATTTATATGGTTTGTTTCTCTCTCTCCTTCTCCATCCCTTTTTTCATGATTGAATCATTCTCTTTAAATCTAAAAATTCTAGCTTGAATAATTGTGAGTGTTCTTCTTGCAATAACCCTTTTTTTTTCTTCGTTACTCCAATTAGACGGACCAAATTCGCTTCAACCCCCTCTCTCTCACAATTCAAATTTTGTAAAGGTTTTCACGTGTTTGATGAGAATATATGCTCGCTAGTGAAGACAATTGTGGAGCAATTGGTAAGTACCCATGACATCATATAAGAAATGTTAAAATATTTTTACATATAATATATTATATCTATTCGGTTGGTTAGGTATTGTCGGTTAAAATCACTTAAAAACCAAAAATCAAACCGACTATATCAATTTCAATTTTTCTAAAACCGAACCGATCCGTTTAGTTTTGATCGATTCGGTCGGTTTAGTCGATTTTTTGTTCAACCCCATAATCTATGATGAATGCAAAAATATTACTATAATATATGAAATATTAATTAATTAAGAAGATATAGGAAATTCTCGAACTGCAACATTTTCAACAAGTGTCACAATTATTCGAATTGGAATTGGATCGAAAGCAGATATTTAAAGACATTTCAATTCTGTTCAAAAAATTTCGAAATTATCGGAGATCAACATTTTTTAATTTGGATAGTTTCGGAATCGATCTTTGTTGAAACTTTTTGGCTTGAAATTGGTTGGAATAGGATTTTCCTATCCAATTTGTAGCCCTATTTTGCACTTATAATTGTAGATAGTTAGACTGTTTGAGTTTTGTGCATACCAAAAATATGTTTATCATGATAGCAAAGAAATAAACCTTAACCCTCAATAAAAATAACCTTGCGCAACATAAGTTTGGAGACTAGTTGTTTGGATAAAGCATTGTTTCTGACATAGTATGTCATTTGATTAAACATACTATATGACGTGAGAGACAATTAAATAATTGGATATTTGAACTCAATAATTTGAGAATATATTTATGCAGGGAATGAAAGTTGTGCTTGTATTTTATTTGAGACCACTGAATACCTGAACAACTTAGACGATTCTCTCGTGAACCATGTGAGAGATTAAGAGCCACCACATTAAGAATGAACTCATTGCTTCTAGTCCTCTTAAAATTGTGAATCTCATTGTTGTCCGATATTCCAATTCTCAAAAATGTAAAAGCATATTGTAAACAACATCCCAATGCCTTCGTACTTCCAAAATCGACAAATTTAGAATGCTTTCTGATGCGTCGAAAATCCAGTCTCCAATAAGTAAAACTTTCAAACAACTGTTAGATTGCCAAAAACCACATTTTTGGTGGCCGAGGGCACTCCAATGCTTAAGTCAATAACTCAGTTGGAGATGAAGATAAAACTGGACAGAACTCAGTTAAAATTGCATACATTTGTTGAATGTTCCATTTACTTTTTATAATGGTCGCAGTTAATTCCTTGCATGACTTAAGCATGTGAGGCGCAACGAGGCGCCCCTTTTATGAAGACACGTTCGTGGAGGCACAACTCCCTCCATGACTCTTTTTCTATGTAACATTCCTCCCCCATGAGGGAGAACTTTATCGGGCCTGAATTTGGCCTCTGATTATAATCTATTCTGTTGGAGCCTATTTGGGCTTTCATGACTAAATTCGTCTTCTTTGGGCTTTATGAATCGGTCTGGTTTTAGAACACTTGATCCTCGTGAAGGACGGTATCTGCCAGGTGTACAGCCGAGATGTATGTCTTATTTGATGTATCATTAGCTACTCCCCCCTTTAGTTAGTGGATATGCTGACATGGCCACTAACTTGGTGACGGTTAGACTTTCGACTTCATCGTTGCCTTGCATTTAATGCCGTTAGCAGCTTTTAGTGAGTTGACATCCCGATCTCTTGTTTGTCTATTCATTTTTCCATGGGTATTTTGGGATTTCGTGTAGTCATCATATCCCACACGTCGTACAAGCGATCTCTTCATTGCTTTGCTCTATAAAAGGGGACGTGATTTATTTGTTTATCTCTTTACGTCATCTTTGAAATTAGGGTTTATTCTTCTTTCTCATTTTCCTTGCTATTTCATTCCTTAACAATGTATGCTGGCAATATTCTAAGCGGTGAGGTGCTTGGTGCTTGTAAGGCTTACATCTCACCCAAGAAAGCTTATCAGGTGACGCTGGATGAGGTTTGCTCGGGCTATAACTTGCCACCCGACCTTGAGATCGTTATGCCTGGACAGAACGATAGTCCTTGTCGTCCGAGGTTTGGGTACATTGCATTCTATCCAAGCATGTTCCTATCCGGCCTCTGATTCCCAGTTCCAGAGGTGTTTTGGGAATATCTGGATTTTTTAGGCATTCCTCCTGCTCAAATGGGTCTTAATGGTCGGAAGGCTATAGTTTCTACTTATATGAGGGCCATCCTCTCTGGCATTCCCTTGGCGGTTAGGATTTTGCACTCGGTGGTTGGTCTCATGGTAAACAAGGTCATTTGCTTCCTCTGTTCTACCGTCTGTTTTGCGAAGCTCAATGATGATATTAGAGATTGGTCTAGGTCCTAGTTTTATGCTTCTGTCAGCTCTGGCTACTTCGAGCTGCGAGGTCGTCCGATTATACATTTGTTTCGAGTCCCTAACAAACGGAAAAATCTGCAGTTAACTGCGGAGGAGCAGAGGATCAATGACCAAATTTTGGAGCTTCACGTGTTTCTCGTGGAGGCATTACTTTCCGAGGATTCTTGGTGCGTAGCAGCTTATACCAGATGAACAAGGAGGAACGGGCTTTGCTTACTGAGTACCGTGCTGAATATTTTGATGCTCGCTGCTTCAGCTAGTGTTAGTGATGCTAACATTGATTGGGAAGTGAGTTCGGGCAGACATGTTACAAATCTCGATGCTTCTGTTAGCATCAGTGTTGCTGGCCCAACTTTTAGGAAGAAGAAGCTCCCAAGGTCTGCTAGCCCGTCAAAGCTAGGGGTGGGCAAACGGGTCGAGGATCCGCGGGTTCAAACCGAATCAGACTGTTTTGCTCCAAACGGTCCGGATTTTAAGTTTGTATTTTTAGATACGGTCCGAGTCCGGTTCCTATTTTTTTAATTGAAACGATCCTGGTTGGACTCATTTTAAATCACAAGTTTCTTAAACCTAAAATAGAATTAGAAACTGTGGTGTCTCTCTCTTCCCCGCTCTTCAGTCTTCTATTCCCGTTTATCTCTATCTCCAGATCTGTAAAAGTTCCATTGAAGAAGAAGATCCATTGAAGAAGAAGATCGAAGGAGAAGAAGCTGATATCTCATTGAGTCACTAAACATTTAAGAAGAATAATAAGATAAGTTGAAGAAGAAGATCTGTTGAAAAAGCTGATCTCTCTGTTGTTGGAGGATCTAAAGTCTAAACCTCTAAAGTACTTTGTGATGAAGGTTCTTTGTTTGAATAGATTTTTACACACAATTTATGTGAGGTGCTCTGTTACACACAATTGTTGCACATTTGAGTGAGTTTTCCACAATCATATTATTGGTATATTCCATAATTATCCATCGGGTTTGCAGATTGATCTGCCCAATACGCTGAAATAATATGAGATAAAGCATGGTCTTGAATTTGGTATTAGGATTTGCTTAGCATCTGCCATGATAAGTACTTGTTCTGATGGTATTTTGATTGCAACTCTCGAGGAAATTTGAAACAAACTCATAGCAAGGTTATTGTGTGTGTTAAAAAGATTATTTAGTTGTCAGCCAAGTATCAGGTCCCTTCAAGGTTATACAGTGTGTTGGCTAGTAGCTTATAAATTGAAATTACCATGTTTGCAAATCCATCTTGTGTTTCATGTCTTTCTCCTTAAAAGAATATTAGAAACAATGTGGAAATCCAACAAAAGTTGCCTATTGTAAGTGTTGTATAATCTATAAGGTGAGTTTGATTGGAAGGAGAAGTTGAAAGGCCTAATGAACCAGACTTTGTATTTGGCTGAATAATCTATTACATCAGACACTTGCATTTATACATACTAATAAGCATTCTCTAGAGAGCCTAGCCACTTCCATAGCTAACACACTTAGTATCAGTATTAGCTTGTTGCTGCTTGCTGCAGCTTGCTTGCTTGAATTCGAGAATGCCGAATGTGTGAAAAAGATTTAATTGGCAAAATGTTTGAAGAAATTAATTGGCAAGTTTGCCTGATATTGAACCCAAGATATGTAACCTTGTTATTTGTAGAATTTTGTGATGGCTTTGTTCAGATACTGACCTTCCAATGTGAATGCTTGTGGTTGTGTTACATGGATGATTATATATTTCTTGGCCTGTATGCACTAGTTGCTCAATGTGTGAAAAAAGTCTTGTGATAGGATACAATTGTTTTTAGAATATATATGGACCATCCTTTCATGGTTGATAAATAATTGAGATTTATGGTTAACAGGCTTCTGGGTTAGGCCACTGTGTTTCATAGTCAATTCATCATTTTTCTCCATATAGGGGAGCATGGTCCTCACTTGCCATAGTTGTAGTTTACTTCTTGTAACTAGTCAAAATCAGAGTGTTTATTGCGTGTAATGTAATGTAATAATCAGAAGGATTAGACAACAACTTAAGTAGGAATCCAAGTAACCTTTCATGAACTAAAATAATGTATTGAGGTTGATGCATATTTGTTTGGTTTCACCTTGGTTACAGACTTACAGTGAGTATTGTACATTGTTACAATGAGTATTTTGAGTATGTTACGGTGAAATTCGGCTAAATTTAGGACACGTAGGAACAACCAACATTAGCCATACAATATTTCATAAAAATGTTTTGGAACTATAGGAACCGGACCGTTCCAAATGGTTCGAGTTAGGTTCGGTCCCAATGTTCAAAATGAAGGAATCCGGACCGGATCGGATCCGTTAAATTTAAACTGTTCGAGTTAGGTTCCTCAAAATTTGAAACCAATTCGGACCGTGCCCATCCCTAGTCAAAGCAATTGTTGATGAATCTCAGCTGTGTTCCGAAGAACAAACAACTTTCAACCTGTGGTTCTGCTCGGACTGTACCTCGTCCAAGTTCTTTTGGTAGGAAGGTTATAAAAGAGGATCGCTTATCTCTTCAAGAGGTTGAGGAGATGAACTTGGTGTTTGAGAGGAGTGAGAAGGAGACTACTCGTCCATTGGACGACAATGAAAAAAGGCTTATTTCCACTTATGGTATTCTCGTTGTTGCTGAATAGTCTAACGACGACCCTCGGGCTATTGATGATAAGATGCTCAGGCTGGCAGTGGAGCATTCTAAGAAGGTTGATGACCATAGTCAAAATTTTGAGGTTTTTCCTTCTCGGTCTCCTTCCATTCCTGTCAATGATGCGGTGGGGTTCTTAGTTTCTATCCCCTCGTTCGAATTTCTCTGTTCCCGTTGTCACCACTACTCGTTCTTCTCCTGTTGTGACCACCTCACAGCGAGAAGGCAATATATGTTTTTCTGTTATAATTGTTGTTCCGCCCATTCTTCCGGCCGTTGGGGGTGGTTCCTTGGTGCTTCCGGATCTCCTTCATCCTTGGATTAGTTGGACAAAGCCCAACCCGAAGGACATCCGTATCAAATCGGATGAAAAGTTCTATTGGTTTACTCAACTTGACATGCAGGATGGTGCGCGCAAGTTGATCAATTAATGGCACAGGCAAGCAGTGGAACGACTTTCAATGCTAGTGTTAGATCCTAACACCCATCTTGATTATGGTCTTATGCAAATAATGGATGGGATGAATCACCTCACTTATGCCGGGGTGATGGGATCGGAGTACAAGGTTGGTCGCAGTCAGGTGGATGCTATCGAGAGAAAGTTGGCGGTGTTGTTGTTGTTGGTGTTTTCTCACGTCCTTCACCAGTTTGACGTGCTGAAGGCATAGTACGCAGAGCAGAAGAAAGCAATTGGGGCTACTTTGGCCTCTTTAAGGGAAGCAAAAGTTGCGCGAGATAAGTCTGTTGCGGAGTTTGAGACTTTGACGGTCAATTTGGATGGGGCTCGTGCACAATTGAATGAGCTGGAAAAAGAGGTGTATGTCGAGAGAGCTAGCCATGGTGAGGCTTTTCGTTATGTAGTTGAGCAATATGTCAATCGTAGGATTGTTGAAGGGCGGGTGGAATAATTAATGGCTGCGCTTTACGAAGTTAAGTCAGATATCTCAACCATGCTAACCACTACTGAAAGGCAACTGATTTCAACAAAAAGGAGCTCGCTGCCACTAAGGATAAGTTGAGGATTGCAGAAGTGGAAGACTGACGGAGAATTGTTGATGGTCGAGTCGAGCTTCTTGACTATATTGAGAGGTTTGGTGTCGATTTATCTGAGTATCATCATTTAGATGATCAAGTCTTCAAAGATGAAAATGTTGAGGAAGGTATTCCTATTCTCCCTCCCTCTCTCGATTAGGCTCCCTCCCCTACTATTGTTGTTGATGAAAAAACCTCGTTTCCTTCTGTCATTGGTGTTGTTGTTCCTCTTCCATCCAATGTTCTTGTTGTTCCTACTGTATTTTCTTCTCCATCTCCTTCCCCAGATGTACACTCTTCTTCTCCGAACTTAACGAAATGATTTCATGAATGAGAAACTTTTACTTTTGACAATATTGTATTGCCTTTTATATAATTTTTGTTCTGCACGCTTTTTCTTCAAAGTCGTGGCTTATTTTGGGTCGCATGTGTTGACCCATTGTACATGATATGTGTGCTCTTTCTTTCAAGTCTTTAGTGCCCCCACTCGGGTTACAATCTCGTGTTGATGAGCTTGGCTTATCTAATTTTCGCTTGCTTGTCGACCATCCAAAGTCTTTCTTGTTCTTGTCAATCGAGGGATTTTCCTCATTCGAACCCTCAAGTATTCTTACGCCAAACTGTTATGAAGTATTGACTAGTACCTTTTTTCTTTTAGGACCGTCGTAACTGTCGAAGTAAATCGTATTGTGTATCTCCATATTTTACTTCGTTGGTTGATCGGACCAAAAGTTTTTGTTTGACGTATCAGTGGACTCGAAGTTCTATTTGAATATTTTGACTTGTTCATTTCTTGGTCCGATATTTTGTTCGGCCAAGGAGCCTCTATGGCTATACTTTGACTTGTATGTCTGGATTTCTTGATCCGACGTATAGAGCTGAATAAGTTGACTGACTTGTCCCAACTTTTAAATTCATTCATCCGATGTGTTAGTCGACTCGAAGTTTATTTGATGAAGTTGACTTAGTTGTCCCAACTTTTAACTTCATTGGCCCGACGTATTAGTCGACTCAAAGTTTATTTGAATAAGTTGACTGATTCGTCCCAACTTTTAACTTCGTTTGTCCAACGTGTTAGTCGACTCGAAGTTTATTTGAATAAGCTGACTGATTCGTCCCAACTCTTAACTTTGTTTGTCCGACGTGTTAGTCGACTCGAAGTTTATTTAAATAAGTTGACTGGTTCATCCCAACTTTTAACTTCGTTTGTCCAATGTGTTAGTCGATTCGAAGTTTATTTGATGAAGTTGACTTATTCATCCTAACTTTTAACTTCATTCATCCGAAGTATTAGTTGACTCGAAGTTTATTTGAATAAATTGACTAATTCATCCCAACTCTTAGCTTCTTTTGTCCAACGTGTTAGTCAACTTGAAGTTTATTTGAATAAGTTGACTGATATGTCCCAACTTTTAACTTCGTGGCTGATCATACCAGAAGTTTTGTGTCTGACTTATATGTCCTAACGTTTTGTTTGTGGCTTGGTATATCGATTGCTTTTCATTATCTGGCTTTGATGCCACAATTTCGGGCGTAAAATGGAGAGTTTTGGGTTGTTCCTTTGATCCTGTGGTGGTGTTCGCCTTCTCTTTCCCTTTGGATTGTTTGTCAGGTAACCTGGCGAATTCGTTAAGTTGTCCTCTTTGAACCCAATGCTCAATTGTAGTAGTCTTCGGTGTCGTGCCCGTGATCCTTATGGAAACAATAGTATTTGCTCTTGTCTCGCACCTCAGGGTTTCCTCTCATCTTGAGTGGCCCATTGACATTTTTCCATTTCATCACGTGTTTCAGTATGTTTGCTCGACTAGTATTCAATGTCGTGTATGGTTTGTATGTGTTTTTCATTACACTTGTTACCCGCTCGTGTCCGGGTCTCGTCGTATGCAGCTTTTCGGGTTCCTGCTGGTTGAATTCGCGCCTCCTATTAGTTCGGTACTTCTTTGACTGAACGTTTTCCTCTTGGGGTCTATCATCTCTCATTTCTTCCATTCTTTCTCGCTTTTTTGAATGGGCTTCCCTTTAAAATTCATTCTTATTCCTGGTGGCTATCATATCCTTGAAAGTGATGTGCTTCTGAGCGGTCTTCAATAGGATCGCCATGTTCTTCGGGGGTTCCAGGTTCAGAGCATCGAAAAAAAGGTCATCTTTTTAGTCCAAAGGTGAAAGCAGTGGTGGTCGTGTCATCACTGCATCCGTCAATCATGATTATCTCGTTAGTGAAACGAGCAGCATATTCCCTTATTGTCTCCTCAGATTTTTGCTTGATGTGGAGCAAGTAGTGTGGGCCCTTTCTCATTCGTTGACTGTCGATGAACCTTGTAATGAAGGCGATAACCAACGCCTGGAATGAATCAATCGATCTTGGTGGTAGGCTGTTGAACTGGTTCATTACGGTGGAGGTGAGACTTGTCGGAAATGTTCTGCATAAGATGGATTTCGTGTTCTCCTTTAATGATATCATGTGGTGAAAGTGTCGCAAGTGGTATGTCAGGTCCCAGGTACCATCGTATGCTTCAAACTTTTGTGGGGTGAACTTCTTTGGCATAGGAGTCACCATGAGTGCGTCGGATAATGGTGGTCTGGCTAATTCGTATAGTACATTGGGATCTGTGACTCCGATCCTGAATGAGATTTCAACAGGGGTCTCGCCGCTCTGGGGTCCCCTATTGGAGAGGTTAGCTGCTTTCAAGATTTATCTGTCGTGGTTCTGTAGGAACTTCGTTAGCTGGGTTTTGTTAGGGTGATGCTTGAACGGGGTCGGTGGATTCAGCACGCTTTTGGGTGAGCTTTTCCACCATTTTGATCATATGGTCCATGAGGAAGTCTACACGAGGGTCTGTGGTGGCGCCTCTAGGCATCTGGGATGTTTGAGCCACCTCGGGTTGTGGCTCTCTGTTGTCGGGCATGGTCATCTCGACGTTTGTCTTTGGATCTGTGATGTGTACTATTAGTAGTGCAATTTCTCCGGTGAAAGGATTGTTTTGATTGTTGTCAGATTGAGGGTCTGTAGAAATGTGTCATTTTGTTCTGAGGGCGCTTTCAGTCTTCGATTAGAACTGAGAGAATTTTGTCGCTATTGATTCTCTTATTGAAAGGAAAACTTGTCGTTCTCTACGGACGACGCCAAGTTGATGCGTACAAAATTCAGTCTCCAATAAGTAAAACCTGCAAAACTACCCGTTATATTTTCAAATACCACCCTTTTGGTGCCCGAAGGCACTCTGATGCTTAAGTCAGTACTCAGTTGGAGATGAAGATAAAACTGGACAGAACTCAGTTAAAATTACATACCTTTGTCGAATGTCCCCTTTACCTCTTATAATGGTTGCAGTTAAATCCCTGCGTGACTTAAGCATGGGAGGCACAATGAGGGGAGATGTTCTCTGTAACAGTCTCCCCTTTTATGAAGACACGTTCATTGACGCGTAACTCCCTACACAACTCTTTTTCTATGTAGCGTTCTTCCCATTTGAGAGAAAATTTACCGAGCCTCAATCTAGGGCTCTGATTATGATCTATTCTTTCGAGCTCTATTTGGGCTTTCATGATTGAATTCATCTTCTTTGGTCTTTATGAATTGGCCTGGTCTTAGCACACTTGATCCTCGTGATGGACAATTTTTGCCACGTGTATAGCCGAGATGTCTATCTTATTTGATATATCATCACTTCTAAGAGCATCTCCAATGGTAAAAGTTAAATGGGGGATCAACCATCCCCCATTTTAACCAAAGCTAAATTTAGGGGTCCCCCTATTTCTTCATCACTCCAATCACATCCCCTATTTTAACTTTTTCATCGTTATTTAAATATATCTTACACTTTTTCATCCCTCATTCCTTTTGTTTTGATTTTTTATTTTGAAATTAAAGATTTGGAATATTTTAATGATATTTCTATTTTAGGGGATGGTTGGTTGCCCCTAAATTTAAGGGGAAGTTGAATGTGAAGTTAAAATGGGAAATGGTTTAGGGGATCCATTGGAGGAAGCAATTTCTCACATAAGACCCCTAAAATAGTTTTTTGGCTATTTTAGGATATCCATTGGAGATGGTGTAGTTGACAAAGGTTATCGTGGATGCTCCGATGATTTTTAGTGCCTTAAATAATGAGGTACGTGGATGACACGTGCATATAAGACGGTGAATTTGGTGTGTTTTTTCTCTCTCCACCCCACCCCCAAAACGCTTATAAATCTACGAGCGATCGAAACACTGAGTTCTTCTTCATGCACCCCCCCCTACTCTATTTGTATATATAAATTTATATCATTTGTTTCTCTCTCTTATTCTCCATCCATTTTTCGTGATTAAATTTTTCTCTTCAAATCTAAAAATTTCAGCTTGAATAATTGCGAGTGTTTTTGCAAGAACCCTTCCTTTTCTCTTTGTCACTCCAATCAGACGGACCAAATTCATTTCAACCCTCTCTCTCGTGATTCAGATTTTGTAAGGGTTTTCACGTGCTTGATGAGAATATATGTTCGCTAGCGAAGACAATTGTGGAGCAATTGGTAAGTATCCGTGAAATTATATAAGAAATGTTGTAATATTTTTACATATAATATAATATAATATATTATATATTATCGGTCGGTTAGGTATTATCGGTTAAAATCACTTAAGAACCGAAAATTGAACCTACTATATCGATTTCAATTTTTCTAAAACCGAACCAATTTGTTTGATTTTGATTGGTTCGATCGGTTTAACTGATTTAGTCGATTTTTTGTTCAACCCTATAATCTATAATGAATTTAAAAGTATATTTCTAACTTATACTATAATATATGAAATATTATTTATTTAAGAAGATATTGGAAATTCTCGAATCGTAACATTTTCAACAAGTGTCATAATTATTCGAATTAGAATTGGATCGAAAGCAGATATTTAAAGACATTTTAATTCCGTACCAAATTTTTTTGAAATTATCGAAAATCAACATTTTCGAATTTGGATAATTATGGAAACGATCTTTGTTGAAATATTTTTGTTTGAAATTGGTTGGAATAGGATTTTCCTATCCAATTTGCAGCTCTACTTGACACTTATAATTATAGATAGTTAGATTGTTTGAGTTTTGTGCATGCCAAATACCTCTTTATCATGTTAGCCAAGAAATGAACTTTAACCTTCAATCAAAATAACCTTGCGCAACATTAGTTTGGAGACTTGTTGCTTGGACAAAGCATTGTTTTTGACATAGTATGTAATTTGATTAAACATAATATATGATGTGAGAGACAATTACATAATTGGAGATTTGAATTCAAGAATTTGAGAATATACTCATGCAGGGAATGAAAAGTTGTGCTTGTATTTTATTTGAGACCATTTAATACCCGAACAACTTAGAATGATTCTCACATGAATCACATGAGATATTAAGAGCCACCACATTAAGAATGAATTCATTGCTTCTAGTCCCCTTAAAATTGTGAATCCCATTATTGTCCAACCTTCCAATTTTCAAAAATGTAAAAGCGTATTATAAAAAATCCCAATGCCTCCGTATTTTCAAACTCGACAAATTTAGAATGCTTTATAAGTTAACAAAGGTTACCGTGGATGCTCCAATGATTTTTAATGGCGTAAATAACGAGACACTTGGTTAACACGTGCATATAAGATGATGAAATGGAGTGTTTTTTTCTCTTTCCCCCCACCCCAAAATGCATATAAATCTACCAACGATCGAAACATAGGGTTCGTCTCCTCCTTGCAACCCCCCCACTATCTCTGTATATATAAATTTATATAGTTCGTTTCTCTCTCATATTCTCCGTTCATTTTTCGTGATTGAATCTCTCTCTTCAAATCTAAAAATTTTAGCTTGAATAATTGCGAGTGTTCTTCTTGCAATAACCCTTCATTTTCTATTCGTCACGCCAATTAGACGAACTAAATTCGCTTCAACCATCTCTCACATGATTCAAATTTTGTAAGGGTTTTCACGTGTTTGAAGAGAATATACGCTCGCTAGCGAAGACAATTGTGGAACAATTGGTAAGTATCCGTATATAAGAAGTGTTTTCGATTTTTGCAATTATTGATTCTCTGTGGTGAATAAACGCTATTAGGTTTTACTTTGAGAATGATGATAGAAAAGTCTAATTCTCTTTAAAAGTGCTTTGATTTTGGAGTTGAAAGAAGAGCTGGTAAAGAAGTTGCTAAGTGAGTGTTTGTTAGTTGTTGCTATGCGGATTCTAGGGTTTTTATCACAATGAGTTCTATAGGTATTCTACATTTGAAAACTAGTGTGTCTCCATGCGGTTGATATGATATAATTTTTTTTGGATAAACCTCGTGGCATGTCAACTCGCTTTGCTCAAAAAATAAATTGAAAAACATAAAAATTACTGCACAAAGCCTTCATTCATTTCACAACATAAAATTGACACTTGTAACGACTCTCTCCACTGTGCTAGGAACAGTGTTTGGTGACTCTCTCTATGTAAACATTAGAATTGTACTAAAAAGCCCCCGCCCAAACATGATAAGTCCCAAATCACCCTCTCCATCACCGCCTCTCTTCTTCTTCTTTTTGGGTTCCACAGAAACCCTCGATACCCCCATCGTCTCAGCCTCCTCCGACAAACACAAACACAAACACCGTCCCTCGGCCTACCGTCTCCTCCCACTGTAAATCTCTCCGCCTCTGTTCACTTTCATCAAATCGCTGAACGGCCATCGAAAGCTCCTACTTCGTAGGATTGATTGAATCGGTTGTCAATTGGAGCTGTCAAATTTCTTACTCGGCGATTGAAGGCTCTACTTTGCAGAAAACCTCTCCAAATTTCATCGAATCGTTTTTTGAGTTGACGAAAGAAGATACAGATCTGTTCAAAGTGACAGATACAGTCTCATTGTTGCACACCATGATCGTTTCTTTGACGTCCACTCCCCGATTGACTTTGAATCACCCCTAAAGCCCCAAAACTTCGAAGTCCCTTACGATTCATTTCCCGCATATTCCAATCTGTCTATTATTTCATAGTTTCCCAACAAATTTCATATTATCTTGACCATTTGACCAAGCTCTCTTCTCCTTCTCACCCTTTCTTCCTCAGCGTGTGGAGCAAACTCGACTGCCTTCTCTTTACGTTCCAAGCCACAAGTCGATCTCACATCCACCAACAGATCCATCGCGCCACCTCATCTCGCACTGCTCTCCTCCGTCTCGCCATCAGATACCCATCGATCGAAGCCCTCACAGTCAAATCTTTCCACGAGGTATTCTCTCTCTCTTCTCTCTTTAATCTCAATTAATCTCAATTGGTTCAGTTTTGATATTTGGGGCAAGTTTTGGTGTTGATGATAGTCTCGTTAATCTCAATTTCAGAAATCTTGGCTCGGTTTTGATATTTGAGACAAGTTTTGGTGTTGATGACAGTAATCTGAATTAAAGTATTAGTGGGACTCATAAGACACAACAGTAAATGTAGATACGTTGTGTTTAATTCTCATCATCTTTACTGCCTTCTGGGTGGCAATGATCATTAATTCGACCTTTGCTTTCAACCAGGGGAACTACCTTCAATTGTAATCTTATTTGTGTTTGTATGTATGTTTGGTTTTGCCTTTCACACTATGGTACTCACCACATAAGTGAAAATTGAGGTAGCAAGGAAGGAGTATGTTATGATTATAGGTGTTTTGCAGCTTCTTTGGTAAGTAAAGCTGCTTTTGGTGTCACATGGTTACTCAATACAGAAACAGCATGTGTCTCTTTTAACAAAAGTGATAAGCATAACTCTTTGATTATCTGTGTGCTTATCTTAACTCCATTTTTGTATTTGTCCACCTATGTATATGAAGGGTCTCCATCATACAACTGTTGGTTCACATTTTCACTCCAAATACTCACTAGTTACTCGGGAATTTATTTATTATTTTTGGGAGACAGTTCTGGCTTTAAAATTGATGATTTTCTTAACATTAAATTTATTTGACTTCTGAAGCATGAAGTAAAAATTTTATTAGATTTTAATAATTGCAAAATTTTTGTTGGTTTTACGGTATTTGTTATGATCAAAACAACTATCAATTACAAATGATTTTACTGTAGTAGTTATGATCAAATACAATTGTCGATTACAAAATGAATCATGTTTGTTTGTGTGTGTTTCAGACTTTGATTCGGTTGCATGTTACTAACAAAGGAGGCTCATTTGATCACAACCCGGATCTAGCTAGAACAACACTGAGAGACAAAGAAGATTTGACTGACATCTCAACTACATTTTTAAATCAGGTACTTTGATTTTCTATGTACATTTAATTTTCTCATCTAATTTGCTTAGAAGTTAAATGCATCATTTTCTTTTTAATTAAAATGTCATTTGAACATTCAAATATTGCTTTTCTTAAATCCATTATTGTTAAATTGCATATAAGCAGATCTGAAAGCGTAACCAATAGCACGATCCAGCGACCAGGGCATGACACGATACTTGTCGAGTGTCATGCCTTGGCATGACACGGTACCCATGCCGCGTTGGCACGGGTACACACTATGTATAGAGTGTGCGGTCGTGCCTCTGATACACTAGTTTGGTTTAAAGAAAAGTCATTGCTATTTATGAAGTCAGTATGAATGTTCTTGATATGACCATCTGGGTTTCTTGCAATTGTCCTATGCTCAATTCCACTTGTCTATATTTGACTTTGATTTCATATGTCTCTTTTTTAAAGTGTAGATGTTAGAGCGAGATGGGTGAAGAAACACGGCAGACGTCACATGATCCCCGTGATGAAGACGATGGTAAGTTAATTGTTATATTTTTATTTGCTATTTACTATGATAGTTACTTGGTACTTTATAATTTTTCATAGGAAAACTGTACTTATTTTTTTAATTTTTTTTTTAAAATTTAAAATTTTTATTTTTTACCTTTGGTAGTTTCTGCATTTTTGCATGGCCAATGGTAGCCTGGTTGAATGGTTAAGACTGTGGTGGTTTAACCCCCACGTCTTGGGTTCTATACCCACGGCGGCACGCTTGCCTTTCAAAAAAAAAAAAAAAAAAAAAAAAAAAAAAAAAAAGTTATAGGTACAAGTAATGTAGTTTGGTTTGAGGTGGCACGAGGCATAAATATTGCGTTTTTATTGAATGTCAAGTCTATGCCAATCAAGGGCCTTCAGTAGGGTTATCAGGAAAATAAATTCGTTCACAGATAAGCAACAGCCGTCCTAGAAAAAGAAATTACTCCTGATTTGCCTAAGAAATTGTTCACAGTTGTAAAAGGTTTGTATATTTAGTGGGTATAAGTAGGATGCTCCGTCCTTAGGGGGTGTAGATCAGTTACTTCAAGTCTAACTGGCCTTTCATTTTACGTTATTTCATTCCCCTATTTCAAGGAAAGAGGGAGGGGAGGGGTATGGCCATCATCAGAAGGTAATTCTAGGTCTAGGATGACATGGCAAGGCATACCAGACTTATTTAGTTGGCATCTACTACGTGAATTTATTTACTGTAGGTTCATCTCTCCTAATTTTTTGGTGTGCTCATCTGTATCATATTTCTATCAAGTAACTGGGTTACTTATATGGCAGATGATGAATCTGACTATGATGAGACAGACGGAGGAAATCGGATGTTGGGATTTATGTTTGGGAATGTTGATGATGCAGGTGATCTTGATGCCGATTACCTTGATAAGGTAGCCCTGATTTTCTGATGGATTTTACTGTATTTGTGGTTTATCATTTAATCTTGTTTGGGAATGTTTCATTGGCAGGATGCAAAGGAGCATATTGCTGCACTGGCTGACAAACTGGGTTCATCATTAACGGATATTGATGTAGGGACATGCTCATCACGTGGTCATTAGTCATTACATTTTAATTATTTTGAATTTGAAGGAGACTATTTGGCTGGACATTATTTGCAATCATATTATTCTATTGGCTAACAGCAATCATATTGTATGACTTGTAGTTATCCATTAAATCATCGCAAAGACTTGCAGATGCTTCTGAACAAGGTCATGTTCTATGACAAAAAGTAGTTTACTTAGTGTTTAATTATTGGTCTCTTAACTTATTTTAAATTGCGAATGTTGAAGTGGTTCAACATGCATTTTGAAAATGAATTAATATGCTTGAAGGTTGTTGAAAAATCTTTCAGAACTCTTCAAATATTTTGATGGAAAACCTGGATTTTTGTTCCAATGTTTAATCACCAACATGCATTTTGAAAATGTGCGAAATAAGATGTGAAGTATATTCAAAGCATTGAAGTAATCTCGATGTCACTATGGTAAATAATGCTTGTATTGTTGGTCTTGATATGACATATTGTGCAAATATAATACCATCTAGTCTCATGTTTTTGTTTCGAACCTTGGAGTAGATGATGTTTGTAGTGGTTTCGCAGTGCAGTCCTCCCTTGCTTATCTTCTGACTTGTTGGGTTACTTCGTTTGGGCAGGCTATGATGAAAAGGCTGAAGATGCTGTTGATTATGAAGACATCGATGAGCAGTACGAAGGGCCAGAAACAATCACGCTTTCTGAGGAAGACCATTTACTACCCCAAAAGGAATATTTCTCTGCTGGAGTTTCAGTTTCTACAATGGAACATAAAAATTCTGTCTTTGATGAAGAGAACTATGACGAGGATGAGGATTTGGGAGATGAGCATAACATGGTGGATAATAGTAATGCACCTCCAACCGTTGTTTCAGCAGGTGATTATCGTTTTTTTTAATTCAGATAATAGTTATTGTTGGCATTCCTCTGCTGTCTTGCTCAGGCCTTTTATTTACCATGGTTGTTATAGATGTAGGAAACAATTTCTTTAGTCCATAGAAAAAGGCTGCTGAACTGCCTGACTCATACGTAATATACAACCCCCACCCCCCCAACCCAAACAATTATCAGAAACTTGAGACCTGCTAGAACCCACAGTTTTTGAATGTGCATCGGTTCTCTTCGTTTCAGGATTGTATTTGGTTTTGGTTACTTATTTGATTGGTTTTAATAAAATAGACAAAATACATCCATGTTAGATATGCCACCCCTACCAGAGATTTAACATAGGATGGGATTGTTTGTGGAAGGAGGTTATAAGAATGAAATATTTTCCTGGAGAGTTGAGCAGGCTTCCAAAACATTCAGGCTGTTCATAAGGAGCAGAAGTCTATTATTAATCACAAGGATGGTATTATGCCAGGGATTGGAGACTTGGAGTTGTAGTGAGCAAGAGGAAAAACTTTCAGGTTTTAGCATTGTGTAGATATGACTGGAACCGTTAAAGGCAAATGTCAAAAGACTGTCTCTTTGTAGTAGGAAACATGCTTTGCAGATGGAGTTTGGGAGTCACGGTGATGTGTACATGGATTGGGGTATCCACCATGGAAGGTATCTCTCTCTTTGAGGGAGGTGAATGAATTTGTGGTCCTTTTTGTAGTGGAAGGAATTTGTTGAGGATGAGGGCAGATGGTTTTAGAAGAATGATAAGGATAAGGGCTTTTCGGTTGAAGAAAGGGGTTTCATCTTCTTATTCATTGTGGATGGGTTAACTGGTTTGGATGCACTTCATAGAGTTTGTGTTGGGTATAAAGGGCAAACATTAATATTCATGTGGTTTGGTTCTTTAGCAATTGAAGGGTTCACACTGGTATTATGTAATGTCTAAATTTCGTAGTGATTGTTAGAAGGGTACTATATGGGAATTTTACAAGATAAACGAATCATGATTTAGCCCATTTAAATAGTTAGGGAGCATATAGCTTTCGACTTTATACACCTCGTGTTTCTTGCCCATATTTCTTGAAAATATCTTTTGGAATTTTTTTATGATTACTTTGGTTTTTGGATAATTGGCAGGGAGTTTTGGTTCAGAACATAGTTTGGAACCTCCTTACTGTGGTGGTACTATTGGACAACGTCAACAGTCTTCCCCTGAGAGAGGTTAGTTTTAACAGAAAGAGATTTATTAGGGTTGTTTCTTAAACGAGAGTTCACACTAGAATGTAAATTATTATGGTGGTACTATTGGACAATGTTAGCAGTCTTCCCCTGAGAGGTTAGTTTTAAAAGAAAACAATTTATGAGGGTTGTTTCTTAAAGGAGAGTTCACAATAGAATGTAAATTTTTTTTTTATATTTTTTATTGTTACTATTATTATTATTATTATTATTATTATTATTATTATTATTATTATTATTATTATTATTATTATTATTATTATTATTATTATTTTAGTGATGATATGGATATGGTTGGAATATATTGAGGGCTTGTTTGTTTTAGAGCTCAATTTTTTTGAAAATTCAGATGGATAAAGACCGTTAAGTCTGGTTGTTTTCCATGCTATTCAGATATGAAACAAAAACTCAGAGGTGAAACAAAAAAGTGGAAATGCATTACTTTTGAATCTGTCTTATTTAGAAGGGAAGTTCAAAAAAAAAAGTTTGTGGGGCTCAATCCAATCACCATTCATGTATTTTTTTTTTTCTTTTGAGTTTTGTTTTTCCATGGAAACCCATGGAAATAGTGGAGATAAGAGTGTAAGAAAATTTTTCATCCCATGATGCTGAAGATATGTATTTTTCTTGAGTTTTCATGGAGAAATATTCTTGGACTCCCTAGAAAGTTTTTTTTTTGGAGACAAAACATGTTGTCGAAGGTTACAAGTTCTATCCTCACCTCCCCATTTTGTCCTTCCTTTTACTCTTCTTTCACTTTTTCATAGTTTTCCATGGAAGAAAAAAAAAATTCGAACGCACTATAAGAGAAAGAGTATATCCATAATTTTAGTGTGCATCATCATTTATTTTCCTTGTTCTATTCTTCAACAATGCACAAACATAGTGGTAGACAGATTGTAGAAGACCTAATCGGCACGTAATGTGGGAAGTTTTGGCGGTATTTGTGAGTTTATCTCAATAACAATTTTGGAGAAGTGATTTGTGATCTCTCTTTTGTCTCTCCTTATCTTTCCTTTCTCTCTCCTCTGAAACCCTCGATATTCTCCATCCTCTCCCTTCTATATTAATGAAACTTCTATCTACCCCCGTTGTAGCGGTGAAGACCTACCTCACTTTCATCATCTATTTCTCTCTCAACAACATAAAACAAAATCAGTTGCTCCAGTGATCAATTCCATTGGGCGCACGATTTAAAACCTTCAACAAAACAAGAGTGTTTGATTCTTTGGTTTCGACGGTGTATCTTTTGGAATTGTTTGGTTATTCAACTATAATTTTATTTATATATCTTGAATTTGAGCAATTGAGTATTTCTTTGATATTTATTTAAATTGTCATAGTTGGAGAGTACAATATTTTTTTTTTCTCTCGTACACAAGTACACAATAATTATTTATATGCTTATTTTTATATTGAGAAATTGGGTATCTAGGGACCCGAGGGATAAACACATTAATTCTCCTCTTTAAGTCCCTAGGCATGCGAGGTCCTTCAACGCCTCTTTTTTAAAACTATTGGCAAGTTGTAAAACACTTTCACCCTTCAAACCCTCATTTCCATAAAGTTTTAGACATGTTATTATTTCAGATACATCGTCTTCGACGTGAATGTGAACCCTTAGGCAAACCATTATGTTTTATCAGACCTTGAAACACTTAATTGGAGTTATAGCAGTAAGCTTGATGGCTACGAAGAAAACTTGTTTCCAATCTTAGCAGGGGCAAAGTGGAAGGTTTCTTTGTGGCCTAATAGAAGGAGGGAATCTCCATTTGAGAAGGGCGCTTTATAGATGGGAGTAACAAGAGGTGGGAAGACTTGATGGACCCTTGCACTTATGGTTCCGAGTTTCGATGAGGATGGTTAGAGATGGAAATGGGAAAAAAAAAGGGATTTCTCACCTGGCTAAGGCTAATCTGACTATAGGGGGCTAGAGACGTTTCCCTTCTACTTTGTGGAAGCTTGGGTTTTTTTTCCCAAACCTTTTTTGGAACGGTACTGCTAGAGACACGTTGATTATGAGGTGTATGGAGGTGGAATCTCGTATGTTCTATATCAATAAGGAAACTTGGGGCCATCTTTTGTTGTGTGATGATGTTGCAATTGCGGCGAGGCATTACCTCCTTAGAGCTTGTGGGGTGGATTGGGTTATGCCTCGGTCTATTGATGATATGTACCTTGGGTGGAAATATTAGTCATTCTCCAAAGATAAAGTAGGTAAAGTGAGGTTCTTTATTCTTTAGGCTATTGTATGAGTGATTTGGCAAGAGATGAATAACTGGGTCAAGGATATCGGATAGTCATGGATGTTATAGGTTTTTTTCCTTCCCATTATGTGTTCAATGGGTTCGGTTGGTTTCATTTATGTTGGAATGGGAGCAATTCATGAGGGTCCAATGGAATTTTTTTGTTTTTAAAAGGATGAGGTATAACGCCCGGCTATTTCATTGAAATTTGAGCCTCTTAAAAAAATTCAATAATAGTAGCAATCATCTTTTGTCAGGCAAGGGTTGAGGGTCGACGGAGGCCTAGTGGGAGTTATGCAGTCGATCAAGAACTTTTGTGGTAAATATTTGTCCCATTTGCACATATCTGATTTATCACACCCCGAGACCTAGGGGTGGGCACGGGACGAGATGGGACGAGATAGACCCATCTCTATCTCATCCCGTTCATACGGGATCGGGACGGGACGGGATGGGAAAAACCTCATCCCGACCTCGTCCTATCCCAAACGGGTTCGGGACGGGATCAGCGTGCTCTCATTTTTTGACAAATTACTGCTTACCCAAGACCCAATTTGCTTAGTTGAAAAGAGACAGACAATTCGTAGAACTACACATAAATAATAGCCTTAGATTGAGTATGCAACATCATAATAAACTACCATAAATGATAGCTGAAATTCACCCTGTAATTAAGATTTTGCATAGTTTTGAATGACTAAGAGGTGGACAGTATAATGGCAATGGTGGACCCGCTCTACTATTTCGAATAGTGAACAAAAGGATTAGTGGATTTGGGTGCTAAGAAGAATGTTTCATTATTGCTTTAAAAAAAGTCATTAAATTCATTGTCTTGACACGAAATAAAACTCTCCAATGTAGTTAGCAATCCCATTTTGAGTTTTAAAGAGTTTGCAATTAAATAATTCATTTAGAATTCTAGAAATAAACCAATATCAAGTAGTTGCAGATATAGACTAATATCAATTACACTGATTTCAACTAAATTCAATTTACTTCAATTACACTAATATTACAATCCTAAAATAAATAAATAAATAAAAATATTAATAATAAATATTGAAAAATTAGCTCGGGACGGGATTGAAAATCTTCATCCCATCCCATTCTAGACTGGGACGGAGCGGGATCGGGATGAAATTATTCAATTCCATTAAGACCCGAAAAAATGGGACGGGAACGGGATCGCGGGATGGGATGCCCACCCTACTGAGACCCCAAGAAGGTGTGGAAGAAGGTTTCGAGTATCGGATTTTTGGTGAAGAGCAACAACAATGGTAAGAAGCTCATATTCGTATCAATGATGATGGGGTGCAAAGTGATTGTTGTGCGATAAAAAGTTTAGACCAAGTCTAAACTGATATGATTTTTGGCTGAGTAGGGGTAAGGGTGATGTATGATTTTGTCAAAAGTTATTGAAAGGTTTGGAGTTGAGTTGAGAATGCTGCTTTGCAAATCACTACAAAGGCTTGTGCAAGCAATTGGGTGCTAGTGTAGTGGTGAAACAAGTTGCGTTTGTATGTGATTGGCAAAAACCGCCAACAGAGAACTAGCTTAGCTGGTTGACACAAGTCTATGACTCGAACCTTGCCAAAGTCGTTTAATGGTTCTAAGATCCAATAAAAAACAACCATGCAAGTTTAATGGTTCTGTGTTGTGAGGCAGTAAGGCATGGAGGAAGTCTAGTGCTCAAGTGTGCAGTATGATCAAGGGCAGTGCATGGTTTTGGGGGTGCTGATTTAAACTCAAGCTTGTGGTTACAAGCAAGGGCAACATGTGGGTTCTCAAGGGGAATGTTGATTCGAGAAAGACAAAGGAGATTGGCGGCCTTGATGTCCTAATGGAGGTGGAAGGTTCTATATGGAGATGTGATTTGGTTATCCCTTTGATAATCAGTTGTGGTAGCAAGGAAAAAGGGCACGTTCGTAAGTTTACGGTGGTACAAATCTTGAAGTATGAGGAAGATCGTATATGATGTCTTTGATATTGGTCTTACAGTGAGGGATTTCCCAACTTTACTTATGAGGGAGATTATGCAATGTCAGATTTTGGTGTTTTTCCAAAGTTTAGAGAGTGTTTTGCTTACGAGGACGTTGGTTCACTGCCTTAGTCACCCACCTTTTCTCCTGTTGACGGTATTTTTGTTGTTGTTTTGAATTGATTTAAAAAAAAGGAGTCTAGCGAGTATGTAAAGTAGGTTTCAGTTTTTGCATGGGAGGTTGGACGCCGCAAGTTTGATGGACAAGTCGGAGCCATCATAGTGGTGCCAGACTTCATGTGCACAAGGATTTGAAAGAGTTGATGTTATGTGGGCCTTTTGAACATACAATAGGTCATTGTTGTTTATACTCTATGGGCTTGTTGGGTGAATATTATCTCATCTCTGAATGCATATGTTATTTTTCTTGGGCTAGATGTATTAATCCAATTTTGATAATTGAACTGAGGCAACTTTGTTTAAGGAGCTATTTTTTTTTCGGGATCTTCATAGTTCCGGTGAGACTAGGGTCAACTCCTAGTTTCAAGGAGTTGTTTGGTCAAACTCATATTATATTAGTGCTTATTCGTGGATCACCTAGTGAGCCATGAATAATGTCGTTAACTGCTCATCAAACGTGATTTAGCCTCATTTAAATAGTTATCAAGCCTGCAATATT
Source organism: Berberis vulgaris (assembly GCA_963556465.1). Classification (NCBI taxonomy): domain Eukaryota; kingdom Viridiplantae; phylum Streptophyta; class Magnoliopsida; order Ranunculales; family Berberidaceae; genus Berberis; species Berberis vulgaris. The sequence continues at coordinate 69,338,762 of OY747134.1, read as the reverse complement.
TTACTTTCGTTTCATGTTTCTAAAGTTGTTTTTGGCTTTCTTTTGTTTTTGGACAATTATTAGGAGGTTTTACTTCAGAACAACTTGCTCCTTACGATGATGGTACTATTGAACAATGTCAACAGTCTTCTCCAGATAGAGGTTATTTATTTATTTATTTATTTTGGGGGTGTGGGTTAATGTTTTCAATCACAAGGTATACGCTTAAAGAATGTTTTGAAAAGTCAATTGCAGTTAATGAGTTATCAATGTGTTTGATTGTATGCAAAACTTTTATGGCAAAATAAATCTTTTTTTAGTATACGTGATTCCATCGAAACAAATTTTATGAAAACGAGAATTTCTATCATTTGGTTGCAAAATAATTTGTGGAAAAAACTGTTCAATTTGGATTATCCCTTGTTTGTTTCGAAACATTCCCTAGTCTATCTTCTCTTTTATTTTTAGTGTTTTTATTATTTTTAAGAAAGACATTAACGATTTCTCTATACAATCCAACTAGCCATGTGATTAAACTGCAACTTGTCAAATTATAATATAAAATAATAGTATCGGAAAAAAAGATATTCTAATTTTAGTTAACCAGTACCTAAGAATAATTGTTTTTACAAGGATAAGACACTGCACGACTAAGGCACTAATTGGCGGGTTCTTTAGAGAAGCTTGGCACCGGGGTACCTAACCCTGAATCAATAGGGCTACAATTAGTTCTAGAACAATGGCTTATCGGAAGAATATTTTTGGTGTGACACTTTTTACTCACCCAAAGAATGTGATTCCCATGGACATGAGTTCCCACCATTGAACACGAATCTAGATGTGGATTGTTGAATTGTTTTACCATTACTTTTACCATAAAGGTAAGTGAATTACAATGAACCATGCAATCAAAACACCCTAAATGCACTTCCTTGCAACAACATAATCGGTGAAATTTGATAGCCAAAACACGCCAAAACTACTTTGCATTCTTTACAACAAAAACCTAAAGGCTTTACATTTATACATTGAGGATTAAAAACAATGAGAATCAGATAATACCGTCAACCCTAAGTCATACTAAACATAGGAAAACATAAAATAAAAAATAAATAAAAATAAAAATTAAAAAGCTCTTGTAGGCAATCAATTGAACCATTTAACTATGGGTTAACACCAAATGGGCTATCATCAAACCATTGAACCATGAATGGTAACTTAAATCACCTCCTTATGAACTAACCATCATATTGGAATTAAACCCAACACTCCATACTGAAGAAAGTAAATACAGATGAAAATTTGAACCCTAAATTTGATAGATATAAAAAGTCGAACCCTAAATTGGGTAGAGAGATTCGATGGAGAGAGATGAACGAAACAATTTGTACAGCTTGGTTTGTAATTGTCGAGTAACCTTGGTTAGAGCTTTGTTGAACTTTGTCGAGAGCCAAAGCGTAAGAGTTGAGAGTATGACAGATGAGTGTTCGTACTTTCTTCTGGTTTGTTGATTCAAGAGAGACTCAACTTGCACGACTTGCTGATTTGGGGTTGAGACACCTAATGAGGGAGAGAGAGATGAGATGAGAGTTTGAGAGAGACTGGAATTCTTGGTTTTCTAAGGGGAAATGGAGATGAGTGAGAGGGAGATGAGAATTGTTGAAAGCTTTGTGTAGAGGAAAGCGTCGGGTTGTTATGGTTTTACTGAAGTTGTGGCCAATGAGATAAACTTGTTATGTGGGATAAAGACTAATAGTAAAAAAAAAAAAACTAGCTGAAGTGTAAAGCGTAATATAGATTGCTTGTAACATTGGGTTTTATCAATACATGACTTTTCATATCCTAATTTAAAGGGAATGGAGGTGATATCATTTAGATGTTACATGTAAGTGCATTCAGTGTTCTTTTTTCTTGTGTCACTAGCAAAAAGTTTTGTATTGTTTCAGATGAGATTCTTGAATTATTGTCCGACGTTGAAAAGGCTTCTGAGGTTACTTTGCATTCTGTTGGATCGTCTGAAGACGAAAAGCTGGCTCTTGATTTGGAGGATTCTCAGGTAGTGTTTTTCTCTGATCTTGTTAAAATAATTTTCTTATAATCATCATAAGTAGTAGTAAGAAGTACTATAGATATACATATGTATATGTACATTAACAAATTAAGTGAAAATTTATTCTTAGTTACAATGAAAGCGAAGAAGTAAAATGAAAAACAAAAACAATTACTAGTAGACCTCCATCAAACCTCGATGTCCTTCCAAAATGTAGGACACCGCCCTCATCAAATAACAACACTTATATATGTTCAACATATGTTCAGCATCCCCATCCTCTGATTCAATATACTAAGGCTTGAAAGTCCTTGTCTTCTCATACATTGTACTAAGGTTTGTTTAGATTACATTGTGTATTTTTAGGAGCAACTGTTCAAACTTGGAGTACCCCAAAACATTCGACTCGGAAAGATCTTATGGAAGCTCCTTCCATTTGCTTTATGTTGTTCAGTGTGGACATGGATTTCAACAGTCTGATATGATCTGAATCCAAGCAATGCAATTAGGAAGCAGAACAACACCAAAAATAGAATCTAGATCAGAACTGTGATGTATTATTGAAACAGGTTGTTCGAGAAACCTGAAAATCTCCTTTTGAGCAACTGCTCTTGTACAATTGAGTTACAGATCTGTTTCTCTATTCCTCTTCTTATTTATATACAATGCTAACACCAATATAATGTGTATCTAAAGCACCTGACAGACTTCCTAACAGACCTTAACAGAGCACCTCACAGATTTCCTAACAGACTTCCTAACTAACAGTCTCCTCATGACAGCTTGCAATTTCTAACAACATTCCTTTGACAGCTTGCACTAACAGCAACACTTCTTGCATTCACATCTGACTTGTTCTTGATAGCATTCTTGCTGGCTTTGGCAGACTCCTTGCTGGCTTTGCTGTAATAATATGCCTCTGATACGTATGGTAGACTGAAAGCCTATCAATACCCCCGCCCCAAAGACTCACCTTGTCCTCAAGGTGAAACTCCAAAAACAACAGAATCCTGACTGACCTTTGCTGTCCTAACTCCTTGCTGATCCATGACCCATGATACTTGAATGTTTGGAGGTTTGCTGGCCTAATAAACCGCCCACCTTGATCCGCCGAGAATGGTAGCATGTAATGGTAAGGAGGCCAAAGTTGTCGCTTACAGAATCCAGGGTGGAATTTCAGCAACATATCCGGAGGAAGGAAAGTAGGCACAAACTTGAACCTCACCAACAAGATTTGTGAAACATCATCTTTGTCTCTTAGAGACTTGGGAGCATCACTAGAGATAATTGGCACAGCTTCCTCATTGAATTTCTCAACTGTCCTGGTGTAACCATTGTCTTCAGTTTTCAGACTTCTACAATGATCTTCATCTAGTTCTTGTGATTCAGCAGTTTGGTCAACATCACTTTCATTTTCATTAAACTGTATATCAATGCTTGGAGGATTACATTCTTCCCTGTGACCCTGGACACCAATCCTTTCTTCCATTTTCCCATCTTCTACCACTGAAGTTTGCTGCTCCACACCCGCACCTTCCGCCTTCAAAGAAGAGACACTTCGTGAGAATATTTCAAAGTCTTTTCTCAACCCATCTAGTCCCTGTTCCATGGACTGAAATATCTTTCTCACCACTAGCATACATCTCATTTGTTCTTCCAAAAAATCTACCCTTGCAGTCATCGTACCCTGATTTGTAGTCTTTCCTGTTATCCCAAGAGAACTGCTCTGATACCAATTTGATATGATCTGAATCCAAGCAATGCAATTAGGAAGCAGAACAACACCAAAAATAGAATCTAGATCAGAACTGTGATGTATTATTGAAACAGGTTGTTCGAGAAACCTGAAAATCTCCTTTTGAGCAACTGCTCTTGTACAATTGAGTTACAGATTGAATCCATCTGTTTCTCTATTCCTCTTCTTATTTATATACAATGCTAACACCAATACAATGTGTATCTAAAGCACCTGACAGACTTCCTAACAGACCTTAACATAGCACCTCACAGATTTCCTAACAGACTTCCTAACTAACAGCCTCCTCATGACAACTTGCAATTCCTAACAGCATTCCTTTGACAACTTGCACTAACAGCAACACTTCTTGCATTCACATCTGACTTGTTCTTGATAGCATTCTTGCTGGCTTTGGCAGACTCCTTGCTGGCTTTGCTGTAATAATATGCCTCTGATACGTATGGTAGACTGAAAGCCTATCACAGTCGAAGTGGTAACTATGGAGGTTCATCTTAATCTTTGGGGTTGGGTGCCCGTCTCCCCACTGTTAAAGGAATTTTCTTCAAAGCTTCGTATGTTAGTTGGGATGTGATAGTGTTGGGTTCTTAATGATTAAGACTCTAAAAAAACCCAATCTTCTTCCGAGCTGTCTGCCTCCCCTTCATCATCACCCACGACCCATCAGGTAATTCCATTCTTAAGAAGTCACCATCTTCTTCGCTATTTTTCTAGGCCCAACAAATCCTTTTGCTCCTCGCTTTTCAACTGCTCGACTGATCCCTTTCAAGTCGCCTTAGGTAATCTTCAAAACTAAAGTTTACCTTTATTCCTTCTAAATTGGATCACAGTAAACCTTTCCTTATTGACCAACTCAAATGCCTCTTTTCTTGAATACTTTCTTCCCAAATTGGAATGAGACACGCTACTCTCTTGCGTTTATGACATTTTGGATTTGGCATTCATCCTTAGCCAGGCCTTTTTGAGTTCCACAAAAGAATTATAATCGGGGCCAGAGTCAATGCTTTGAAGCTTTGTATCGGTGTGATGCTCCATTGGTCCATAACCATCCAAGACTCCACCTTCCACACCTGTCTTGAACATGTATCGGAGTCAACCTTTTGGAGTACCAAATTATAACATCTGGAGTCCCCATCACATACGTCCTCCTTGGCACCTGCTGCCATGCCTTTTGTGATCCAATCAATCTATCAATCTATCAATTGTGATGTATCAAGGCACCTTTTGGAGTCAACCTTTTGGAGTACCAGAAGGTATCGGAGTCAACCTGCCTTTTGTGATGTATCGGAGTCACCCGCTGCCACACCTGCCTTTTGTGATGTATCGGAGTCAACCTTTTGCCTTTTGTGATGTATCGGAGTCAACCTTTTGGAGTACCAGATCTATCAATCTATCAATTGTGATGTTTGTTTTTGAAATCAATGCCAGAACTTCTAACGTTTCTTCTATCTGGATTTTTCTCTCTTTTGCATCATCGTTTCAATCACACGATCCTCAAAATTCATTATCAACGGTCTTGCGATGAAATATAATTATGATGAGTTTTAGGAAATGGTTCCTAAGTACAAGGAGAAACTATTAAGGTAGAAAGATCATGAGGCATTTCGAATTTGATTCGTGGGTATTTTGATTTGGCCAGTCGAATTTAGGTACATAGATTAATCAAGTTAGCTTTATCTGGCTTCTTGAAGGATTATCTATTCTTTTCTTACAATGCAGCATACTGTCTAATTGTACCCCTAGATTTCTTACAACACTTATTGACGCATTTGATCAACACACAACTGGGTTATAGACTAATAGTATGCAGATGGCATTAAATAGTGACCAACTAATATGGAAATATTTCATGACAAATTTAGCTTGTTTGTACTACTATTAGCATCTGATTAAAACTCACAAGAGTAGAATTTGATTTTGAAACCATTGGTTTAAGAAAATTTGGATGTCTTGCTTCGGCAGATGATGGATCTTTTTCACATGTGCCGAGACTTGAATTTCAAACATCTTGTTCAATGTTTCCTTGCTTGTTTAAATACTTGAAATCTAAACTGAAGTCATTTGTTTTCATTATACTTCGTTTGATATCTTGTTTATGTGTTATGCTTACATTTATTTTCAATTTTTTAATGAAGAGGTGACCACAGTGCCATGCAAGTTTGTTTTGTCCTTCTATTCCTTTTTTATTATTCTTTTATTGTTAATATTATTATTATTATCAATTTCCTGATGTTAACAAACACAATCTTATAGGATGAAGCTGCAAATTTGCAAGAGTCATTCAATGAGACAAGTGTGAGTTCATTGCCTATATTGTGCATTGAAGATGGAATGGAGGTCTTGCGGTTCTCAGAAATATTTGGCATTCACGAGCCCTTAAAGAAAGGAGAAAAGCTAAACCGTAGATATCCTATTCCTAAAGGTATGTTGTCAAATAACCGTATGTAGCTATTTTCAACCTGAGTTGATTTCTTATTTTTGGTTCTGCGCCTACGTCACTACCTTTCTTAACACCCCCCCCCCCCCTCCCCCAAATAAAAAAAGCCGTAATAAAATAATAATATTTTAAATAAATCAAATACCAACATTTCCTCTGTTTTTATGGTTCTCGTTTGTCAATCAAGAAAAAAAAAAATCAATGCGCATGACTCTCATGTATATTTAGTTCTTATTTTGCTCATCTTGTGCAGTTCACATGAATTACAAAAAATCGAAATAAAAACGATGCCCTTGCTGTAAGAGCCCCTCATTATTCCCTAACCCTAGTTGATCATCACCCTCCGTTTGTTAAAAAACTCTGGAGATTCTGGAAATTTTGATTTAGTCTTGTGGATTTGTTACCTCAATATCTATTACTCTCCAATTTCTTATTGTCATACTGATCTCTATCCTGGGAGGTTTACTTCCGTTTTCCACTCACCACTGGGAATGATGACGTACTGTTCAAACTCCAAGCACAAATCAGATGTTCTGTAATTCTTCTCCTATGTAAAGGACAAATGAGATCAAGTCTGGCTCTACAGCAAGACCTTGGAGATACATGCTCCCTCTTTACTCTCTAGAGTCAGTGTCAATTTTTGGAAAGCAATCTGCATAATCCATTGTACAACCTAGAATTAGAGAACTTTATCAATTGGAAAGCAAACTGCCACTCTACATAAAAACCCCTTTACAAGCACTTCAATAGTTTTGGTAAAAATTCGATCTTACTATACATTTTGAGATAATAATTGATGCATCTTCTTCCTGCTTGTTTGTAATCGTTCTCTCATTGTACCTCCCTTGCCAATTCTAGGTTGTATTTCTTGGGTTAATCTCATAAATTAGAGTTTTTGGTATTAGGAACAGAAGAGGTAGTGGTGGCAGCCATTACTGTGAAGGTGATGTCGGTGGTCATGCATGATCAGTTTGTGGTGTTATGTTGTGGCACAGGGTTTAGAGAAGATGAGGTTGGGAAAAAGGGGTTCTTGAGATGTGTTGTAAGGTTTAACACGAGGATCTTGAAATTTTTGTTCATTTATTTTATTTTTGGTTGGAGCGTGGGTTGTTTTATTATTTGAAGTTGAAACGCACATACCATACATGATAAGAAAAATAGGGAAAAAAAATTTATACATGATATGTATTGTCGTTGTCTCAAGGTTAACCATTGGGAACCATGAGATTGGTAAGGGGGCAGCAAGTCCAAAATTTTCTCTTATTTGCCTGGTTTACATGGTTGCTGAAGAAAATCGCACTTGTGTTCCAGTGATGAATGTTTGCCCTTCTTTTGTTTGGTTTTTGTTATTTGTCATGCTTACGTTTGTCTTTCTCTATATGCATCCACAGAGAAGTATAATATCCTCAATGCTTCTGTTACGGTTGAAGAGGATGAGGAGGCTTTTCTCCGAGGTTCATCTCAAGGTTTTGTGAAACCGGCAAGTAGATCCCAGACTGGTAGCACACAGGTGAAGGAAAATGATACAGAATCAGTATTGTTTGGGTTCTGCCAAGGGGTTAGTATAAATCCTACAGAAGATGATGAGCAAAAGAAGAATTTGTCTCTTTTTGCAGAACCCATGAAGGAGAATGTACCTGCTGATCTAGCTGCAGAATGGGGTTCTCCTGCATGCCCCAAATTTTATCCTCTTGATCAGCAAGAATGGGAAGATGAAATTATTTGGGGTAATTCCCCTTTAGCGAGTCATACCTCCTCAGAGATTTGCACCACCTCTGGAATCGACTCTGAAGCATTTGTTAATATTGAAAGAGACCTGGAAATTAGACCACAAGATTTGGTTTCACAGGTTCAGATGGAGCCAAATGAGGAGGGTTATAGTCTTTTTCTCCGGAGCTTCCCTGTTTCAGAAGAATCTTTTGGCTCAAGAAATATTTCTGATTCTGTGAGCCTCCCTTCCTTAAAAAACAATCATCCTCAATTGTTAAGGTTAGAATCTTGTATGAGAGTTGATGATTCAAATTATTCAGAAGGAAGTAAAGAGAGTGCCACAGAACATTTATATAAGGGTGGCACGATAAAGAATTTCAGCAAACTTTCATTGCAGAATTTGGACATGCTAGAAGATTCTTGGCTTGGAAAAATAATTTGGGACCCAGATGTGTCTATCACAAAACCCAAACTTATCCTTGATCTTCGAGATGAACAGATGCTCTTTGAAATTTTGGAAACACAAGATGTCAAGGATCTCCGGCTCCATGCTGGTGCAATGATAGTGACGCGCTCTACAAAGGCAAATGGTGGGGATTCTTTTGATCTGCCTGGTCAAGGCGGAGCTTCCATTGGTCGTTTCAATATTTCAAATGATAAGTATTATTCCAACAGAAAAACCTCACAGCAGTTGAAATCACATTCGAAAAAACGAGCAGCTCATGGTGTCAAAGTTCTTCATTCAACACCTGCCCTGAAACTTCAGACAATGAAACCGAAATTGAGCAAGTAAGAAAAGGTTCTCTTCATGCTCTTAGTTTGTTATTAGTTATCTTCTAATGCTGATGTGATGCATATTGTATATTTGTGGCATGATATATATATATTGCTTTTTATCATTTTAAATTAATGAGAATTCTTGTTGTGGGCCTTCGTGCGCTTAGTTTGTCATTACTTCATCTCCTAATGCCAAAGTGATGCATTTTGATAATTTGATTACATACTTGTGTCGTGATTTACATAGTTTGCTCTTTAGATCAACTAGTGTTCTTGGCATACATTGATTGTTGGCTCTTGATTTGGCTAACTAGGTTTCTACTTCTTGGTACAGTAAAGATATTGCCAATTTCCATCGACCAAAAGCTCTATGGTACCCTCATGACAATGAAGTAGCAGCAAGGGAGCAAGGTAAGCTATCCACACAGGGACCTATGAAAATTATATTGAGAAGCATGGGAGGGAAAGGAAGCAAACTTCATGTCAATGCAGAAGAGACAATCTCCTCTGTCATAGCGAAAGCATCAAAAAAACTAGGCAAGTCATCTTTTTATATGCTAGTTTTTATGATCCTATTTGAATATTGTCTCAGTAAAGAAAAGGGTTTCAACATGGTTTTGCGATGCTAAGCTAACCTTGCTTTTGCAGATTTCAAACCATCTGAGAAAGTGCAGATATTTTATTCTGGGAAGGAGCTTGAAGAAAGCAAGTCTCTTGCTGAAGAAAATGTTAGGCCGAATTCTGTGCTCCATCTAGTGCGTACAAAAATCCATTTGTGGCCCCGGGCACAAAAGTTGCCTGGTGAAAACAAGTCGTTGCGTCCTCCCGGAGCTTTTAAGAAAAAATCTGACCTATCTGTGAAAGATGGACATGTATTCCTAATGGAGTAAGTGCTCCTCTACATGTATATTTAGGTGTATATATAGATTAGTGCCTGAACATGCTTATATTCTTTATTTTGTTTTTATTTTTTCTTTGTCTCACATTTAGGAGCACTACTGTAGCCAGTGTTCTAAAAAGCGCTAGGTGGTGGGCGGGCGGCGAGCAGGTGCCTAGCTCCCAGGGGCCTAGGCGGCGCCTATTTGCGGGTTGACGCAAAAGGCTCCAACCTCAACCAAGTAGTCTCTAGTATAAAAAATCCACTACTCGTATCAGCACGTCAGACATTGGTAGTCTCAAATCCGTCCCTTCCCCCACTCTTTATTGGCTCGTTTCGTAGGAATAGAGTAGTCAAAGTAATTGCGTCTATCACTGAGGGTAGCCAAGTCTTAGGTTTTGTATTATAACTTTAATAATTTACAAAAGTCAAGCATAATACCTTATCAATTGCATCCAATTTAATGCCAAGATACATACGCAAAATTTAAAAACATGAAAAATTAACAATCATGAACAAGTTTTATTAAAACTCAAATGACTGAAGTTGGTCATGATGGGTACTTTATACAAAGTTGAATTTGTGGACAAATATCCAAACATACTCTTTTATTTTTCAACAAATTGCATGAATAACCTCAATCATGTTTGATAAAATCTACATTACTAAAATTGGTACCTGCAGATCCTTTGAGAATTCCATGAAGTAATCATCCTTTGCTACATTTAGACATATACTGAATAAAAAACAATTAAATTGTTTATTTCTAAAAAAGAGGAAAGAAAAATAAAATAAGAACACAATCAGCCTTATTAAAAATAAACGCCCAGACCTCGCCTAGGCAGCCCAGAGCCCGCCTAGGTAGCCTAGACTGCCCAGAACCCGCCCAGCCATTAATCTGGGAGTTTTTCTACCTTCTAGCGCCTAGGCAGCTGCCTAGGCCGATTTTTAGAACACTGCTGTAGCACACATACGCCGATCACGTGGCAATTGTCTTTAGACATGCAAAAACTGTGGCAAAGTCTCTTTTACTTAATAGTATATATATTCAAAACCTTTTATAACTATAAGATTTTAGCTCTAAACAGAGAAGTATTGCGACAAAGATAGAGTGGTTAATTGTGGGGAGTGCCAGATAGATGTGACAAAGAGAGTGTGGTCAACAATGGAGATGAAATGTAGAAAGATCAGTGTAGTTAAGGCGTTGAGGCGGACGAGCTTTAAAACGCCTTAGAGGCGAGGCGGACGCCTCACTTCACTGAGGCGGTCTTTAACAATTTTTAAAGATTTTTTATTATAATAAATTGAAACACATTTAGATGAGTAATATTCATCATCATTTTGATAACTTGCAGAAGCCAATATGTACAAAAAGTCGTACAACTATTTAGAATTGAAATGGAAACATAATAAAGTTGCATAGCATAGCAAAAAAATGCACTACATAAGTGTACTTAACTTGCTAATATCCACTAAATCACTAAAAAAAAATAAACAAGAAAAACATTAAAGCATAATGTAAACTAGTTCATCAAGTCACCAACTTCTCATTGGTTTAACTTCGGAAATTTGAAACAGTGTTTGGAAAATTAATGGTTGAATTTGAAAGTGTTTGAAAAATTGCAATTTGGTGAGGCATCGCCCAGCTGGTCTTATTGGTTTAACTTTGGATCAAATTTCGATCCATACGCTGAAATATTACTTATTACTAATTATTGTGAAGAAAAAAAATGCAGCAAAACAGATCATATAAAAAAGGGAGCAGAACAGATCATATAAAAAAAACAGAACAAATCATTAAAAAAATGAGTAGAACAGATGATATAAAAAAAGGAGTATATAAAAAAAGGAGTATATCAGATCATATAAAAAAAAGGCAGTAGAACAAATCATATAAAAAAAACACAGCATAAGCTGCAGAACAAATCATATAAAAAAAACACAGGAAGCAGAGGGAAGAAGAAGAAGAGAGGAAACATACGTGATATGAAAGAGGCAACACTTAATTTGAAGGAGAGGAATCTGATTAGAAGGAAAATAACACAAACACAATAGCAACAATAGCCCCCAAGGAGTCATTCTCTTGTCCAAAACTCTAAATACCCCCTTCTTAACCCTAAAAGACAAGTGGACTGCAACAGGCTTTTGGTTTTTAAGCTGCAAATGGGTTGAGGCGGTCCGAGGTGCTTGAGGCGATGAGGCGGTCTGAGGCGGACGCCTCACTTCACCGCTCCGCCTTGCATCATTTTGAGACGTCTCTTTGCCAAAAAACGCGTCGAGGCGCGCCTAGGCGTCTACCTTAACAACACTAAGAAAGGCAACGGCGTGGTGTTGGAAGAAGTGGTCAACCCTTGGTCGTGGGCCTTGTAGACGATGATGATCCTCACGGTGGCATTCTCTGTCAATGTTATGGCCAATGAGTACGAGCACCTGGGCAAAATCCTCGTGCTTGAGAAACCCATCGTGGTGGTGCCCATGGACATATTTAGGGTAGGGATTATTTGGGGCTCGAAAGAGGAGGCGGATAAATGGAACACTTTTTTGCGGAAGGAAGGTTTATGGTTAGTTTTGTACTTTTGTTTTTTCCTCCGATTCCCAGTCAGCATAGGTGATGGTGCAACAATGTTAGATGGGAATGCTAGCATGAGATGGTACTAGGACCGTTAGATTTGAGGAGAGATCTCGTATCTGATGGAAAGATCTCAAGGAACATGAGAACAGTGGATGTGGTCCTTGCGGTAAACAATCGACAATGATTTTTCGAGGCAAGCAGTAGAAGTTTGTAGTGACATACATGACATTGATGTTCTTGTTGTTCTTTTCGTCTTTTCAAACCTTCACTTCTAGCGGGAAGTACTATGAAGGAGAATTCCCTATTAATACAGGAAAAAGTGCTTTTCATCATATCTTAAAGTTGTGAGAGGGGCTGATAGGAAAGAGGGATCAAGGGTTGTGGGGGTATTCTTGGATCATTACTATTTTGGAGAAGCGCCCAAGCCTAATGAGGGCTTGGATAAAGTTGTTATGAAGGAAAACATAGATAGGCAGAAATATCAATGGAAGGGCCCCAAAAAGTTTGGGTCAACAAGCGTTAGTGCGAACAAGGTGGACATAGGCATAGATATCCTGGAAGAAAGCAATGCTTTTAGGCCTCAATTGGTAAAAAAAATAATATCGGGGATCAAAGCAAGTCAATAAGCAACAATTATACATATTTTTATAATATAATGTGTGATATTCTTGAATCTTCCTTTTGAGTGAGTGCAACAATTCAAGGTTATAAAGGTGATGGTCCAAGCGTTTCACTTCCCCGGTGAGACCAAGAGAATTTTTCAAATTACAATGCAGTTTTCTAAATGATATCTATGTACCCCAAGAAAACTCTGCGTCAACTAAAAATGGAACCTTAGTCTCCGTGGATGCCTTGCATTGAATTTAGCTGGGTCAGAAGTCCACACCTTAAAGTCAGGGCAATGCAATCATGTTTGAGAGACATAAAATACATAAAGGACAAGCATTAACAAGGCAATGACTTCTTGACACCACCACACCCCACCTTTCTATCTAACACCACCTACCTGCGACGCTGACACTTTTTTTTTTCTCTCCTGAGAACGGGGGCAACAATATTGCTTTCACCCGCCCTTTTTTCTCTTCTCCTTCCTCACGCAACTAGGACTGCGAGATTGGGTCTCATTGTCATAAGCGTTTTTGCGAGATCCAAAAATTGGTAGTGACGGTACTACTATTGTTCTCGCTGTATTGAGAAAAGAGAAAAATAAAGAAGAGATGAGAGAGTGAGGAGAAGAGGAGAAAAAGAAAGGGGTGGCGGCGAGGGGGTGGCAAGGTGGCCTGTTGCTGTTTTCGTCTCTGTTGATTTGAGGAGATGAATAAAAATAAAACTTTTAATAGTAGTAGTTTCACACGGTAGGTCCAAAAAAGCAAAAAAATTTGGGTGGTGGTGGTGTTAAAAGAGTGGAAGTGGTGGTGTCAAAATATATTAATACCCACCCCATATATATACGCTAGTGTTGTTGGCACGATAGGAAGTTGGTTGTGGCATTGGGGTCAAACTTGATCAAAATTTTTGAAAAAAAAATCGTGCAGTAATTCTCCCCAAACTTTGATTCAATTTTTTTTTAATGAGCCTGTTTTGTTCTGTGAAAAATATTAATATTTACAATGGGAAATGCATTATATGTTTCAATAATAAATAGATAATTTTAAATTTTAAGTGTGTATTGATCATTAGTTTAAGTGAAAAGATCTTTAAAAATGCATTTCAAATATATCAATTTTACCAAAATCCGACAACTATGCAGATATGTCTATTTTCATTTTGAGAAAAAAGAAAACACAATTTCAATAATAAATAGATAATTTTAAATTTTAAGTGTTTATATTGATCATTAGTTTCAATGAAAAGATCTTCAAAAATGCATTTCAAATATATCAATTTTACCAAAATCTGACAAATATGCAGATATGTCTATTTTCATTTTGAGAAAAAAGAAAACACAAAACTCTCTCCACATACATTTCACAAACTTTTTCATATTTTGTTAATTTTCTTTGCTTTTCTGCATACTTTATTTACTAACATGCCATTATAGAGAATGAATCTTAATCGTCAACATCTTTTCCAACTTTTAATCTTAGTCACTTATTTCAAATTCCTTATGAATAGTAAAACACTTGGCTGAATTGCAATATAGATTTATATATGATTGACATCATATGAACCATTTTTATTGTCAGGTTGTGAAATAGATTCATTCGTGATGTTGCCAATACTCATGAAATTGCATGAGGTGGTTCTTGGAGTCGAAGAGCTAGCCTCTTCTTAAATTACTTCCATATATACAATTGTATGGTGTACGACTCAACTGAAATAAATAATAATAATGATGATGATGATTGCTAAAGGGATGGAGTCTATTTTCCATATAGAGAAGATGAAGATTGCTGACAAATATACAAGGTGAAATCAATGAACCTGACAAAGATGTTTCCAACAAGGCAGTGACTACTCCACACCACTATTTTTTCTCTCTCACACAACCTACTTTTTTTCTCACACCACCTATATAAACTAAAATCATCAATTTTTTCCCCTCACCATTCAAATCGACAACAGTTCCACCCCCATTCGAAATCTCTTCCAAATCTCTCCCCATACTCAAATCTCTTGCAAATCTTCTCCATCTCCCTCGAAAACTATAAAAATTCCCTCAAAGTCGAAACCCTTAAATCTAAACTCAATAAATATGCATAACTTAACATTACAGAGAAATCCAAACTCAAAACGAAAAAAACGCAAAATAGGGTAACTTTCAACCAATTTAAACCCTTAATTGAGAACGATTCTCAAACTCATCAAAACACGAAAGTTGTACTATGAGTTATCTAATAAACACAACTTGAATCACTTGAAAATGTTTTGAAATGAGCAAGTTATGGTCATTTTGCTAAAGTCGCGCAAATATGTCTTGCAATAAAAATGGGATAGTGTTCCTGACTTTCGGCCAACTTATGTGCTTGATCGAAACCGATTCTCAAGTTGATCAAAACACTCTGAGTTATCTAATAAACAGAACTTGAATCACTTGAGAAATGAGCAAGTTATGGTCATTTTACTAAAGTCGCGCAAATCTGTCCCAAAAAAGTTATGTTCACAGAATTCCCTGCGGGGATTTTGGGATAACCCGCAATGTCCCATGCGAGACGCAGAGCACAATGCGGGTTATCCTAAATTCCCTGCAGTGAACTCTGCGAACATAATTTTTTTTAGACAGATTTGCTCGACTTTAGTAAAATGACCATAACTTACTCATTTCAAAACATTTTCAAGTGATTCAAGTTGTGTTTATTAGATAACTAAGAGTGTTAAAATATTTTTGTTTTGATCAACTTGAGAATCGGTCTTGATCGAGCACATAAGTTGGCCGAAAGTCAGGAACACTATCCCATTATCATTGCGAGACAGATTTGCGTGACTAGTCAAATGACCATAACTTGCTCATTGCAAAACATTTTCAAGTGATTCAAGGTGTGTTTATTAGATAACTCATAGTACTACAATTTTCGTGTTTTGATGAGCTTGAAAATCAGTCTCAATTGAGGGTTTAAATTGATCGAAAGTTATCTTGTTTTGCCTTTTCTTCATTTTGAGTTTGGGTTTCTTAGTTATGCATATTTATTGGTGGTGTGAGAAAGTAAAAACAAAAAGTGGAGATGTTGTAAATTGATTTCTTTCCAATTGGGGTTTTATCGGATGAAGATAATATTGGAGTAAATTTGGTGGCTGATGACAAACAGATGAGGAGGAGGTCAATCCTTGAGGGAGTAAAGGAAACAGTCCACGAGTCCTATTGAAATGGTGGTGCAGTTATGAATAATAAGTGTGAGCTAAGGCCTTAAGTCGGGTAGGTAATAGGATAGCTTCTAAGAAGTAATCCAGTCTACCTTCCTCACTCCTAATGCCCTTGACCAAAGCATTCCCATTTTGTTGAGAGGAAACACTTTTCCTTGGTTCGTTCCACAATGACAAAATAGTTTTTTTTTTTAGTAAAAAATTTTGATATCAGGGGAGGCGGGGAGGGCAGGGCAATACTGGCTAATATACTTAGGAGGCATCACTTAATCAGCAAAATGGAGTTACTACCAATAATCAACTCCCTCCAATGGAAGTCTTCAAGTTCCTGCCATGCCGAGTTCCAATACTATAGTAGCCTTAACACCTTGTTTCCTGAAGAGCGCGTCCTTCGAATAATTCTTTTATTCCTTCCTAGCCACAGGGTCCGGAATGATGTTTCTAAAAGTTTATTATTTGATTTGCATGCCTTCAACTATAACGTCTCTCAACATTGAGTTACTTTTAAGTAATGTCATCACATTGTTTATCTTGTTTTTTCTTTGGTGTAAAAACTTCTTAGTGTTTGCCCCTGGGATATTTTTTTCTTGGAATGACTTTGTCTTTGTTCATGAATGATCATTTTCAGGTACTGTGAAGAAAGGCCCTTACTGTTGGGCAATGTTGGGATGGGAGCACGCCTGTGTACTTACTATCAAAAAGTAGCACCTGGTGACCAAAAGGCCTCGTTGCTCCGCAATGAAAGTAGTAGTCTGGGAAATATTCTTACATTGGATCCTGCAGACAAATCTCCTTTCCTTGGAGATATAAAACCTGGTTTCAACCAGTCGTGTATTGAGACAAACATGTACAGAGCTCCTATATTTCCCCATAAATTGCCCTCTACTGACTACTTGTTGGTTCGTTCTTCAAAGGGAAAGCTTTCTCTCAGACGTATTGACAGAGTAGATGTTGTTGGACAACAGGTACTTTAAATATGTTTTCTAATCATCCAACTCATGAAAACAGGCATTTGTTAGTGGCAGTTTCTATAATTTGCTGTATTGACAACATATTATGCATGAACTCATGATTTATGTGCAAGAAATATTATTATGTACATAAATATTATTATGTATTTATGTATTATAATGATGCAAAGGTTGTTTGCATTCTTTTATTTCTGGAGATGCTCAGGGCATTAATGAATAAGTCTTGGATTTTACAACGTGATTTTGCTTCTAGGGTCTTACTATTTTATGTTTTTTATTAAGCAGTGAGATTTAAAAGATGTCTTATAGAGATATAATTCCAAATCATGTTAGCGTTCTAAATATTGTCTTAATGCATACTGTGTTTGTGACTTATATTTTATTCTATGCTATTTGTTTATGTATATTTTGAGATGTCTCGTGTCACCATGCCTCATTTATGTGCTTCACTGGGGCATGCCAAAATTTGGTTAATTGGGTGGTCACTCTTGCTATATGACATTTTGTTGAAAAGATTTACTTGTGCTTGGGAAAAGCTAGAGTTCCTACTCGATATTTCCGACAAGATGATAAATACTGAATTAATAGCATAATATACTTGCGAATAGGAGGTATGTCATAAGGCAGAGTACTGTTGATCAGTTTTATTTATCCAAAGCACGAGTTTTTTTTTTGAGATGGTGACTAGTGGATAGATAAAAAAAAATAGTTGATCACAACCTTGTGAATTTTAGGTATGCCAAAGAAATTTGGTCTGCCTTTCTCAAGGAATTCAGAGTGTCTTGGCGAATTCTGGGATCCATTAGAGACTGGTTAGTAGGGTGGAAGCACATTAATATCTTTCAGGTTGAAAATGGATATAGCTTAGAGGGTCACTTTGTCACATGGAATCTGTGGAAGGAGAAAAATAAAAGAATATTTTAAGCGCTTCATATCCTTGAAAGAGGAAGAGGACATTTGGCATTGGGGATCGGCTCACAGGACTATCCAGAATATAGCCTTTGATCTATTCATATTTAGTTGGGATAATAATGTATTTCCAGGAACAATTAGACTAAACATGAAAGGTAAAATAACATGAATTGAAATAACTGAAGGGGGGGATCAACTGAATTAAATGAAAAGGGAAAATAAATTGAACTCTCCATGAAGTATTTCATTTAATCAAAAAAGCCTATAGGCCTTATTTGTAACTAAACCTAGCTTGCTAATCAAACAATCTAACTCTAAATTCTGTTGGAGCCTTAGTCCCCAATTATTCGGGCTTATTTAGGCCCGACCCAACAACAAAATAAATACTAAAATAAATTAAATCCTACTTTCCATCAAGTAATCTTCAATTCTTGTAATTGTCTGTTGTATTACAAGCTTCCCTCTCACTTTTTTATATTCATCAATAAATTCTTGGTGTGAAAAAAGTTAAGAGAAAAGAAGTCAGGAAAAGAAGATGGAAAAAATATAGTCTTGATTTTGATAAATTAAAGAAGAGAAAGTCTAGTATTTGGGTTACTTAGCAAGAGAGGAATATCAGTTCGGTTTACTCAATTTATGCTAGAGTAGGAAGAATTTATGAGGTTGCATAATGTCTCATAATGTTTATGGTGCGGTGGCTCTAGCCATTGTATTGTGTATAGTTGTTAGTTGACCTATCTTGTTTACTGAATTTAGACCTAGTACATACAGTCAACTTGTTTTGTCGGTCTGATTTGATGTGGTGTCGCAAAATATCATATGCAAGTTTACCTTGAAAGAAGAGATTGACATTTGAAATACACCTCCATGAGATTACCCCATACATACATGTTGGTATGGAAGCCAGTTCATTCAGTTCTGATATGCACTTATCTTTCTTGTAAGATATCAGTGTCTATGTTCTTAATTTGTACCCTTTTAAAGCTTTCAACATTACACTGTTAAACTAACTTGGTGTTTTCTTAGGAGCCTCACATGGAAGTAATTTCCCCTGGAACAAAAAATCTGCAGACGTATATTGTGAACAGGTTACTGGTGCATATATATCGTGAATTTCGTGCCATTGAGAAGCGTGGGTTACTTCCTCGAGCACGAGCTGATGAATTGTCTGCACAATTTCCTAGCATTTCGGAACCTTTTCTCCGGAAAAGGCTGAAGCATTGTGCTGACTTACAGGTAGGTTTTGTTTATCTTTGGATTTGAAACATCTTTTGGTTAATAAGTGGTCACGTGTTATTGCAGCTTTCTCCTTTTTTTTTCTTCTTGTTTTCCTTGCAACTTTCATTAAATTTTATCCATGTTTATCAATCTGAATGATCTTTACTGTTGATTTGACCTGCTAGAGGGGGCTAAATGGACAGCTATTTTGGGTAAAGAGGCGCAATTTTCGCATTCCATTGGAAGAGGAACTGAGAAGGATGGTGACACCAGAGAATGTGAGTTTCTCCGTGAAATTTGTGATTATTGATTTGATATTGACATGTTGTGCATTAGCCATGCCAAACAGTTCATAGACGCTGAGAAAGCAGT
Source organism: Berberis vulgaris (assembly GCA_963556465.1). Classification (NCBI taxonomy): domain Eukaryota; kingdom Viridiplantae; phylum Streptophyta; class Magnoliopsida; order Ranunculales; family Berberidaceae; genus Berberis; species Berberis vulgaris. The sequence continues at coordinate 69,319,330 of OY747134.1, read as the reverse complement.
GAACAACATTGAGATGCCTAATTGGAGATTGCTTCATGATTTAGTTTTCAAGATCAATAGTTCATTAACTGTCACCCTCCTTTATAAAATCGGGAAGAGATGTCAGTAGTGTAACACAGGAAACCTCAATTTCTCCAACCACACCTTGTTATTACTGATAACAAACCCCTCTACCTCCTTCCTACTCAATCAAATGTTACAACTGTCATCATCATTTTGCCCATCGTCCATAACATTACCTTCCACATCAATATTGTCCTCCAGCACCACAAACTTCATATTCACTGCTCCACCACCGCCAGAAACTCCACCCTATTTTACCTCTCTTGAAGTACTGAACAAGCTCCCTCCGTGAGATCCATAACTTGGCCTTTGGAAGAACTTTGCTGCAACTTTCTAAACCCCCTAACAAATCCTCCTCACCTCTGTGACCAATTTCCCCTATGGAGATGACAATACTTGTGTCGAGAAAGTGGGAACAAAAACAGAAATGAAGTGACACAGTGATAGGAAACTAGCATTCTTCTAATATATATTATTGTTATTAATAATAATAGATAGTGATAAGTGGTGGTACTCTCATCTACCGAAGGGTGTCGGGTGTCTACTCCAACCATTTTTGCTTGGATTATTATTCTTTTTCAATTCATTAACAGGTTTAGATTTGTGAGGAATAAAATCAGGTAAAATGATCTGAGTAGTTCCCACATCAGCACTTTAATTTTGCTTCTACTTCAGTTTAACTCATTGATGAACTTCAAATTGTACATGCGTATTAGCTGTAACATTTATCTTGCAGATGAAACATTAGCGGAGTCCTGACCCATTCTCTGTCTCTCTTCAGGTATGTGCTTATGAGAGCATGCAAGCTGGTCTTTACAGGCTCAAACGTTTAGGAATTAGTAGGCTTACACATCCTACTGGCCTTTCATCTGCTATGAATCAACTTCCTGATGAAGCTATTGCTCTTGCTGCTGCATCACACATCGAAAGGGAATTGCAGATAACTCCATGGAATCTCAGTAGCAATTTTGTTGCCTGTACAAACCAGGTGACTAATTCTTCTTAGTTTCGATTCCTCTTCTGATATAGTGAAATAGAGGATATATATATAACTATTGCATCCACAAGCTTGTCTTTTTTTGTTTCTCTACTTTTAGTATATGATCAAGTTTCAGTTTAAAATCTTGCTAATTAGCAAACATTAGGTGAAGCTTTATATTCATGGAAAGATTATATGTAGCAAAACATTGTTGCACTAGAACTTAATTTCACCACTTTTTTTTGCTTCATATTTTTTTCATCAGTAACATACTCAATGTGATTGTTTTTTCCCCTTGGTCCTAGCCGTTGTTTTTTAAGTTATAACAGTTTTTTTTTTTTTAAATCATTTTCATCTGCAGGACAGGGAAAATATTGAGCGTCTAGAAATTACTGGTGTTGGGGATCCATCAGGTCGTGGCTTAGGTTTTAGCTATGTCCGTGTTGCTCCAAAGGCACCAATGTCAAGTGCAGTGGTTAAGAAAAAGACGACCATTCCTCGAGGAGCTGCGACTGTCACTGGAACTGATGCTGATCTGCGAAGATTGAGCATGGAGGCTGCACGTGAGGTATGCTTATGCTAAAAACTTGATAGCTGCTCGATAAACTAGTAAAAGGAAATGAAAAAAAAAAATTAATATAAAGAAAGGCAATCATCCATATGATAATACTTCAGTAGCTGAATTGCTAATTTAAGATGTATTATCCAATCAAACAACCTAATTGGAATTCTTTTACATACATATACATATTAATATGACATGCATAAGTCATAATTATGTAACGATGATCCTGGTACGTGAGTCAGTGCCCTAGGCTGTCAGATACCTTTACTAAACAATGACACCAATATGGGAACACGTCAATACATTACATTATTATTTTATCCCAATTTATGAACTTGATTCTGTAGGTGAATGATGCTACTTAAATATTAGGGTGTTCAACACTTGGGTCCATTAGTTAAAGTCTATGTCAGATTGGGTTCCAAAGTTTAGGGTATTTACAGATTAAGATTCAATTTGGACCATGACTGTCAAGCCAACGTATTATTCAGGATCCAAATATTTTAACATCACATGCAAAAAACAGGACTTGCTGGATGGGCTGACGTTATTGACCCATTGGTTGTGAATTGAAATAATGATGCCTTGAAGATCTCCACCATGAAATAAAGTACAGAAAATTAGTTTTTTTATTAAAAAAAAAAAAAAAAATCTAAAAGGGGGGTTGGGGGGAGTACACCTGCTAGTGGTTACAGGAACCAACTAGCTGGAATCAAGGGAAACCAAAGTCCAACAATTACAAGGAAAACATTCTATCCCAGTTAAAAATACACATGAAAAGGCTGATCTGAAATGATCCCCCAAGTGGTCCCCCATTGCCACACCAGAGCTTTGACTGATTTGGTGAGCAGAGAAATGTCTCTATTAATGCCTTGCCTTGAGGATATATCATGAGAATAAGGGGGAAAAAGACACCTTAATTTCGATCTTCCCCGTCTCTTTTCCCTCCTAGTCCTCCCTACTCTTTCTCTATTCCCATCAGTCCTACCCACCACCACCACCACCACCACTTACTCCATTTCCTCATTGTCTATCATATTCCCACACATATCACTACCACAGGCACATCCACCACCACCTGCCAGCCACATCTGCCCATGCTCACACCCACCACCAGCTTGCCCACATCTACCCTCACCACCATTGATTCCGGTAATCAACAACCACGTCCACGTCCACCCCCACCACCAACAGTCACAGCCATCGCCCATGCCCGCTACCATTGTTTCCATTCCCACCAGTGTCGGACCCAAAGGTGGGCTGTCTTGGACTGTGGCCTGCGGTAGATTTTCTGCTGTTCCTTTTTGTGCTCTAGTTTGTGAGGCCTGCGAGAATGATCTTCATATACCAATGATCATCCTAGGATTTGTAGGGAACAGTTATAGTTCTACCAAAACTACTTGGTTGATCATTTCTGATGTTCAGACCATTTTTTTCCAGATAAAAATTGTCCTCTTAACTGTAGTCATCATTTCCTATATGTAGGTTCTCCTTAAGTTCAATGTTCCTGAGGAGCAGATTGCAAAACAGACTAGGTGGCACCGAATTGCTATGATACGCAAGCTTTCAAGTGAGCAAGCTGCATCTGGTGTTAAGGTCGATCCAACTACTATTAGCAAGTATGCGCGTGGTCAGCGTATGTCCTTTCTTCAACTTCAGCAGCAAACCAGAGAAAAATGTCAAGAAATTTGGGATCGCCAACTTCTCAGTCTTTCAGCTGCTGATGGTGATGAAATCGATAGTGATTCTGAACCAAACAGTGATCTAGATTCCTTTGCTGGGGACCTTGAAAATTTATTGGATGCAGAAGAATGTGGGACAGGTGATGGTAACTACGAATCTAAACATAGCAAAGCTGATGGTGCAATGGGACTGAAAATGAGAAGGCACTCATCTCAACCCCAGGCTGATGAGGAAATTGAAGATGAGGCTGCAGAAGCAGCAGAGTTATGCAGGATGCTCATGGATGGTATGTATTTTATAGTTCACATGTACTTTTAGAAAATCTTGTTAAAGCAAACAATTAAATGTGCAAAAATGCATGTCGTTCAAGATGATAGAAACTCTTTGTGTGTGTTCAACTTTATTATTCTGAAATTAACCCTCAAAATATATCTTAAGTGGTAACCACTGAGTGAAAAAATGTAAATGAAGAAAAGAAATAACTGTACTTGACCCTGTAGTTTCAAGCGCAAGTTTTTTTTAGCCCCGTGAGAGTTGAGTCAAATTTTCTATTTACGTGGCTTAGTTTTTCTTCTGTTTTTTCGATTCCTTTTATCTTAATTTCTGCTCCCACTGTAAAGGCCCCAGTTTATGTGTAGGTGAGCCAGTTGGTCGGGGTTTCAATTCATTAATATCATACAACTTGATATATACAGTTTGGTGGGATTTCTATTTCAACTGTTTGTAGTCTATACCTCTATATGTATTGATAATTTCTAGTTAAACCACAGTTGTTTAAACCTTTAGGCCCACAAACACTTCAGGTTAAATGCTTACTACAATCTATGTAACAATGACATGACTACGTGTATTGGTGTTTAAAATGAGTGAGTACAGGGTGTCCAATATTCAATATAACCTCAATTTGTTAGTCATATTTTTCGGTTGTTGATAGATTGTGCTACTTTATTACCACCTTGTCATAGTATATTGGTAACATATGTAAACATTCATTTGTACAGGGTGTATCGACTATAAATCCAACCAATATTCAGTATAACCTTATTTTGGTAGTCATATTTTTCACTTGTTGATGGATTTTGCTACCTTATTACTACCTTGTCATAGTATATTGGTAACATATGTAAACATTCATATGAGGAAAAATTGATGATCTAAAGTGGTGTCTATTGGAGGGTCCAAACTTGTGTCCAGACTCCAGAATATCCGATCCTTATGGATGCATGATATTGTTTGAAAATGAATTGTCCTTGTAACATAGGACTATAAAAGAAGCAATCCAGGTTGTTTGTATGCATGAAATAGCTCTGCATGGAATGTCTTGTCGAAGAGCATTAGAGAAGTATTCGAGTTGTTTATTTACTGTATCTTATTCCTCAGATGATGAATCTGAACAAAGAAAGAAGAAACCTGGGGGACGAGATGTAGCATCAGGCTGGCAGTCCGGTTTTGTGGACCAGACCAAGTGTACTAATACAATGATCAAGCAAATCATTCGTAAATCCCTACCGGATGGGTCCTTTACATCCAAGGAGACCATTATTCGTGATCCAAAACAGGTACTAGTTAATTAATTCTGACTTTCTGATGACTGCATTTGGACTGGCTGCTATTGTATTGTGCTGGTGACATATTTTGTGAATTGAAAATTTGTTTTAATGGCTATGAGATGTGTTTTGATAAACAATAATAAGTTTGTTATTTTAATCGATGTAGGTAGAAGGTATTCTTGCTAAAAGGACAGTGTCTGGAAAAGTAAAAGTAAACAAAGGAAATGGGAAGAATGATATTGCTCATGTTGGTCCGCTGAAGAAGCAAATAAAAGTGATTGGAGACGGGCTTAAGGTAGCTCAAGCACTTATTCTTAATTTCATTACTAATTTTCTTTTTGAACTTTATTGTTTGTCAAAATTGCATGGTGTAACCATGAAAAATAGTGCTTAGAACTGGTAAAATCAGCTTCAGCTTCTCAAGGGTACGATTGAAAATAGTGACATCCCATTGCAAGCGGTCGGTCGGTTTCAGTCAGTTTCAAATGTAAGGAAACCGTCAACCATACCGAAATATTCGGTTTTTGAATATTTGAAACCGAAACCGACCTGAACCGGAATCGATCGAATTAGTCGGTTCGGTCGGTTTTATCGGTTTTTTGTTCAGCTCTACAAATGGGCAACAATGCCTTTCTTCTTCTTAGAAGCTATGCAATTAAATCGGAAAGTGGTCGCAGCGCGGTCCAGGACCGAATTACTAATAAGTGGGATTAATCGGATTTAATCGATCAAATTTTCAAAGTATATATTTTTAAAATTTAATCATGGTCATAGATTGCAAAAATAAATAATTAATTAAAATAGTGTAAATTTGTAATTATATAACTTTAATAATTATCTGCCAAGCTACTTAAAAAGAAATTAAAAGAAAATTATAGGTTGTTTTAACAGTCAAGCTACTTAAAAAGAAACTAAAAGAAAATTATAGATTGTTTTAATAGCCAAGCTACCAAAACAAACATTTTGAAGCAAAATACATGCCAGACCTAACAAGATGAACCAACCTACCTATCCCACTAACCCATTTAGGTAAACTGTATTACTTTGCACCAAAGATATTTCTAGAAGTGCCATTTTGTACAAACAAAAATACTCATCTAGAGGATTATGCCAATATATTCTTGACCAAAGAATAAAGGAAGTCATGACTGAAGTGCGTGAAAATTGTGTGGATTTTCACGTATAATCACAAACTTCCAAAGAAATTGTGAGGTTCAGGTATTAGTGCTCTTAGTCAAAAGGCCAAAAATGTCAAATACACAACTATTTCACCAAAATTCATATCACTACAAATAACCTCAATCAACAAGCTCCCCTAGTCCATATGAATTCTACACAAAAGGGATGCCGAGCGGGATAGTTATTGGAAGGAGAGGGAAAAGGGAAATTAGGGTTGAAGTGGTACATCCTTTTCTGATTTGGTTTGAAGGGAGGAAAATAAAGATTGAGAGAGACAGAGATCTAGCCGTTGTCGCCGTCTAGAGATCTTCACCTTCTCTCTTCTTCTTGAGTTTAGGTTTTTATTTTTTTTATATATAGCGATTAATCGACAAGTCGGCTGGGTCGATTAAATCGTTGACTCGCCCATTTTTGGCCGATTAATTGGTGTCCGCCGTATTAATAGCTTAGATTAGAAGAGATTAACAATGCACTGCTATGAAAATGGCTTTGGCGGTTTGGCTTGAATCCTAAAAGTTTATGGGTCAATAATAAAAAATATGGGGGAAAACGTGGTAGTTTGTATACTGAAGAGGTTGTAGCACCATTTGGATGTGCCATGTGAAAGTACATAAATAGGCTACAAAGAAATTTTCATATATTTATCTCATTCTTTGTGGTCAATGGAACATGGTGTCAAATTCTGGGATGATGTGTGGTTAGGGGAAGATTCTTTAAAAGAAGCTTTTCTTATGATCAATGCCATTTCAGAAAACAAGCAAGGGCTGGTGTCTAAGTTTATGGTGAGAAATGAGCTGCTAATAGATGGGAATTGCACCTTCGTTGTCCTATCTTCGTTGTGTTGGTCCAATTTGGTGCAGGGGAAGACAATAGCGTGTGGCTGCTGAATTTTGACAAATTATAGGTCAAATCCTTCTATACTTGGATCAGTGGGAAAACAACTAAACGTTCAGCTTCGGCAAGTCTCTGGTGTGGGTGAAAGGGGTCCCTTTGAACATTTCCGTTTCCTACTTAGAAGAAAAGGGAAGGTTGTTCAAGTCTTCAAGATGGATGCGTGCTGTGTCAAAATCACAATGAAGATATTGACAATCTTTTCTTTTCTTTTTTCCTTAAATGTGATTTTGCTAAAAGAATTTGAGGAGGGTTTTTTAGGGACTTCAGACTTCAAAGTGCATAAATAATGATGAAAATGTCAAACACTGGCTAGAAAATTGAAATGGAGACATATAAAATTCTGTGGGAGTGGTAGAATTTCTCATGCAATCATTTGGTCTATTTGGTTTGAAAGGCACTTGAATCTTTAAACTAAAAAAAAAGCAAGTGGAGAAAGTAAATGTAAGCTAGGGCCTGTTTATGATGTTGGGCAAAAGCAGCAAAGGTGGCAGAGCTTCCAGATCTACAACTATGCATGTTTGGATGGATAGCTTATTTCTATAGCAACCAAATGTAAAGAATGGTGACAGAGTGGTAGGACTGGTTTTTTGGGTCTTGTGGGTGTTTACTTTTTTGCGTACAATGTAGTGATCACTCACTCACCTATGGCACAGTACATATGAATGAAATCTCCTTTTTTGATGTGTTCAAAATAAAGTACCCACGAATCTTAATGATGATTTCCACATAACTTTTTCAAAATCCAACGCAGTGGCGGACCTAGGATTTTATTTAGGAGGCGAAATGGCAAATAATTATTAGTTTATAATAGTAGTTACAAGGGTGGAGCAAATTTTTTTTTTCTACCCGAACTAGTAAATAAAAAAATACAACTATAAAAAATACATTACATATACCAAATTGAATCTAGTGCAGTCTAATTTTAAGCCAGAATAAGGTCACAATATCGATAACCTTAGCAGGGGCAACCGAACGTAATAACTAGAATATACAACTAAAAATCACAAAATAATTAAAATAAGTATTTAGTTGAAGCTAAAAAAATTGAAATTTGCGAAGATAATAAGATCTTGATTCAATTTCATAGAAAAAATGGTTTTTATGAGGCTCAGATTTTGTACGAGTTGGTCAATGGTATATATTTTCATTGAGTTCTATAGTTATTATTTTAGATATTAATTTCAAATATTTTTTTGTTAGAGGTTTTATACCACTTGTGGACAAACATTCATTTCTTTAATGTTTGCAATTACATATAAAATTGCGTTGAAAACAAAATGTAGGGGCATGTTGCTCCAAGAGGATCGAAAATAAGTTTTTATTAAACTAAACCATCCTTTTAATGTTTGTAATTACTAATAATTTGCATTGAAATTTAAAAAAAAATTAGGCGAGTAACAATGATGAAGAATAGTAATTATCAATAAACATAAAAATGTATAGTTAATAGCCATAAAGAAATCTTGCACTTGAAGATTATTGAACTCGGATCGTTTGCTAAAAATGATAAACTTCCAATCACTACACCAACAAAAACATGTAGAAATAATTGAATGAGCAATTGTCATATTGTATTATACATTATATAATTGATTTTTTTAAGGGCAAGTATATACTAAAAATATTTTGAAAGTTGGGGGGAGGGGCAACTCCCCCCTTAGTAGGTCCGTCCCTGGGAGAACGCTTCCTTGAGATCAAAGAATGAGCATCAGAATCAGCCACAATCAACACCTTAGGTGTGATAGGTTCAACATTAGTGGCCATAACATTCTGGTTCAACATGCTCTTTAACATTTTTGTTTCACTAAAACAGACATTTTCTTCTCTCGGAGGCAATCGACAGCTTGACGCCTAAAACCGTCACAGTTATACGTTTTTTGTAGGTGTGGAAGCAATAGAAAACTTGTAGAATCAATAAGAGGCATATACGAACTAAATTGATCAAGCCCTTCTCATTTGTATGCATACTTGACCCAATTCAACACAAACCATTCTGCTTCTCGACTGCTTGAAGCGCAACATGGTAGAGAGAATATGGAAGTCTTCAGTATACTCCTTGACTCGTAAAATTTTAAAGTTATGGAGGCGGCGTGGCACCAAAAATTTTCCTCTCATAATTTGGACAATAAATTCCTTGCTGAATTTCCGACTCCCAAGTAGTAATTTTCTACTTCTCATTTCAAGCTTAATGATGTTGAAGCACAGTTAATAAGTTCTAATCAGGAAAGTCTTGCGGATAAATGAGTGAACGATAGCTTGTTTAACCAGCTTTAGTAATTAACCAAAAGTCTTTAGCCAGTTAAAGAAACCGCTCATGTTAGAGTTGTAAGAACTTAATGGGGATCAACTTTTGGCTATGTTGGACTTTGTTACTTGGCTTTAAAATGCATTTAGTAGGTTGGACTTGTGTCCGCTGTCCAGATTTGATTTGAATTATTCTCCTATTCTGATCCTGGTCCAAATGATGGTGGATGTCGGCTTGTGCTTACTGTTAGAGCTCCTCTATTGCTCTATGTCCAATTATTTTCTTTATCCTGCTTCTGATCGCAAACTGCGTCTAAAATATGTTAGTATGAAAAAATACTATGATAGACACAACCTTCATGCGTTTGACCTGCTGCTTACATGATGTGAGCTCTGTCATGGTTATGGACATAAATATTTCCATGTTACATGTGTTCATAGTAGTGCAATCAGAATGCACCATCTAAACTCTTGCACAGATTCCAATTTCCACATTTTTATTATTTTCTTGAGATAGTAAAGAAGCACAGTAAAATAAAAAATAAAAACAACTTTCCCGAATTTTATTGGACTTTTCTGATTAAAGTCTTCATTAGGACAGTTATCTTTGAAAGTGACTTAATCTTTGTTCTTTTCAAATAATTTTTAATAATCTTTGTTCTTTTAAAATAATATTTAATTGCGTAATTCTCTGTTATGTATAACCAGGTTAACAAGGAAAAGAAACCGTCAGGAAAGGGCAGGAGAGACGAGTTTACCTGTAGTGCTTGCGGTCAGGTTGGTGCATTAAACTGTGATATTTACTGTATAATGTATGAAAACTTCACAGCAACACCCATAATGACATCTAATGTGGTGATGACCAGTCAGGACACATGAAAACAAACAAGAACTGCCCCGAATATGGAAAAGAGCATGGAAAAGATTTACAGTTACAGGTTGAGAGTACAGTCTCAGAAAGAGCTTCTGGGAAATCCAACAGTCTCGAGCCGCATGCCCTGCTCGCTCAGAAAACTTCAACAAAAAAGTTGATACCTAAAGGTGCAACAAAGATTGCTCTGGTGGAAACTTCTGATAACACTGAGAAAGAAGTTTCAACGCCAAAGGTTATTCAATTGAAGGTTAAATGTGCACCTCCTGACAAGCTTGCTGACAAAATGTTTTCGGGGGGTTCCAGGAGTTCTGACAAACAGGTTGCAAGTGACGCTGAAACTGGAATGAGAAAGATCAATAAAATAATAATTTCAAATAAGATGAAACCTGAAGATGTCCACATCGAAACTCCAAAACCCTCGGTTGTAATTCGACCGCCTGCAGAAACAGAAATGGATCAACCTCGCAAGAAAATCATAATTAAACAGTCAAAGGTGGTTATAAATGTAGACCAGGTGAGGCAAGAAGTGAATTCTGATTTTCAGGAAGACTATAGGAAGACTAAGAAGATGAGTGAACTGTCAAGCATGGAGAAGCACAAAAAACAGGAAAGCAAGAAATTAGCTGAAGAAACAGCGTTGAGAAAAGCTATGGAAGAGAGGCGATTATGGGAAGAAGAAGAAGAAGAGAAAAGGAGAAGGGACGAGAGAAACAGAGAAGAGAGAGAGAGGCTTTACGAGGAAGAGAAGTGGGTGCAAGCAAAGCAACAGAGATTAGCTGATGTTAGATATGAAACCATGTGGAAGGAGGAACCAGAACAACATCATGCCAAGAAAAAGAAAAAGAAGAAAAAACTACCCGAGATGGCTGATGAGTATTTCAATGAACAAAGGCCAAGTAGAAGTGACCAAAGGTTGCCAGAAAGGAATCGGGGTTCGAAGAGGCGACCTGTGATGGATTTGGGGAGGTACAGTGCAGAACATGCCCCACAAACAAAGCGTCGTAGAGGAGGAGCAGGAGAGGTATTTCTCTTTACTTACTTTTTTGGGAGTTCAATTTAGAGAAACTGTTTTTTGTTTATTTCTTATGATTTGCTTAGAGCCTTGGTCAAATAAACTCAATACTTAGATTTTTCTGGTGCAATTTTTTTAATTGTACCTAGCAGGGTTTTTGTGCTTTGTAATTATTGTGTTAATTACACTTTACTTTGGCGCTGGCGTGAAAAAGATGCCAAACTTAAATTATAAGTTGGATTCATCAAGCTTTGACAAGTCTTCCATATCCTACATTATAAGTTTTAAGCCAGACAAGAACCTATATTCTAGATAAACTAGCATTTATTAAATATTGGGCAACTAGGAAAGATGGATTAGAATGTTCTTTTGAGGTTTAGGAATACTTGTTTCCTGAAGGGTTTAGATCGACTGTTCTTTCTTTTATCCTAAAAGTTGATGTTAGTGCCTAAATGGCCAGCCATTACCTCATCGGAGGTTTTTCAACAGGAGTATGTTATTTGTGTGATTGATATGGAAATCTTGTTGGAGGTGGTGATTCTCAAAAGAAATATTATATCAGGTGTTACTGTGCTAGTAACACACAATAAGCAAGTTTTAGGGCTATCTTCGTCCGATAGATTGGAGGTCATGAGTCATGTAGTAATCAAGGTTTTATATCTGTACTACATGATATTGAAATCTTTTACTCCTGCCTCAAAAAGAGGAGACATGGTAGACTGGGGGGTACCCAATTATCTTGATTAATCAAATCCTGTTGTGCTTGTACTCACAGGTTGGCTTGGCAAATATCTTGGAGAGCATTGTCGAGAGCTTAAGAGATGCTACTGAGGTATCATACCTCTTTCTAAAGCCAGTATCCAAGAAAGAAGCCCCTGACTACCTTGATGTTATCAAGCACCCAATGGACCTTGCGACCATTAAGGAAAAGGTAAGGAAGATGGAGTACAAGAGCAGAGAGGACTTCAGGCATGATGTTTGGCAAATAACCTTCAATGCACACCAATACAATGACGGGCGCAATCCTGGTATTCCTCCTCTTGCAGATCAGTTGCTGGAGCTTTGTGACTACTTGCTAGAACAAAATGATGAACGCTTGTGTGAAGCTGAGGCTGGCATTGAAATTATAGATCCTTGAAATTTGCCAGAAAGTTATATGTCTTTTCTTTCTGCCCCTAGTCTCCATCTAGCCCATTTTCTCATCTGTACTTTTGTATAATTCAGTTTTTTATACTAATCAGCATGTAAATCATTATAACGAGCTGTGGGTTTCCACAATGATAGGTGTAGCAACAGTTTGTAAAATACAGCAAAGTTCAAAATTAGTCACGAGTCATGCACATGTTTAGTAGATTGTACAAATTGTAGCATTTTCAAGTCCACCTTTACTCCCATTCCCTTTGATTATTCTGGATAACCATTCTCTTTGGTGAAGTGTATTTATCGGTGAGAATAAATGGCAACCTGTGTCAATTGCAGCCAGTTGTGTTTAGAGTGTTATTTGAGATCATGAGCAGATAACAATTTTTAGTACTTGGAACTGAAAGTTGCCAGTACATTAAACTAAGATCCGTCAAGCTCATTGTTTTCTTCAACCTTTGGCTTTGCCAACAGGATTTGATCAATTTGGACGTGATCTTGAATAAAATCAATAAGTTTTTTTCTTATGGGAAACTGAATTATTCTTATGGTTGTGTATGAATCAGCAACTAAAAACCATAGGATCCAAAGTGAATTTGGCAAATTTTAAGCAAGGATTGTGATTTTGTTTTTCTGAGTTAATTTCGGTCATGTGAATTTAAGAAATATTTCGTGGAACATTTCGTTTCGAGAAGAAAAACGTATTTCAAATTTAACAATATAAGTTATGCAATTTAAACTCTTAAATATTACCTAAAATGTCTCACTCGACTCGGAGAGTTATACTGATTACATCATCATCATCATCATCAAAGCCCATTCCCGAGATTTTCGGGGTCGGCTACATGGATTTTGGTTCTCCAAGCAATGCGATCTTCCCACATTTCCTCGCCTAATCCAAGCTCAATGATATCTTCATTCACCGTCTTCATCCAAGTTTTCAACGGTCGTCCCCTCCGTCTACACCTTCCATTAACTTGCCAATCTAAACATTTTCTAATTGGCGCCGTGCTTGGTCTCCTCCGCACATGACCAAACCAAGTTAAACGTCTTTCTCTAATTTTTTCCTCTATGGGCGCTACACCTAAGTATTTCCTAATTCTTTCATTTCTAATTTTATCCTTACGAGTTTTACCACACATTCACCTTAACATACGCATTTCTGCTACTGCCATCCTATGCGTATGTTGTCCCGTAGTAGCCCAACATTCTGAACCGTATAGCATGGCTGGTCGCACAATTGTCTTATAGCATTTCCCTTTTAGCCTTGCAGGCATCCTTCTATCGCATAATACTCCTGATGCCATTCTCCATTTCAACCAACCAGCTTTAATCCTATGGTCTACATCTTCTCCAATAGCCCCATTCTTTTGAATTATAGATCCTAGATATCGAAAAGCCTTACACTCTGGGACCTCGACACCTTCGATCTCAATTGCATTACTTCTCCCTCTTGGTTTACACCCAAAGTTGCACACTAGATACTCCGTCTTCGAACGGCTAATTCTAAAACCTTTACTCTCTAAAGCCTCCCGCCACTTAACTAATTTCTGACCTAAACCTGCACTAGTCTCATCCATTAAGACAATATCATCTGCAAATAACATGCACCAAGGTACATCTTCTTGCAGATGTCTCGTCAACTCATCCATGACCAAAGCAAAGAGGTATGGACTTAACGCCGACCCTTGATGTAGTCCTACTGACACTGGAAATTCACTAGACATCCCACCTACTGAGCGAACACTTGTTACAACCCCTTCATACATATCCTTAATGATATCGACATAACATTGAGACACTTTCTTCCTTTCAAGCACCCACCAAATTAACTCCCTAGGGACCCTATCATATGCTTTCTCCAGATCAATAAAAACCATATGCAAACTCTTACGTGCCTCTCGATATTTTTCTATAGTTTGCCTAAGCAGGAAGATGGCCTCCGTAGTAGACCTACCCGGCATAAATCCAAATTGATTCTCCGAAACCGTTGTTAAACTCCTAAGTCTTTGTTCTATAACTCTCTCCCAAAGTTTCATCGTATGGCTCATAAGCTTTATCCCTCTATAGTTCGAGCAATTCTGGATATCCCCTTTGTTCTTATAAATTGGTACTACAATGCTACGTCTCCATGAATCTGGCATTTTTCTAGTTTCCAAAATCCTATTAAAGAGCTTAGTTAGCCATTGAATCCCAACTTCTCCCAGACATTTCCATGCTTCAATTGGGATATCATCCGGTCCAACGGCCTTCCCTGTTTTCATTCTTTTTAAAGTTTCTCTCACTTCTGTGGCACTAACTCTGCGATGGAATACGCGATCTCTCCCTTCCCGTGAAGCATACCCCTCCAAGTTTAACTCCCCTACATGTGTTCCATTGAGTATGTTCCAAAAGTAATCATTCCATCTATCTAAAATAGCTTTATCCTGCATTAAAACTCTTCCATCCTCATGCTTAACACACTTAACATGACTCAAGTCCCTAGTCTTTCGTTCTCTAGCTTTAGCTATCTTGAAAATATCATTCTCCCCTTCCTTCGTACCTAGCCTATTATAAAGAGCATCATACGCTCTCTTCTTAGCTTCCCCTACTGCTCTACTACTCAACTTCTTAGCCTGCTTACATATTACATAAAAATCACTCACCATAACAAACTTTGATATTAAAATAATAATATAACATATTAAAATATACGAAAAAAAAAATAATATAACATATTAAAATATACGGAAATTGAAATATTTATTTCTTTTCTCAGGAAAATTTTGATATATTTCAGATATTGAAAGAAATTTCAGTAACTTTAAAATAAAAAACATTTCGTAAAATTTTGACATATTTCGAGAAATCACATTCCTTGATTATGAGAAACAGCGAACTCAGCAGTGGCTAATGCCAACTTCCAAATTTATTCTAACAAAGGGTAGCCACACTACTTGAATTGCATGATCTTGTGCTGATAATAGCCAGCCTATTTAGAACACCACAGCTCATCACACTGCTGTCTGGAACAGATGCCCAAGCATGTTAAAACCAGTAACGCACATCCTTCAAATATGAGATGTACCTGCACTGTGGATTGTGATTTTTCTTCTCATCTAGTTTTCTTGTTGGATGGCTTTGAAACAAATGTACTGTTGATTACAAGAAATACATATTGATCTAATTAGCCGTTGTTGAGGCAACAGGCTGATAATCTTCCAACTTCTGTGTGAAATACTGGCAAGCTCTCATCAGTATCTGGGAGCAAGGTAACAACGCAGTTCTGCAGACAAGTATGTAGAACATCGAGATTCATTCTGATCTTTAAAAATGAAACAAATGTAAATAGCTATGCCAGTTGCAAGGTTCCTGCTGGGAATAAAGAGGCAACTCCTACTGATTGCAACTTTCTCCGGCCCCTGAAAAGGAGAACAGGCAAAGCATTCCTGATGAAAATCCATCTTCAAGTTTAAATTAGTGTTTCACAAATTCAATCTGTCTGCTGCAATTGGCTTTGACTGCATTCTCCATGCTATCAACCTTGTCATAGTCTACTCTAAAGCTAATAATAGTGATGCCATCTTTGCCTGTGTCATAGTCCTGGATGACGTCCTCGACTTGAAAAGATTGTATCTGCAATCGTACTTAAGGTATTATAATGTACGTGAATAAAGTGCAGTCATACCAAAAAGATAATGAGAAATTGCAAAGGTCTGGCAATGTTTCAATAAAGACAAGAATACATGTTGAGAATGGGTGTCTGTCATGCCAAGGTGGGTTGAAATCTAGGAATCGTATATTGTCATCTCCCTACAAGGTATGGAGTCATTTCCTACAACAATTTTCGAGTCGACTGGGTCATCATACCTTACTCTTGTTTCGATATATCACTCTGAGAAGTGCGAGGCTTTCACCAAAGGGAAGCCCAAATTGTCATGGGATCTCATTCCTTGTCCCATCATATTCAAAAGGGAGGAGGTGGTTTGGAACAAACAAAATGCTGTCATACTCAAAAGGGAGCGCATCTTTAAAACAAAATTTCAAGGGGCAGGGTTCGAAAGCCTTGTAAATTGAAGCAACTTTGTTGGCCTCTAATAGTTATTTGTTTTCGTCAATAAATTTAACCCTTTCTCAAAAGAACTATACTGTTTGAGATTTGGCACTAACCATCTCTGTGTACAGTAGAGTAGCTTATTGTAAGTAATCGATTATGTTATATCAGGCAGATGTATTCTTCCATTATAACATTTCAGACAGTAACAATCTGAAAGCAAAGATTTTTATAAAGTATCTGAGAGTTCATCTCTCTTATGATAGATCACCAATTGGGGTGGGACTCTGTCCAATGACATAGATCCAATTCGCATCGGCCAAAAGTGTGAATTAATTTCCCTGTATCCCAATGAGCTACTTCTCTTACATCCATTCACACAGAACAGGGATTTCAAACCCCTGCTCTTCCTTCATTTCTTCTTTTTTACTTGAGGAGTTTATAATGATTAGTTTATCCGTTCTCACTTCTTAAGTTCCTAAGCTTTAATTCCATAGTGCGCTATCTCCAACTTTGCAATTCGTCATCTGATTCATCTCCTACCTCTATAAATACATTTCTCTTGCAATTTACGAACAAAGCCATACAGGTAGTTCTTTCCTCATTTAAATGCGGATGTGGGTATTGTATTGGTAAATATTGTTTTCTCTTCTTGATTAGACTAGATAAAGATGCGTGCTGAAAGTTGTTAAAATCTACTTCAATCTGAAGCATGAGCACGTCCTTGAGAAGCAAAACATCTTCTAAAACCTAAATTTTCAACCCTTTCACAGCCTCAAAGGTGTTTTTAATAATAAAGTAATACAAACACCAGAAATGATCAATGTATAACACATGATTCTTCAAGTAAATTAAGAGTTATAAACTATAGAATGACATGAATCAAAATAATGCCTGATCAGTCTTACCTGATGGTATACAACTCCTAATAGATCATAGGGGACCTCAACAGTAATCAGAACCTGAAACAAAATAAATTAATGATAATGAGGTAAAAGAAAATTATTATTAAGTAAATTGAAGCATCCTGAAGAAGTAATCCATGTTATAATTTACTTTTGATTTCACCAAGCAAGTCGGAGCGTTTTTTAGACATTCTGTAGTTACTCCTCCGTACGCCCTCACCAATCCTCCAGTACCCAATTTTATGCCACCAAAATACCTGGAAGAAAGAAGCGAGGG
Source organism: Berberis vulgaris (assembly GCA_963556465.1). NCBI lineage: Eukaryota > Viridiplantae > Streptophyta > Magnoliopsida > Ranunculales > Berberidaceae > Berberis > Berberis vulgaris. Next base: position 69,301,932 of record OY747134.1, on the reverse strand, counting down.
CGATTTACACTCAATTAATTGAATCATTCTATATTCAATAAAATGTATGTAGCGTAGCGATGGTAAAAAGTGAACAAGAACCACCTAACCTGATGACAACAACCATCACTCTATCAATTCCTGAAGAATCAATGGCAGAATATATGGGCTTCCCGGCCGTACCTGACGGTTCACCATCGTCATTACACCGATATGAATCTCCTAACTATTCATTCCATCATCATCCAATTACAAATTACAAGAATGAGATACAAAACAAAATTGGATTGAATTGACAACTTATTACATAATAACTAATTATGCTACCTTGTATGCCCAGCAGTTGTGCGTGGCGCGAGTATCTTTGACCTAAAAAACGCATTTTTTTTTTTTTTTGTGTTTAACGAATCAATCAATGAGGGCTTATAGTGTCAAAAAAAATAAAAACTTGAATCGATTGAATGAAGAGAGAGAGAGAGAAGAAGAAGAAGAAGAAACCTGAGAGAGGAAGGAGTGAGCGGAGTGTTCGTCGGAGATGGAGGAAGCAATGGCGATGAATTTACTCTTTTTGATTTCGCGTTCGAATGTGACTCTCTCGCTAATGGTGGTGTACGAGGAGGAAGATGAAGAGGAATCTGGACCGTTGGTGGTCATCTTGGTTTTCTTATCTGATGAAGACGATGATGTGATTAGTGTGCAAAGCGATGATGAAGAAGAAGAGGGGGTTCGAATTCTTCGAAGAGGTTTGAGGTAGTGTGGCGTTAGACTCACCGTCATTTCGGTTCGTGGTCAAAGTAATGAAACACCAAAGCCACACACAAACCACCTTTTGAGCTGCGTTTTGTATTAGAGGCCATACGATTAGGGATGGCAGTGTGGCGGATTTTCACGGATATCTGTCCCACCCAATCCGTTTGGGGCGGTTTTGGATATGGCTGAATGGGTTTTCGGGTGATTTTGGATATCCAAAAAATATCCGTTCACTATTCGGGGCGGATACGGATTTGGCCATATCCGCCCCACGGATATCCGTTTATCCGTTTATTAGGAAACATTACAATAATACCCTTCCCATATATAAAGGGATTAAACCCTTGATCCCTCCCTCTCCCTCATTCCCTCCCTCACACGCCCGCCTCTCCCTCTCTGCCTCTCACACTCACACAGAGAGATTCGAGCATCGAGCCCTCTCTGCCTCTCACACACACACTCACACAGAGGGATTCGAGAGTGAAGCGCCGAAGGCGCACAGGCCGACAGGCGGAGGACCACAGCGAAGGCGGAGCCGTCCGCCTCTTCTTCTCTCTCACAGCCAACGCTCAAGAGTCAAGGCGAAGCTTGTCCGCCTCTTCTTCTCTGATCTCTCTCACAGGCTCACAGCGAAGGCGAAGCTCAAGCTCGGCCCGTCGGCCGCCTCTTCTCTCTCACAGCGAAGGCGTCGTCGTCCGGTCGTCTTCCCTTCTCCTTCTCCTTCTCCTTTAGATCCAGATCTCCTTCTCCTTTAGATCCAGATCTGCGATCTGATCTTTGATCCAGATCTGATCTTTGATCCTAGATCCTAGATCCAGATCTGATCCTTGATCCAGATCCGATCTTCGATCCTTGATCCTTGATCCTTGATCCGATATCCGATCTTTGATCCTTGATCTACGAACCGATCTCTGATTCCAGATCTGATCTTAGATCCAGATCTGATATCTGATCGTTGATCTTAGATCTGATCACATTTGATGTTAGGTCAGATCTGTGTTCTGATCTCAGATCTTAACAGATCTCATCTCACTGATCATCTGATCTGATATCAGATCTCAGATCTCATCAGATCATCTCAGATTTATAATCAGATCCAGAGATTTTTTGTATTTTTTAATTTTTTGTACGAATTCTTTGTAATAAATTCAGAATTTTTTGTAATTAATTCAGAATTTTTTGTATTGTTTTTGTACGAATTCAGAGATAAATTTTTTAATTTTGTTACAAGTTTGTGCGGATTGGCGGAGCGGGGCGGATATCCGCCCATCCGCACGGGGCGGTTATGGATTTAGGATTAAAATTGTAAACGGATTGGCGGGGCGGATCGGGGATCGGTTATTACTGACGGATCGGGGATGGATTTGTTCAAATCCGCCCCAATCCGCCACGTTGCCATCCCTACATACGATACGCATCCCTAATTCAATGCCACCCAAAACATTACTTGTACCACCACAACAATGAATCCCCTTTTTGTGAGGGTTCTTTTAAGCCAAAACTTCTTTGAGCAAAATTTTTTCCTATTTCCATCCCATCCCATCTTGAAATCAAGTTCCAATTGGTTTTCACTTTTCATCCTCTGGAAGAAATTGTGGTATTAGACATTGTTTTAAAAAGCATTTTTCAGCCACGAGGCGGTCAAACTTTTTTCGAGGCCAAGCGGTGGCTTGAGGCGAAGCGAGGCGTTTTTTTTTCATTAAAAAAAAAACCAAAAAACAATCATTAATGTAAGAGATAAGATGAATTCAATTAGAAAAGTGGTTGAGGCGGTTTAATTTTATTCCATGTACATTCTTTTGCATCCCTTAATTCAAACCTTTCACTGTAATCAAGTGATCCTTGATGCTAGACTCCCCTGAAAATGCATGCAGTGTTACACACATATGAATGACACTCTTATACAATTGTTGTGGTTGTATTGAGGTCCAAGACAAAAGTAAATTTGATCTCACAACCATGCATATACCATGGGCTTCCATTTCAATGTCCATCTAAAATATGCAGGGAAATTATATGGGCTAAGCTGTTTGGAGCCAACTAACCAACATATAGAGGTCAATTCTATTCTCTCTCGTTACTCCAAAATATCTAAAGTCAATGTATTTTCATTACTCTCTCTCTCAAATTAGAGTAAGTCTAGCCAGCCTGGTTGATTTTTTTTTACACTTTTTACCTCTCCTCTTTAAAATAAAATCATAAACATTACTTATAAAAAGGGTGAAATTGTAAAAAAAAAAACAACCAGGCTTACTAGAATTGTGCCTCAAATTAACAACTTTCACTCATAGTGGGAATTGCTTCAAATAGATCTTTTTCCCTACTTACAAAATACAACAGGTCGGGTCACTCTCTCTGGTCAGTTCATCTTTTCAACTCTGTAACACATCTTTCTCCCTACTTACAAAATACAGCTGGTCAGTCCTCCTGCTTCACCTTCAGCTTATCCTTCTCATTCTCTTCTTTTTTTTCACTTTCTCTGAAATGAGCTACAAGTCTGCAACACAAACACAAATAGGTCTAATTAGATATCAATTTGGAGGGGGGGTTCTGTCAACCATGGGATCTTTTTCAAGATTTGAAATAAAAATAAAAATTCATGATCAGAGTGACTCGTACGCACTGTATCGACTCGACTCGTACGCTCTGACTCGTACGAGGCAGAAATCAGATGCGCACGCCCTATTTAACTCACTTGATGCGGACACTTCAGAGCATTTTTCTGACTCTTCGAGTCGACTCGAACGCTCCTAATTCTTTTTAAAACACTGGTTTTAGACACATGCATTATGAAGAATACTTTGAAAATTTATAGAAAAATAGAACTAGCTTAAAGAGGTTTGAGAACAATGTTGGCGCTTTAAATCACTACGTGTGTATATGGATAAGTTATTTTAACTTCACCCAAAACCCAAGTAAATGTTATATAAGTGGTATAAATATGTAAACCATACACACTGTTTTCTAACTTTTGGAACTCGACAAATGAAAAGATAGCTCCCAAGAAAGCCAAAATTGTTCAAAAAAAAAGAAGCCAAAATTGTTGATTTGCTTTGGAAATGCTATGAATTATGATCAAATCCAACAAGGGGGGTATTCAATTCGGGATTTGAATGGACACTGGGGGGTGGTATTCAATTACGAATTTTAATGGATTGTGAATGATTTTAAAATCCATTAAAATCCTGGGGTATTCAATAAAGGATTTAAATAATACATGTGAATCTAGGGGTATTCAAATATCGATTTTAAAGAATTGCTTTAAAATCCATAGGGTATTCAATTCATGTTTTTCAAAAGTCCACCAAAATCATAGAGTATTCAAGAAGCAGTGGATTTTAATGGATTTGTTAAAGTTGTGGATTTTGAAGGATTCCAAATCCAACCTTCCCCCCTCATATTTGAACGGATTTGTATTGACTATTGTTAAATAACACCACCATTTTCGCTGAAGGACACCACCACCCCACTTTTTTGTGATCTGCTGAAGGACACCACCATCTTCCATTCTCTTTTCTCTTCATAGGAGCAACACCACCTTGCCCCACAACTTCTTGCCACACCACCATGCCCTACCACCGTTGGCTGCACTTCCTCTTTTCGTTTGTTCTTGTTCTTCTTTTTTGTTATTATTATTCTTCTTCTTCTCATTCTCTTCCTCTTATTTTCTCTTCTTTTTGTCCTCTCTTCTCTTCATTTTTTTTTGTTATTCTTTTTTTTTCTTCTGATTTCTTCTACTATTGTTTTTGTTTTTCTTCTATTTTTTCTCCTCTCTTCTTCTTTTCCATTTTTTTTATTTTTCGCCCTTGCGGAGGTTCTTGGGGGGAGTTTGAAATAAGAAGATGAAAATGGGAGCAGGTGAGATGAGAAGTGGTGGTGATTGATGGAGAAGAAGAAAGGGGGAAGATGAGAGGTGGCAATGGTGGGGATAACAATTTGAAGTAAAATAGTTATTTGTATTACTTTTGGATCATGAATTTGAATTTTTTTTTAATTTGAAGTAAAATTCTTGTAACATACAAACAATTGTTTAATTGATGTTTTATGATATGTGTTGGCATGAATAACAATGTAGGTGATGTTTTTTCATTGCTTCCTATTACTAATAACATATTTATAAGAATCCATAGAAATCCATAGCAAACCTTTATAAAATCTACAAAATTCAATCATTTAAAATTCATCAAAATCCAGTGGATTTTGAAAAATCATTTGAAACCTTTCGAAATCCACGAGATTTAAAATTATTCAGAGTCCATTCAAATCCCGAATTGAATACCTCCCCCTAAAGGATTTTAAATCTCATGGATTTTACAAGATTTCGAAGGATTTTACAAAATCCACTGAATTTTAAATGATTGGATTTTGTAGATTTTATAAAGATTTGTTATGGATTTCTATCGATTCTTATAAACTCAATGGATTCTTATAAATATGTTATTATTCATAGGAAGCAATGACATGGCATCACCTACATTGTTTTCCATGCCAACACAAATAATAAAACATCTCTCAAAACATAAATTAAACAATTGTTTGTGTACGAGAACTTTACTTCAAATTAAAAAAATCAATTCGAATATATTGAAGATGGTCCAAAAGTAATAGAAATAACTATTTTCCATTTTTTTCTTTTTGAAAAGAAATGCAATGCAAATAATTCTCCAATAAAAATAGATGGATAACCCAGAAAATAAAATCACATCTTCATTAATCATCGTCGACTCCTGACACTACAACATGTCCCCACATATTTGAATTTATAGTTGTTCACCATTCATTAGCTTTCTCTCGTTGTTGATTTTGGGTTTGAAAAACTTATTCTTCTTCTGACACCACCAACCCCCTTACCTTCAGAAGGACATCACCACCTTTCTTAATAACACCCCCACCTGTTGAAGGATACTATCAATATAAACAAAAAAAAATCCTAAACTCTCTTCTCCTTTCTTCTCATCTTTCCATTTCTTCTCCATCGATCACCACTGCCACCTTCGTTGTCTTCCTAGCTCCCCTTCACAACCACCACCTTTCCATCGCCACCTCTTCTTCTCCCTTCTTCTTCTTCAATCACTACCACGCTACCGCCACCGCTCCTCCTCCCCCTCCCCCTTCCCTCCCCCTCACCTTCTTCTTCTCCATCAATCACCACCGCCACTTCTCATCCCACCCCCTTCCCCTCACCTCTTCTTCTTCTCTGTTATTTCTTTTCTTCTTTTCTTCTTCCACTTTTTTTTTCTCTCTGAATTTTTTTTTATTTTTTTCTTCTTTTTGCCCTTCCGATGGTTCTGACAAGTGGGGAACCTCCACTCACAGGAACCTCCGCAAGGGCGAAGGAGAAAAAACATGGGAGAATGAAAAAGATAGGAGAAAAAAAATAGAAGAATAAGAAAAACAGAGAGAAAAGAAGAAATCAGAAGGAAAAAATAGAATAACAAAAAACAAAGATGAAGAGAATAGAGGACAAGAAGAAGAGAAAATAAAAGGAAGAGAATGAGAATAAGAAAAAGAAAAATAACAAAAAATAAGAACAATAACAAATGAGAAAAAGAAGTGCGGGTGGTGGTGCAGCCAGCGGTGGTAGGGCGTGGTGATGTGGCCGAACATTGTGGGGCGAGGTGGTGTTTCTCCTGTAAAGAGATAAAAGAAGGTGGAGATGGGAAGGCGGTGGTGTCCTTCAGCAGATCCCAAAAAAATGGGGTGTTGGCGTCCTTCAGCGAAAACAGTGGTGTTATTTAACAATGGCCAATATAAATCCGTTGAAATATGAGGGGGGGGGGGGGGGGGGGGGGGTTGAATTTGGAATGACTCTTGTTATATATACTTTCTACTTACAAATCCTTCAAAATCCACAACTTTAACAAATTTATTAAAATCCACTACTTATTGAATACCCCTGATTTTGGTGAACTTTTGAAAAGTATGAATTGAATACCCCCTGATTTTGATGGATTTTAAAATAATCATTTAAAATCTGTATTTGAATACCCCTAAATTTACATGTATTATTTTAAATCCTTAATTGAATACCCCTGGGTTTTAATGGATTTTAAAATCTTTCACTATCCATTAAAATTCGTAATTGAATACCACCGTGTGGTTCCTTTTATCCAACACCTATATTATAAAGATTAGGAAGATCAATCTTCGTTATCCATTTTACATTGACACCTTGAGAATTTGTGTACAGTTCATTGACGTTTCTATGCAAATCAACTAGGGTTGGAGTGAGGTTTCATTGGTTATAGTGTCGATCTTCGCTTGGGTCGTCTCGCGAAGATCTTCGATCTGAACCTTCGCATCTACTCTATTTTAGAGGATAAACCACGCCTTTGCTATCGCCCCTCGCTACTGCTCAACCTCATTATCGCAATAATGAATATACCGATCGAAGAGCTATTGCTCGACTGCTTCGCGTATTACGAAAGTCGTATTGCCTGAAGGGGGCATGCTACAAGAGCGCAGATGAGTGGTAAGCATAGGAGGCATGCCCGAAGGGCAACGGCAGCAATGTGGTTCCAGGTGTCGTTGCTAGATTGAGATCTGCATGGTGGCGCGAACTTCGACTGTACTGTAGGGGTGGCAGGTTTAGTAGAGCTCGAACCTATAATATCACTGTTATGAGCAGTATGTTTCAACCAATTAAACTATAAGCCCCTACAGATCTCTACATGCAATTCGCTCACTTCGGGAAGAACGAACGTAAAAAAAGAGGAGGCCTTTGCTCTATCTGCTTCTTTTGCTTCCCAAGAATTAACAATAGGATAAACACAAATTTTTAATGATTATTATTATATATTATATATAATAATAATAATCATTTTGTATAGGTTTATAGAAAAGAACTTTAAAAAGTTAAGTAAGCAGGCCTTTTGCGACTCAAACTGTTGGTACGCATTTCGACTCGCCACGACTCAGGCGCGGGCTCTCTATTTGCTTGGAATGCCGACAGTTCACCTTTAGGTAGAAGTAGAGGGCACCATTACCCCCCCCCCCCCCCCCCCCCCCCCCCCTAGAGGGCACTCAATTTTTAGTAAATAAAGTATGGATGAAGTAACAAAAAGTACATTACATAAGGAGTGAGAAATCAAAACTTGGTTACGGGAACCGAAGGTTAGGCCTACTACTATAGCTACACCTACAACTGTGTATTCCTACCCCCATATTCTTCCCCTTTCTTAAAATGTTGTGAAGTCCCTAAATACTAATGTACCCTCGTGCATACAGTTGCCCAACTACTCCGACTTCTTTTGCCACTGTAGGCTTCCCCAGTTCCATATTTGTCGTATTCAGGAGAGCTTGCTTCGTGGCGAAGCATTAAGCAATGCCAGCCTTGTAAGGGTTGGCTGTCTGGGGACAGTTTAAGGCGAGGCCTACAGGGCTTGCTTCTCATGAAATTGGGTGAGGGAATCGGAAAGGAGCTCAACCACTGGGCGAACAGGCTTTTGGGCACACGAAAAAAGCGAAGTGGATGGAGGGTGTTTCTCAGCTAGAGTTGGGGGTGGGGTCGCTATAGTGGCTAGGGTGAGTCTTTCTACATGGCTGGACGCCGGCTTGAGACAAAGTTGCGTGGGTTACCACCACATCCTCTTCCGATTGGAATGATGACCGATGGCCATGAATGTTGAAAACACAACGTTTTAAGACGATATCGAATCCTCGTCTAGATAATCAAAGTGGATGGATTATTCTCGCAGACAAAAAGACTCAACAATGAGTAGACTTCTTGCACCTCAGCTCATCTGACTACGAGCCTAGTCTATGGTAGAGCTGGGCTTTTTTCGTTTCTATAGACTCCTAACGCGCTACTTGAATCTTCGTTCTTCCCCTCACTATTGGACTCTACTTGCTTTGCTTGTAGCCCCTCACTGACACAACCTCTGTATACTGACCTGACGACTGGCCAACAAGACTTCAAAGTTTTTGCGCAGGGTGGGGTAACGATTCCAGAATCACCACAGGCCTGTTTGTTTGGCATAACAGGACCTAGTCTATAACTTAAATGATTATCTCCCCGTCATAACTATTGTTTCTTTCTTTCCAGCCTCCCATCCGTATGTTTTCATCAAGCTGCATCAGACTACACACCCTGAAGCTCTTTTCTTCATAATTTGCTAGCTGCTTAAAATTGGAAAGGCTAGCGCGCGTATTCCCTTCCACTTCCCTTCGAGTCATATTTTTTCAGAATTGTTGTACAGTGAAAATGGAGAACTTCTTGGAACTATTTGAACATGACGTTTCCTGGGGAGTCGGCATACATTATGCAGAAGTTGGGTCACATCGCTGATGTACATAATTTTCAATTTTTCTCGTACTCCTTCACTTCGCTTACACTCAGCAAAGGTATAACATTCTCTCTAGCTCAAGATCACTGCTTTCTTTTTCTTGAAATAAGTAGATCCTTTCAATTTCATTACAACCGACTTCATCCCCAAATTTTTGGCAGATTGCCTGACATGTTATGCGGTTGCTTTAACAGCATACCGAGAAAGACGAGACCCCCTTTGAATTCCTCCAAAGAACCTGCGGAGGCCCCAGTTTTTTTATTCCCCCTAGCATCCCTCACGGTAACAAAGGTATTATTGTCGAGCAATAGTAAATGGACAAAATATATTTTTTTGTTTAAATTTCAATTGATCATCTTTTTCTGAGATGCTCTATACGAACTACGAAGTTCATGGATTTGAAACTTCTGCCCATAGAAACTTGTTACTCTATGTGCTCAGTCATTGTTTTTTCCAAGGGCATCGTATTCTCAGTGTTGAGAACTTGCTCTTTGTAGCGCTCTAACTCATCAGTCCCTTCAACCATTCATTCCATTTTGCTTTTCCTCGTTCCTTGACTGAGCGTAGTGGACTCCGCGCTCTGGCTATCCAATTCTAATGAAACGATCTATTATGGATTCCTCTTTTGGCGGAAGAAAAGGTTAGATGAAATGGCTTCTTTGTTATGTTATAAACTAATCTACTGCTCATTCTGTTTTCAAATGATTGAAAAATATTGTATTCAACATCTCTTGGCCAAGCTCGCACTGTCTAAGTGCTAGCCCAACCCTTAAAAAATTCCTATCAATGATCTAATCCATGGAGTATTTAATCATCATGCTTAGTCATCGAGTCATAATGCTTCTTTCTTTTCCATAGCTCATTCTTATTTAGATATGTAGATTCGTAAAAAATAAGTGTACGCGCGCTAGCCTGCTACAACTAAACTAGCAGCGTAGAAAACAACAGTGCGCTCATGCGCCCTTAATAGAACAAGCAACGGATGAGCGTACTATCGCGAAAGCCCTTGCACTAACGAACATACATTTTCTTGGTGACTACATGGAATTAAAAAAAAAGAGTATAGAGAAAGCAGTAGCCTAATCTTATATAATAGAATCTATTTAAGGAAGAAACAAAGTAAAAAAAAACAGTAGCCCTTCAGCAGCTCCTTGCACAAAGAGTGCTTGAGTTCATTTGCTTGCTGTTTTACACCTTTTAACAGCTAATATTCTCCATTGATCCCTCAAAACGGCGGTTAAAACGCTTTTTTTAGGTCCCTAAACTCAATCAGCTTATTAAATCAGAAGAAAGTCAGATGATAGCTACTATTTATTCTACCATAGTTAGGCTTATTTAACACCATATAGTTAGCGCTTAATAATGGGTTCCCTTGTTGGGAGAACATTGCTTTTAGTAAGCAGGCAGAGATGGAGTCGAATCAATCGATGCGAAGGTCCAGTCGATGGAATAGATAGCTTTAAAGGTTCCACTGAGGATACTGCTTCTTCGTTCAGCCCTAGATTTGATCAATGGGATTCCCCTCCCCCTGGGTCGATCGATCGAGTGATCAAAAGGGCTCACTATTGTATGATATACAACTTTAAGAATGAGAGTTCAAGGTTCCGTGACAAAAGAAGTGGGAGAACGAGGGGAATTCCTTTCCCTCTAGGTGGATGGATAAGCACAACAATCAAGGTCCTAGTTTATTGGTTACATTGCCTCTGATTTGGATGTTGCAAATAGGGCGGGCTTTTATGCTCCTACTGATGGGCCCATGCGCATACGGTTCCTGTTCCGGGGTCACTTCCTTTTGGTTCGGCTCTACTCGATTGAGAAGAAGCAGTTGCATTTGCTTGGGGTTCCCCTTCCCTGGCTGGATAGGGAGAAATGGATAGAAACTTGGCCCCCGCTGGGAGATTTCTCATCGTTTGAATTCTTTGCACTCTTCCTGTTCGTTCGAAGATGTCAGGGATTGAGAGGAAGGGAACAAGTTCCTGCTTTTTTGTTCTGCATTCATCCCCTTGGATGGTCTAGCAGCATCTCTAATGTCGTTCGTCAGATGGGGTTAATGGAATGAATAACTGATTTGCCATTGGATTGATTTCAAGGGTTCGGCCAGAAGGATGGGGCGACTTGGAAAAGCGAAGCACCACTAGGAAGGTAGGAGGTACCCGTGATCAAATGAACCGGTCGAGTAGAGCGAGTTGAGTGCACTTTCCAAGCGTCGTGAATGAAGTCGGTATGGAATCGTAAGAGTGGGACGCCTTAAATCCGCCCGCTCGTTATAAAGAAGTCATTTTCTCTCTCCCCGTCTGAATCCGTCGAAGTAGCATTAGATATAGAATGATCAGCCTGGCGGAATCCAATTGCCAGTAACAAGGTTCAATAGCGAGTAAGGCGAAGTGCCCCGAAAAGATTCGTTTCGTGGTGGATTGGGGTTTTCTTATGTAGTTATATTCCGTCAACCAAGAAAATGTATGCACGTTAGCGCAACGGCTTTGGCGGTAGTATGCTCATCCGTTGCTTGTTCGAAATTTAGGTACAAATCTTGTGGATGAACCGCCATTAATTCTGCAGTTGACTTGACACGATTGATCCCATTAACCTGTTTCATACATTGATCTAGAACTTATTGAAGCTTACTCGGAAAGGTTGCATAGAGAATTTGCCGCAAGGGCGGGCTCATCATTTTAAAGCTTTATGAAATATCTGTACCGGCACGGGACAAAGATTCCTTAAGGGGGAAGACCCTGCCATCGAGAAGCTTGGGCTTCTTCCATGCGCCCAACTGCATTTGCTTGCCTCATCATCAGGAGGACGAGCTAAGAAAGAGATCATGATGGATCGGCTTGATTTGGCTCGATCTTCGCGAAGCGGGTAGGCTAGAGGTGTTTGGATAGCCCCGAATACGGGGTTGGCGAGGCAGAAGACACAGGGCTAGTGATAGTTATCAAGGATTATACAAAGCTGTTTGATTATTGGTTATTCAAAACAAGATTGCCCTTTCTGAATGGATAAAATTATTTGAACAACGTTATATTATTTGTTTTCTTACATTAATTTGGCACCTTGTCTTCAAATTGTTTAAAAAAAAAAAATTGTAATTGAACCTTAATATCTTAGGCTTAGAGACATTAATCGATCACACCTACCATTATTACCACCACCACCACAACACTGTCAGTACCAGCACTACCACATCAAAATATTACACTTACCATAGTCATTTTTACCAACACTACAACTACTAGCAACCAAATATTTAAAAAACAATTACCTCCACCTCGACTATCACTACTAAATGTTGCTACGACCACTACTACACTTTTTTTTACCATTGCCTACATTAACTGAACTATATAATTGTGTTATATTTTTCTTTTGTGATTTCACAAAGATTAAGAGCATTTTTGCTAAGTACTTATTTTATCACTTAAGACTTAACTCCGGATAGTTTAGTAGTTTTCCTGAACATGTGTTTGTTAATTTCTCTATTTTTTCCCAAAATCGGCATTCAGTATAAAAACATGTTTGTTAAACACTTATTTTTGTCCAGTAAGATTTTATTTGAAAGAAATAATTGTTTTCCCATTAAATGGTGTAGGTTAACGTGTTTGTAATCTAAATTGAACTAGTGTCAAATCAAGTGTTTAGACAATAATCAATATTTTCATGCTCAACCTTCCTCTTATATATTAGTGGTTGTAGATTTTTAGAAATTCCTCGTGATATGTGTAGTCTCCTAAGATATCCAAACAACGGCAATCAATACTAGTTTCAATTAGGAACTCCTACAATACAACTCACAAACATGGGTGTTGTCCCTTGTTATGAACTTTTGGCGCTCAAGTCATTAAGAAGCCAAAAACTATAAAACACTGAAGATTGAAGAGTAAAGAAGCTCTTGAAATCCACACTCCCCCTCCCGGTTGTCCAAGGACCTCTATTTATATACGACCGTAGGCTTGCAAATGCTACTATCTTAAGCACTTAATCATCGGCTAGCATATCTTACGAAAATATAATGTATATTTGAATTAAGTGGATTCATTTGCCGATCGAGGTTTGTCATATCATTCATGAGTAATTCTAGAGAGCCCGTGTTTGTAGCCTGGGAGACTGTCCGGACCCTCCTGGGCACGTGCCTGGGAGGGTGTTTGGCAAGTGAACCCAGGCCCAAATTTGGGCTCCAACACCTCGGCTCCAAGACCCTCCTCACGCCTCCTTTGCTCCTCTGCTCCGCTCGCTCCTCCTCTGCTCTGCTCCTCTGCTCCAACACCTCTGTATATATAATATAGGATAGACATCAAGGATGGAACAATTAGGGTTAGGGATGACTAAAATATCACTATTGAGTCTACAATAAAGTCAATTAGTAGCTAGATAATGATTTTGATGTTTCATGGTTGAAGATGGGTATAGAGAATTGCTGGGATATTTTAGAGAGGCCATGTGGATTCATAGTGGAAAAACACTTTCAATCTCTTCTTGAAGGTCAGCATCAAACCTCTTGTGAACACATGAAGATTTGGATTGATCAATGATACTGTAAGGTCAAGATGTAATGTACTAATGTCCAACTCCACAAACATAAACAATGATTGATTGCACCAAAATTTATAAATATGAAAGTTGTTCGTGAAGGGAAAGAGAACTCAAACCAAAGATGCATATGGATCAATGAAAGATGAACATATATATCAACATTTAGATTTAGTAAAAAAATAACAAAACAAGGTAGAATTTCACCAAATAAATGTCAAAAAGCTAAAGTTTGACTCATACAAAGTAAGCAACAGTTCAAAACACTATCATCTTAGTTGATTACTTCAACAATGGAAAGAAAGAAAAAGCAATGACATGAAGAAGTCATTGAAGTTTCAATGGGAACCATTCATTGAGGCAGAGGAGCAGAGCAGAGGTGTTGGAGCAGAGCATTCCTTGTAGAGGAGCGAGCGGAGCAGAGGAGGCGTGAGGAGGAGCGAGCGAAGCAGAGGAGGCGTGAGGAGGGTCTTGGAGCCCAAATTTGGGTTTGAATTCACGTGCCAAACACCCTCTTAGACACGTGCCCAGGAGGGTCCGGACAGTCTCCTAGGCTACAAACACGGGCTCTCTAGAATTATTCATCATTCATTGCTCAGAAATTCTAGGCAGCCTGAGTATTGCTGTCTGGTTTGCTGCCTAAAAGCAAATTTTACATTTTTACCCCTCTTTAAAACATTTTCCAAAAAAATGTTTAAAAATGGGAGAAATTGGGGGGAGGGGCAAAAATATAAAATTCGCCCCTAGGCAGCAATACCCAGGCTGCCTATAATTGCTCTTCATTGCTACAACTTGCAATTCGATCGGCAAAAGTGGTGGTCTAAGTAGATACTCTAGATCTACGTGTACTTCTCTCGAATTGATTGGTATCATGTCATGTCATGTCATGATAGCAGCATTACTATTCCCTCATTAGTCTGAGCTCTTTAGTTTGACTTCCTTTATCAGGCTGCCAGTATAGCTAGGGCCACTCATTCAACTCTATCTACCTTCGCGAAATTTCCCTCGTGCACCCACGTGTTTGGTCAGTATCTCTTCATGTGCCACCATCTTGAAGTTTGAACGCGCCTCTATCCTGTTCTTCCCGGCCCACGTGTCAAACGTGTGACGGCTAAAAAATACTTATCCGTGACACCCATACTAAAAATTTCTTTGTATATCTTTTAAATGAATTTAATAAACAATTTTTCAAGACAATTCAGGGTTTCGTTTTTTTTTTTTAGTATTATTAGCATTCAATATAAGACTTCAATTTCAGTGTTTTTAACAAACAAGGCTCTAAACCTTCGATATCAACTTTCATTACAACAATTCAATTTCAGTATTTTTAATCAACGGGCTTTAATACTTGAGTTCCCATGCTACAAAATTCCATAACATGAACATGAACATGGACATGGCATAAGAAAACCTAGAAGAAGAAAAGAAAAAATGTAGTTGTGAAAACAGAACTAAATTTTCCATAAAACCCTATCATCTATCTATAAGGATAGAAAAGCAAACAAAACAAAAGCTGACCAGATTTTTTCCAAAGTTGGACTGGCTCCTTACACACATGAAATCATGACCATGATTTCTTATCTCCTCTGCTCTGCATCACAGCAAGCAACAATGAATAGAAGAAGAAGAAGATAAGGTTCTTCTGCCATACCCCATACTTATCAAGCTCACATTCCAATACAATCATTCCTTTATTCCCTCTCAATCATGACCACCAACTAATTAAATTTAATTTAGCAAATTTACATAACAAACTAAACTGTTCATTTGATTGCTTAAATAAAAAAACATCAAAACAAGAATCTAAATTATAAACAACAACAAGTACTGAGATGGAATGAATTCTTCGCAATTCAATCAATAAGGTGGTGGTTGCCTGGCCCTGGCCGTAGTCGTGGTAGCAGGAGTCCAAATGAAATCCGACGGTACATGATGAGCACTATACATAGACAACTCTGCCGGTGGTGGAGGGTGATGACTAGTGTTATCTACACCTACAGAATCATTCTGACTTAGATCATCATCTTCTTCGACAGGCAAACGATGGTAAGAAGGATTACTAAAGGACGCAGCCATGATATACACGGATCCAGCTGCGATGAGTGATCCAACAACTGATCCACCAATGATCTGGCCTTGTGGACCTGCCAACGAGATGGTGAACGAGTTGGTAAGGGTGGAAGATATTGGTGGTGGAAGAAAGGTGGCTGAAATGGAAAGAATATCAAACCGACCATGAAAAGTCACCGTAGGTGGTAGTGGAGAGGTAGAAGAAGTATTAGGTTGACGAATAGACACATTAGTAACGGAACCAGTGGCGTTTAGGATAGTTAGACCGATGCTTCGTTTACGAGTAAACCGAGCAATGGAGTCCATGATGTCTAGACCATTTGGGAGCTGGAGGAAGATTGGGCGCATTGCGCACTCTGGGGCATCGCGAGTGATTAGTAGTGGTTGTTTTGGTTTGTTCTTGGATCCAGGAGGCCGTCCTCGGGGTCTACGGATTATTTCTATTGAAGCTCCATCTGTGGCGCCACCGCTGTTGGTGGTGGTGGGTTCCTGAGGTGTTGTGTTGAACCCATTGTTGTTGTTACCTCCGCTGCTTCGGCAGTCATCTTCTTCGGAGATGTAGCCGTGGTTTTGCTGGTGTTGGTGTTGGTGGTGGAAGTGGTGTGTGTGGCTCTGATGGAGTTTGGTGAACATGCTGTGGTGGATGGTGTCTTCTTGTTCAGCGTGGTGTGATTGCATTTCTTTATTTGGAAAGTAAACTCGAGAACGAGAGAAAGGCATTGGCGAAGAACGGATTGAGTTCTTTGGTTTTTTTTTGACAAATTATAAATAAATGGTTTATTTAAGGAACCCACTCTTTGATACCACCAATTCTGCTCAAAAAAACACCACCACCTCCTACTTTTTAAAGCACACCACCACTTACTGAATAACACCACTAGTATAAACAAAAAAAACACACCACCATCGCCTCGCCCTCCGACCGGTCACACCTCTTCTTTCATTTTCCTATCTTCTTCTTATTCTTCTCCTCCTCCTCTCTTCTTGTTTTCTCTGTTTCTCTTCTTCTCCCATTTTCTTCTCTTTTCCTTTTATTCCTCTACCCTCAAGTAGAATCGTAGGAAAAAAAAAAGACGAAGATAAGGAGGCAGGGTGGGGTGGTGGCGCCGACAGTGGAAAAGAAAAGAGGAAGAGAGAAGAAGGAAGCGGGACGGGGGCGCTGGCGATGGAGAATAAGAGAAAAGGAAGAGAAGAAAAAGAAAAATAAGAAATGAGAAGTGGAAGAGAGGAAAGGTGGTGCGGCCAGCAGGCAGGGTAGTGTTGCTTTGTCAGATGATGTGAAAGAGAAGAGAATGTAGAGAAGAAGATGAACAGTGGGTGAGAGAGAGATTATATTGGTGGTGTAGTTTAGCACATTAAAAAAGTGTGATGGTGTGCTTCAACAGAAGTAGTGGTGTAAAAAAGTGGGAGCCTTTATATAAACAGGCTGAAGGTATGAGAGTAGCAGAATCTAAAGAGATGAGAGAGATGAAAATGTTGACCGTCATAACGGTGGTACAGTTTAGCTTGTGACCACTATTTTTCTTTTAATGTTTAAATTTAAATCTTTAAATTCTAAATCTTGTTAGGTAACTAGGTTTTGACCAGGTTTTATAACCAGAATGATGTAACATGATCTGGGAAGGGTTATATGTATCTTGGAGATTCTATCAGTCTCCCCGGGTCATGTCACTCTAGTTGCAAAAACCCCGACTGCTTACCATTTTCTTAAATTTCACAACTTGGAAATGTGAGATTTTTTAGGTTACACCTATATTATAGTTAATCAGGATTATTTTTTTTTCAAAAATTATGAATACAACAAGTTCAAATGATAGTACCTTTGTGGCAACATATTTTTTTTGAAGAATAAGAAGAAGACGTACTTGCCAACTATAGATTGTCAATATTCGGGTGTAGAGATTGTACTTTATACTAAAAAAAAACATATTATAACTGTTTTTAGGGATTAATTTGTTATTCCATATAATATATAAAATTAAATTGTTTAGAGTGTAAATGTTGAAAATCTGAAAATGCTAAAATTGAGTGTAGGAGAATAATAAAAAGAAGAAAAAAATCATCAAATGTTAAATGCCAAGCGCT
Source organism: Berberis vulgaris (assembly GCA_963556465.1). Classification (NCBI taxonomy): domain Eukaryota; kingdom Viridiplantae; phylum Streptophyta; class Magnoliopsida; order Ranunculales; family Berberidaceae; genus Berberis; species Berberis vulgaris. The sequence goes on along the minus strand of OY747134.1, from coordinate 69,284,239 downwards.
AACTAAAAAAATTTCAAACCAGTTGTGAGGAAAGGAAAATCTCATCTACTGGAGGTGGTTTTATATATCTATTTTAGTTAAGAATTTCGCATACAAATACAAGCGATGCATAAGAAGGTGGACGTGGATGCCCTAATGAATAATGGGTTGATAGTGAGTGATACAAGCATTATTATAGCTCAAAGGGGATAGAGGACTTTGTTCAAAGTTGAAAGTTTGAGCCGTGTGAAAGTGAAGAAAGTATGAATGGAGGAGCTGGTTGGATGGGTTATGCAGTGTAGGGTCCCCAATATAATGAATGATAAAAGAGTATGGAGAGAGAGAGAGAGAGAGAACAAGTTTAATTTGGATGGCCTTTGGACCGGGGGATGGAGGTTTTTCTTCTTCTCTCAACCCTCCTTCATCACCCTCTTATTATTTATCTTACTTGCTTGTTACTGTTGTCTGCTAGTTGGAGAAAATCGAGAAGCAAAGGACCAAAAAGAAGCAAGAAATGAAAGGAAGTGGGGATCATGAAACTTAATAATCAATATCTCCTCCCGACCGATCCAACTGATACTGACTACATCATTTCATTGTCTCTCCTACTATTAGTCTAGAACAGTACTCCTCGTCAAAATCCATAATCCTCTATACTCCTACAAGTTACATTTGCCGTCTACATATTTGACCCTGTAATGTAATGTAATGTAATGTATGTTCATAATGTTTGCATGCATGGGTCAGATCTGATGCTTCGCTCTGCTGACAAACTGAAGGTTAGCTTCCCTTCCTATTTCTATTTCTATTTCTATTTCTATTTCTATATATGGTGAAGCATTGACGTACCTAGCTACGTACTAGGAGCTACAAGTCAAAAACTCATGCTCAAATGGCCGACAAGGATTTGAGAGTTTGGTGGCATATATATATATATAATAATATATGCCATGTTTGATGACTGAAGCATTTACTGTTTCCAATTGATGAGCACGCATAGATACAAGTTGTAAAACAAATTTCAGTACAAACTGATTAGAGTCTTAAAACATGAGGTTTAAATATTCGATCCAACTTTAATTTAAAGCATCTACAATAAGAGCTCAGTTTGTTTGTCAACAAAGCTGTCAAGTTACTCATCCAGGCTGTTTAAAGTTGATAATTTAGAGATACGAGGAGTTGATGAATCTAACTGGAGATTCAACTCTCTTTCAAAAGGAGTGCACCCTTTGAAAAGGGCATGGTTGACATCACAAAAAATCAATATATTCCTCAAAATTTTTCATAGATGTTGAATAGGCATTACAAAAATTTACAATAATACTTTGTGAACTAGGTGAACAAAACCTTATCAGTAAAACTGAAAAACTTTTCTTATTTTTCTGTTACTTATTGTGGACTGGATTCGCTTAGAGAACTTCACTAGGCTACATGGATGAATGTATATCTCCTTTGAAAAACAAGTAACCTTGAATATAAGATGGTGGATATGTGTGTTTTAAGTAATATTCAGCCCAGTTATGTCTCCATCTAAGTAGCAAGTTGGTTGAGTTGAGCCAGTTGAGATTGGTACATGAGGTACCTTACTCTAGCTATCATACAGCTATATACACTGGGGCCTAGTTAAGTTTGATGAAAATCTTCCTGCTTGACTACCAACTCCTCAATCTGCCTTCATACATAAGCATCTCTTTTCGTAGAGCCCACCAACTCAAACAAACAACCCTACCAAGAGAAAACATGAAACACGAAGAGAGTGCATTTTGTCCTCCATAAACAACTGTCAAAATGGAATAAGCGCATTTTACTATAGCCATCCATGCCTTCGTCATTATTCTGGGCCGGATTCATATTGCGTCATTAGGATTAAATTAATTATGCACTTGAGCTACAAATTGCATACAAAACCTCGATAGTAGACATACATGTCATGTTTACTTATTAGTAAAAGACTTGCAGTTGACTTCTAAGTGGAACAGAAACAACTCTGCATCTTTGTACTAACCTTGGACAAATTAAACCACTTGTTCTCTATTAGCTAATGGGTCTGCAAAAGCATAGCATATAAGAAATACTCCTTTGCACTCGTATACAAATGCTAGAGGTTTAGCTGAGCTTGAGCAAAAGCCAAGAGGTTTTGTACTTGTTGACACAGAAGGGTTCAAGTGACAGGCAGACAACATTAACCTGTGTTTTACTTTGGAGTCGGCTGTCGCCTCGAGTTCTCATGATCATAGCATACAAGATTTATCTTCCTCAGTCGAACCAAGAAAGGCCCAAACACGCTAAATTAGTAGACCAAATATGCCATTCAGTGAACTTCTAAGCTGCAACGGAACTTTGTGTAAATTTATAACTGATTTTCTTTCTTTTCTATTTAACCAGCGAAAATCTTCTTTACAACCTATTAATATAAATTTTGATCTCTTCTATCCCGGGCAGATCTTCTCTGCGATACGCCATGCTTCACCTCCAAAGGGTTACACCAACCTAGCCTCTCCACGTCAGTTTCCCTACTACTTCTACTACAACTGTTAGATAACTTTCTACATTGTTTACTTACGTCAGAGCACAAAAAAGATTGGCTGCCCTGGTCTCGCAAACTCCCATCATCATTACCCTGTTGAGATTTGCTCTTGAAACCTCTCTCAGCCTCAACCACTTTATCACCCCTGTGATTTGGGCACCCACTTGTTTCAGGAAAACCTGATGAATACCTGTCTGGGACTGGCAAATGTGAAGGTGAAGATCTACTTGCAGCAAAAGATGAAAAACCATCAAAATCCTCTGCAACTCTTGAAGGGACATTCCAATGGCGACCTGCTTCCCCGAATATGTAGTCAGAGAAGTCATCAGTAGAGTCCCTCGTGCTCTCTGTACTACATGATCCTTCATCTGAACAGCTAAGAAGAGACGAGTTGTCACTTGACGAATCTACTTTAGGAATCCTGTGCAATGGATGAAACCTCCTGTCGAATGAATCAAAAGATTCAAAACTGGCAGCACCATCCAAAATTTTCCAATAATCTTCAGGCCTCCTTTGAGCAGTGAAGGGATCAGCATTTGGCAATGTAGAGCTTGCTCTTGCTCTGGACATAGTAGTATTTCCACCATTGTAGCTTGAATGGATGGCTTCAGGGCACTGAATGCTGTTGGCTTTAATTTCTTCGGAAAATATTTTGTTCTTTAACAAACTTGGGGCCCGCGGTGAGCACCTAACAAGATAAGAAAATAAATTTATTTATATGCAAACCATAATATGATTTTTAATGAAGAGCAATGTTGTGTATTGTCTCACCTTGAATAAAGGAGCATATAAGCTTCTTTAGATCGGACCCTCTCAAGTTCCGTAGGTTGTACCTACAAATCCAATGAAAATGTCGTTAAGAGCTCAAGTTGCTGCAATATATCATATCTCAAGTTAAATGCAGAAAAGGGGCAAGAATGTCGAGCATGGAATATCAGGAATTGCCTGCCAATGATCTAATAGTTTACATGCATGAGATTTATTGACCAAATAGAGTCCCAGGTATATAATATCAAGGAGAACAAGAAACTTAACCCCCGTACTTTTATTTTACCAGTCAGAATTATGCTACACTTCAGATAATTGTAACCATCAGACAGTTAATTTCATATGTCCCAAGTGCAGGGCTAGTTCACACTAGGCTCTTTTTCAGGTCCATAATATCAATAGTTTCAACTAAACCAATCTGAAAACTGTATATTGAATATCATATACACTATCAAAATAACCCCTACTCAAATAAAAACAAGTCTATTGATGATAAGAATGGGCCATACTGTGCTATCGTCGATCTTGTACCATTTCCCCTGCATATTGCTAACATAGCACACATAGTGACCAGAAAATGCAGCATTCATGATATCAAGGTGAACCACCACAGCATATAGCCTGTATATAGGGGATTTGTCACTTGTCCCGCTCATATATGGGGCCAAATTCAGGATCTCTGGGAACTGGACAGGTTTGTTGAGCTTCCCAAACTTGCCACTCTGTAAACCATGAATTAAAAAATAAAATAAATAAATAAATAAATAAAATAATAAAATAAAATAAAACAACTCTTGAGAAATAAGGAACTAAAAGCCACCATAGAAAGGAAAATCAACTGTAGGTGCATAAATATCCTATGCGTTTAAAGAATTACCTGAAACCGCTTCAAAGCAATTGTTAGGACATTAGGAGCCTCCAAAACAGTCAATTTCTTTTTCGCTTTCTCATAAGATTTGCATCTGATGATAAAGAAAAAAGATAATTTTCAGCCAGATGCAATAGAAGTGCCTATGCAATAGATAATTTCACGCGGTGATCACATGGAAAATAAATACAGAAGAAAGGTATACGCAGGTGTCGTCATGAAGTTGAGATTCACAAATGGAAAGCGGCAAGGCATATTGAATTTTTGCCATATTATGCCATGAAACAGTTTCATCTATTCAAAATAAAAAGAAGTAAATCTTATGTTTGCCTAAACAGGCATAGAAACTGAGATTCAAGAGCCCGCAAGTAGACAAATAACAACAAATATCTTAATAAGCTTCCTTTCGGCATGGAGCACCAAGAATAAACGAGGCTATAGCAATCACGAGTTTGAACAGAACTGGAAATTAAGAAAATGTTAAAGGAAGAGATTTTCATCCAAAAGCTGTATGTTATGACTTGTGAGAAATAACCTGCTACAATGGTATTTATTCTCTCCATCCAAGATTTCAGTAGCTGTAAATTGTTTAAGAGCTTCTTCAAGTGTTCCAATGTCTCCCTGTATCTCCACAGTAAGATCCATCATCCGTTCATGCCTCTCAGAATTTCCATGGCACTTCATGCACTTTATCTGCATTTGTAGGATATCAGGTTTAGTTATTGATGTTTCGTCACTAGAATTTATTACTGGACTTGGAGCAAAGCAATCAATGGAACACATTTAGGGATAACTCAGAGAGAAAAAGGAGATGTAAAACTGCATTGCACCGTATCAAGCAAATGAAGGTACCTTTGATCGAAGGTAACCACCAAATATCATGCCAATTAGAGTAGTTTCTTCTGCCAGCAACCCCACTGCATTTTCCCCAGCTTCCTTGAGGCAGATAGCTTGCATTGTATCAATTGCATATCTGCCAAAATCACAGAAATTAAAGCCAAAATCATAATAATTGAGGTGGAAAAAGTACAAAGTTCATAAACGGTGCTTGGAATGTTGACAACCATGCCTGACCTTAAAAATTCATGTGCATCTTCTTCTTTACCATGACCAAGATGACTCCCAATGCTATGTAATTGGGAGAGTATGCCAATCGGAGACAACGGAGACTTGCCTTCCTTTGCTTTCAGAATCAGACTCTCAAATTCACAGGTGAAACACCACTCTTTCTTTGAACCTGAGGGAAAAGAAACAATGATGTCAGTAACCACCAACTAAGCAAGCTAAGTACGCAAAGGATGTCAAGGACAACACCTACATGCTTTAGAATGAAGCCCTTGAAGAAGATATGCAGTAAGTGGCCGAGTGAATGCTAGACATTGGAGCACAGCATTAGCATAACAGCTGCAAGAAAAATGATATATACACAGATCGTGAGAAACTGACAAGTTTTTCCATAACTCTTCCATACCACTAAGAAGATGAACACCTAGCTAACTATAAAGTACTGTAACTATGCTCAAACTATATTTGAGAAGATTAAGAAACCAAAAGGAGATGAATTAAGCATAAGATTAAAAATGAAAGGCACTAAATTCCTTCAAAAGATTAGCCAAGATAGTCCTCACTAGGTGCTTTAGGCCGATTTGACCAGAAACTTTTACTTGTAGAGGCACATCGGACTGTATTGAAATCAACCTTATTTGGGAGCCAATGAATATATTTCTTCTTTTTCTTTCTTTCCATTTTTGGTTATCTGGTGGATAAGTTACTGAAACATTTCTATTGCATAAAACTTCCATACTCATGCTGCATTGTCGTTCCAATAGCAACCAACTGAAGTGATATCCTAGACGGGCCAGAAATAAAAATGTATGCACGGGAACCAATTTTCTGTTACTTATTAAGCAGTTACAGTTGTTGAAGAAATGATTTATGTTCCATAGGAAACGATAATGACCATTAAAAATTTATTTGCAATAGCAGTATACATATTAGCATTTATGTCATTCCAAAAAGGTAAATAATACAGGCCCCATATGGTCTCTTTATAGTTTCAACACTTTATTATTAAACCTGTGTACATTCAATAGGAAAAGACTAATTTACCTGTTGCCACAGTTTATAAGGCCACAAGGCCGCAATTCCACCTTGTTCCAGTGATAAAGTTTGACAAACACTTCATATGGAAAAAGCACCTGACAAACAGAAAGGGGAAAGGGGGTTGAGGTGATTAACATCAAACATTGGAAGGCAGTTTCCACAAAAATAAAATATAGTATGAGTTGAATAAAACCTTGTAATTGCATTTTTCAGCACTCTCATTTCCCAACTCCATTGTTTTGTGTTTTGAAAGTTTATAAACTTTGAACTGGTGAACCACTTTCCGCACTGAGGTTTTTAAACCAGTACCAGCATTTGGTGAAGAATCTGAAATCTCAGATGAACCAGCTGGCACTCTATTAACATTGTCAACCACAAAAGACTTTACATTTGAAAAAGTATGTTTCCCAGTACTGGGAGATTGATTATCATTGTAGGTGCGCAACACTGAGTTTGTAACTTTTTGCTTCATGATACTATTTGATCTTTCAGAACTTGGACTTTGCAAATTCTTGAGCTCAGATGTATCTCTAATTATTTCTTCTGTTCGAGACCCAACACTGGGAGATTGATTATCATTGTAGATGCCTGACACTGAGTTTGTTAGTTTTTGCTTCTTGACACTATCTGATCTTTCAGAACTTGGACTGTGCAAATTCCTGAGCTCAGATGTATCTCTAATTATTTCTTCTGTTAGAGAAGCTCCAGAAGAAGACATTTTGTTCCCCGAGGTAGTAGGATATGCATCACCAGACAAATGATCCTCAGTTTCTGACACAGTATACGTATGTTAGAAACATGTGGAGACAGGCTAAAAGAAACATGTAAATGAAGTTTAGACACAACTAAAACTCTATAATACCTTCACTGGATTGGGAAGAATAATGACTATCATTCCTAGATTCATTTGAATCAAAAGTTCCCTTCCAGAAATCAGAACTTGTAGTACATGAATTAAGAATCTTGGAATCACTGGAAATATGGATCCTTGAATGCGAAGAAGTAGTTGGTTTGCAGTCAATTATTTCAACAGTCTGACTAGGCATTGTTTGCTTTGATTTACTACCACTTGTAGCATGCCCTTCATGGCCAACATCATCGAATACAGGCCCCTCCAAGTTGTCAGGATGGTTTGAAACATCTGACAATGATTCACTAGTGGTGCTAGTAGAAAAGTCAACCAATGATGAGACACTGAAAGATTCGGAGCTGATATCAGTGCCTTCACCCCCAAGAGACCCAAGTTTGTCGTCACCTCTGTCACTAAAAGACTTGGGAACATAACTATAAATAATTGGCACAGCTTCCTCATTGAATTTCTCAACTGGTCTGGCATAGTTGTCTTCAGTCTCCAGACTTCTACAATAATCTTCATCTAGTTCTTGCGATACAGCATTTTGGTCAAAATCACTTCCAGGATCAGTAAACTGTAAATCAATGCTTGGAGGATTACATTCTTCCCTGTGACCTTGTCTCCAATGAATAATTTGACATTTGCCAGAGCTGCAAAAAAAAAAAAAAAGATCCCATAAAGTTGGAAATAGGAGAGTGGTGGTGTCAATTGATATTTTACCATTACTAGTGCAAATACTTGGATTCACATTCATGCCTATTTCACACAATTTCCAAACCTTTGAACTATAGTTGAATTTTTCAATTCCATAGTCTCCACAAATAGATATTATTTATGATTCACATAAGTAATAGTGTTTTGAAAAATAATTTATATAATAAAAAATATAGTAAAATAGGAAATGTCGTTGAACTACTGTATCAGTGTCCTGTTTTCTAGTATATTGCAAATGCTAAATTAGTGGCTAGATCTTAGTATTTCTAAATCCCAAGGAGTACACCATGACGGTAAAAATGCTGTAACTTGCACTCTGTAAAGCACATTGCCACAAATACTAATCAAAATAATTTTTCCGTCTTTATATATTAAACAATTAATTTAAAATGTCGAATTTTAAAAGGTTCTTATAAAATAAAGTAATTAATTGGAGGACTATGTATCTTCTCTAGCCAAAAAAATAAAAATAAAAATAAAAAATTACTTATTTGATGATGTTATTAAGATCAGATTATAACTCGCTGCTACTGATCCTGGCCTAGCAACCAGCATTAAATAAAATACTTAATTCAACGAGATAGAGGTGGCCTTATTGTTTGTTTCATTTTTCTAAGAGCCTTCTGACTACAAATTCTACACTGCATATACTTGCAAACACAGAAAATCATTTGATTCATTAAAATGAAGTTGAATGATAAAAGGTATCCAGTTCATTGAGGATAAAGTATGAAAGAGCAATTAATGCAATACTGCAATCTGATTTTCTGGTGAATGTGTTGACATTGTATGTCAGATTGGTAAGGCCTTGATATGTGTCAGTTTGCATGCTCCAATAAGAGTGGCTCCAAATGGAATGTTAAGCTCCAAAATAGATGATGTTGAGCTCCAAAATAGATGAAGCCAGCCGATTTCTTTCTGAATTGACCACTATAATCATAAGGAATAGAGATGATTAAAGGGTTGGAAATGGATTGGCAAACAAGCACTTTTAGAATAACTCATTCTTTGAAAAATGTTGAATACTGACCCCTCCAACACTCCAACAACTGCATATAGGAATTTTGTGTCTTCTATTTTGTGTTCAAGTTCCCATTTGTTCTTAGTGGGCCTTTGGGTCATTGGTGGAAACACTGTTTGTTAGTGATGATACGAGCACAACATGCTGGCCTGCTAAGATTGTCTTGACTAGGAGGGGCATGGAGTTCAATGGCATTTCTTGTGCAGGTTGTGGAGCTTGCACATTTTATCATCACTTGTTCCTTCATTGTGCATTGGCATTGACATATGGTGTTACAGATAAGAACATTTTCTAGCAAACTTAATGTGATGCTTTGTAGGATTAGGTAAGCTTACTTGTCACCGAGTGAGCCTGAAAGTTGGTGTGGAATCTCATTCCAAAGCTATGTGCTAGGCATTTTGAGTGGAACAAACAGAGGGATCATTAACAGTTGCACCTTGAAGGTAAGAACGATGATCATGGAAGTTGTTCGATTCTTCGGATCTCCGTTTGGCCGAGTTATAAGAGGCTATTCTTCTTTTCTTTTTTTGGGGGGATTGGGGGTTAAAAAAATGTTCTCCTCTTAGTGGAATGAAAAGACATGTACAATATACATCCACCACAATTCATCCCCCTAGTTCCCACTGCTTTTGTATTTTAAGACACTCACCGGTTTCTACAGCCAACAGATTATACTAGTTGGTCCCGCTTTGCACCTCCTATGGACAAATTATATAAGTAAGATTCTAAAGCTATTCCAGCTCATATTGTCTAAAGGTGATACTAATAAATTTCAAGAATCTCACAAGTACATGGGTCATAAAAGGAATCTAAGATACGAGTAACAAATAATCATACATAATCGCCTCAATACCCTCTTCATATAGATGAAATTGTGGTTTAAGTTATTTTGCAACTCGCAGTCCAGATTCAGTTGATGAAACCATGTCAATAAGTTTGTTTCTAATGGCAGCCACACAGTTAATCTAGCTCATACTAATTAAGCATTATAGTCAAATTTCACTGAAACCCTTGACGGATAAGCATTCACTCCAATTGTTTTAATGCTACCAATTCACCCTTGAAGTAGAAGAGTTAAATTGGGAAATGTTTGGTTCATAAATTCCACTTTGCTGAATCCAATCCTCAATTTGACCCAAGACATATCAGGGACCATCCTAACTTTTAACTTATTAGCAGAATTCAACTAAGATAGCCCATATCATCTATACATCGATGTACTGATACTAAAGCAGTGCCCTCTAAAAGGAAACAGCAGACTTTCTGACTGTCACAGTGGCCAGGCCCATTTCAAAGAAATTTGAAAGAGCACAGTCCTAGTTTCTATCACAGCCATACTTGTCTATACATGTATTCATCTTAGCAGGTATTTCCTTTCACCCCCCTCGTGGATCTCCTGGATGACTAAGCATTATACAAAACTAGAACAAGCCAAGCACTATAATTGAATTTTCGAAAGTTTCAATTGAACCACTTGCCGATAACAAGATTGCCTTGACGGCATCACTTTTCATAAATATTGTAGGGTTGATTGTTTACTAATCTGCATGCAGATTTACAGATGATTCCGAGATTAGCTAGTAAATAGTTATAATCTCTATGTAAATTGTGAGTATCTCCCTCGGATTTTCCTTGTTTTGCTGATTTAAAAAAAAAAAAAAAAATAATAATAATAATAATAATAATAATAATAATAATAATAATAATAATAACAATAATAATAATAATAATAATAATAATAACAATAATAATACACCTTCGGAATGGGCATGTTTATCTCTTAGTTGACGTGCAATCAACAAATAACTTTTCCAAGTAAGTGAGAGGCATGGAAACACTTCTGAAATCTTTGTGTCATGTTTGAGTATTAATCAGAGAACCTATTTATTCTATGAAACCCATTGGATGATCTCCATACCAGATCGCATTGCAGCAAACCTTAAACTAACTGCACATGCACTGAGAAGCCTACCTAAACTATTCAATCAACATCAAATGCCCAAAATTCCCTCCTTTCTACTTCATCCATATCATTCTCAAACAGTGTGCTTGGTTTTAAGGAAATTTTGTCATGAGAAAATTACAAAAAAAAATGAGAAGAGATGGGAGAGAGAGTGGGAGAATGTTCTCCACCTTGAGGTTGAAGATGAACATGTATTTTAAAAAATGTTTTATTTCCTCTCACCTAAGAAAACATTTGCCACGAGTTTGTAAGAAACCGAGAAGATAGACATCATTACAAAGTTCATGTTAATCATTCTCCAGTCCTCTTCCAGCCTCTTCCTTCTCATTTTTTTTCCTTTGAACCAAACATACCCTAAATTCCAAACCCTTCTAATTGGTATCTCCACTGTTTTACCCAATTACTCATGCAAACAAAATTTATGCATCCATTTCAAACAAGAAAAAACATCGAAACGTGGAAAATTCACACAAGACCAAAATTGTGCATGAAATTAATCAGGATTGCTTTGACGTCATCAATTTTCAGAAGAAAGAAAGGCCAAGAATATTTCAAGAAAATCTAGGATTATTTAGAATTTATTTGCATGCATATCTACATATGATTTGATTGACGATATGCCTTAGGTTTTGGGCATTTCTTTTAGTTGTTGCTTGATTAATCAATAATCTTGGCGAGTAACAAAAAATGTGGCAGGACTAACGAATTATCCGGGTGTTGTACTTGAGCATTAAATCAGAGGATTTATTTATTCAATGAACTCCACGGGCGCGCAGGTATCGTCTTCCAATTAGACAACACTGCAGGTTAGCAGAATAGACGACATTGCAGCACAACCTTAATGCTAATTCCTTCTGCTGCACATCCACTGAGAAGCCTACCTAAACCAGTCTTCCCCACAAATGCCCAAAATTCAGTCTTTCTCTTCCACTTCAACCATGTTATGCTTCAAATTCTAAACCCTAATACTTCCATTCCATTCCGCGCGGGTATCGTCTTCCAATTAGACAACACTGCAGGTTAGCAGAATAGACGACATTGCAGCACAACCTTAATGCTAATTCCTTCTGCTGCACATCCACCGAGAAGCCTACCTAAACCAGTCTTCCCCACAAATGCCCAAAATTCAGTCTTCCCTTTCCACTTCAACCATGTTATTCTTCAAATTCTAAACCCTAATACTTCCATTCCATTCTCCAGTGATTAACCCGATTACTTATGCAACAAAAGTTCCCCATCAGTTTCCAATAGAAAAACACCAAAACATCAAAACATAGAAATTTCAACAAAAGCTAAAATTTGTGCATGAAATCCAAATCACCAAAGGGCAGACCGCTTGTAGGCAAGATTTCCTTTACACGTCAACTTTCAAAACAAGAAAGGCTAAAAAATCAACAAGAATCTAGGTTATTTAATAAATAGTTTGCATGCAGTTCTGCAGACAATTGCAACCCTGATACGCCCTTAGGTATTGGTCATGTGTGTCTCTACATTTTCGTATAATTAATTAATAAATCTTGACGAGTAGCAGAGGAAGATTGCAGGCCTAACGAATTCTTAGTGTCGTGTATCGATGTATGTGAGCATAAGTCAGAGGATTTACTTATTCCATGAATTCCATTGGGTGATCTCCAGAACAGACAAACACCACAGCTAACCTTGATACTAGTTCCTTCTAATGCAAGTTTACTGAGAAAGCTACTTAAACCAGTTTTCCCAAACAAATGCCCAAAGTTCAGTCTTTCCCTTCCACTAACCATGTTTTTCTTCAAATTCCATACCCTACTAGTTCCATCGTTCATTAATTAACCTAATTACTGTTGCAATCAAAGTTCTCCATCGATTTCCAGCATTAAAAAAATAATAATAATAAATAAACATTGAAACATGGAAACTTCAACAAGACCAACGTTGTGCATAAAATCAAAACCAGACCAAAGGGTAAAACGCTTGCAGGTAATCAAGATTGCCTTGACGTCATCAACTTTCACAAGAAAGACTAAAATTTAAGAAAATCTATGGTTATTTAATAGCTTATTCCCATTCAAATCTACATATGATTGCAATCCTGATACTCCCTTAGGTTTCGGTCATGTGTGTCTCGTAGTTGTCGCATAATTAATCAATAAATCTCAATGAGTAACAGAGGAATGTGGCAAGACTAACAAATTCTTCGCGTCATGTATTCCATCATTAATCAGAGGATTTGTTTATTCAATGAATTCCATTGGGTGATCTTCTCCGGAACATGCAGCACTGAAGAAAACCTCAACACTAATTCCCTGTACTCCACATTCACTAAAAAACCTACCTAAACCATTCTCCCTCATCAAACGCCCAAAATTCTTTCTTTCTTCTCTGCTCAAACCATGCAATTTCATAAATTGCAAACCTTACCACTTCCATTCTTCATTGATTCACCCAAGTTATCCATGCAACAAACATTTCCCGTCAAATTCCATCACAAAAACATCAAAACATGCAAATTCAACATAAACACCAAAATTTCTGCAGGAAATCAAAATCAAGCCAAGGGGCAACCAATTATCACGAATTAATCAAGCAATTGAAAACCCAAGAACGAAAGGGGCAAACTCACCAGTACCGAACAGCTTTACATCTAGAGCACCTGGTGGTGGTAGGGCAATAACAAACAGCACATTGAGTCTGGCGAACGGTGAAAACAGCTCCGTACTCGGCTGCAGCTTCAAGCTCGGCCCTTGCCGCCTCCTCTGACGCCATGGTCACAAGACGCATGATCTCCTTCTTCCTCTCGACGGAATTCCGCCATTTCTGCCTGATTAAGAAACTCACAATCGGCACAAAAAAGAAGAAGAACACCAAACTAAGACCCGGAAACCCTAGATCCCCGGGAACCAGCATTGATGGTGCACCACCGATGCATCCAATTCCGCCACCACGATCACTCGCTAGTTCTCACCGTCAGAGCTCCTCCGCTTCGAATCAAACCAACTCACCTTCTCTTCGGTTTGCTTGCTTGAAGAGGCGTTTGTTCCTGAGTGAGTGAAATAGAGAGGTGAGAAGAAGGAATTGGAGAGAGGAGAGAATAAAAGAGTGTCGCTTGGTGAAGCAAAAAGGGCAAATTTTTGTGAGCGAGAAGAGAAGAAGAGAGAAGAGAGGAGAGAGAGAGAGATGGTGACGAAGGTGTGAGTGTGTGTGTGTGTGTGTGTGTGGGTGTCAGAGATAAATTGGGGTTGGGGACAATAAAATTGCGTAATAAAACGTTGGGATTTTTATCTTACATTTCTCTCCGCTTTGTTTGTCAGAATGACACCACACACACGGTGAGAATTCAAGTGATTTTGTGCTCCAGGAGTATAAGAAGAAGAAGATAAAACATGAAGAATATCTGGCGAGATTATCTCTAAGCTTAATCTTCTATGCTAATCAATTAAATCTACTTTTGGTGAGATCCAAAGTTTTTTTTTTTTTTTTTTAAGGCGAGCAGTGTTTTATTGGCTCCCCCGTTAGCTTAAAATTGATTTAATGATTTAGTTGAATACATAATATAATCTAGAAGGTACCATTGGTTGGAAACAAGTAATTCATGCATACGCTTCTTTTTTCTGTCTTATCTACAATCATCGTATGTACGTCCTTGCCACTTGTAATAATGTACATATTATTACATCTCCATTTGTCGTATTTTTCCGTAGGTTAACTTTTTTATTTTATTTTTACATTTTTTTGTTTTCTACACTATTCAACTAAGGGCAAGCCTAGATAAGTCGGCACACTTGTAAAATTATAAAAGGTAAAAGGAAGAAGGAAATGCGTATATAACTATAAAAATGACTGATGTATAAGAAGGAACGAAACAGGAAAAAGAAGTAGAAGCTAGAAGTAAATTAATTTATAATGTTTAGAGAAAATCAAGCAAAACGAGATGCAAACAACAGTTTTACGTTAATAGGAGTGTATGATAAGATGCAATAGGGAACGATAAAGTTGACGAATCCAAAAATTTGTCTACGTATTACCATGTCAACTCATTGAACCACAAGAATGTGTATGGTCCACAGAGTATGACGTCATTTCCACTTATCGTTTTTGTAAAAGCAAAACAGTACTTTTAAGCGAAAGCCATAGTTGAAATGCCACATTCGGCATCCATCAAGAAGCTCAAGAGTTTTTCCAGTAAATTCTCTACATACAAAGAATCATACCTAATTTGCTCAAGAAGATTCGGTTGTTACTGAAATTGTTAAAAAAGAATATAGGGTGAGGTGTTTGTGCATGGCGATTAAGGAGTTAGCAACATCGCTTACTAATGGAACAAAAAAAATAGAAAAGGAAACCATGTTATAACTCCCAACTTAAAGTATTGTAATAATGTTGTACCTAACTCCTACGTGCAAGTGAGTCTATTATTTAGACAATTCATCCATTTAGGGTTTTTTGTAACTTTGAGTCGTGCAAATGCAACCTCAAGCTAGATGCACATGTCCTCCAAAATTTTGTTTAGGAATGATAAGTATATAAACTAGGAAAGTGGTCATGTTATAAGCTTATATATGATCTTGTTTCACCTTACAAAAGTAGTTGTGTTTGTAAATTGCCCTAGATACTCTGAAATTATATAGAACCGGGGAATTCTAAATGTCGAGGAAACCAGCGAGGAAACGAGCGAGGAGAGGGATGTGGCAGGGTGGGAGCCGTCCACCCCGCTCGGGATGCGTGCACAAAAATTGCGGCACACATCCCGAGCGGAGTGGACGACTCCCACCCCGCCACGTCCCTCTCCTCGCTCATTTCCTGCCCGTTTCCTCGCTCTCTAGCCTCACTATATAAAACCATAGTCGACAAGTAGGTATATAGGTGAAAATGAAGTGGTATATGTATCATTTAATTCTAGCAAATATTTACTATACATAGTGAAATTGTTGGACTGTGATTGTAAAATATAAATATGATGTTTTTGTAGGGTACATTTTGGTTCCAAAGGTATAATTGTCTTAAGCGTTGCTCAGAAAAATGATCTCAAAAAAAATTAAGGTCTAACATGTTCTATAATACTCGTACCAATATAGGAGTTAAAGCCACATTTCGTTATAAAAAGACTAAAACGTGCAACCAAAAATAAAGAGGGGAGGAAAGGGAGAAATGCGAGAATAAGTCAACACCCACCCAACCCCCAAATTATTAGGAAAATATATCCTATTGTTAGGAAAATATATTCCATTCTATTTTAGCATATTTGTTAGAGTTGTATGGGGTTAGAAGTTGTATGGGGTAGGAGACTTTCCTATGGCTGGGGATTTGTTTCCTTTGTTTGGTAGGTCTCCTATTGTATGGTGGTTTCCTATTGTATGTTGACTATAGTATTTATATTGCTGGAGGATGAATGAAAAAGGGACGGCTTGGCCTTAATCTTGTCATGGTATCAGAGCCTACCTAAAATTTTATTCTCTCTTGATTGTTTGCTATGGTTGGTGGAGAAACTTCTTCATCACCGCCTCCAAAGATCGAGGCTAATTCACCACAGTACTATTCAGCTGTGTCCAGACCAGACCCATCAAGAGTGCCTTTCGCTTTTCCGAGGCCGGAGTATGCAGAATCCATTTCACAGGACTACACATTCTTTCCTAATTATATGGCCAACACATAATCATTCAAAGCAAAAGTACGATCACAGAGTGCACCTAAGCAACGACCAGATTCATATGAGAGGCAACCTCTAGGCTTTGATTTTGCATGACGTCCAGTGAGGCTTGATTTTGCACGTGAAAGGGGTGCATATACTCCTAATACAGGCAAAGAGTCTTATCAGAAAGGTGGTAAAAGCCAGGGACAGACTATATTTGTTAAAGGTTTTGATACCTCCCTTGGCCATGATGAGATTAAGAGCAACCTGGAGGAGCATTTCGGTACTTGTTGAGAAGTTACAAGGGTGTTCCTTCCAAAGGACTATGAAACTGGTGCTGTGAAAGGTATTGCATACATCGATTTTGGTGAGAGTGATGGTTTCTCAAAGGCTTTAGCTCTTGATGGATCTGAGTTCGGGGACTCTGCATTGACTGTTGAGAGGCAACCTAGCAGGCGGAGGCCATCAATTGAAGGAAGAAATGTTCCTCGAGCAGTCAGGATGCAACGCTCATCTTCGCATGTAGGTTCTGTTGTTCAAGGATACCAATACCCAGGCTCAGTCAAGCTTGATAGGTCATCTGTGTCCCTTAAGGACAGTGAATGTGGTTCAACCAGTACAATGCTCACAAACACCAACTATTGCAGATCCCTAGTCACCTTTGAGCCACATCGGATCAGGTACCAACAATGGCAGGCTATCATGGCTGCTTTCGGCACTCCTCACCCTTCCCCTAATCGGTTGAATGGTAAGTGGATTATTGACACTGGGTGCTCCAATCATGTTACGAGAGATTTGTCGTATTTGTCGGATCTAAGAAATGTGACTCCCTGTTCTGTTGGCCTCCCGGATGGTCAGAACGTTGTTGCCTTGAAGGAAGGACTTGTCAAGCTTACTGACAAAATTATTCTTAACCATGTTCTTTATGTTCCAAAATTAAACTGTAATTTAATTTCGGCTTCACAATTGAGTGATGATATAAATTGTGAATTCATAACTAACTCCGACTTGTGTGCTATCCAGGACCGACATACGAGGGAGGTGATTGGAACGAGTGACAGAAGGGATGGACTATACTACTTACGAGAGGAGACAAAGGTGAAAGCAGTTTCAGTTGATCCTTCATCTTCTTTGGAGCTATGGCATCGCAGATTGGGGCATCCTTCCGAGAAAGTGGTGAAGTTGCTTCCTTTTTTTTAGCAATTCTAGTGGTAACTTGAATAAAGCATGTGAAGGTTGTCATCGTGCTAAACATTCTAGGGATAGTTTTCAGTTAAGTGACAATAAATCTACTCGCATTTTCGAGTTAGTCCATTGTGATTTATGGGGGCCATATGATACTCCCTCGTCTTGTGGGGCTCGCTATTTTTTGACACTAGTGGATGACTTCTCCCGCGCTGTGTGGATCTATCTGTTAGTTGATAAAACGGAAGATTTAAAAATGTTTATGTCCTTTATAGCTATGATTGATAGACAATTTTCTCAGAAATTGAAGATTGTTCGTAGTGATAATGGTACTGAATTTAATTGCCTAAAGGATTATCTTTTGGTCAATGGAATTCTGTTTCAAACTTCTTGTGTGGGAACTCCTCAACAAAATGGCCGGGCAGAAAGGAAACATAAACACATTTTGAATGTTGCTCGTTCACTACGATTTCAGGGTGGCCTACCGATTTATTTTTGGGGGAAATGTGCCCTTGCCGCTGCTCATATAATCAATCGGACACCTTCTAGTATTCTTGGCAATAAAACTCCATATGAAGTCTTGTTTGGTAGTCCGCCTTCCTTTAGTGAATTGCGTGTTTTCGGTTCTCTGTGTTTCGCTCATAATCAGAAGGCAAAGGGTGATAAGTTTGCCAGTAGGAGTCGTAAATGTGTCTTTATGGGATATCCGTTTGGCAAGAAGGGTTGGTATTTGTTTGATTTGGACAAGCAAGATTTTTTTGTGTCAAGGAATGTAAAGTTTTATGAGAATGTGTTCCCATATCTTGATGTTGAGGCTACTAATTTTGCTCCTCACAATGACATTCATGGTGATCTGGATGAAGGGGTGGCTGTGGATTTTGCGGATTTTTTAGAACATGGTGAGGAGGTGCAGCAGGTACGACCTACCACGCCCAGGTGTGCTCCAGACTAGCATCCGCAGGCCACCACACAGTCCACACCCAGAACTACTCCAGACCAGCAGCCGCGAGCCTCACCACAGCCCACCGCCACGCCGTTGCAGCCCGTGCTCACTACACCGCCGCCAACGGCTTTGCCTACGCCTTCTCCTACGGCTGATTCCGGGGAGGCAGTGTCGGGAGATGCTCCGCCAAGTGAGCATTTAGGTCATGGTTTTCGGGAAAAGTATTCTTCGGTTAAGCTACGTGACTTTGTTACACACACTACAGTGAAGAAAAATAGTCCATCCTCCGCTTCACCTGCTTCTACATCTTCACCTCCCTCAGGTACGCCTTATCCTATAGCACATTATGTTAGTTGTGACAGTTTTTCTGTGAAACACCGAAATTTTATTGCAGCTATTACAGCTGGAAAAGAGCCACAATCTTTTAAGGAGGCTGTAAAAGATGCAGGGTGGCGCTCCGCTATGCAAGAAGAGATGCGGGCCTTGGAAGACAATGGGACATGGACTATGGAACTGTTACCTTCAGGGAAGAATGCTCTTGGTAGTCAATGGTTGTATAAGATAAAATACAAATCTGATGCTAGTATTGAGCGATTGAAGGCTCGTTTAGTTGTTTTCGGTAATCATCAAACCGAAGGGATAGATTATGACGAGACATTTTCTCCGGTGGCAAAGATGACGACTGTTCGTGCATTCCTTGCGATTGCGGCTTCTAAAAATTGGGAGTTGCATTAGATGGATGTACACAATGCTTTCCTGCACGGGGATCTAGATGAGGAGGTCTATATGAAACTCCTTCCTGGCTTTACATCTGATGAACCTGGTTTGGTATGTCGATTGCGTAAATCTCTATATGGATTGAAACAGGCTCCTAGATGTTGGTTTGTTAAGCTCGTGTCAGCTTTAAAAGGGTATGGTTTTTTACAGTCTTATTCTGATTATTCCCTTATTACTTATAAGAAGGGGTCTGTTCAAATTAATGTGCTCGTGTATGTTGATGATTTAATACTCTCTGGGAATGATTATGCTGCCTTGACTCTGTTTAAAGGCTACCTTGGCTCCTGTTTTCATATGAAGGACCTAGGGGTTCTTAAATACTTCCTTGGTATTGAGGTTGCCCGCAGCTCTGCAGGGTTGTTTCTTTGTCAACGTAAATATGCCCTTGATATTATTTCAGAGGTGTGTCTCTTGGGTTCGAAGCCTGTTATGTCTCCGATCGAACAAAACCATCAACTGGCGCATGCCACGGGCTCTCTTCTCTCGGATCCTGAGTCTTATCGGCGTCTGGTGGGGCATTTGGTTTATTTGGCAGTCACATGACCTGATTTGACGTACTCGGTTCATGTGCTATCTCAGTTTATGCAGCAACCGCAACAGGAGCATTGGGATGCTGCATTGCGCGTTGTCCGCTATTTGAAAGGTACTCCGGGTTACGGTATTCTACTGCGCTCGGATAGTGACTTGTCTTTGCAAGGTTGGTGTGATTCTGATTGGGCTGTTTGCCCTATTACTCGGCGGTCCCTGTCGGGGTGGTTGGTGTTTTTGGGCCATTCTCCGATTGCTTGGAAAACTAAGAAGCAACATACGGTTTCGCGTTCTTCGGCTGAGGTGGAATATCGTTCTATGGCAGCAATAACGTGTGAGTTGAAATGGTTGAAAGGTTTATTATTGAGCTTGGGGGTACTTCATTCCAAGGTCGTTCCCCTCTTTTGTGATAGTCAGTCTGTCATACACATTGCGCAGAATCCTGTATTTCATGAACGTACGAAGCATATTGAGGTTGATTGTCACTTCGTTCGTGATGCCATTCAGGATGGACTTATTGCTCCTTCTTATGTGCCGACGACTGATCAGTTGGCCGACATATTCACAAAGGCTTTGAGCAAATCGCAGTTCGATTATCTCCTTGGCAAGTTGGGCATTTTTAACCCTCATGCTCCAACTTGAGGGGGGGTATTAGGAAAATATATCCTATTGTTAGGAAAATATATTCCATTCTATTTTAGCATATTTGTTAGAGTTGTATGGGGTTAGAAGTTGTATGGGGTAGGAGACTTTCCTATAGCTGGGGATTTGTTTCCTTTGTTTGGTAGGTCTCCTATTGTATGGTGGTTTCCTATTGTATTTTGACTACGATATTTATATTGCTGGAGGATGAATGAAAAAGGGACGGCTTGGACTTAATCTTGTCAAATCTAACAAAATGATTTCCATGGCCTTGAGAGAAAACATAATTTCGGACACTACCTTAATTCTTTACTTTATTACTTATATTGTTCATTTTCTTTCTTTTCTTTACTTCCCTTTTGTTTTTAACCAACACACCTAAGAGTTCATGTCGTCATTTCAAAAGGGGATATCCACTTAAAGGTTGCCTAATTTCAATTTAATATAAGATAAAGTAATTAACAATTGTTGTGATTCAAACTTTTGTGTGGAGCGTGTGAAATAGTTTGTGTAAGCCTACCACTTTTATAGATTTATTTATATCTATTCTTCATGAAATAAATATTTAATTTTAATTGGTAAATCATTAAACATGTACAAATTTTGTATTTTGAGAATTATTTTCATATTAAAGAAAGTTTAGACTATAGAAATGCTCAAGCAAAGGGAAATTGTGAAAAAATAAAGGGTATAATTAGAAATTCAACATAGCAGACTTGAGACAACAACAAAAATTATGATCATTTCACCTAAATATAACTAAAGAATTTTTTTATTTTATTTTTTGTTAAAAGCCTTGGGCAATATATATTAAAACCTACTAGCTATTACATCCAAGTTTGTCGGCTTCCAATGTCAAGCGACAAGCCTTACCATTAAGGTCTCTAGATATATATCTATAATACCAAAAAGGAAGCATAAGAAGTAAGCGTTTAATATTACAAATAAGAGGACACAAGACCCAATGCATAGTAGAAAGTTGTTGAGAATCTCCATCCTAGATGAGGTCAAGAAGGGTCGCCAAGTCTCCAAAAAGAAGTCCGGTCTTCCATCTCTGAGCCTGAATGAATAGCAAGGCCGCTTCCGCCGCATATCCTTCCGCCATCATGCTGTCACAAACTTTTTCACCTATTTGGCAGATAACAGAAACTATAACATTTCCAGCAATATCGGTTGTTGAAACTCCTACACCCCCTGCTTGGTAGACTAAAAAAAACAAGTATCAAATGTGACAATAACCATATCTCTATCAAGGCATAGTGGAAGAGGTTGACGGTGGTTTGCTTTGAGATTAATTTTGTGGGTGCGGGTTGAGTGGATTTGGTCCTGGATTAGCAGTGAAAGTACATTAACAGGAATAGAGACCACTGAGTATAGGGCCAGATCAATTGAGGAGCGGGAGGCATGTTGTTTGCCAGTTATGGCTGTATCCAAGTTTTGGGGGATTGAAGGAAAATAGGGTGTGGTTAAGACTGATTGGTAAGGAATCATTGTTTGTACCAAAACTTTCAAAGATGACAACAATAGGATACAAGTTGTTTGATAACTAAAGAAAGTTTTTTTTTTTTTAATCAATTCAAGATACTTGAGATAAAAACGAGATGGTCATACTGGGAAAGAGATTAAATGAGAAGGAAAAGTGAAAACTCCTCAATGTTATTATGGACCATTTTCTTACCTTATTAAATGGCATTGTCCTTATATAGTTTTAGTTTAGGTGAAATGCAACTTTCAACTTCCAAATGTAAGTTTTGCTTGAGAGCAAAGAAACACTTATCTGCAAAAGAGAGTTTGAACTTTGAAGAGTTCTTACTATTCAGGTGAGTCTCAATGAGACCAGTCCCCATTTCAAAGCAAAGAACATCATGTTGGGCAAATTGGAATTCACATTTATGAAAAATGGATTAAAAAAAAAAAGGAAAGAAATAGAGAGAAGTGGTGGAGTTTTGAAAGATCTCTTTTGCATTAGGTTGTAAACAAGAATTTGCCAGCTTAGTAGATAAGTGCCCCAAAGAAACTTACAAGATCGTGTTGTGGATGGATTTGGCTTTATTGGTGATTAAAGTTTGGTTAGGTCATTTTGCATTGAATTAGGTTTATTATGTGTAGGTGTTGAACAAGTAAGCCAAATAGATTTTCTTCATGTTGACATTCATATTGTTTCACAATGAGATGTGAGCGCACGCAAACAAGGATATACACATGGATTTGTTTGTATTGGTGATAAGAGTTTGGTTAGGTCACTTTGCATTGAATTAGGGAATTTATTATGTGTAGGCGCTACAGAAAATAATAGATTTTCATCATGTTGATATTCATATTGCTCACAATTCATAATGAGATGTGAGGGTACAAACAAGGATATACACATGGATCCTTAGAATGTCATTTGATGGCTCACATTCCATTACATGTCATGTACAAAACTAAAATAATCAACGAAGGGTATAGCATGAACAAAAAGGTCTTAGCTTTATTACCAAACTTATTAAGGCATAAACAGGATAATCATGTCGAATCTCATATAAATTTTAACAAAACGAAAAACCACATCCGATCAAGGGAAACATTAAGGAGTGAAGACTCAGTTTGGTAGAAGGGGGGAAACAAACTGCCTAAACAAGAATTCTTGACTCACGAAAGGAAAGAACTCATCCACCCGACAGTGAGACGATCATCTATAGAGAAGTTCCAAGGGAGACATCAATGGAGACAAAAGTCTCATTGTTCCATCTTAATTGTTTTGTGGCTTAGTATTTCATCAAACACCTTCTTACTCTTGTAGATTCAATTGGACATCATGCATTTGCGGTATTTAACTTAGTAAGTTATGGTGTTGATAGGGGCACAACAAGACACACCTAACCCATATACTTGAGGGGCGAACTCAACCCTCCCAAACCGATATTGAGCCCAATTGAGATTCTAGATAACTTTCGGCTTGGGTTTATGTTGGCCTACCTAAGTTGTTCATCAACCAAGGACCGTTCATGTATAATGTCTAATGCACAAGCCCAACCTACTTTTTATTTTCTCCACCCGTGGGCTACCGGATTCAAGTTGTATTTGAAAAGCTAACTTTATTTATTTGGGCTTGTGTTGGCCCATCCAAGTTGCAAGCTAAAAGTAGAATGTTACAGATGCAAATAGCCCTAGCCTTCACTTTTTTCTTGGCTTGACTTAATTTATTGGATAATGGCTTAATTTACTCGTTTCCTATTGTCAACCTTACAGAAATTTAGGTTTTTTTTTTTTATCTATTCATAATATTGCATTTTTGTATATACAAAACAGGATGGTGTTTGAGGTGGAAGATAAAAGACGACTGAGATTTACCAAAATATAAGAATCTAACAGATCACATAAAACTTAAAGCATCAAAAGTGCACTGGTTCGATTTTCATACCCAACATTTTGACATTTATTTATTTTTCTTCAATTGTTGATGATGGTGATCACGTTTTGACGAGTTTTAAACTTTTATCGTGCCAACGGCACAGGGAATACCCTAGTTATATTTATATATACAAAACAGTATGGTGTTTGAGGTGAAAGATAAAAGGCAGTTAAGATGTACCCAAATATAAGAATCTAACATATCAAATAAAACTTAAAGCACCAAAAGTGCATGGGTTCGGTTTTCATACCCAACATTTTGATATTTATTTATTTTTCTTCAATTGTTGATGGTGGTGATCATGTTTTGACAAGTTTTAAACTTTTATCGTGCCAACAGCACAAGGAATACCCTAGTTATATTTTTTATATATACAAAATAGGATGTGTTTGAGGTGGAAGATAAAAGACGGTTGAGATTTACCCAAATATAATAATTTAATAGATCACATAAAACTTAAAGCACTAAAAATGCATGGGTTCGATTTTCATACCCAATATTTTGATATTTATTTATTTTTCTTCAATTGTTGATGGTGGCGATCATGTTTTAACAAGTTTTAAACTTTTATCGTGCCAACGGCACGAGGAATACTCTTGTTATAAATACAAAACATGATGGTGTTTGGGGTGGGAGATAATAGACGGCTGAGATTTAACCAAATATATGAATCTAACAGATCACTTAGAACTTAAACCACCAAAAGTGCATGGGTTCGATTCTCATACCCTACATTTTTTATATTAATTTATTTTTCTTCAATTGTTGATGATGGTGGTGTTGAAAACTCATGGGTGATCATATTTTGACAAGTTTTTAACTTTTATTGTGCCAACGGCACAGAGAATACACTAGTTATATATACAAAACAGGATGGTGTTTGGAGTGGGAAATAAAATATGGTTGAGATTTAACCAAATATATGAATCTAACGGATCACATAGAACTTAAACCACCAAGAGTGCATGAGTTCGATTCCCATACCCTATATTTTTTATATTTATTTATTTTTCTTCAATTGTTGATGATGGTGGTGTTGAAAACTCAAGGGTGATCATATTTTGACAAGTTTTAAGTTTTTATTGTGCCAACGGCACGGGAAATACCCTGGTATATATACAAAATAGGATGGTGTGTGGGGAGAGAGATAAAATGCGGCTGAGATTTAACCAAATATATGAATGTAATAGATCACACAGAACTTAAAGCACCAATAGTGCATGAGTTTAATTATCATATCCAACATTTTTTATATTTATTTACTTTTCTTCAATTGTTTATGATGGTATGTTGAAAACTCAAGGGTGATCACATTTTGACAAGTTTTAAGTTTTTATCGTGCCAACGGCACAGGAAATACCCTAGTCTATCTTACAAATCAGAATGGTGTTTGAGATAAAAGACGACCAAGATTGAAAGTTTGGAAAAAAGTTAATGGTCGAGATTTATTATTCAACAATGACATTTTTGTAAATAAGTTGCAAGTAGAAGGGTAAAGAAAATGGACAAAAATGTAAAAAATAAAAATAAAAAGTTGATGAAATGCATGCGGTGTAGAGAGAAAATTTTTGTATTTTTAAATGAAGATCGTCATAACTATCTATTTAGTTGAAAGATTTTAATAAACTTGGTATGCTTGAAATGAATTTTTGAATATATTTCCAATGAAACCAACCATTAATACAAACGCTTAAAGTTTTAAATATGTATTTCTCGCCGTATGCAATTTTTTCAATAAATAACTGTAATCTAATGCACTTCATGTCGTAAGTATTTTCAATATTAAGACACGCTGAAAATATAAAGATCTAACAGATCACATAGAGAGGGATGGTGTTTGATTAAAATTTATATTCACATAAGACTAAAATACACCTGACCAAAGTTGAGTGTCGAAAGCACGAGGAATAATATATTCTATATTACAAATCAGAATGATGTTTGAAGTTGAAGATAAAAAAAAAGGGCTGAGATTTACCAAAATACAATAATCTAATGGTTGAGACTTAAAGTTAGTTTTATGTCTTACCTTCAATGAATCCCAATAAGAATGCATGAGTTCGATTCTCATACTCAACATTTTGATATTCATTTATCTTGATATTTAAAGTAGAATAAACTATATTTATCAAGTTAAACTTTTATCGTGCCAACGGGGTGACCACCCTAGTCTATCTTACAATTCACATAGGTGTCTTACTATTCATTGCTGACTGGGACAAACATCAAATGAGAATTGAAGATAAAAAATGGCTAGGATTGAAAGTTGAGAAAATGTTGAGGGTTGAAATTCATTATTCTCTACAATGACATGTTTGTAAATATAAACATGTTGAAGGGCAAAAAAATTAAAAGATTGTAAAAAAGTTAATGGAATGTACATGTGGCGGAGAGAGAAAGTATTGTGTTTTTTTTTTTTAAATGAAAACTATCATAACTATTTACGTAGTTGTCGAATTTTGATAAATTTGGTATCATTGGAATGCAATTTTGAATATCTTTCCAATAAAACTAATGATCAATATAAACATTTAAAATTTCATAATATGGATTTTATTTTTAAAACATGGAAGTACTTTTAAAATTTTCATGCCTAATTATAATATTTTTCAAAGAAATGGACGAACATTTTATTGAACATTCAAACAACGACTCCAAACATTCAATCGATTATAATTTTAACCGAGTTTGACTCTAAAATTAATATTCTAAAATATGATATTTTTATGGAACTGATTCAGTGCAACGGTGGGGATGGTGATGTGGGTGCTATGTGGAGTGCCAACGGCAAGGGTAATATGCTAGTTAATATACAAATTGACCAACATTTAATTAGCAAAATAAATTCTTCCCATATTATTTGCACTAGGGGTGGACACGCTCTACATGCGTGAATATTCAATAGATTTAATTTATTTAAAAATTCAATAATATAATATTAAAATTTTAGGAGATTTGACTAAAGGTTTCTAAAAAAATAAAATTTGTAACCAAAGATTACACTCTCACTATTATAAGTACTTATTTATAATATTTTATAGATAATTAGAGGCTTCAAATAAATTATGTTAGGGCTTAAGTGTTAATCAATGTTTGGGAGATGTTGATTTTGATTGTAAAACGTATAGAATATGCAGAGCAAAATGAAAAATCTAAAAGTTAAATGTAAGGGTCTATTTATAGTTTATAAATGATTGAGGGCTTCAAATAAATTAAATTAGGGGGTATAATTAATTAATGTTTAGGAGAAGTTGGTTTTTATTGTAAAAAGTATAGAATTTGAGAGTAAAAAAAAAATCTTAAAGTTAGAAATGATGATCTATTTATAGTTTATATATATAATTGGAGAATTAAAATAAGTTATAATGGAGCTTAGATATATTTATATAATGTTTAGGAGGGTTGGTTGTAATGTAAATAAAAAAAATTAAGTTAAAAGTGCAAAATTGAAATGAAAAATCAGATTAAAGACAATTTGCAATATTGATTTAGGGAAGAATCGTTATACTATTCAGATATGCAGTAAGTGATATTAAATCATTTCAAGAGACTGATTTTTCTCAATCAACAAAAGAAAAACTCTAATAAGATGCACCACACACAACTTTTATTAATAAACAAAAAAAACAGCATTACATGGTGTAATTCAACACCTCCACATCACACACAACACAAACAAGCACGTTCCATACATATTACTCTATTACTACACATACAAATTCGTGCTACCTTTGTTGTATAACTACCAAATCTTCTTCTTCCACTGTCTCACATTATGCTATAATAATAATAATAATAGAGAGACACAAGACAATATCAGCTTCAATTTAGTTCAGTTAACCCCACCATTGATGGACAACAATACCTTCATCTTTCAACCTCCCATACAAAGTTAAGCACTGCCAATAAGCTCTTCTGCTCTTGTTCTTCCTCTGCCACTGATGGTTGCACTCTAAGAACAACTCATCAACCAAAGATATAGCCTTACTACTTATCATCTCTTCAACCGCTTCGGCTTCTGCTTTCATCACCACATATTCGTCTTCCCTCACATTCTTCCTCAACCAATCTGACACCCCAAGTTCTAAACTCAACAACTCTTCCGTCACCATTTCTATCTTGTACATTTCAAATACTTGGTTTCTAGTTGGGTAATGCCTCTTGAACCAGTTCATTGAAGCCACACTTTTGCCCGGAGAACCAACATCAATGAAAACTCGACGTGGGTACTCATCTAAGGAGTCCCCTAGTAAGTCAGGTAGGTATCTAGTCTTCTTCAAATAATTTTTGTGCATTGAAGAACCTCTCGGTGGCTCTAGTAGTACATCTTCAAGACAATCCAATGCTGCCCTCTTGGCTTCGGATTCAAATGCGAAAAGGCGTCTCTTTGCAGGTGAATTACCCAATTTCCTCATTGCCACAACAGTCGATTCATATTTCCTCAAATAAGCAATTCTATAATTCTCAGGCTTCCTAAAAGCCTCTGAAACATCATTACTAAGCTGAATCACCAACAGTCCATAATTCTTAAGGGCTCGATGGATAAATTCGGAATCTTTAAAAGCACCAGAAATGAACACTAAATCATAAGTGTTATCAGGGATTGAACTTTGCCGTTCTACATCAGACCCAGAGATCAAATCGAACCCATAATTAGTCAAGATCTCTCGACTGTCCAAAATATTCCCATTCTGGATAAATAAAGCACTATCACCCAACTGAATGAGGCCTTCATTGATAAGATCTGTATAAATCACAGGCACCAACATTGGAGGAACATCTACAGAACCCCCAAAAAATGGATCTTGATCAGATGTCAAGACCCCATAAAATGACCCAAGCCAAAGAAACGCTGCAATGGCGAAAATAAATAGAATCGATCGCGCAATCACCTTCAGAACCCTGTAGTCGGGCAATCTAATTACCAATTGGTTCTGTTTCATTCGGCTCTGTTTCATAATTCGAAAAACAACTCCTTTAATCAGAAAATCGCTTAAAGAACTCTTTAGGGTTGTTAGATTGATCGAAAGAGAGAGAGGGGGAAAGAGAGCTCGAGATCGAAATCTATAGAGAGAGAGAAATCAGAGGAATGCAGGGGATGTTGAGCTTAGCGAGTGCAAAACCTGGAGGCGGTGTGGTTTCCACCCACGAGGGCCACACGGGTGCTTCGGATTCTAGACCAGAGGAGGAACAACGCTTTAATCCGCTCAAACTCCATTGTAATCGACCCCGTCCTTCACCAAGATCGGATTTTTAACGGGAACTACGTAAAATCATTGGCGTTGATTTCAGCACAAACCCATTAAAATCGATCGATCCTAGATGAAGAAAGGGGTTGATGTAAACTAACAAGGGTAGAACCCCTTTTGATTGATAGAGATGGTTTAGAGGATTGAAATAGAGGCGATTGAGAAAGGGATTTTATGGAGAGAAATTAAAGAGGGGGGAAAGTTGTTTATTGTTTGTGGGGTAGAGTCCGCGTTAGATCCAGAAATAGAGGGGTAAAAATTAACGGCTCTCACGAGAAACCAGTTTCACCCTTGCCTTGGTTGGTGTTTGAGGTAAAAATTACTGCTTGGACAGGAAACTTGTCACATGGATACCCTGTGGAAATGATGGGGATGTGGACTATTTTTTGACAACCATTTTAAATCTATTGCCTCATTCTTCTTCTTTGATTATTTTGGTCACAGATTTGTATTTAAAAAAAAAAAAAATAAGTTAGCATTAAATGATACTAAATAAAGTTAGGAAGGCTCACAAGCATTCTTTTTTTTTTTTTACTCAATTATGAGGCTCATAACCTTGCGGCTCTAGCATATCAATAGTTATGTAATTCATATCAGTAATATATGTTATATGCTTTTAACAAACAAATAAATAAAGTTAGGAAGACATTTCTTAATCAAAGTTTATACTACGTAGTCAAATCCTTTCATACCTTAAATTTGAATGCTTAGATGTGTTCAAGATTGTAGTGGATAGGAATCGTAAAATGCTAAAGCCTATAATGGTCACACTTATAAAACCCTTCACTAGTTTTACCGCTTATAACTAGGGATAGTGTAGGAATAAAATGAAGGAAATGATAATGATAGCCTGAGAGCATGAGAATAAAAATAAATACAACAGGAGGAGATGGATAGTGTGGTTGAAAAGTTAATATGGAAAGGAGGTCCCCATGATATGATAGCGATTGATAATGTTGTGGGAATGAGATAGGGTGTTTTTAAGGATATAAAAGTGATTCAAGTTCTTTTGGAACAAGACACGTATGTAACCAAATCATTGCCTTGCTTTTCAAAGTTAATAAGCTCAATACAACATCTAATGCAATTTGAGATTGCATGTTTGAATTTTGGTTTGAGTTAGAATGCCAACTTTTAAACCTTAACCTAAACTTTGGTTCCACATTAGTTGAGAAACCGATAGATTTTATCATTATTATATCGTTGTACCTGAGAATCAACAAATTTGATGCTCACATTGTTCACAAAATTTCAGTGTTTTTATTTTTTTTCTATTTCCCCTTACACGATAATTTTCATATTTTTGTTATCATGCGAATATCCCAACACACAAACACTTCAAAATTTTCTTTGTGTTTTCTATCAATGTGAGGATAATTAACTATTTACCAAAATAATGTGCTCAATTCGAAGCTATCAGTAAGCAATATACTTGTATTTTTAGTAGAAAACAAGCATTTTTGCCCTTGCTTAGCACGGGAATTTACAACATATATAATTTTGAAAAGTATATATTTCATTTTATTTATTAATCTCATATGGCTAAGAAAGTGTTTTAAGAGGATGCTATGTTTAAAACAAATAATCTACACTCATCCACATAATTTTTAAATAGAATTGTGAGAGATATTTAGGGAGGGGGAGGGATATTTAGGGAGTAACCCATTGATCGTATTCTAACACCCTTAAAAACTTGGCAGTTGTATGCATGTCAGCCATCAAGATAGATAAAATCCATGTCAATAAAGATCCAAATGAAAAAAATATTTTCTGAATAGAATACGAAGAAAAATATTATAAACTGCCTCTAAATTAGTTTAGAATTGTATAGTTAAATCCCTGAAGCAAAAGAACCGCGCTTGATAATAAGAAAACATTAAATAGATAATATATATATAAAACCAAAAGTGGATAGCACCAATTATGTACAACCAAGCGCTTTAGCGCATGAATCAACTTATGTTTGTTATTCGCCCAATTTCAATAAACAATATTTTATTACCTTTTGCTTCTCTTAAATGAATTTGCATTGAAAACTACATAAAACCACGATAAAATAGTAAACAATAGATATTTAGAACATAATGGGCATAAAAATATGGCTAGCTTCAAAATCCATGCTAAGTGGGGGTGCTTTATTTTGTGTGTGTCTAAAAGATAGTAAAAAAAAAAAAAAAAACCCATTAAACTCGTTTCATTATCTCCCCAGTGTAATTGCATAACTTGTAATCAAAATGAAATTAGACTGTATCATTTCACTCGAAACTCTTTGTATATACAAATTTGTAGGGGTGTGCACGGTCCGGGTTTGACCTTATCCCGGTTCCGGTCCCAGTCCAGTCAAAGGGACTGGAATGGTTTGGGATATCAAAATTTTCTGGACAAACCTGATTGGTTCCGGGACAAAACCATGCCATCCCGGTTCAGTTTTATTTTTCAACAAGACCTCTTTTTCAATTTACAAAATATTGTCAGGGTCATTGAGTTTGTATTTCAAAGTTGTCAGAATCATTGAATTCAGGTTTCAGAAGTAAGTGTCTTCCTTCTTGTTCACTCCTCCAAAGTAAAGCAACCTTTCTAAATGAGCAAGGGAGGCTCCCTCACACGTGTTTTGACATTAAAAAAAAACTCAAAACGAATTTTAAGAGCAAATTTAAGAGGGAGGGAACAAAGTCTCCCTCTCCCCAAACGAACAGAAGAAAGAAGAAGCACAACAGAAACCCTCCCTTTCCCCATCATCGACTCAACCGAATAAAGAAAAGATAAGAACCTCCCTCGCCCATTCCCTTGAAGAAAAGCTCAGACCGGTCCCCATTCGAAAAGCTTCAAAATCTCTCAACACCACAAAGCCTCAAAGAAAATGTAAGTCTCTCTTTGATTTATTGTGGTGGGTTTCTAGATCTAGGGTTTCTACTGCATATTTCGTGTTGATTTCAGATGGTGGGGTTCTAGATCTAGGGTTTCTTCGTTGATTTCAGGTGGTAGATTTCTAGATCTAGGGTTTCTTCTTTCATTTCGGGTTGATTTCAGGTGGTGGGTTTCGGGAGGACTACGGTGAAAAAAAGCCCCTTTGATGCTACATTATATCTGGGGAAAAAAAAGCCACATATAATGTAAAATTCCAAGCACTAGCAAAGTACCCTTGATGCTAACCCTTTCAGGGAAATAGCATCCTTCAATGTTGTGAGAGTTACCACATTATTG
Organism: Berberis vulgaris; assembly: GCA_963556465.1. Classification (NCBI taxonomy): domain Eukaryota; kingdom Viridiplantae; phylum Streptophyta; class Magnoliopsida; order Ranunculales; family Berberidaceae; genus Berberis; species Berberis vulgaris. The sequence continues at coordinate 69,251,913 of OY747134.1, read as the reverse complement.
CTGATGTCGATGATGTTGACGAAGACGGGTTTTGCAAGATTTTGTCTAAATTGGATAGGAAAATCAAGGAAGTTGATGAGAGGATTTTTGCGGTTCAAAGAAACTAACACAAGTGTTGGTTACATGTATTAATGTTTTTGCTCTGTTTGCAAAAACAGAGTTTTAGTTTAGGGTTTGGTTGTGTTTTCAGTGGTTTTGTTGTTGGGTAAATTGTGGGGGGTTAGGGATAATACTTTGTACTCAAATTGAATGCAATGAATAAATGACTTGCGCATGTTCCTTACAGTTAATTACATCATTTGATTGTGTTTACTTGTTTACAGTTAATTCATCCACTAATAGTGTTTAGTTTTATAATTGGTTCCATTATTGGTATCAGTTGTCTTTGATAGAAGCATCTGGAAAGGATACCAAGTTTAGGAATGTTACATGTACTTGATATAGATAGATCAAATTAGGACCAACCTAAGAGGCTTCAGAAGTGAGGTTTTGCATAAAATTTCTCACCCTTTTGGTTCTTTTCCATCAAATGAAAATTATTCAATCTCAGTTACCCTCTTTCAAATGGTAAATGAGTTTATATGAAATTATTCAATCTGATGTTATTTTTTTGTCAACGCAGGAATGACATACAAAGCCTATGTTGTTTATCGTGGGCGTGTTCCTGGAGTATATGTGACTTGGCCAGGTTGTCTACTACAAGTAAACGGGTACAAGGGTTGTATGTACAAGGGTTTCAAATCAGCTGAAGAAGCCTATGAAGATTACGACATGTGGGTGCGATTAGAAGATGTGAGATTAGAGCACCAGGCGAGAATAGAACAAGAGGCGAGAAAAGAGCACCAGTCAAGAAGAAACGACACTGAAGATGTAAATAACCAACCAAATAATGCTCCTGAGGGTCGTGGCGATCAAACTCACGATCAAATAGATGAAACCAAAGTCAACGATCCTTGGGTTTTAACAATGGACTTGATCAATAGTATGTTATTGGTAGTTATATTGATTATTGTACTTATCTTTTTTAAGCTTTTAGATCATATGGGAGATATAATTTTGTTTTATAATGTACTTGTGAAAAGAATTTGAGTAAATGAATTATGTTCAGAGATGTGTACTGGTAGTGATTTCCTGGTTGCTTTGTGGTAGGCGCGTCATTTGGTCCTGATGGAGAGTCCGTCAGAAACCCAGCAGCTGCACAAAAATGATTGAAACATATAAATGTTTGTGTCTAGATGTTTAAGAAAAAAAAGGAATATATATGATATGTGCATTGAGGACTAATTCCATAATTAATTTGACAAATGATCAAGTAAAGGATAAAGAAATGTGTAGCTTACCACCATTGCAGTGACTAGCGGGTGGAGTCTGAACATTACAAGCACCAGGGAGGGCTAGAGCTTGAGTATGGTTAATGTTGAGACCTCCAATTGATGAGCTAGTACCACCACTAAGGACTTGGCAAAAGCACTGTGGCTGAGAGCTAACCACACCGCCAAGTTGTGAACAACACGAAGAAGACGGGGTTGATGAGTTGCCTGTAATGTAGTTAAGGCATGGCGACATACTAATGAGGGTCAAGATTAGCATTAAATTCCAGATGAAATGACCCTGGCAAGATATAAGAATCGGATTCTTAGGTTCATCATTGTGCACATTTCATTGAAATTTTATATGCTGCTCAGAGTGAGGAGTCGTAAAATATGAACTACTAAACATAACCCAACAAAACATATGCATCCATCAGCAATCCCATCTGCAACATACTTGTTGAAAATCAAAATCAAACTCCAACTGTTTCATATATAATTAAAGGTAGTAGTTCATACCTACCTCATTCATATATAATAAACGTGCAACAGATAGCATTACACATTTGCATAGTAGCTACATGACCACCTCATTCATGGAATAGCATTAAGTGACTGACAACCTCAACAGACATCCACCAGATGCCATTTCTAATGACTCATTTTCTTCATTTACAAAAAGCTAGCATTGATTATAGTTCCTTCACAACAGACTTGTCATTGTCTTCTATTATGTGCTCCTTCATTACAAAAGACTTAGACTGCAAGATAAAAGAACAAATTTGAAGTGAATATAATTAGTCAAGTGTAACAAAAAAAAGTTTTCCTTCGGATTCTGCACTGAAAACTTGCAACATTAAAACCTAATACATTGACAAGAAGCCAACGAAAAACTTATAACTAACAACATCTGTTCCAAAATTCCATGATCAAACCTGAATGTGATATAATCTGATCATTCTTAGCAAGTCAAACATTATTGTATTCAGTCTACAAACCTGAATGTGATCACTCTAAAAACATTACTGTATAACAAACCTGAATCTGATCAAACCTGAATGTGATATAACTAAAAACATTACTGTATTCACTCTACAAACTTAAGCAAATCTCAGCAAAAAAGATAGTCTTTAAATCTTCAAATCTTAGCAAGTTTAATCAATCCATATTTTTCTGATCATATCTTCAAATCTCAGCAATAACAATAATGAAGAGGAAGTGCAGCAGTCGAAGGCTTTGATGCATCTGCAAAATCAGCAAGGTGGATGGTGGCTTCACCAAGGAGGCTAGACCATGAAGAACCCTGCTGCAATGACATTTGGTTAGTTCACTGTAACAATTCAATCACTATCAATTATTGATCAAACATTATTAGTTCATTGTAACAATTCAATCACTGTAACAATTCAATCACTGTAACAATTATTGATCAAACACTATGAAAACATTATTGATTAGTTCACTGTAACAATTCAATCACCTTTACCAGCTAAGTTATACAAATAAAGTCACAACACGTACATGAGAAATAGAGGATTCCCTTAACTTAGCTTCACTTCAACTCAATTTCTTCAGGTGGTGTTTGCTCTAGCTTCTTGGTCTCCTTGTATGAACCATAGAAGTAAGAGATGAAACCCCAGATACTGAGAGTCAAGGCCATGCCCTTCTCTCCAGTGAACTTCTCATGGAACACAATGACTCCTGCAACTTGAATGAGTGGGAGGATTGTTGCATTGATAACTCCTGCAAAGAGAGATTAGGCATAGAAGATTGTCCCCATTATCCCTACAAACATGAGTTGCCAAACTACAATGGCTTAACTCAACAACAAGTAGTACTTTGTAGGGCCTAGTGCAAAGGCTTTTGCTTCTCTTGGTATTGCCAATAACAATACATAAATTAATTTTTTATGGTCATCCATTGGTGTCTAACACCCTTGATCTAATTAGCACAAAACTCTTTTAGAAATGCCTCATCTCTCAGGCAGATATTAAAACAACATTGTAGTCAATCACAGACTCCCGTCATATGACACATTCATGATCTCGAAACTTCCAAGCTTTCATGTTAAGGATTTGAATACAACCACTTATATAACTACTTTTCCTCGTTTCAGAGCCACAATTGAATTTAACCCTGAATGTTGGTTAAAAAATCATTCAACTTGTGGGAGAAGCATGCACAGTCAATACAGAGACAATGCTCAATGCATTGTGCATTTTTTTTTAACTAAAATCAGTAATATGCACATACAAGACATAAATGAAGGGCTCTGCATCTTTATAGCATCCATACAAATTGCTGAGATAAGGGGCAAACATCTCTAGCTACTAACTTTTTTTTGATAAGCAAGACAGGAAAAATAAACAAGATACAAAGTCTCAAGCCTCAACTTCCTCATTTTGTCCAAATAATTGTAACAATCTTTTTGGAAAAATGGCAAAATATCATGCCCACCAGCTTCAATCACACATGCCGAATAACTCTTATTTGGTCTAATACCTGCCATTTCATTAAAATCAAGCTTCTTCTTGACATACGAGCTCATAGATCTATTCTTTCGATAAATTTTCGATTTACCAGGGCTTAACTCATGATTGTGATCAAGTGTAACTCTTTTCACTAAAATTGTTCCATCAATCCGTATATGACCTCTAATCTTAGCCTGACAACCACATTTGCTCGACCCACGCAATCCCAAGACATTTTTTCCTTGACTTGTTTGCTTCCTAGCCCGAGCACATGAAAGCTGAGTGAATATAGGTTTTCCATCACCATCTTTTTCAATAGTCATTACTTTCACTGAAAATCCCTTTTTATCACCATAATCATGATAATAACGTTGGAACTCATCAAGGTTGATGAATTCCATCCCATCTATAGGTTCCCTCATCTCTTCAAAATTTTCTTCCACCAACATACATTCATTATCTTCTACACTATCCATTTCTGAAATATGTGTTATAATATACAACGGTTAAAACATAAAGGCATAGATAAAAAATCTAGTACAATAATCATGTATAGTCTATTTTGGGGAACAATGCTGCAACTAAGGATCCACCAGAGTTGTTATACAGGCAGTTCCGGCCAAATAGTATATACAATAGAAGTAACAAAAAAAAAATTGATAACTAAAGTAACAAAATGAAACCAGTTTTTTATTTTTTTATTAAGGGTCCACTGAAACCAGTTTTTTTTCCCACCATAAAACAAAATACAGATTCAATGAGTTTATACTGCATATGTGAAACCCCTTTTAGAAGAAAGTGGGTTTCGACCCATTTTTCATATTGTAACATAGGTCATAATCAACATATAAATGTTAGTTTATAAATTATCAGCCAATGAAGTGCATAACAAGGTCATATAATGTGGGAAAATGAATCAAACAATTGGTGTTTAACTTCAAGATTATGTCTAGACCAATTGACAACGGCACAACACAGGATTTCTATACTAAATCCAAATAAATCAAAACCCACATTTCAATTCCCCACCTACATTGATCCCAACATTGTGCAAACTAGGCAATCATAGTCTCAAAAAAAAAAAAAAAAAAAAACCCTTTTATATTTTGATTAGTCTATTGAAAATGATTATTTCCCTAAAGAAAAGCAGAACCCAACCATGGGTTTCAAAGACAGAATCAGAGTAGTAAAGTACCTCAAAAATCTTTGCTTGAAAAGCTAAAGCTTGAGGAAACAACTGAAACTCAATTTGGTTTGGCGTAGCTGGAGGAGGAGACAAGATGAAGACCTGATTCGTCCTCTTTGGTTTGGCGTATTCTTTCCCCCACTTTGACTTCTTCAGAATAATTTGAATCAGTGTTGAATCTTGAAACCCTGAGATACAAATTGGTATGTCAGAAACCCTAGATCTAGATCTAGAAATCACCAAAAATCAACACGAAATATGCAGTAGAAACCCTATATCTAAAAACCCACCACAAGAAATCAAATAGAGACTTACCTTTTCTTTGAGGCTTTGTAGTGTTGAAAGATTTTGAAGTTTTTCGAATGGGGACCGGTCTGAGCTTTTCTTCGAGGGAATGGGCGAGGGAGCTTCTTCTCTTTTCTTTTTTCGGTTGAGTCGATGATGGGGAGAGGGAGGGTTTCTGTTGTGTTTCTTCTTTCTTCTGTTCGTTTGGGGAGAGGGAGACTATGTTCCCTCCCTCTTAAATTTGCTCTTAAAATTCGTTTTGAGTTTTTTTTTTTTTTTAATGTCAAAACGCGTGCGAGGGAGCTCCCTCGCACGCCATTTAGAAAGGTTGAAAGTAAAGACACCACCACACATCTCCTCTGTATAGAAGCATGCTTACAAGTTATAAGAGACTTACAAAGAGGAGAAGAAAAACAGAGATAGCTTGGAGAGTGGAAAGGGTGAAACAACATGTGAAAACAACCACATGAAAGATGGTTGGGTTGAACACACAAATGGATGCCATGGTATGGAATTGAAGGAGAGCTTTCATGTATGTGTTTTTAACATGACCCTTTCTCCCTTTCCCTTCGCCTTCCCCTTCTCTCTATTTTCTCTCACAGAACATGACCTTCAAATCCTTTAGCTGCATTTTCCATTACCCAAAAAGAACATTAGGCCTTCAACTCATATAACTCGATGAAGAATTCAAACTATCATAAACTCAAATCACTTACACTTTGATGACCTAAAGCCCTCCTCTTACACCTATCCACAAACAAAAATACCCCCAATCAATTCAAACACCATAAAGGTTCCAACTTTATTGAAAAACTCAGCTAAATCAGAATAAGGGCAAACCTCTTCTTCACGTTTGCGTGCTCTTCCAAGTACTCTTCCTGATTGAACTTTCTTATGAAGGTGTTATCGACCCCAACTGCCTAATTACATGAAAACAAACCCAAAATTACAACCGGCATTCATCAATAAACCAATGGAGATCAAAATAGTCTGAAATGAGAGATTTTTATTGGAAGAAGAATAAGGGGAGCTCACATTGCTTCCTAATTGAGACATCAAATTTTATGTTGTGGCGAAGAGAGATGAAGATCGAGTGATTGGGTTTTTGGTTCAGAGTGATCTGAGCAGAAACCCTTAATGAATTGAAGAAGATGGGGCCTTGGGGTGATTGGATTCAACACCAAAACCAGAGCTTGGAGAGATGACGAGTTTTTGCTATTGAGTTTAGGGTTTTTGTTTTGAAAATTTTGATTAAAAAATGGTGAAATTTGAACATGATATTAATTGTAGAGTATTTTGTGGAGACTAATACTTATCTTGTTTATCTTCAAAATTTTGGAAGCGAAAAGATGTGTTTTCTGCAGGTTCTTGTGATGCTACTACTGCTCCAACCGATACAAAATAAAGATGAAAAAGAGAAGATGATGGGTGTGGTTGTTTTATTCTGTGTTTGGTATATATAAACATAGAGAAGAGCTTCTTGTTTGCAAAGAGAAATGAAAAAAATGAAACTTCAGTAACTGACTTACTACTTGAGAGAGAGAGAGAGACTCGGTGACGAGAATGAAAAGTTTCCTTTGGTTTAAACAGACTTGAAATCCAAATTGCAGATATGCTTGGGAAAAAAGAAGATACATACCCTCTCCAAAACATAAAGAAGAATAACCAGAGAGAGGATGGACTTAGAGGTTTAATTTAAGTTGGGCCCGAGCTTGAAACAGGCCCATTACAGGGATCGGGACAAACCAGAACAGTCTGGGACCAAATTTATGGATTCCGGTTTTGTCCCAATTGAAACCGGTCCGAGTCCGGGATCGGAAATAAATTAGGAGGAACTGATTGGTTCCGGTTTGAATCAGTTTGGGACCATACAGTCCGGATCGGGTTCGGGAATGTTGCCCACCCCTACTAATTTGCATGGCTAGCTAGCGGAACAAAATGCCTTTGTTTTCTTGCTTCGTGCACTTCTCCGCAAATCCAAACTCCAAAAAATCAAATACACAAAATAAAACATACGACACGAGAGAGACGAAAGAGAAAGCCACCACCTCCGTCGAAACATTCCTATGTCCTTGCAAATGACGAATTCAATCATGAGGACTTGATAGGCAAATTTTAGGGTTTCGCCATGGAAGTCGTTGAGACATCCGATCTGAAAGTCTCCTCCTCGACCAGCAGCGAAGGAGGAGGGAAGGACAAGGAGCAGCTGCGCGTGAAGAAGAAAACCTTGCACGCCGTGCTTGAACAGTGTCAGAGAGCTCTTGAATCGCTCAGGGACGACGACGATGGCGAAGAAGAGGCTGGAAGCGATGATGATTCGACAAGAAGAGGGGACGATTTCGAAACTAACGAGGTGAGATTTAAACATTTTGATGATGTTTTGGTTTTTTTAAGGTTTTGATTGATTCGTTGGTTTGATTTTATTGAATTTATCGTTTGATCAAAGAATTAGTTATAGGATGTTGGAAAATTTAGAAAATCTAATAGGCTTTTTAAGGGAAGGATGTTTTATCAGATCAATATTTTTGTTGAAAAGCTTCAACTTGCTTCGTTGAATTCGGATGTTGGTTTCTTCAATCAAAGACAATAAATATAGATGGAACAGTTTCGAGATCAGGACGTATGGGTCCATGTGAAATCCAGTTGGATTGTGAGGAAAATATAGACCAAGGCAGCATAGGAGCAATGGGATTGACTCTATTTGTAAAGTGGGGATACCCACACCAGAAAATTTATAAACAAGGGGAAAGAAGAGATACTAGCAACGAGCAATCCCATACCAACCAAAGAACGCTCTACGATTGGAAGCTAAATCATTTGAAGTGAAGCTCAAATTGTGGAAACAGAAAGGCAGAAGTGAAAATAATGCATGGCTAAAGGAAAACCAGTACAAGTGTAGAGGGGAACTTTGTGCTTCACATCAACTACAAGAATAGGATTACTAAGAAGTGGAGTGACATAACTACATGGGCAGCGGCAACCACGGTGTTTGATGTTTTCATTGAATTTACGTTCATCATCATCATAATTAATCGATATGTAGGGAGGATATCATGGGGGATGTGACAGGAATTAACCCTACCAAGGCTGGCAGAGATTATTTTGAGCGATTTCTGTGTCTGGGTACATGGCAAAGGTGCCTTGGTGCATTGGAGGAAGAATATTTTTTTACTTTTCCTACAAGAGAAGAGGGGCATGTAAGGTTTACTTGGCTATGCAAGGAGGGGTACTGCCAAGCTTAATAAGTTGACTGACATCCCCATTAAGGTGGCTAGTCAATTTGGTCAAACAATTACATGATGAGCAAAGATGTGATGTTGTGGAGTCATTTCCAGATGATCATCCTAAAAGTTCAACCACAAACCCATCATTCTAGCTCATCAAAGAGATCCTTGGAAACTTTCACTTTTCAGTTTAGAATTCATATGTTTGTTTAGGGTCTTTGAGTGCCAGAGTTTGTTCACATTCAAGTTATTTGTTAGGAAGCTCACATCTCTCTATAACTCTCTCAAGGTTCAAGATACAGACATGGTCAGTGGAATCTAGGTGAAGAAGAGATTAGCTCCAACTCACAAGATTGATTAAACATGGTAGAGTGGCTAGGAATGTAGGATTAAAGTCAAGAACGAAAAAGGTTAATTGTATCGACAGATGTTCTCATCCTTCAGTAATTTCATTTTGGGAGGAAAATAAGCTCTTTAACACTGCATCAGAGTTGAGCTGCTTTAGTGGTAGCCATGCCTATCAAATAGGCTCATAATGGTAATAAAATATCTTGAAGTTGACCATCGCAATCACATCTTAGAAAAAGAATCTCTTATCCCTATGCTGAGTTATAAAAAGTTTAGCGTGTTATCAGTATCAGATCCGACTCAACAACATTGAGTCAAACACTCCTAAGAAAGCATGTCAAGGTGTGCCTTGAATACCACTTTAATTAAGATTGAGGTCCTTTCCACCATTAAAGGATTTGGGAATGGAGCACCAGGGTTAAATTCCCTCTCCATAGAGCTGGTCTAGTTGGTGACTTGTTGGGACACAAATGGTAGTGGTCAAGTATTCTGCTTGGTGAGGGTTTTCTAGTTGGAGGGTTCAATCAATGGGTCAATAGGGAATGCTAGAAATGGGGCGTGGCATTGGCTTTATATTTCTCATACGATCTCATGAATCACTTGGAAGGAATGCAATAGTTGAATATTAAAAATGGAGCTGAGGTTCAAGCTTAGGCGAGAGTATCTAAATATGTTTTGGGAAGGATGTATAGTACAAGGCTCCTCTTGTGTGACTAAACTTGTTGGATAACGAATCTACTGAAATATTTTTTGCTCTGAAGTTTTGGCTGAATGTGCTGCTGAGGTATAGAGCATTCGTCAGATTCAGGGTCGAAAAGACACACCATCCATTGGGAAACTGACATATTTACCGAACTTGAGAAAGGATGGCATTCCAATCTCTTGATATATGCATATACAAAATATATAGGTGCCAGTCTAGATAGTAAACATGGGTTTCTGTTAAGTGTGATTATCTAGCCATGTTGCTAATAAACTATGCCTAGAATTGGCATATTCATACCCCTACATCTTTGTAAATTGGCCAGTAGGTACTAGCTCAGCGGTAGACTTGTGGCGGATGGAATCACAAGTCCAGAGTTCGATGGCGGCGGCATTTGGGGTGGGAGGGGTTAAGGGATAAATTAAAATAAATTTAAAAATAAATAAATAAATAAATAATTATGAGCTCACACAATAGCATCTAATCTGGATCTTTGTAGATTGGCTCTATGTGCAAAATTGGTTGAGTTTGCATATCTGTCCAATGTGTTGGAAGGGGTTCTTTTTGGGAATGAAGATGATAGATGGGTAAGATAGGATGACAAGGAAAAGGGTTTCTCAGTTTGATCCTACTTTCAAGTTTGGTTTGGTTATGGCAACATTTGTCTGTAGGTGTCTTTAGTTATTTTTCGCCTGAGTTGGTATGGAAGGAGTGCCTTCTAGAGTGTCTTGATTCATATGTTTTATGTGGACAACATTTTGGAATAAGCTCCCCTCTAAATTAGAGCTGGCTCACACATGATGGATATGATGTGGTGTGTACTTTATGTGACTCAACTTCGAGGAACTCTCTTCATTTGTTTATTCATTGTTGTTAGGTTACATAGAAGACCACTTTTAATTACAAGGAGTGATAGAGGCGATATATGATGTGTGGATTTTGGTAGGGAATTTTAAAGATAGATTCCCTAGGACCTTTTTCCATGTAATAGAAATTGTCGCTTGTAGATGGAGTTTGGTGGTCCATGTAATGGGTATATCAGTTGGAACTTGCTAGAGTATGAATGCATTTCTTAGGGCTCTTTGGTTTACATTTGGTGATACTGGCTTCTATGGAGGATTTGTTATAGTATTGGAAGACCTCGAAGCATTTTACCTCCGGAGGAAAGGGGTAGTGGCATTATATATATACTCGAACTTAAGGAGCAGCTGCGTAGTAGCAAAATGTTTTAGCGACAAGGCTTCAGAGTTTGGGTTGCTGGTCATGGAAATCTTGATTACTCTTGGGGATGGGTTTCTCGGCTCTCTGTGTTTAATGGACTGATTTTTATTCCTTGCACATAGACTTAGGGGCAAACAAATTTGGCCAAGGGAAAAAAATACTAATAAAATTTAGGGAAAAATAAGTATAAAGAAGAATCTTCAAATACCCCACAAGGTCACCCATGACCATAGTGTACCATGTATTTGACATCCCCTTCTTTTCCCTACCTAGAGAACTCTATTGTTACTTTTGCAATTATTATGGTTGCTGCCAAAGTCTCTCCCATGGCCAATTTCGTGTCACTGAGAATGCACTCCTTCTCCATTGTTCATTCTATGCAACAAGAGAAGTTATGCTTGGGATTGACCTCCACACTTCATTGTAATCTTCTCCCACACCTTGTGAAAGTACATGAGAAGAAAGTGTGTGAAATGAGTTCTTATTTTGCTTCACAAAGGCTGCACCTGTTTACAAAAAATGTGCCCTCTTTGCGCTAGATTATCCATTCATGCATGCCCATGTGCGATTGTCTAAAATAATAAAGTTTCCTCTTGGAGTTGGAAGGCCCTGTTTTCGCCCAAAGAAATTCGAGGTGAAGTTGAAACTATGCGAAGGTTGAGTTTGAGCAACTACGAAGTGAGAAACTCATTAACTCATAGCAACCTTTTATGGATTTTCTTGATGCGTGATCACATACTCAAACTTCTGGTGCTGGATGTAGCTGTTTCGTTGACAATAGCTGGTTCCAAATCCCTCAATCTCTCCTTGGTGCTAGGTTCCTTGCAAACACGCTAACTCTGCAAGAACAAAAAAAACAAAAACAAAAAAAACCCAACTTCTTTTAGTAGATGGATGTTAGTGATAAGTTCTGGGACACAACCATATTTTCTAGGCCTATTAAGTTGCTTTTGTGGAGTTGAGCATTAGCTGGGGGGTTCTAACAGACATTCCTCGTCACGCTTGTATGTTTAGTTGTTCCTTCCTGATGCTAATGAATGCATATATATTTTTTAGTCCAGAAGGGCCTGTGTAAGTTCCTCATTCACTTATTTCTTTTTCTTGGTCTTTAATGAATCCATTCCCCATGTGTTTTATTGTTTTAAGAATATAAGTTATATTGCTTTTAATTTGACATGGCTTAATGAGTCTTTGCTTATTTGTGTTCAGCTTTGTGATATCGTTAAGTCTACAATTCAGTCCCCTTACTTCCTTGAAAAGCTTGGAAGTGTGCACATGTCTTCTTCGCAGATTATTTCAGGTATATGGCAAAAATTTCATATGTTAGTTTCTTCAAAGCTGGAGTCGGTAAATGTAATCCTCTTGCTAAGTGTGAAAGCCATATGGAAAACGGAAAATTACTTGGACAACCATAATCACCATATCCTGTTTTCCCTTGGAATCTTCACTGAAAATCAGATTTTTTTTATTTTTTTTTTGACATATGTATCTTTGAGAAAGTTGAGGAACTTGAAACCAGGACTAATTTATGGTCAGTTTCCATATGGTTAATCAAGTCGCAATGACTAATTTGTTGAATTTGCATTCATAGTCATCCACCCCCACCCAAGATTCTAGATGGCACGTGTTCCAATTTTTTTCTGTCACCAAAAGATCTTAGACACAAATCTTCCATTTTCAACTTTAAGCATTGCTGTGATGAAGATGCAATCGAAGCAAGGTTTTATTACTTCCATAATTCGACCTCAATATCAATATGATTTGCTCTTCATGACTTAGCTTGTTTCCAGAAGTAGTATTTCTTACAATATGTTTGTACTTGATAGCAGAAGAAGGTAGCTCTTGGGACATGGTGAATGACAATGATTTACGCACTATTGAGGCTGATATTGAGTCAGATCAAGAAGGTTATGTTCTTGTCAGCCAAGATGATATAGTGGAGGGAATCGCTTGCTTCATGGCTGCATATTTGTTGTCACTTGAACAGACTAAGGTATGCAGAGATGTTCCTTCTTTCCAACTTTTAAGAAAGAAAAAAACTATATTACAATACTCTAATATATGTTTTATTTTCAAACATATATTTATGGATCAAAAACGAAAAAAGCATATATAAATCTTGGTTAGATGTTGAATAAGATAATTCTTTAATGTCATTTGTAGCAATCCAGGCAAAAGAAATCCATTATTTTGGTTTAGTTACGTGTTATATTGTTAACATTCAATTAGATAATCTGGCCTTACATTCAAGTATTTAACCAAATTTTATGGTGTAGAAGACTATCATTTCTGTTCTGGTGTTTATGTTCGTAGAACTGACAGATATTGCTTTCTTATACAGGAGTTAACTCTCAATCAACTCCAACATGGTGAGTTTGAATTTCCTTGTTTGAAAAGATACCTTCTTAAAAATCTACCCTTGTATGTCAAACCCAAAGTTCGCTGATTTAGTTACTATTTTTCTTTGATGTTCATGTTAGCTCTGAGCAAAACATTTTCTGTGAAGAAAAACAAGGGCAAACTTCGAAAGGCATGGGATGGAAGTAAAGTCATTTACAACGTTGCATCCTGGGGAGCAACTGCCGTTGGGTAGGTGTTCCGAAAAAGGGTATTCAGCCATATGTTCCTTGTGTTAATATATCTATGGGGGCATTCACAACCTTTCCTTTTCCGGCTAAGTTAGCATAAACTTTTAATTTTTGCTTTAGTGCGGAGCTATGTATGCCGTCTTTCTCAGCTTGTTTACTAATAATTGGAGATTGTTGTTTACTGATTGCGATATCTTCATGTAAAACTTTCCATTTCCAACAGGATTTATCAGAACCCGGTGCTATTCAGAGCAGCTTCTTTGGCCTTCTGGAATTCATGCCACATAATTTCAAAGCTTCTCTGAATTACAGTCCTACTGTATGGATGCACTGATTCTCAGAGTTTGCTGGTTGTGTATATGCCAGGTTTCAGATGTAACATAAAATCACTGTAAACACCGTATCAATTGATTTCATGTTCTAGTTTCATCTTGTATATATTTTCAGTCTCCCAAGTGATTTTGTGCAGTCAGCATTTCTAAGGACCTTCTATTCTTTGCGAGTGTTTTGTATATATACATTGACATTTGTCTTTTAAGTGAGTTATAATTCTTTTTCTTCTACTAATTGTAACACTACTGAGTACATTGAGTACAGACTACATTTATATTTGGAATTCTTCAGATCTTGAGCAGTCATCAACAGTGAAGACCCTCAATTCTTTATTAAGGTTTCATCATATGGCACATGATATTTGTCTTTCTTAAATACTAGTTTAAATTTTCAATAAAAAATAAATGTTTGATTTTTATTTTCTCCTGGAAATCCTGTTAGATATATTTGTTTTTCTGAACCTTTAACATGTAACTTGAATTCCTGTGAACATATTATTGTTAACCTGTTCCTTGCTCTCTAGATGAAAACACAGGGTTAAGGGTTATATTCAACCTTTTTAATACAACACGACCTGAAACGACATCTTGCCTTTGGCCTGACTGCCAGAGTTAAGTAGTTGACCACAGCAAATTCCTAAGATTATATACAACGCCAACCGCCACCACCGCAGAAAAATAAAACAAATGAACTCAGTGCGAGTTTTATTAGCTAGTATCCTGACTAACAGTTTTTAGAACTTTACGTGATTTAGTGTGCTCTCAACTGTATGGAAAGGGTTTTGCGTTTTTTACACTGCGCAGTTTCCTTTCCCTTTAAATATAAGATATAGACCCATAGTGCGTATAGCCAAAACATCAAATTTGATCTCAACACTATGACAAATTATCTCTTCCTTCAATTTTCAATAAAAAGTAAGCAAATGAAAAATAGTAAATGAATACTTAAATTAAAAACTTATAATCTCATTACATCACACACGAATCAATAAACTGAGTAAACAAGAGTGACTAGATTTCTAAAGTACTTTGCTGTATGAAAATCTGTCAATATTCTACATAGCTAATATATTAGAGAAAATTGTAACTGTAAAGAGAAACATATTTATCAACCTCAGCAGAGTAGAACTCTCCCTGTACAAAATTGCTCATGCCACTTATCTCATATCTTCACTCAAGGCTCATGTCTTCAGTTGACTAACCTCTTGTGCATCTCAAAGGCTAATTTGAATTATACTTGACGCCATTGAGTGGTTTCCCGTGCATTTCCTTTACCAAAATGAATGCTGTTAACCTTCTTGTCCCTCTCTCGAGCAATGTTGCTCAGACGATTGATGACTACCTTATACTCCAGCCAAAAAGAATCATACTGAATAGTAACCAGTCTCAGTTCTTCAAACTTATCCCTTGAAAACTGATGCCTTTGTTGCCTTTCTATATTTATGTACATACACGAGATCTAATAAAAGTAATTTGATTCCTTGTGATTTGGAGCATCTTTACATAGCATCGAACGAACTTCCATGATAGATCTAGGTGGCTCCAAATCTTTTGGTAGTAGCACATTTCCAAGCAACTGCTGCATTTGTGACGCAAAGGTATCGTCCAATATCTGCAATTCCAAACTTGGTCAAGATAATAGTCTTCTTTTTTACACTTATGTAAGGATACTATCTAAAGGACACTAGCATATAAATGGTTGTAATAGGCTGCTCATGGTATAATAATAACAGTTTTAAGAAGGCAAAAAAGGTATGCTTATGGCTTGGCACACTTCATTCCTCAGCATTATTGATAAAAATCACGTTTGGTGAATCCTTTTTATTGCACTTAAATTTTGTATTTGTTTTGAAGAAATACTTGTCAGGTATTGACGTATTGGTCATATTAGTGTACTGTTGATTAGGGTGTGTGTGTTTTCAAGTTTTCCTATTAGGATTTTATCTCCTTATTCACACTGTAAAAGTGCGAGTTTATACCAACTACTTGTTGAACTTCCCCCAATAATATCTATTAACTTATTTTTCATTATCAATTATTTGGTGAAGCTTCTGCCAACAATTTCCATCATTTATAGGCTAAAGTGTGCACCGCATCTTAAAATACATGTATATTAGTCCTTAAAGTGATTGCAGAAGTAAATCTATTCACTTTATCAGATTCAATATCACACATTTTAGACAAGGTATCAGGATCTGGATAATGTAGTAATGCTACAAAACTGAAGGAAAAACAGGCTTGTAAAATTGTTCCAACACTTTACAGGATTGCGTATTATTTAGTTTAGACACGGTCTTTGTGGAACAGTTTGTATTAGATAATTTTTTATGTATCAGCTAAATTTGGGTTTATCATGTCTTAAGTAAGTCTTAACATTTTCTTAAGTCGTACTCACAACTTCATCTAGTTTAGAAACTATGCCAAGTACATCAAATGATAAGATTCCTGCAAGAAAACCATGGAACAAACTCCTACTTACCGCAACTGCAATTCGTGAACCCTTGTACCAAGACCTGTTTTCTTTTCTGTTCTCTAAGAAACTTAGCACATCCTGCACTCAAATAGAACAAGTTAAGATAGATGAATAATAAACCTGCAGTGACTTTTTGGATATAGCTTTCGAAACTTACTTGGCCCATGCGGTCCCAGTATCCACGGCAAATAGCAATGAAAACATGAGTCTCAAAAATAGAATGGAGTTGATCTATAGTCGATGTCAGCTGATCTTTCAAGGGTTGCATTCTACTTCGGACATCTAACTCTACCACTGTTTCCTTACAGTCCTGGATGATTTTCTTTAGCTTCGTCGTGTTCTGCACTTTAGTCTATGGTATGTGGAAGCAAGTTAGTATATATTTTTCTCAATAATTAACTTTTATTGATTGAAAGATCCAAGTTAACATCTAAATACAATGTCTGAAGACTCTGAACCCCCCATATAAGCAATATCAGATTTAATCAATACTACTAGAAATAATAATTGTTTCTTATTTATAAAAACTTCAAAACATAGGACTCACAATTTCACAGTTGGACTTAATCATAACTAGTCAATGTATCTCTATCGGTATCATCACATTGAAAACTAATGTTGATGTTTTAATTCCTTTTTTTCCAAAATTATTTCTTTAAACTTTTTATTCCAGGTTAATATACAGACACTCAAGGAATGTTTGTTTCAAGAGAAAATTATCCTAAGAAAATGTGTCAAAAGTAAAGAAAAAAGAGAAGGAAAAAGAGCAGGAGAGAATGGATAACATGATTTTTGATGATGATCTCTATCATTTTTAACAAAGTATATGGTCATCCTCAATTGGAGACCCTTTTCCTTCTGTCTCTCATATTTCTTCTCTTTTTTTTAGTTCTTCATATGAAAAAATTCTTTTGAAGAAAACACAACCTCTATGCAAGATCCAACTCAAAAGGGGGCGTGTGCAAAGAACAAGTCCCTTTAAAGAAATACATGCCAGTATACCACACATATTCCTTAATTAACGTTACTAATTGGACCATTAATTGCTCATAGAAATTGGCACAATGGTAGGGTTGACTGAAACTTTTACCAAGAACATTTTAAAAAGCGCAAACGAAAATTCCAACATTTAGACCAAATGATGGAAATCAAATTTGTACATAATGCCATGATGTGAGTGCTACAACTAGACCTTTGTATCTTGCATATCCAGTGTCATAACCACAGTGCATATATATGTGAAGATATGCAACGTATGTTAACTTATACACAAGCAGAAAAGAACAGAAACATCATTGCTTTACATGTTTGTGCTTCCCACCATAATTTAAGAAAACAATTTTAACCTGTTTTTCTAAATCTTTATACAATTACTAATTCCATCTCCTCTTCCAAAACCCATATCTTTATATTCTATGGTAAACCCAACAATAAGATGGACAAGAAAATGAAATTTTTATGGTAACCAAACAAGAAGACAAACAAGAAAATGAAATTGCCAAGGAAAGAAGGGTACTCACATTCTCGGCAAGTTTCTCTACCACTGCTTGCAGGTAATTTCTGAACTTGGCTCTTAGCATCACTGTTATTTCACTCAGACGCTCCCCAGGGACTGTGTTACCCCCATCAGGAATGCAAGAACCCCATGACTTTAACTGAATCTCAATCTTGGGCCGCAGTACATCAAGCATCCTCTTCATAGAATTCAGAAGAATTCCTAACTGAAATAGCAAAAACTAACTATTCAGTCAAGGAAATACGCAAGAAACCTTAAGAATCTAGGAGAGAATAGCTCATAGCTCACCTCCTCCGGGACAATGTAAGTGCACACAGAGCGTGTCGCAAGTTTCTGGACATATTTGAGCCCAAACTTCTTAGGCATCATATTTTCCTTCAATGGAGATAAAACGTCTGCATACTGCTTCTCCAGAGCCTCAACCACTGCCTTTTCAACATCTGCAAGGGCCTTTTACAGATGTGCCATGCAAACAAATTAGACACCCGTTAAATTCAGGCCAAATTAGACACCCGTTTAATTCAGCATTATTAAAAGAAAAAAAGAAAAAAGAGGGTGGTTTGAATCTCGACATACATTTTCCAGAACAAAAGTATATTCTGGCCAGCGGCAAATGATGACCTCATACTCGTTTAGGGTTTCTTTTAAGTGATCATACATATCATCCACAAAAGGAGTTGTTGAATGTTGTGTTCTGACTCCTGACCACTTTATCTGCAAATATGCACAATATAATCAGTTTCTACAAACAAATTGGAAATTTAAAACAATTAAGATAGGGTAAATTGGCCATCTACTAAAGAATTTCAGTAAAATATCAGCGGAACATGTTGATAAATCAACTAAGTCTATGTACTATTAGTGAAAGGATTAAAAAACTCAATCTTCTCCTACCTAAAATTGACAGGTAATTAATTAGACATACTCTTCCTTCTGTAAATCTTGTTGCATTTAGCACAAATAGGAATTGCAATCGAAATGCTACCAGCAGCATATAAAACATGAACAATTTTCCTCATTAGTCCAAGATGCAGGAAATTACAGGTCAGTTAGCAGCAGAAAATGTGTAAACAGATTTCCTTGGGATTTTGATGATCACAGGAATTAAAATCACAAAGAATAAATAACAAATAAAGTTAAACTTATGAGAACAAAAATGTAAGAATGTTCAAATATGCAGTGAAAATAGGTGAGGGAAATTTGAAGGCCAAGAACCCCAAAATATCAGATTTATACCTTATCTAATTTGCAAGACTCGAGTAGAGAAAGGCGTTTGTCTTGAATCCAGAGAATAATATACAGGTGAAACAACTCTTTTGCATCAACTCCTCCTTTCACGGGGCTACAGAAAATTGTAGACGATATGAGTCAACATATACTTCCAAAATTTTCTGAACGGCGGAAACTATCAACAAACTTAACTTACTTAATGTTCCATCCGGCAAGATCCCTCTGAAGATCTGCAGTTGTAATAACAAGTTCTGCTACAGGCGGTGATGGGCCTGTAGGAGGGCATGAGACAAGGAATGCACGCAATCTAGAGCAAAGCTCCACACTATAGATGGATGAGGAGATGTTTGGAAGATCTATAAAACTGCAAACAAGCCACAGAAATCTGCATCAGTTATATGATTCAAATAGTATAAGTCTGCCATCACCAAACCAATCTCAAAACAGAAAGCACGTGTACATTTTCCATGGGAAAAACACAAGGTGGAGATATTCTGTATATCACTATCTTTACACATTCAGCCAATAACAGTAACAACTCTGTAGAATCTCTAAATATATGTTTTCCAAAAGTTTGTGTGCTAAAAATGTGCCTCAAGTTTTCTCTAACTTTCTTTCAGACATAACAATAAAGTAATCATGAAACTGCAATGGAAGGCACCACAAACTCACAGCACCGCCTTGTCCTTTTCTGTTTATACTTATTCCCATAACCTAATAAACCATTACATTTGAAAAAACAAATTTAGGCTCCCGTTTTAAAACTGAGATCCGAGATCCAGAGAATACAAGTACACTAAATAATAAGGATGGCCAATTTCAAGGCAAATCTCTAAATTAGAACTACCTAGGGAAGGTACTGACTCCAGGTCTACTCTCCGATCGTTCTACGAAGTGAATACATCATATCCGTAAGGGGAGAGGATTCTAAAGTCATTTAAACATTTCTGGTCAGTATCATCTCCGAGAAACTGATTCATTCTAACCTTTGTTTGGGTGGTGATTGGGCAAATTTTCTTCGTAATGATCACGAAAGAGGCATCAATACAAATATGTGTTCCCTTTGAAGCCACAAAAGAGTCGGTTCCCCATATCCTCCTTCACTGCATGCTATATTCTCGGATTAAAATTCTTTTACGTGTAGTAATTGAGGTCATCTGAAACAAAAAAAAGTAGTGAAAAATTCATTCCTCACATCCTTCTCCATCCACCGTCTTCTTCTAAGACTTACGAGGTTGATTTATTTTTTTTGGCAAAATGAGAGATCTAGGAAGTTTTGGCAGGTCATTTATATACTTCGTCCCCTTCCTCTTCTCTCTCATAACGTGCATAATCCACTTTCGCATCAAACAACCTAATGGAGTAAGTTAGAATATTTGGAAGGAAACGGAGGAAATACATGTCTGTGGCAAGGGCCATCCGGCCATTTCAAATTCTAAATATCATTGAGCTAAATTAAATTTAACTAAAAAAATTATGTGTTGAAAGCTGAAGCTCATATGCAGTGCTTTTCTCAGAATTGATGGAACTTCCATTAGAAAGTGTCACAGACACCAAAATAAATAACACTGACCAATTAAAATTTCCACATTATATCACCAGGGAAATCTCCATAATTTATTCAAGGCACCAAATAACACTTTTACCTAGGAAGCACATGTTGATTGTGGATCTCTATATCCGTAAACACCTCATTTCTAATATTCAAGCAAAGAGATTTCATCTTTTCATAAGCAGTTGAAAGAGACACAACATCCATTGATGTGCCTTCAGTGTTGCCCGTAACATATTCATCTGTCTCAGCCAAGTGTCTTCTTGATCTCTTTTTTGCTGCGGCCTGCACCGATGAACACCATAAAGAAAGAATGGAAATGCAATCACAGATTCACAACAGAACAAAGCCTTGTTGCAGGGAGAGGAAGAAAGATTTCTGACCTGGAAATAGCTGCACAATTTCAACTGTGCCTCTGGAGACAGTATATCATGGATAAGAGTGTACAGCTTCACAGCAGGAGTCAAAGCAGGAGCTGGAGATCCAGTTGCAGGCCTAAACACATCCATCATTCCTGATGGCAATGTGTCGTCCAATGATTTATAGTTCTCAAAAACCAGAGAAAGAATCTGCTCAATTTGTTCTTCAACTTCCCCTAAGATGCGGTTCTGGTAATAAAAGCAGGCACTCATGTTTTGTTAGTGAATTTCAGTGAAATCCAAGGTTCGTCCATAAAATGAAAAATGAACATGTAACAATAATACTAACTTTTTAGTAAAAATAGAAAAGAAAAAAAAAATACTAATAATAAAATGAGTATATAGTATTACATAAGTGCTAATGATCGCAGAAAGGGTGGATTTTTCTTTTCTTCAGGAAGCTATCCTAATTCTCACGTGTACACATATACTGACCAAATATACAAATACTCAAGCAAACAACTGACCAATCCACTTGAAAGTGTACCAAGAATATATACCTCCTGATGACTCAGTTGACTCTTAGAATGGCCCTTGATAATAACCGGCAATAGCAAATCATGCACCAAGTTGAGACAGTCTGCTGTTGGTGTTGCCACATCCATGACATATGAAAGATATCTGTTGTAGATAAGTCAGAAACATGTTCGGCTTAAAAAAGCAAAAACTATTAGAAGCAATTTAATTTTGTCCAGGATGTCGATACCAATACCTTAATCTAGTATATGCATCTGAAACCCCATAGTAGGATGCGAATTCGGTAAGTAACCACTTCCATGGACCATCTAAAAACAAATTTCTTTGCTGAAAATGCTGAACTTTCATTGCAACCTCCAAAAGTAAGTCATATGCCACAGTTTCTGCAACAGAGCCACACTAAGAACAAAATAGAGAAGGAATTAGATAGCAGAAAACATAATAAAACATCAATATATTTTGCATAAATTAACCCTGGAGCTCTTCGTAATAGTGCTGGGTTTAGTACATGAAAAGTTGGATGACTAATCTAGAACATCCTATTGGCAACTCACCAGGATGGCCATGTATATAGTGTTTCTTGTCCCCACTTTAACAACCATTATCAAACCATGTGACTTCATTCAAATAAACCAATGTTTTACGGCTCCTTGAAGACATCTGAGCCAGTGTCTCAAGTCATAAATACTTAAAATACAGTGACTCAAAAGTCAAAATGCACTTAAAACTAGGGAGAATTTAATATTTCTGACACTAAGATCGACAAACAAACTGTGTCCATAATTGAAGTCTAGACTTTCTTTTTTCTTTTTTAATGTCTACATTCGAAATTGGTTCAATTCAATTAAACTAACTGAATACAGTGTGTTAGACAATGGGTGCTACTGCTTAGAGGATTAGCATAAGTAACACCTTTTCTCCCTGAATCTAATTGAAGGCATATTCCATAGGTCACATATATAGTTGTAAAAAAATTTCCTTAATTATTTATTTAGTACTGAAGATCATCAAACCGTCCTCTAATTAGCACCGTACACGTGACATGATAATCTCGTCAACAGAACAAAGCAGGCCTGATTGCATGCTCAATCCAACGAGGCCCAGACAGCAGTAAGCCCACTATTGACAGATTCCAGAACGTTGAACCTGAATTGCAATGTGCCACTAAGCCCACACGTCATGCGGTCAAGCCCAATACTCGTAAGCCCTGATAAGGCAAGAGTGAGCTCTGATGGGAAATCGACCCAAGACAGGCAATCCAGCAGTACATCAATTCCTAGAAAACAAATACTAGAGTATAAGTCGGGCAAGAAAACTTCCTTGCATGGACTACACTCAGAAAGAGAAACCTCTCCTGCAGAGCTAGGAGCAAGAGTCGTGTAGGAAAACTATCCCACATGGACAACTTCCAAACAGGAAAGGATCTCCAGCAAGATCCATTTCCCTTAACTATGCCACCAAAGGCCTAGCTGAACAAAGACTCCTACACTATAAAAGGGAGATAAGGGTCGATGATCTTAAGGTACACTACATAATACAAATTTACAGCTTTAAGCCTCCCCTAAACCTTATCTAACTTAAGCATCGGAGTGTCATCGGCTGCCACACGGTGGTCCTTTGCTCACGTGTGCTACCTGTGCAGGTCTAGGTAAGCAGTGAGGAAGAAGTGCAGGAATTGACTACATCAAATACTATTATTATCGTTGTTAGTTTGTTGGGTGGGTGGGGACCCTGATACCATTTGGTGGTGTTTACAGGAATGTTGGGTGTGCTTCTTGTTGTTTTGAAGGAAAGAAAAATATGGACAGATGGCAACTAATTTGGAGGAAGGGAGGAGGGTTTAAAATGTGCATGGTCACATTACGTGTCGGCACCTGTAGTGGGTAGTGGGTGGAAAACTTAACTGGGTAGTGGGTGGAAAACTTAACTGTAGACTGGTGAACTTTCAAAAACAATTTGTAAGGCCACTAATGAAAATGTTGAAATATTGTCATAGGCGCGTGTGATAACTCACACTCAAAGAATAAAAGGGAATGCAAGCACAACATGCACTAATGGGATCTAAAGGCAAAAGAAAAAAAATTGTGCTGACAGAAGAATCTATATGTGGTGGAGAGAGAAATCTGCACTTTTTAAACTTGAGTCGAGTAACTTTTGATCCAGATATTGTTGTTCCATAAAATTGTATTTTCAGAAAGTTGTATTTCCACTTCCTTTGTCCACTCTTTTCTGATTAGGAAAAACAGATATAAGCCAGAAGAAACACCTTTGAAGCTGCAGATAATGATTGTCCTGGCCTAAATTGTTTCAGCTATAATCCCATTACCCTAGAGATTTGATGTCCTTCAATGCATATGAGCATCTGAAACTGTTAATCATACACTCCTAAGTCACTTCTTAAAATAAGTCAGACAAGACAATAGTTGTGCAACACAACACTGTAAAAGTTGCTCATCGTAACTTGTTTGAGACTATAAATAATTATTATTTTTGTACTTTATGTTATAGAGGGGTGTTGACATGTGGAAACACTGGGTGCCATAAAGGAAGCCTGATAACATGCACCAAATGCATCAAGATGAGTGGAGCACATTCGTAGTTAAAGCTTGAGGTTAATAATTTACACATTCGATTTGATGTCAACCATCAATATAACCAGAAGAAGACATGATGTGATTTCTTTCAGATTAAGAAGACTCGGTACCTTGAGATGACTATTCTCATCTTGACTAGTTGAGTAATTTATGTAGAGTTGTAGTCTGCCAACCAGCTCATGCTCGGGCTCGCGATAAATAGTCCACCAGCGAACCTTGTCACCCTGCATTAAACTGATATATAAGCTCATAGAAATACAATACGCTTTCATAATATTCAGGATGATACAAATCTTACCGGGTCCTCGGCAATAGTTGCCACTTGAGCAAGGACACGACCACAAGACTTCCCTTTGGAATCCTGGACTTCAATAATTAAATCATCTCCTAAACTATCTGGAAAGCTGTATTACGATAGCAAAAAATGTCAACATACCAATTCACCAGTTTATACACAATAGCTCTATGTAATGCATGTTAATATTAAAAAGGAACATGACAAGGAATATAACATGAAACATGTTGGTACAAGAATACATACAACACATGTGTTTCACCAGATCCTGGTTGCATTCGAACTGCCTCCTCTTCAGTTGAACTTTTCATTCTCAAAAGACATGAGTGTGTCTCTGAAAATCATACAGAATATGTCAAGGGATAAACCGATGATTTTAGTATACCAAACCACAAAAAGGAGTCAACCAGTAGAGTTGATATCCCCATACACTCGTAAACAAGAGGCTATATCATGGATGAGGAATAAGCATCTGATAAACACCAAAGAATTTTCAATCTAAGGGACTTTCACCCATGACTTCAATAACCAGAGCAGCAAGACTTCAACAAGCGAAACTATGAATCATTTCTTGCTCATTGAGATTTAGTAAGTTTAAAGAGCAACGTACAAAATTATCCTCTGGAGAGAGTATAGATGGTCAATTCAAAGATACCTTGCACTACTTCATACGATACACTGCTGCGAACACGCAGAGTTGTTACTCCGATTTTCAGGAGTCCTGACACCTGCTTAACATATTCAGCACTGGCATGCATATATGCCAAGCTATGCCTTGAAAAAGAACTGTTGGCAGGCACTCGAGGTGCCACACGAACTTTCCTAACTGCTTCCCATCCAGAAGACAGTGTTGACTGTAAATTGGAAAGGTGATACTTGAAGGCTTCCATTTTTACTGGTGATGGTTTCAGAGATGAAAAGGCACACCCTGTAGGCGCATCCAACCCCATTTTCACTTTACGAACTGCATTAGGAACAAAATGTCAAGATTAGAGATCTTTCAAAGCGACTTATACTATGCTCTGACAGAAGAATACTGCAATAAAATGATACAGCACCTTGAACTTTCATTTTACCAATGACTTTCTTAGGTTTTGGTGCAGTTCCTTCACTAATAAGCTCTGAAGAACGTTTTGACAATAGTTCTTCTTCCGATTGCAACAATATTTGCTGTAAACTGTTGTAGAACATAAGAGAAAAATATAAAGAGTTAGAAGAAAAATTAGTGAGAAGAACAAAGACTACTAAGTACCTAAAGATAAAGTCAATGCCTTGGAACTGTATCAATTTTGTAAAACAAAGAACAAAGACTACTAAGTACCTAAAGATAAAGTCAATGCCTTGGAACTGTATCAATTTTGTAAAATAAACAGAAATGACTCAAACACTATGTTAGATGCACATTCTTTACAAAAAAATAATATTTGCTATTAAAAATGCAGTAGTCCTTACCAACAAAATAAATATAAAATAACACACATTCATTACGACAGTACAGCCATATTCACTCTAAAAATGCACCATGTTGCATCCCCCCTAAATGTACGTATTAAAAATAGAGTGATGGAGAGTGAACTTACCCAAAAGCATCACGGAGTAGTGCACATTCATTTTCCAAGAAGATGGGAGCCTCCATGCAACCCCTGGCCCATGAGTGAAGACAAAGCCGAATACATGCATCATATGATATTACTGCATACCACGGTCCCAGTCCACTGAATCAAATTTACCACACATAAGATTTAGATCTGAAGCCAAGCAAAAATCTAACTGTACAAGGCATACAGACTTGCTTTATTGTACCTTGCATGAAAGTTCGGGAGACGAACAGGTAATGAACCAAAAGATGGGGCACCTTCAACACCAGCAGCTGCCCTGTGACATGATGAAGTCAAGTACTTACTCAAATTCTCAACAAAAAAGTTTTGGTTACACGTGTGTATGCGCCAACACAAGCACAAACTTTTGTTGAGGAAAAAGAGGATTGAAAAAAGGGAAATATTACAAACCTCCCAGACTGGTCTGGACATCTATTACCACTTCCATCCTGAGCGTCAAACCCCAGAACTGTGGTTTTGGATGCGTTTGGCTCGTTTCTGACAGAGGAAGCTTTTGATTCTAGACTGCACGGTGTAGCAAATGTTCCTACAGGATTTACCTCCGCATCTTGGTTAACATTCCGACCATAACCACTAAATGGAGGTGCAGTAGGCATTTCATTATCGGTAAGCTTCTTATTCTGTAGGCCTCTTACATGAAAGACCTGGATAGCCATCTAACAAGGTAAGGAGCTCACAACTACCTGAACTGTTAAATGGTAAAAACAAGTCGAAATATCTGTAAGAGCTATAAGTTCGACATTCACATGAATCATTTTTCTTAATGGAAACCTTCCTCGTGATCATTTGTAGTACATTATAATATGAATGAAAAATCTATATTTTTCCAGTTTACCAAAAAAAAGACACCCTTTTATGTCCTTCAGATTCATATTGGAGAAACGTGTACAACAAAGGTTTTTGGTGTTCGCCGTAGAAGTGCCTATACATCACTACCTAGATGAAGCAAATACAATCAGCACCAAACATGTGACAAGTTGTGATGTAAGTGTGTGGTGCAGAACATAGAGTAACCATTGATAAGGGATGATAAATTGATTAAGGCTGCATTCCATAATATGTCAAGAAGCTATTTCCTGAAAGAAACTAAGCATTAAGCCAAATATCCAGTATCTTTAGATATTTCACAACTGGCGATATTTATAATATCAAATTATTGCTACAAATAATAGTTTCAAAATCTGTTAACTTCTCATAATTGTTTCTCCTCTATTTTTGCATAATTTGAAACCATGCTTGACCACACCATCACAGTGCTTCTACATGAAGTATACAACTATTTGTTTTTAGTTCCCAAATGTTATGTTGTCAAGTCGCTCACTTTTTTCTCTGACACCTTACTTCAAGTAAAACGAAGACAGAACAACAACGCTACCTAAGGCGCTCGCCTTTGGCTTCTTGGATTTTCTCTTATTCTCTAACACCTTAATGTCTGGGGTCAAGGGGCGAGGCTTCTTCTTCTTCTTACACCATTTGTTGAGTTAGGGCACCAATGAAGCAAGAAACATAGAAACCAAATCACTGCTTCCTCTTGATCCAATGCAGCCATCTCCACTTCTCCGAGGTTCCTCTTCTTCTAAATTTTATCAATGTAACACTGTAAGACTATAAAGAACATACAAAAATAGGTGACTTACTTGTAAGTCCCCAAGATTATCAACTCCTAATCGGCACACAAAGAATCAAAGAAAAAGGATGACCGGAAAGCTAAACCCCATCGACATTCAAAACTGCCACTGATCCAAAATATTAAACCCTATTGTTGAAAGCTTTTCTTTTCACATTCTTCCAAAAAAAAA
This sequence comes from Berberis vulgaris, assembly GCA_963556465.1. Lineage (NCBI taxonomy): Eukaryota > Viridiplantae > Streptophyta > Magnoliopsida > Ranunculales > Berberidaceae > Berberis > Berberis vulgaris. The sequence goes on along the minus strand of OY747134.1, from coordinate 69,224,271 downwards.
GAGGCAAAGGGGATTGGGTCTCTGGTCATCCTTCTTTCAAGGGGATTTTCTAAGAAATGTGACCACAAACTACCAATCCAGATACAATGGAGATGGAAAGTACTTGCTGACTTCACCCCACACCTTATCGATGTCCATACCCTGTTTGGTTTGTAACATGTTCCACCTGACCATCACATGAAGAAAGATACCCCATACTACACTCCTCTAGAAGATGGAAAGTACTTTCTGACTACACCCCGCACGTCGAGCATACCTCATTGATGTCCATACCTCAATACATTTTTAATATGTTCCACCACACTGTCCAAGAAAGATGCCAACACTCCTCTCGAAACCAAATTCTTATGGAAGTTGATATTTGCTCCCATGGGAAGATTCCCTACACATTGTCGATGTCCATACCCTACTTGGTTTGTAACATGTTCCACCATACTATCACATGAAGAAAGATACTCTAGACTACACTCCTCTAGAAGATGGAAAGTACTTTCTGACTACACCCCGCACATCGAGCATACCTAGTTGATGTCCATACCCCATTAAATTTTTTACATGTTCCACCACACCATCCAAGTAAGATACTCTAGACACCACTCCTATCCAAACCATATTGTTAGGGAAGTTGATATTCGCTCCTGTATGAAGATTCCCACAGAAATATATGACCCCACTAAGAGACCTCTATCCTTGTCATCCTTAGTCATCATCCCAACCCAACAACACAACAAGTATACTTGAAAGTTCCAAGACACCGTGCCATCAACCTCAAACCAAACTCAGCCAATATCCAACACTTCTTATCACACAAAGCATATAACCTTGGAAATTTATCTGTAACGCAACATCCCAGGCCCAACTATCACCCAAAACATTATTGCCTCTTCTTTCAAAATACTACTACCATTTGCACAAATTGGGTGCTTCAGAAGCCAATTAGACCCCAAAAGATCACACTCATCTTTAATAGCCTCTTTTCGTGCCATATCTCCACAACCACTAGTTGAGCATTGTATTCATCATTCATTTTTGGAGGACAAATACCGAGACTAGCCACCTGCTTAGGCAAGCAAACTAGATTCCAACTCAAACCATGGAAATCTTTGTCCTCCACACTCCCATACCTTCCTCGCTACTGAACAAACACATAGTATACACATAGCAAGCTTGTCGTTTCCATACAATTTTCTTTTTTGGTGGCCTAACCACATAGTATACACATAGCGAGCTTGTCGTTTCCGTTTAAGGATATCAAAATGTGAGAGGTGTAAACATTTCATGTTGCCAAAAGACATACTCTCTTGCTTTTTCCTCGTTTCATTTTTCTTTTCTTAATTTTAAAGCTTCATTAGTAGGTAAGTATGTAACTATCTAACTATGTGATGGTGACATTCATTGCTGGATTTTGTTAGCTATTAAAAAAGTCATTATTGCTTAGATACGATGTCATCTGTATTTTTTTTAGAAATTTCATATTTGTTTTCAATTTTTGCTCGCCTCACCTTTCTCAGGCACCAGGGGGTCGCCTTGAACAGATTGCCAAACTGTAGCCTAATGAACAACGATGACGAGCTGTATTACAAATGTTTATTATCCAACCAAAGAATTTGCTCCTCTATATAACTTATAAACCATTTTCTTGGCAACTACTCATATATGGAATACAGTAAATAAGTACGCAATGAATGCCAGGCTAAGAACTTCAATAAGATTCTTAATACTAGAATGGTAACATTGATTAATATACCAATCAAGATGCAAAGACCTTCATGTTCATCATAGAAGTGATACTTGCAATTTTAAGTGATAAGATTGTAACAACAGCAAGAATAAACATGTAACTAACACAAGTTCTGTGCAACCCCACTATAAATTGTACTCAATGTACAAAAGCAATAAATAACGAAAAGAAAAAAAAAAAAAAACTTTGGATCAAAATCATACATCTAAATCGAGTTCAGGTATGCTTGCAAATGTCATGTGCTTAAATCTCAACGGAAATAGAATAACCCTATCTGAGGACGACATTCCATTTGCTACTAATTTGTTGCATACAACTACAGCTACTGTCAATATACATGAATACATCAACATACTTTGATGGGTTCTTGTGCCAAATTCACAATGATAATTGCATCGTCACTCACACATTTGTCCGTGCCATTGTTTTGTAGGAATTACCTAACAAACTATCTCCAGACTCAACCTACTGGCTCATCCTAAGTAAACAGTATAAACTGAGAATTGGACTAGAATCAAATTCTAAATAAAACAAAATAAACAGAAATACGCAATCAAATTGAAAATAAACGTAAACAAACCTTTTTATCAGAAACCACAACATTAGACCGTGAAGGGACACTAGAAGAGTATCCATCAGATGTGCAAGCTCCTCTATAAGGCACATACACATTGTTGCTCCCAACTTGTGTGGAGGCATATTCTGAGCTCATTGCCGAATCCGACCACTCATCCTCCTCCACGGGATCATGGCACCCAGCTGGGTACCTACCACTTGCTTTTCCAAATGATCCCTTGGGTGCATTCCCCTGATGCCTTCCAAATGCTTCCCTGGATGAGCTAATTTCGGAATACACGCTATCACTAGCGTAATTCGACTGCCTCGACATCGGAACTGCAGTGTACCTCTGCTCCACATTGCTCTGCGGAGACGAATCAAGTGAATACCTCCCACCCACATAACTCTCATCTTCTGAATCAGTAGCTATCTCCATGTCAGACCCCAATTCACTATCAATCCCATTAACAGGTATAGCCCGGGCAACCGGAACCACCCCAGATGGCAGATGCCCACTCCTGAACTTCGACGTGGGTGGCAACCCAAAACCCCCTCTACCACCACCACCACTTGTCATATTCCTCAATGGATCTAACCTTGAATGTTGATTTGATGAAAATGGGACTTCTCTCTGCTTCACCCCACCCCCCTAATTTCCAACAAAACCCAAAAATCAACATTAATTCACACAAAAACAACTCAAATTAAGCACAAAATCAATAATTTCATCTTCAAAATACTAACCTCTCTCACCCATCTAACTGCATTCTTATCTAGACCTTCAGTAAACATTCTATAAACCCAGTCGTCAAAAACCTGAAACAAAAAAGGGTTTTCTTTCTTATCAATGAGAACACAAAGCACGACCCAACAAACAAGAAAACAAGATCACAAATTTATGCTTCATAACTGAAAAGATGAATGAACTACTTACAGTGAGAGAATCAACAAACAGTCCCAGAGAGATAGAGATGGAAGAACAAACGAATGAAGTCTGGGGTTCCCAAAAAAAAACCCTTCCTTTGTACTCTCCGAGAAGGAGAGATATCTTGCTCTGCTTTTGCCTTGCTTTAATCTGTTCTCTCTCTGTTTCTTTTTTCTCTCTAAAAAAAAATAATAAAAAACAAAAACTCTTATTTTCTCTCTCTAAAACCACGCAGCATCTATTGGGATTCTCCCTCTGCTTTTAATATTTTAAAAATCTTTTATTTTCTCAAAAGGACATTTGGTCCTTTGATTAGCAAAAAGGAACAGTTAGGTCCTTAAACTAAAATTAAAATTAAAATAAGCGATAAAGTAACGGGAAACTGACGTGGCGTAACGTTGGAAGTGTTTAGTGGGGCGAACGGGGGCTGACTAGTTGGTCCCACCATCTTCCGCAAAGAATATGATTTGATGCGGACAGATGTGTCGAAGTCCGATGCAACATGACACGTGGTGGATTTTAAGTACGTTGGTGGTGGGGTCATGGTTTATTCGTGGGTACATGGGATGGCATGCCAATGTCTTTAACGAAAACCTTAAAAGCGGAGCGGTGGGGAGGAAATGACAAAAGAGGGCCTGGTTGTTGCTTCGTGATTAAGGAAGTAACCATTTTTTGTTTAGTATGTAATGAGAGTTTATGGGTTTTTATGGTGATATTCCATTTTTGGACTAGATTTATTTGGGGAACGTTCACAATTTAATTTCACTATTTGGTTCTTTTCATTTTTCTATTTTTATTAATCACCAAAATTGTTGCTTAAATAGAGAAATGAAATATCATAAGAAATTTGTTGAAGAATTGTGAAAGAAAGAAAAAAAGACAATTTCGCATCTTATTCGCGAAAGGATGCTAATTTTATTATTGTTTTACTTTAAGAGTCTATTGTATATCATAACGTCGCTCAATTGGGGTATCACAAGTCCAAGGTTCAAACCATGTCAGAGGTATTAATAGTTTTATGATCCAATAAAATCATGATTTAATAATAATAAAATTTAATTGCTCTTGAACTCTAATTTTGTATTACATATTATGTTGTTAGTCTCTATTAGGGATAACGAAAAGTAGGGTTGAACGAAAAATCAAGTAAACTGCTCGAACAAAACCGAACCAACTAATTTAGTTTGGTTTTGTTTCGATTTCAGTTTAGTTTGAAATTTTTTTAAACTTTGACAGAAAACGAATAAACCACAGTGAATCGAACTAATAGGTAAGTTTATTTTTAAGATAATATATAATAATTATTAGATCATACATATTTTTCATCGGTTCGGCTTGCTTTGAATTTATGTCAAACTGATTGATATGGTTGGTTTGTGGTTTCATGTTGAAACTAAACCATGAAGAACCCCAATATGAAAATCATCTAGTGTGATAACTGATAACTTTTTTTTACGGTGAATATGAAAAAATAAGATACTAGGGACCAAGTTTTTGCAACCAGAGTGAGGTAGTGTGATATAGGGAGGTTGAAGGAATCATCGATGTGTTTATATGTATCTCGATGATTTAGTTAATCTCCTTTGATCGTGCCAAACCCTTTATGAATATTGCTCATAACTTATTACTACCTTAACCAATATTTAGATATATTTAAACAAATGCTTAAATTAATAGTAGGCACTGGTTGAATAAGTGAATTGGAGGGTTTTGCAATCCCGTAATGGGATGTGTTGGTTCATTCATGAGAGATTAGTGCTAAACACCTCACCTCGTGTAATCCTGAAGTAAGATAAAATAAGTTTATGGCTCTATGCAAATGATTCACCTCGAAATGTCACAAGCATGAGTTGCCTGTAATTTTTAATTTGTATATGGCATGTGCATCCACATCACATAGTGGTCCTATCACTCATATGTAAATGTTAAGTGTTAATAGTAGGGGTGTTAATCGGTTTGGTCGGTTCAAAGTTCGACAAAAACCAAACCAATAATTCGGTTCTCGGTTCAGTTTTCACATTTATCAAATAAATAACCAAACCCGAACCAAACCGATCGGTTCGGTTATTTTCGGTTTTATCCCTTTTATTCATTTTATTTTATTCATTTTCTGCTGCTACATACTACCGAGTTGGCTCTAGCACAAAAGGAATAAGCCAAAGCTACAAAGAATGGAAATAAGGAAATGAAGTTTGGTTTGCAAATGAGGAAAACCCAGAGACAGATAAAGTACAAATAAAATAAAAGAGAAAAAGAAGGGAAAGCAGTAAAGGAAAAAAACAAATGTCAGATGAACACATATAGTTTCAAGGCTCCGACTATTCATTTATAGAGAATTCATTCAAATTTTTCTTGCCTATTTTTCTTGATAATTCCATGAGATTAATTTTTTTTTGCCCTGCCTCTCATATACACAATACTATAACATCATACAAAAAACTATAACCATAACTACATTGTTTGTATCTTAATCTATCTCCACCACACCCATGTGATGATTTGAACAAGACTGAAACCTTCTATGACGATTTCACAAGTCTCGTAATTTCACCCTGCAAGAAGTTTTTTTTATCAAATCAGAAGTGTCGAAGTTGTCGCCATCACCATTGTTCATCTTTGTTGCATGCAAGCAAGTGAAAAGTTTTGTTTTCTTCAACAAGATTGAGTCAAATTCAGTCTCTTTAAAAACAAGATAAGGGAAAGGGTTCGGTTTGGTTGTTTTGGATGTGTGAAAAACAAAAACCGAAACCAAACCAAACCAACTCGATTTGGTTCGGTCGATTCGATCGGTTTTCAGTAACCAATTAACACCCCTAGTTAATAGTGAGATCAGACGACCTATTTTCAAATTGACATGATGATGCGTGTATTTATGGTTTGTGTTCAAGGAAAATAGAGCTTGTGAATTATAATAGGGGTGGGCAAAAATCGATTTAAATTCGGTTAACTGACTGAACCGATTTTCAAATTCGGTTCGGTAATCGAACCGAACTATGAGTAGAAAAAAATAATTTAAACCGAACTGAACTGATAACTGAACCGATTATAAACAGTTCAAAATCGGTATAGAATTTTGAACCGACCGATTAATTAGATATATATATATATAAATAAATAACAGGTAGGTGACAATACCTTATTAGTGCAACAAGTTTTCAATTTTGGGCTAAAAATTGGTCTGTCAAAAAATTAGGCATGTCAAAAGTTTGGGCATGTTTTATCGGTTTACAAATACAAAATCTGATTTCAGTTTCGGTTTGGGTTTTGGGCAAACCGAATGAAATCGGTTCGAAATTGGTTTGGGGCTCAAAATCAAACCGAACCGACATTGCCCACCCCTAATAAATAATTCCTTCATATCCAACCACTTGCACAATCCATGTCTCATATTCAGCGATGGAGCCAAGATTTTTGTTGAAGGGGGCGGAGTGATGAGTCATAGTTAATTATGATACAGCAAATAAGGCTCAAATCACGATCGTACACATCGCAAACATCATTTATCACGAAGACCAAGTGTTTCAGTCCAAGCCCGACTCGCAAAGCCTGAAAAGGCAGGTCCAGTCCTTAAAGCCCAAAAAGGCCAATCAGAACGGATCGTAATCAGAGACCCGAATCCAAGCCCAACAAATCCCTCCCTTAAATAGGAGAGACATTACAAATGAAACAAGTCATGGCGATAATCACTCCCCCAAGGACATATCTCAATGAAGGAGACTGTTACAAAGAACGTTTCAAAGACTTGGTCAACCAAGCCATGATATCTCGACGGATCAAAACCTTCCTCCGCCTCCATAAAATCGATCAGGTCAATTCGACCATCAACAACCCTTTTTCCAATCCATTGTTTCTACAATCTTCAATCTATCTGTGACTGCTGCAAGCTCATTATTGGTCGATACAAGTTTTCTTTCAACAGTGGTGAGCTGTGCAGAAGCGTCTGACTTAGCAGTAGCAAGCTCAGCGGTTAACTACACCACTCGTTCCTCAGCAACCTCACAACTAACAGATTGCCCAGCAGCAGAATGCATGGCTTCATCACGACCAGCCTTCTCACTGGACAACTCATTATCAACAGCATTCAGTTGATCACGAAGTTTGTTCAACGCGGTCTTCGAGGTTTCAAGTTCAGTAGAAATTTTGTCCTAGACAGCCTCTACTTTCTTCAATGAGGCATGAGCTGTCTCAGATGCGTTCTCCTGCTCTGCACACTGCGCCTTCAGCACATCAAATTGACGATGAATGTGGGAAAACACCAATGCATGCTCTGCCATATTTCTCTCCACAAGGGTCAGCTGACCATGCACGACATTGTAATCCGACCCCAACATAAGTGAAGTGATTCATCCCATCCATTATATGCTTGAGATCTTGGTCAAAGTGGATATTGAGCTAATGCACGGGCATCGAAGCCCTCTCAACCAACCGCCTATGTCACTCGATAAGATTACGCGCACTATCCTGCACGTCCATTTTTGTAAACTAGCCGAACTTCCTATCGATTTAATACGAATGTCTTCAGGATTAGGTTCCTTCCAACCAATCTATGGATGAAGGACTTGGGGATCATAAAGAATTGAAGCCCCGCCCTCAGTAGCCGGATGGACAGTCGACATGGCAGTGATGACAGAAAAACCACTATTGCCATTTTTCTTAGGAGTAGCGGGAACAATAGTGGGACGAGCAAGAAGGAAAATAGACAATTCTACCACATCAGTAACACGATCAGGAGAAGAAGGAGGAGAATACTTAGAACTTTAACCACGGTCAACGTCTTCCTTGTCATACATTGGGTTGTACTGGAAGTCGCCTATGGTCTTCGTGGTAGTCTGGTCACGAGATCACTCCATAGCAAGCTGAAACATCTTATTGTTGAGGACACGAGGGTCATCATCAGACCACTTGGCAAAATTAGGCACGCCATGAGTAGAGATGAGGCTCATATCTTGTTCATCCAACGGAATGACACCTCATTATTGCTCTTCTCTAGATCTTGATTTATCTCCTCAGCTTCTCGAGCATCAAGTTGAGCCTCATATTCATCACCTTTTCCAGACGATCTCATATGAGGAGCAGTCCGAGTGGCACCATAAATAGAACCAGCAAGCCGCTTCTTATTTGAGACACGGTCGGGGCTAATAGCTAGTTGCTTCGATGGACTGGCAGGCCTAGGGAGTTTCCTTTTTTCTAGTGGTCGAGCCAGCAGTAACAAGAGCATTGAGATCCGTAACCCTCCTAGCGGAACTCACTTTCTTTCAATGCTAATATCACCAATGCTAATAGGAACAACATATCCCCCCCCCCCTCACCAGAAACGATGATATTGCCAGCACGAGCAATAGTAACTTCAGCAACTCGAGCTTCAGTGAACGTCACACGTTCCACCTCATTTTATAGTGTACAAACCACTGCGTTCGACAACATCCGGGCAAGAAAGGCCTCCACAGGGACTCGAGGAATCCTTAAAAACCGATCACAGATCGCCTGCTCCTTTGCAGTCAAGTGCAGTTCTTTTCACTTCTTAGGCACCTGGAACGGCCGCATAATTTGCCGATTCTACAACTTGAAGTAGCCATAATCAAGGGACTCATAAGACCATTATCTCGACCAGCCCCTGTAATCATCATTAAGCTTCCTAAAACATGTAGGAGAACAGATAAAACACATATGATTACTACTTACAACGAGCCCCACCACAAAGTGCAAAATATTGGAATTCAGAGGAATCCCGGATGAATATCGCCATGGTCAAAACCATCATCCTCAGCCGTTGGGACCCATTTGAGCAGGAGCAATACCCCAAAAATCCAAGTACTCCCATGAGATCTCTGGGGCCGAAAGCCTAATACTCGATTGGAAAATGCCAAGTACAACACAATGTAACCAGGCCTTTGACGACAATGATTGTCGTCATTCCTAGGCAAGATAATCTCAAGATCTGACGACTGTGAGAAGTCACGGTGAACACTATTCAAAGTCACGTGCGACACTTTCTTGGGCAAAAATAATGCCTCGCAGATCTCAAGCGCCTCACCACTTAGCATATTGACAACAAACATGAAAAATAAGTCGTGAAAAGAAGAAAACGAATAAGAAGAGAAAAATAAACTCTGATGATGGAAATAACGTAAAGAAATAAACACAAATTTCACACCCCCTTTTATAGGGTTAGGCAATGAAAATATTACTAATGGGAAGACATGCGATATATGATGGCTGCACGAAATCCTAAAAATTGCAACGAAACGATCAGGGGAATGAGACATCAGAATAACAATCATATCGATAGTTGTTAACGGCATTAAATGTAATGCAATGATCAAGTCGAAAATCCAACCGCCGTAAAGTTAGTGGCCAAGCATGCCCACTACCTAAGGGAGGAGTAGCTAATGATACAAGAAATAAGGCTCAAATCACGATCGTACACGTCGCAAACATCATCTATCATGAGGACCGAGTGCTTTAGTCCAGGCCCGAACCACAAAGCCCGAAAAGGCAGTTCAAGTCATTAAAGCCCAAAATGGTCCTTTAGGACAGATCGTAAACTCAAATCCAAACCCAACAAATCTCTCCCTTAAAGAGGAAAGACGTTATGAAGGAGACGAGTCATGGCGGGAATCACTCCCCTAAGAACATATCTCAACGAAGGACGAGACTGCTACAAAAAAGGCCTCCCCTCACCACACCCTACATGCTCAAGTCACGTAGAGAATTAATAACAAACATTAGATAAGGTAAAGAAAACATTCAACAAAGGTATGCAATTTCAATTAAACTCTGTCCAGATTAAGCTTTCTCCTACATATTTATTGACTTAAGCATCAGAGTGCCTTTTTTTACCCGAGGGGGAGGGTGAGGGTTGGAGCCCAATAGGCCCTACATATTTATTTACCCTACATATTTATTTACCTGAGGGGGAGGGTGAGGGTTGGAGCCCAATAGGCTCAGGCCCATGCCAAGAGGGTTGGAAAGCTACAAAGGGGGGAGATAGTCCCACATCGCCTGGGTGTGGAAGGGGGATGTGCTATATATATGCGAGGTTAGATCCCCATAGTACGAGGCCTTTTAAAGCCATGCAGACCGGTTGGGCTCAGAGCCGACAATATTGTGTCATGTGGATCGGGTCGTTACAGAATGGTATTAGAGCCTAACCCAGCCGAAAGTGTGCCAACGTGGACGTTGGGCCCTAAGGGGGGTGGACTGTGAGACCCTTGTGTGGACAGACCTGAGGGGGAGGGTGAGGGTTGGAGCCCAATAGGCCCAGGCCCAAGAGGGTTGGAAAGCTACAAAGGGGGGAGATAGTCCCACATCGCCTGGGTGTGGAAGGGGGATGTGCTATATATGTGCGAGGTTAGATCCCCATAGTACGAGGCCTTTTAAAGCCGTGCGGACCGGTTGGGCCCAGAGCGGACAATATCGTACTGTGCGGATCGGGTCATTACACCTTCGATCACCAAAAATGTGATCTTTGACAATCTAACATTGTTTTGCAGGTAAGATATCTAGGAGACCGGATTTAGACTTATTAGTTTATTAATTGTAATATAATAATTTAATATAATTTTTTTTAATCCAACAATACATAAATAACTATACAAAACACCAATTGCTAAACAAAACTCTATCTAATCAATGCGGAAAGAAAATGAATCTAACAAGCTGTTTTATAGGAGTACAAAAGATAAAATATATTGGGGGACAAATCAAGTTAGTAGATAAAGTTAAGGGCAAAAATTAATTTCAAATGTAAAATTATACGTGGACAAAAAGGGTTATTTGCGATTTGCCACCTATCATAAATAACTAATTAGAGATTACTCCCATCATTAATTACTATTACAGTTTTCCCTATGACTAACAATCAACATGCAAAGACTCACGTTGATGACCAAAATACTATTCAAATAATAACTCACACATGAACCTAAATATACAAACATGTATCTTGAGGAAAAAAATTAATAGATCATAATTTTCATATATCTCTGAAAAAATCATCGATAGAAGAATGCCAGTACTACCTTGAACCTTAGTTATTTGATGGGTTTCCTTGATTTGTGTCCTACATCCGCAATTAAGTTATCAGTGAAAATTTATATTATAGGAAAAACAATAATAACCATAAAGGAGCTAACCCGACAACTAATGAGGTAAATAATGTCTTGGTACTACATCCTTCTGACAATTGTATTATGAGGGTCTGGTAGTGGTACCAATGGGAATTGACTCAGAACTGAGCCATTGACATCCTTGGATGCTTATCTTGGATTATGTTTATTGTTATATTGAAAATTGATTTTATTCATACCCTGATTTTATTGATTTGTTATGTGGTTGGGGGGTGGGGGTGTGACGGCGAGGGGGAAGGGAGGGAGGGGCGGGGCGCTCTACGTACTAGTTTAGTAGATAACTTTCTTTTAACTGAAACCTTTACTTTTATTGGGTCCGTCTGTTTTGCTCAGAGATGGCATCCAGACAAGCGGAGCAATCAGGATGGTGCAACTTCAAAATTTCAAGAGATAAATGAGGCTTACATAGGTAGATCTGTCTTATTGTTCTAGCGAGATAGTGTTCTTTGAGGTTTCAGATACTTATTATTTTAGCCATAGGTTGGACCATACTGACAAATACTGACTGAATCTGATTTTCTGTTAACAGTTCTAAGTGATCCTGTCAAAAGGAGAGAATATGATAGGAATGGGGTACTATACACCTATGTTAGAATCTATATGAGTTTGCAAATGAAATTGTATTGTGATTCATCTCTTGTGAAGAGTACATGTTACATCATATATATATAGAGTATTTGAGTCAAGCTGTTAGTCAAAACAAACTAACAGACTAGACCTAACAACCTAACAGATTACAAGTATGCTGACAGTTCATATTGCATAGCTGGACCTATCTATTTACTCTTGACAGCCCCCCTCAAACTAAGCGTAGAGGAATCAACAACGCTGAGTTTGTCACGAAGTAGCATGAATCTGGATTTACCAAGTGCTTTAGTGAGAATGTCAGCAACTTGATCAACTGCTGGAATGTGATAAACCTGAACAAGACGACGAGCAACCTTTTCACGGACAAAGAAGACATCCAACTCAATATGCTTGGTTCTAGCATGGAGAACAGGATTAGCACTCAACATAACAGCACTTTTGTTATCACACCATATAGTGGGGATACTGCAACCAAGACGAAGTTCAGAAACCAGGGACTGCAACCAAGTGAGTTCAGCTGTAACAACAGCAAGAGATCTATACTCGGCTTTAGTGCTGCTTCTGGAGACTGTGCTCTGCTTCTTGGAAGACCAAGAGATGAGGTTGGCACCTAAGTAAACACAGTAGCCAGATGTTGATCTCCTATCAATGGGATCAGAACCCCAATCAGCATCACAGTATCCAGTCCATTGAAATGAAGGAGCAGAAACAAGATGAAGACCAAAATTTTGTGTAGCCTTAAGATAACGTAGGATCCTTTTAACCACACGCCAATGTGATTCAAGTGGATTTTGTAAAAATTGACAGACTTTGTTGACTGAGTAAGCAAGCTCAGGTCTTGTAATGGTCACATACTGAAGAGCACCAACTAGACTCCGATAAAGATGAACATTGAGAACTGGATCACTGCCTGTATCGCACAGTTTTTCACCACCACTCATAGGTGTGGGTAAACCTTTTGCATTTTGCATCTTAGCACGACAAAAAAGGTCATTAATATACTTAGTCTGAGATAAAAACAGACCATGATTGGTGCGCTGAACTTGGATGCCAAGGAAATAGTTAACACAACCAAGATCTATGAGAGCAAACTGAGCATTCAGTCATTGGATGAGTTGTGACACATCATTAGAATTTGAGCCAGTGACCAATATATCATCAACATAGACTAGCAGAAATATTGGAGAAGGAGAATGCCTGATGAAGAGTGAGGAGTCTGACTTGGATGGAGCAAAACCAAATAATGACAGAGTGTGTCTCAGTTTATCAAACCAGGCCCGGGGAGCCTGCTTCAGTCCATACAATGCCTTGCGAAGTTTGCATACAACAGAAGGCCTTGATGAGTCAATGAAACCAGGAGGCTGCATCATGTACACTTCTTCTTGCAAGTCTCCATTCAGGAAGGCATTGTTAACATCTAATTGAGAGATTGTCCAACCATATGTAATAGCCACTGTGAATATCACTCGAATTGTAGTAGGTTTAACTACTGGACTGAAGGTCTCTGCATAGTCAAACCCAGCAGTTTGTTGGAATCCTCGAGCCACTAAACGAGCCTTGTATCGATGTATGGTACCATCAGCATTCTCTTTAGTTTTGAATAGCCATTTACAACTCACCACAGACCTATTTTGAGGAAGATCAACCAAGGACCAGGTATTGTTTCTTATTAAAGCTAGGTATTCATCCTGCATGGCAGTGAACCAATGTGGAGTATCAAGTGCTTCACTTAGACTGGTGGGTTCTGCTGATGTTAAGTAGACTCGAGGCTTGTAGATGCCTGCCTTGGACCTAGTGACCATAGGATGACTAGGAGCAATAGTAGGAACACTAGGAGAGGCTGGACTAGAGGTAGGATTGGCAATAGGACTATTGATGAGAACAGGGCTAGGAACCAATGTATTTGGAGCCAGAGTGGAGCCCGACTGAGTGACCAATGGACTAGAAAAGGATTCAGGTTGCGGATGAGTAACTGAACTGTCAGGAGAAGCAATGACAGCAGAAGTGGGTGTAGAAGACTGACCAATGGAAGATGATTTTGAAAGACTAGAGAACCATTTTGAATATGGAAACTGACATTCATTAAACACCACATCACGAGAAATGTAGACACGGCCAGTGAAGGACACACATTTATAGCCTTTATGCTGAAGACTATAGCCTAGAAAGATACATTCTTCCGACCTAAATTGTTGTTTGGTAGAGTTATAAGGCCTAGTGTTTGGAAAACAAACACAACCAAACACCTTTAGGGTGCGATAATCAGGGACCTTATTATACAGAATTTCATAGGGAGAAAGACCCTTTAGAACAGAAGTTGGAACCCGATTGAGAAGGAACACTGAGGTCCTAACTGCTTCATCCCAGTATTTGAGAGGAAGTGAGGCATGTGCAAGCAAGGTTAAGGCTGACTCAACTATGTGTCTGTGCTTTCTTTCAGCCACACCATTTTGCTGATGAGTGGTGGGGCAAGCAAGACGATGGCAAATGCCATGCTGACCAAGAAATTTTGACAGTGATCTGTATTCACCTCCCCAATCTGATTGAACACATTTTATAGGCAATCCAAACTCCAATTCAACCTGAGTTTTAAACTTAAGAAAAGTGGGATAAGCATCAGACTTATTTTGTAAGAGAAACAGCCAAGTGAAACGACTATAGGCATTAATAAAATGTATGTAGTATTTGAAGCCACAGGAAGAAAGAGTAGATGCTGGTCCCCAGAGGTCAGTATGGATTAATTCCAAAGGCTTTGTGTAAACAGTAGTGGAACTAGAAAAAGGAAACTTGTGAAGTTTTCCCAAGCAACATGAAGAACAAACATCAGTATTGAAAGATTTTGGAACTACAATATTACAGCTAGTAAGAACCTGCTGAACAATAGGAATAGAAGGGTGGCCTAACCTAGCATGCCACAAGGACATCGAGGAACAAGACTTGGATACAGACGTATGCACACAAGCATTATTTTGAACTGAATTATGCTGAGAACTACTTGCTGAACTAGATACAGAATTACTGACTGGAATACTGACTGAGGTGCTTGCTGCACTAGACACAGTGTTGGAAGAAGGACTAACTGGAACCCAGCATGATGTGAATTTGGGATGAGTAATGATTGACTGCTCTGCAGGAAGAGTCATCGAGGAAAAGACATAGAGACCGTTCTTAAGCGTCCCTTCCAAAAGAGTTTGATGTGTGACCTGGTCTTTGACAAAACAAAGGTTAGGATGAAATTCAAAAAACACATTGTTATCCTTGGCAAATCTAGACACACTTAATAGGTTTTTAGTTAATTTAGGAACTTGAAGCACATTGTTCAGATGCAGGACTCTTGAAGTGTTGAAAGAAGAAAAAGAAGTCTGACCAATATTCTCTATAGGCAAAGCAGTTCCATCTCCAACAAACAGCTGTTCACTGCCATGATATGGAACAAGATTCATCAGGTTTTGGTGGTAAGGTGTGAAATGGTCTGTAGCACCAGAATCAGGATACCACCTACTACTATCAGATGGAGTAGATACAACATTGGTCTGCATCTGAGGCTGTAAATCAGCTCGCCAATTTGGTTGTTGAAACTGACTAGTGGATGCAGAGAAGGCATGTCTTGGAGGTATGGACTGAGAGATGGAGCCATGCCCAGAATGCAAGAACTGTGAGGACTGTGATGGCTGTGGATTGAAGTTACTATCAAACCGATTGTAGCATTTGAAAGCCAGATGCCCAAGTTTGCCACATATCTGACACTGAGGGCGGCCTGAAGAAGAACCATGTGCAATTGGCCGAGCACCTCTCCCAGATCTTGCACCCCTGGGATTATAAGGAGCTCTTGACTGAGGTCTCCATCCCTGTGAACTGGAGACAAAAGATCTAGGCGATGGTTTGTGTGAAGTATGAGCCATATTTACAGAACTAGAAATGTCAAGACCTTTGGTATGTCGTTCAATTCTTGCTTCTTGAGCAAGCAGAAGAGACTCCACTTCAGCAACACAGTAGTCTTCTAACCTGGAACTGACTGATACAACAAAAGTGTCATAGATCTGTGGTAGTCCATCAAAGATGGCATTGACATGATCTCTTTCTGACAGTGGATGTCCTACGGACGCCAATTGATCAACAATGAACTTGAGTTTGAGCAGGTATTCATTGATTGACATATCACCTTTCTTGATGGTCTGCAACTGACTTCTAAACTGAGAAATCTTGGCATGTGTTTGTGAATTGAAGAATGTTTCAAGGATGTTCCAAATTTGTGCAGATGTGTTGCACCCTACCAGCCTTGTGAGAAGTGATTCAGTCATGGAGGAAAGAAGCCATGAGAACAGTAACTGATCTTGTTGCTCCCAAGCAACAAATTCTGGATTGACATTGTTGACAACTTGATCTTCTGTGGTAAGAAAACGTGCTACTGATGTGTCTTTCTCAATGTACCTCTGAAGCTTGTGTCCTCGAATGGTAGCCAATACTTGCTGTTTCCACAAGAGGTAGTTATGCTCATTCAACTTCACAGATAGTGCATGTGTGAACATGACTGGTCTTTGCTCTGTCAAAGCAGAGCAAGGCGCAACATTTGAAGACGTTTCGTCTGCCATTAAAGCTATCAAGAAGAATTGAAGTGAAGAAGAAGAAGATGAAGTAGAAGAGAAAAGAAGAGACTGTGCTCTGATACCATGTTAGAATCTATATGAGTTTGCAAATGAAATTGTATTGTGATTCATCTCTTGTGAAGAGTACATGTTACATCATATATATATAGAGTATTTGAGTCAAGCTGTTAGTCAAAACAAACTAACAGACTAGACCCAACAACCTAACAGATTACAGATTACAAGTATGCTGACAGTTCATATTGCATAGCTGACCTATCTATTTACTCTTGACACCTATGATTGTAATCTAATGGTGAGTTAAGTTTTTCCAACATCTGTTAAATTTGTTCTGGTACCCTTTTATTATTATTATTATTATTATTATTATTATTATTATTTTATTTTTATTTTTATTTTTTGTTATAATTTTTTCTTTTTTCTTTTTTCGCTTCAGGTTGATTCACACTGTTGTTATGATTTGCAGGAGTACCTTAATAGACACAAAGGCTTGATTTTAACATGCAATGGCCTTGGGATTAAACATTCAATATGGTAATTTCAACCCAGATTGTAGCTGCCAAAGTCTGTTCATTCCTAGTAGAAGAGAGATGGTATTGTGTAGAGCAAGTAGTACAGCGTTACATCTAATTGATTGAATAGAGAAATCAGCCCTTGGGTTCTGTAACTCGAAGTGACTTCCTCTGATGTATAGTATGTACCACATATTTTTCATGTTGTGTAAAGAGGTGGTTTACCAGTTCAACATGTCAAAATGGCTCTGGATTTCAGTAACTTTGTATGGTTGGAATGCATTGAGACTGACCGCAATCACAGGCTTGATCAGAAGATATAGTACCCAGTTCCAGGTCTTGTTCCATTTTGGCCATTTGTTATTCTGCATGAGATGTTCAGTCGAAATGTTTGCTGAGAATGGGTTGGTATAGTGGCTAAAATAGAATGCCCCTTGATGAAAGATCTGAGACTTGTACCACTTTGGCCATTTGTTATTGTGCATGAGATGTTCAGTGGAGATGATGTTTGCTGAGAATGGGTTGGTATAGTGGCTGAAATAGAATGCTCCTTGAATCTCGATGAAAGATCTGGGAGTCTCTTATTGTTGGTTACATGTCATGAATTAGTGTCATATCAGGAATTGCACGAGCAGTTCTGTTTCTATTTTATGGAGTTGATCTGTGATTTGTTTCTGTCAGTTCAAAGTTCGAAATGTTGATGCTTGAGCATATTCCATTGCGTATTTAAGAATAACTGAGAGAAACATGTTGTGTATGTTATTTGCTCGTCATACAATTATCTTCAAACTTTGTTTCAAGCAAGTACTAAATCCAAAAAAAACTAAGTGAAATGGCATGCCTAATATATATAATGAAATTGAATGTCTAATATTTGCTAAAATCTGAAATATTGAGCTAAATTACATGTCAAGATTGTATGATATGATATTACACACAACCCTCTAGCTGGTGAAATCTAACGCACTCCAGGCAGAGTTTAAACTTGAGTATTTGGAACTGCCTATGGCAGAGTTTTGGGGCTTCAGATCTAATAATCATTGTCTGCAATGCTTCAGGATGCAACTAGGCCTTGTTTGGTCTGTGACTCCATGTTTGAGCCATGTAAGGCATGGTTTTTTCACCTATAATCCATCTGTTGGGGACCTTTAAAACAACAATCCTTCAGGTTAACGTTTCTGCAACAAGCAACAAACTTTTTTATGTTTGGGCTTGTCGCATAAGACAGCGCAAACTATATCATTCCCACCACAAAGGAATTAAGTACCTGCAGCTTGTTTGAGACTTGCCAAACAGGAAACGCAAGTATTAGAGCCCAATCTGAGCTTTCAAGCTCCTTTAGAAAACCTGTAAGTGCATTAAGAACAGTGCTACCCATTATCTATCTTTAGTAGTGGTGCAAATGCTATCAAAACTTAAATCTGCCATGCATTTCTTATATTGAAGGAAATGCAACTCTATATCCTACAGTCTCAGTTTTGGACTTGCCACTACAGGATTTTTTCATGGCATTCAACTTAGCTTGGGCAGCTAGAACATTTTTATTGTTTTAGGTACTCTAATGTAGTTGTGAACTAACAAAGCAATACTGATAGGGACACCCTCTCATACCTCAAACCACAAAATCCGTGGTTCTTCTGACAGATGAGCAAAATATGTATGAATCCTTAAAAAGCATAAGAACCTCGTTCCGATCCAACATATTCTCTCTTATAGCAAAACCATATATCAGTCCCCTTATTTTATGGGTGCAGCCAAACTACTCACAGTACCGAGTCAATTATTCAGGAATCTCAGGCAAATTTGGAACTAACTTAACTGAGGTATTTACTGATTCTGAAGAATGAGTTTTCCTTACTTTCTCACCCGCAAAAGAACTTTATTTGTCAGCAACCAAATTGGAGGCATCTTCGGAGAAGCTTGGTTATCTGCAAATAATCATATTGTCTCCATGTCAGTGCGAGACTCCCATTTCTCATTGTCCAACTCCAACTATTTCTACCCACATCAGTCCTTTAGTCTTGTTGTGACTTGTTAAGCCATTCCCTCAGCCCAAAACTAGACACATTTCAGTCTTTTCGTCATCATCACTCGAAATGTATCTCAAAGATTGCTCACTTTTCTGCAATAACCAAGTCATCAAGCAATTCAAATGTCTTCACCAGCTTTCTTTCTTTACAGACCAACTCAATCAACTGACCCCAACATTCATGTTCTGGCCTGAACCTCATCTCTACAAGTCGGTACAATGCATCAGTTGCATCGACCCCTTTACCAGCCTCACAAAGACTGATCAACAATTCATTTGAAGTTACAAAATGAGGAATAAATCCTCTTCCTAGCATCAGATCCAGCAGATACGCAGCTCTCTCCATATCCTTCTCCTTACACAAGAAGTTCAGCACAATCCTACAACTTGCCTTATTCAAATAAACCCCCTCATATGGCAATCTCTCAACCATCCCTAAACCTCTTCACGTTTACCTCCTCTGCACATACCTCCAAGTATCACATTGAATGTTACCGCATCAGATCTGCATTGTCTCTCCTTCATTTCCTTGAGCAAACAAATAGCTTCATCAACTCTCCCTTCTCTACAATAGCAATTCATCATCGTGGCGTAACCAACCGCATCCGTCTCCACACCTGAGTTCCTCGTCTCATCAAAAACCTCTTTAGCCTCCTCTCCACTCTTCCTTCCTTACAAAACCCATTCATCAAAGCCGAATAGTTAAACAAATTTGGCTGGCACCCATTATTCCTCATGAACTCCATTATCTTCCTAGCTCTATCCACCTTCCCTCCTCGACAAAACCCATTGATCAAAATATTATACGTCAACACATCGGGTAAAATTTGATCCTTTGAAACCATTTCCTCAAACAATGCCATTGCTTCTTTAAGCCTCCCATTATCACATAAACCACCCATTAGAGTAGAATAAGTGATCAAATCAGGCTGAGAGATTTCAGCCTTCCTCATTTCCTTTATGACTTCAAAAGCCGAATCGAGGTCACCTCTCTTACAATGATACTTAACCAAAATATTGAAAACACAAGTATTGGGTTTGGGTTTCAAATCCAACCTCTTCTTCAAATCAACCAATAACTTTCTTGCTAACACAACCTGGTCTGATTCGAAAATTAAGACAAGTACTAATAGCTTTAAGTGACGGCTTTTCGCGAACAATGGGTTGAATTGCATAGAACATATCAAGAATTCTGTCATGGAGAGATGATTTAGCAAAATGGGTCATAAGGTTTAGGAATGAAACTTGCAGGTTTCGAACCCCATTTGCCGAATGATCGAATCGATGGCATTGAATTTCTTGTGCTGGGCGTGTTTGTGGAAGAGGAATGAGTAGGTGGAGTTGTTGTGTTGGAAAATATGCTGTAAATTCGAATTAAAATGAAGGAACGATAGTACCAATTTTGCTTGGGTTGAGTCGCGGACTAGGTCGCTCTCTTTAAGACGTTTCGCGGCTCTGCCCCAAATTGTGCAAGCAGTGTTGTAGCCCCGCCGTCCCCAGGATAAAACAGCCCAGAATCTTCCTCTGTCTCGTTCAAAAATTGCACAGTAGATGAACGGTATACAATTCACCTTTAATCTCTTTATTTGCTCGGAATCACCAATACCATTGAAAACTCGAAAGCTTCTTTTCTAAAACTGATTTTAAGAACGAAAGCTTCTACTCAAAAACGAAAAGAACGAAAGCTCCTTTGCTTAAAACTCTTTTTAAGAACTGTTTTATTTGCTTTGTTTTTTCTTTATACTAAAACTCAAAATCGAGATGGTATTTATAGATTGAAAATCATACATACGAAAACGAAATACCGTCTGTATTCATTGGCATCAATCGCGTGGAAAATAATATCAAATCGTGGAGAAAGATTCGCGGCGGGATTTATGCCAAACGTGTTTTAGAGAGACCGTCCAGATACATCCTGTCTAGATTCGGTCCTCTTCAGAAGTCCAAAAGTTTATTTTTCGTTTAAATAAATTTTTCAGCAAAACAATGGTTTGCTCTCTAAACAACCCGACCCGACCGACCGGACGGCGGCGGGCGCGAGAGTCTATCTCTCCCCTCCTCATAAAAGAGTGGTACCCCCAAGGGGTCTAAACCCAAGTCCTAACTATCTCCTTATAAACTCTACCACAAAGAGTTATATAATAGATATGAGACTAAATATTAGAGAGTGATTCAAATATCAAAATAGGAGAGAGGTCCAGGGTTCAAAACCAGGTAAACACACATTTGTTTTTTATTTTTAAAAAGCCAAATTTGCAACAATCCCCCACTTGGATTTTTAAAAACAATTTTCATCGAGCAATCTCTTAAATATAAGATTGTGCATAAGCAAAAGTGTCTTTCGACTTGAACTCTTGCGTAGTGTTCATGCTTTAGAATATACTAGAGTAACTCGTAGTTTTGAACTCTATCTCTAACAGACATTACACGCACAACCTTACCAGGGTGAAGTCTAAAAAGCCCGTGCTTTACGGCCATGCACGTATATCCCAGTGTAGTGAAGGCTCTAGGAATTTTGCCCACAAATTCCATAGGAAGCGGCCAAACTTCCACAATCACTTAGGTGAGTCTATCAAAAGTACTCCTGTAGCTAGGTACTCCACTCCACATAGAGTATAGACCTCATTAAGAGTTTTTAAACTCATCCTACTATCGCTTCAGGAATTCATGCTGTAGTCTAGGAATGAGATTGTTATTTTGTCAGCATGATTCACATCATATCATTCACGACTTGTTATTACCCATTGAACCTATTTCTTGGGATCTCCAGTCTATAGGTTGGGTTACCATCGTGAATAACTCATCAGTCTAAGGGCATTAGTCCCATTCCTTTTGAGGTTTTGAAAACCTTCTCTCTAGCTAATCCTTTCGTCAAAGGATCAGCCAAGTTCTCATCAGTTCGTACATGATCCACTCTCACAGCACCAGTAGATAGAAACTCTCTAACTGTGCTGTGCTTATGACGTATTTGTCGTTTCTTGCCGTTATAATAACGGTTCTGTATTTTTGCAATAGCCGCGGTACTATCGCAATGGATCAAGACAGCTGAAATCGGTCTTTCCCATAAAGGGATCTCTGCTAGCAGGTTTCTCAGCCAACCTGCTTCTTCACTAGCCGTGGCTAGTGCTATAATCTCTGACTCCATCGTGGACTGTGCCAAAATGGTATGTTTCTTTGATTTCCAAGAAACAGCTCCACCAGCTATATTGAAAATATAGCCACTGGTGGCTTTGGAGTCATCTGAAAGGGTGTTCCAATCAGCATCGCTATATCCTTCAAGGACAGCGGGAAACTTCTTATAATGTAATCCGAGGTTCTTAGTCCTCTTCAGGTACCTCATGACCCGTTCAATTGCATGCTAATGCTCTATACTAGGTCTACTGGTAAATCTGCATAGTAATCCAACGGCATAAGCTATGTCGGGTCTAGTGCAATCGGTAGCATATCTAAGACTACTAATTATGCTCGCATACTCAGATTGTCTAACACCGTCACCGGTGTTCTTGAACAACTTTACACTAGAATCATAAGGAGTACATGCAGTTTTACAGTCAGAGTAATTATATTTATTTAGGATCTTCTCTATATAGTGTGATTGATCCAAAGAAATTTCCTTTTCAGACCTAGTAATCTTGATACCAAGGATTACACTCGCTTCTCCAAGGTCTTTCATATCAAAGTTTGCACACAATAAAGCTTTCACTTTATTCACGGCATGGATATTAGAACCAAATATAAGTAAGTCATCCACATAAAGACATATAATAGTGCAAATGCCATTTTCATCTTTATAGTAAATGCATTTGTCACTTTCGTTCACTTTAAAGTCATGTGCGATAACAAGATTATCAAATTTTTCATGCCATTGTTTTGGAGCTTGTTTCAAACCATAAAGTGATTTATCTAGTTTGCAAACTTTATGTTCTTGCCCTGGAATAACAAAACCTTCAGGTTGATCCATGTAAATTTCTTCTTCCAAATCGCCATTAAGAAACGCAGTCTTAACGTCCATTTGGTGCAAGACTAGATTATGTATTGCAGCAAGAGAAATTAACACTCGAATAGATGTAATCCTGGTTACAGGAGAATATGTGTCAAAGAAGTCAACATTTTCTCGCTGTCTATACCCTTTGGCTACGAGACGAGCTTTGAACTTGTCAACATTACCATCGGGTTTCAATTTCTTCTTAAATATCCATTTACATCCTATTGACTTGCAACCTGGTGGCAAATCAACTAAATGCCAGGTTTTATTAGACTCAAGAGAGTACATTTCATCATCAATTGCTTCTTCCCAAAAATTGGCATCTATAGAGGATAGAGACTCTTGAAAACTAAGGGGATCCTCTTCGACTGAAAAGATATAGTAATCGGGGCCAAAGTTTTTAGAAGTTCGTTTCCGTTTACTTCTTCTTGGCTCAGATTCTGTGGCTTTATCAGTTTCATTTACCCTGATCAAGGGTACGTTGTTTGATGATGTACCCCCACTATTCCTCGAAATAAAAGGAAATTTATCTTCATAAAAGTCAACGTCGTTTGATTCTATAATAACTTGATCTTTAAGATTATAGAATCTATAAGCTTTGCTATTCATGGCATATCCTATGAATACACATTCATATGCCCTACTAGCAAGCTTGTTCCTTTTAGGATCAGGAATTCTAACATAAGCTAAGCAACCCCAAGTTTTCAAATAAGACAAGTTTGGTTGTCTATTTTTC
Organism: Berberis vulgaris; assembly: GCA_963556465.1. Taxonomy (NCBI): domain Eukaryota; kingdom Viridiplantae; phylum Streptophyta; class Magnoliopsida; order Ranunculales; family Berberidaceae; genus Berberis; species Berberis vulgaris. The sequence goes on along the minus strand of OY747134.1, from coordinate 69,200,461 downwards.
AGAATCTCATATGGAGATGTATTACTTTTCGATTTGGGGACTCTATTTAGCACATAACAGACTGTCAATATAATTTCTCCCCACCAGTGCGAAGCAGCACCGGAGTTAAGCATTATGGCAACTACTAACTCGGTAAGAGTTCTATTTTTCCTTTCAGCTTTGCCATTCATTTCAGGAGAATATGGTGCAGTTGTTTCATGAATAATTCCTTGAGAATTATAGAACTCTATGAAAGTACTGCTATCATATTCAGTGCCTCTATCACTCCTAAGTCTCTTAATCTTTCTATTATATTGATTTTCAACTTCAGTCAAAAATAATTTAAACATGTCAAAGGCATCACTTTTATTTTTCATTAAGTAAACAAAGGTATAATCAGAACAGTCATCAATAAACGTAATAAAATAACGTTTTCCATTTCTAGTCAAGATACCATCAAGTTCACATATATCTGAGTGTATCAAATCTAAAGGTTCAGATTCTCTAACTACAGATTTATGTGGTGTTTTGGTTATCTTAGCTTGACTACAATAGTTGCACTTTTCAAAATCATTTAAGGACAATTTTGGAATTAGTCCTAAGTTACTCATATTTTTAATAATACGCTTATTAACATGACAAAGTCTAGCATACCAGATATTAAAAGTGCACAACATGTAAGCAGAACTAGAAATTTTATTTGCTTCAACATTTAACTTAAACATTCCATCAGTAGCATACCCTTTCCCCACAAATACATTATTCTTTGTAATGGTATATAAATCAGCCCCTATAATTTGAGTAAACCCAGCCTTGTTCAGAAGATAACCAGATACTAGGTTCTTTCTCATCTCTGGAGTATGCAAGACGTCTTTCAGGATAACTGTCTTTCCAGAGGTAAACTTCAGTTCTACTGTTCCAGTTCCAGCAACTATAGTGGAGTGGGAATCACCCAACAACACTTTCTTGTCCTCAGCTTCAGAATAGGACTTGAACATTTCTCGATCATAGCAGACATGTCGAGAAGCACCAGTGTCAACCCACCATCCCTCGGATCCACCAACAAAGTTGATCTCAGAGATCATGGCAATAAGTTGGTCTTCGGTTAGGTTCGCCTGAGGTGCAGGGCGAGATCCGTTCCGGCAGTTCCTGGCCATATGCCCTGGCCTACCACATGTGTAGCATAGGAACTGTGCTGAATCATTCTTGGAGGGATGTTTCTGTCCATTCTGATTTCGCGGAGGATTCTGATTCTGAAGGTTGCGGTTCTGATTGTTCCGGTTCTGTTGGTTCTGATTCTGATAGTTCCGATTTTTATTGTTATTCTGATTTTTCATTGTCTTTCCATTGGGTTTCAGAGACACAGGGGTAGATTTCTTAGGGTTTGAAATAATTAGAACTTCATTTTTCTGATCTTGTTTCCTGGCTTCCTCCTCAATACGAAGTCGGGTTATCAGGCTTTCTAGGGAAAACTCTTTAGTTTTATGCCTAAGGACATTCTTAAAATCTTTCCAGCTAGGGGGCAATTTGTCTATCACAACAGCTACTTGAAATTGCTCATCTAAAGTCATTCCCTCAGATATAATGTCATGAGCAATCTTTTGAAGCTCGTGTGATTGGGTTTCCACAGACTTATCATCAGTCATTTGAAATTTCAGATAACGACTGACAACATATTTCTTTGTGCCAGCCTCCTCAGTGTCATATTTCTTTCTAAGGGCTTCCCAAATATCTTTTGCAGTTTGTTCAGAACAGTAATAATCATAAAGATCACCAGACAGACCATTCAGGATAAAAATTTTACATAAAAAATCATTTTCAATCCAACGGTCTAATTCTTTAGTTTGGGTTTCCGTAGGTTCAGCAGGCATTGTTGGTTTTTCAGTATTACAAACATATGCAACCTTTTGTGTTGTTAGAAAAAACAGCATCTTTTGTCTCCATCTTTTAAAGTGTTGGCCCTCAAAACGAAAGGGCCTATTAAGGTCTTTTGCAGCAATTTCAGTAATTGAAGTCATGGCAGACATGGCAAGAATTCGTCTTAAAATTGTTGGAAAATATGTTGTAAATTCGAATTAAAAGGAAGGAACGATAGTACCAATTTTGCTTGGGTTGAGTCGCGGACTAGGTCGCTCTTTTTAAGACGTTTCGCGGCTTTGCCCAAAATTGTGCAAGCAGTGTTGTAGCCCCCGCCGTCCCCAGGATAAAACAATCCAGAATCTTCCTCTGTCTCGTTCAAAAATTGCACAGTAGATGAACGGTATACAATTCACCCTTAATCTCCTTATTTGCTCGGAATCACCAATACCATTGAAAACTCGAAAGCTTCTTTTCTAAAACTGATTTTAAGAACGAAAGCTTCTACTCAAAAACGAAAAGAACGAAAGCTCCTTTGCTTAAAACTCTTTTTAAGAACTGTTTTATTTGCTTTGTTTTTTCTTTATACTAAAACTCAAAATCGAGATGGTATTTATAGATTGAAAATCATACATACGAAAACGAAATACCGTCTGTATTCATTGGCATCAATCGCGTGGAAAATAATATCAAATCGTGGAGAAAGATTCGCGGCGGGATTTATGCCAAACGTGTTTTAGAGAGACCGTCCAGATACATCCTGTCTAGATTCGGTCCTCTTCAGAAGTCCAAAAGTTTATTTTTCGTTTAAATAAATTTTTCAGCAAAAAAATGGTTTGCTCTCTAAACAACCTGACCCGACCGACCGGACTGACGGTGGCGGGCGCGCCTCCTCATAAAAGAGTGGTACCCCCAAGGGGTCCAAACCCAAGTCCTAACTATCTCCTTATAAACTCTACCACAAAGAGTTATATAATAGATATGGGACTAAATATTAGAGAGTGATTCAAAGATCAAAATAGGAGAGAGGTCCAGGGTTCAAAACTAGGTAAACACACATTTGTTTTTATTTTTAAAAAGCCAAATTTGCAACATGTTGTGATTGAATCCTCTCTGCTTTGATACCATGTTGAAGATTTCTAAAGCGCGTTGTGGGTCTCTTTCGCGTTTGATCATGTTGATTGTGTTGTCGTGAGTGACGTACTTGGGTTTTCGCCTGGGTTGGTCGAGGGGTTCGAGTGGTGGTGGGTCTGGCTGCGGGGTGGTGGTTTGGCGGTATTGTAGTGGTGAGATCCATGGATGTAACGATGATGGTGGTGGTGATGAAGAGAAGGAATTTATGTAATGAAGAAATATGTTTCCTTGTTCGAAACCTTAATTACTATTTGTTTATTTTAGTGGGGCTATAGAGGCGATCAATGGAACGTGGAGATCCCTTTAGTTCGTCTAAAACCTTAATTATTGTTCGTTCATTTAGTGAAGTGGTAGAGGTGATCAATGTAATGTGAGGACCATTTCCTTCACCTAAACCTAAATTACCATTCATTTACTTCAATAGCATTATAGCGGCCATCGAACGTCAACCTTCTTTTCTTCTTAACCTTTGCTTTATTTTAAAGAAGTTGTATAGGTGATCATGTAACCTAGAGATTCTTTTCCTTCTTCTAAACCTCAATACTATTCATTTCTTATTTAGAACCTTTGGATACTTATAACTTTAGTATTCAATATCACGAAATTTGACCGTTCTTCTAACTCAAAGTGGCAAAATGAAATATGCCGCAAGCATCAAGAATATAATTATAAGAGATGAGTTTGAATTGTTAATATAGAATTCCTTTATGAAATGAATAAAATTGTTTTGAAAACTGCTGGGCTAAACTAGGGTACACGAACCACATTTCAAAAGATATCTGGCAAAACAATGTATAACAGTAAAACGTAAAGTTTTACAAAACTAAGGAGTTGCATAAGGATTTACAGAGCACTTACCACCACCGGGGCAAAACCCTAAACATCCAACTGTGACACATCATCTATTAAAAAAAATAAAAAATAACCTCCACCAAGTGGCATGACTAAGATCTTTGATTGGTTGAGATTTCTGCATCGTCTCCTAGGTGGCAAAAAATCCCACACCCCAGCAGGTTAAATAAAAATCAGTAATGACCGAACAGCAAAGTTTACCAAAGGAGTCAGAAAATTTTCTTTCTTTTTTCTCACTTGTTTCATTCGCTGGTTATTTCCTTTTCTTTTTATTTTTTCTGTGCTATCCCCATCTCTCTCTGTTAACAGTTAACAATCTTTATTTTTCTCACATTAATGAAATCTTGAGAGACGGAGAGACCTCAAAGAGATCCTTCAATGGCTCCCAGCCTTCTCTGTGCCGAAGATGTCACCAACATCTGCTTTGATGATGATGTTGGCGATGGGGTTGTTGCAGATGATGCTTTGGAGCAACCAAATCGTCAGAAACCTCAGCAAGATGAGAGCTTTTTTCATGGGGTTGGAGGTTTCTATGGTGGGGTGCCCTTGCAGAGTGAGGAGAGTCTGGGGTTGATGGTGGAGAAGGAATGTGATCATCTGCCCAGAAAGGATTACTTGAAGAGGTTGCAGAATGGGGACCTGGACATCATGGTCAGAGCTCTGGCTTTTGATTGGATTCTAAAGGTGAAATTTTCATTTTGTTTACTTTATGGGGTTTCTGAAAATTTTGTTCTTGTTTGGGTTCATTAGCGTTGATTTGTGAAATGAGTAGTGGGTTATACTGATAATACTCTCTTTTGTTTAATTTTTGCAAAATCAAGATTATATTTTTCTCAACTGTGGTTAATCCCTTGTGTTAATTTTGTTGACTTTCTTCAGTTCTGTTGTTGTCAATAAGTTGCAAGTATTTTTCAGTCTATTTTTTGGTTTTCTTACATTCTAATAATGAATCTGTAATCATCTTACTTTTGTAGAAATTGAAATTGGGTTCATTTTGATGTTTTAACAATGTTAAATCGTGTTTGACAATTAATCTTTGTAATGAATGATTGATTTTGTTTTATGTGGTGGAACAGGTTCATGCACATTGTGGTTTTGGACCTCTGAGTGCTTATCTATCTATTAATTACTTGGATAGGTTTCTTTCTACCTATGAACTCCCTGTAAGTACTAAATAAACAAAGTGATAGAGACTCAATTTAGTTTTTTTGTTCAGCACTTTGGCTATGTCATATTGGAATGGGTTATTACCCAAAATCTTGTTCTTGATTATTTATCTTTTATTGATGTGTTAATAGAAAGGTAAAGCTTGGTCAGTACAATTATTAGCTGTGGCATGTTTGTCCATCGCAGCGAAATTGGAGGAGACTGAAGTGCCTCTAACTCTAGACTTACAGGTAGAGGGATCAAATAGGATTTAGTTGGAAATGCAGTATGGAAATATGGAGATTTTTTTTTACGATTTTTTAAACTTGATTCCGAAATGGGTATACATGCAGGTTTGCGAACCTAAATTCGTATTTGAGGCTAGAACTATACAGAGAATGGAGCTTTTAGTCTTGAGCACATTGAATTGGAGAATACAGGTTGTGACACCTTTCTCTTACCTGGACTACTTCCTTCTTAAGATCAATGAAGATCAACCTCCTTCGAAAATTTTGATCTCTCAGTCGACCAAACTCATCTTGAGCATAATTAAAGGTGTGTTGGATTCTTTCCATTAATCACCAAATCATACATATGGGAGTTTGGTCCTTTATCATAAAATTCCATCATGTTCTCCAAATTGTTCCTTACCGAAATATGACATGAAAAGGAACACATTATGATCTGATTACGATTCTTCGTCTTTGACATCATTCTTCATCTTCCTATAATCGTCATTTTCTTCATTCCTCCGTACATTCGCTAATTTGCATTTTATCTTGAAAGTGGTAAACTTGTGTGTTCTTATGCATTCCGAAGTTAAAAAAGTAGTAAACCAGCCCAAAATTTCCAGAATGGTTTCTTTGCCAATTTCTCATTGGCAATGTTGTGTGGTACTTTGAATGCAGGGATAGACTTCTTGGAATTCAAGCCTTCCGAAGTTGCTGCGGCTGTTGCAATGTCTGCATCAGGCGAAAGCCAATTTTTGGATTTCAAGAAGGCTCTATCTTGTTTTGCTGAACACCTAGCAAAGGTAAACTTGTGACTGAAGAAATCGCTTATCCTCTTATCATTCTGATTTGACTGTTGTTTATTATGTTCCATTTGTGAATATGATTTCTGTTTTGGGTATACAGGATAGAGTGTTGAAGTGCCTTGAACTGTTCAAAGATACTAGTGTTTCAGCCGAAGTTACAGGTGCCTCACTTCTTTATTCACCTAGGAGCCCGATTGGGGTGCTAGAGGCCTCGTGCTTGAGCTATAGAAGTGATGGATCAACTGTTGGGTCAAGTGTGACTATTTCTCATAATGGTTTAGATTCTAAGAGGAGAAAACTAAACCAACCATCTGAATTGGACTTGAAATGCAATGAGGTTGAATCATCATCTTCCACCCAATTCAAAGTAGTTTGATTTAGTTCAAGGCAATGATTTCAGTGCACCGGCGAAGGTGTCCCCTGAATAAAACCGACCTGAGAAGGGGAACAAAGAAACTATAGCAGAATAGAAACTTGGAGCAACTTGAGGTGGGGAATAACCCATTTGTTGGTAATACACTTCTGTTGTAGTTATGTCCAAGAAAGGGAGAAAGGAAGCTGTGAACGGTATTTTTATTTTTTACTTAGTTTTTAATTTACAAAAAAAGAAACAAAAAAATTGGGAAAGAAAGAGAGCGAGTGAGAGGGGAAGGCAAACGAAAGAAGATATGAATTTTGAGTCAACTAAATGTTATAAGAATAACAATTATATTTATAATTGATGACATTAAGTTTGGAACATATCTTTTATGGTGTTTTGGTGCTTTGTGGCCCTTTTGTTTTACTATGTGTCTTGACTCAGAGGATGGAATGGGCTGCCTTTCTAGTGAAATACAGAGAAATGGGGTCCAAGCTAGATGGAAGCTGGGAATGCAACATAGAAATGCTTACAAAACTGCAAAGACAATGCCAATATTTATAGGTGAGGAGGACCCCTAGTTTTCAGTTTTCTTTTTGAGCTATGGAAGAGACATAAAATTGATTTAGCCAAGAATTGTTGGTCTTTCTTTAGATTTTACTTCTATTTAGTTTTAAAACTTCCGGGTCCTACCTAATGAAGCCTTTCATCCCCCCAATAAAGAAGAAAGAAATACTAGGCCATTTTGATCTTTCATTATGCATCAGAAACTAGTTTATGCTTCCTCTTCCTTGTTTAGTTTCATGTTTGGAGGTCTCGAGTTTATGAATAGTTGGATGTTGGAATGTGATGGAACGTTTTCCCTTCTCTTGCATTGCATTGCATTGCATTGCTTGAACTGAATTTGGATTTCTGACACTGTTCCTATAGTATGGATATTGTATGTTCAGAAATGTCTTGGAGCAAGTATCATCGCAGGTTGGGCTGCAATCCTTTAGGCGGCTTCATGTTTTGAGTGAGGAACACTATTATAGTTCTGATGAACTATGATAGTGGTTCCAGCTGTTGGAACTAAACACAAACCTAAAACAAGGTTTAGGGTTTTATTTCTGTTGATATTTCTTTGCTTGTGCATATGATCCAGTTGGGTTGATGTAACGCATTGTGTAGAGTGTATTACATATAAGATCCTTCAAACACAAAGCGATACAGCTTTCCAACTAAGAATAGTATTAAAATATGGGTTATTGGCTTCAGGATTTCAGTAATGTTCCATACCGAATCCCTAAATGAGATTGATGTTATAAGACATGGGCTGGCTATTCAGGATGTTTGTTTATTTCTTGAAATCTAAGAGGCCATATTGGGCCTTGTCTTGGTGAGTTATAGTTGGTGTATGTAATGCGTTTCAGACTTTGCGACTCAGTTAGCCTGGGCTTGATGGTGATCCTGATCCATTGCTAGTAGCGTCAGTCAGTATTGAACATATATATTTTTTCCCTCTCGCACATATGGGCAAGGAAGATGCCAATCTTTTGTCTAGTGGGTTTGATGATGTTGTCATGACCAATTGTGGGTGCTATTTAGTAGAAGTGTCTGTCTTTGCTACTAAAATGTTTAGTAGATGCATGCTTATACCTTTATTCCCCTTGCATTAGAGTAATCGTTGAGATAAATAAAGGGGGATTTCTTTGGGGCAACGATTACACGTACACAAAAAGTATGGTTCCCCATGTTGTTCCTATTAGAGAGAACTGTTGGGCAATGTGTAGTGCATCAGTCTGCAAAATATCCAGGTCCAACATGTTTGGATCGTTTTACAAATCTGTGTTTGTGTTTGTTTTGTTAGGCAAATGTAGTTTGTTTATTTCCTTTCCTTAATGCATGTCGTACCTTTCACTTTGTTAGCTTTGATTTGCTTTTGTAAGTTTAAGTTAGTTTGTACGAGTAACTCTAGCCAGTCATGTTTGCTAGTTTTTTTTTTTACACTTTTTACCCATTCTCTTTAAAACATAACCACAAACACTATCTATAAAATTGATAGAAGTGTCAAAAAAACCAAAAAAAATAAAAAAATTAGCAAACATGACTGGCTAGAATTGTTGTTTGCACAATGCTTGTTGATCAGACTTTCATGATAATGCTTTTTGAGCAGTTTGCGAATATATACGTAGCATGTATGCATGTGTTTCTTATGCATGGTAATTAGACACGAGATTTGCAAAATCAATTATTTGTTCAACAACGAAAACTAGAGGAATGTATATGTGTTTTTAGTTTCCCTTTTACTCAACACCATGTTTTTTTTTTCTTAAAGATTATTTACAAAACCCAAATGAGATGAGTTGATTAAACATGTTTCCTTTATTTTTATATCAATTATTTTGATAAATTGTTAAAATAGGGTAAATTCAATCATATATCAAGCGAGAGCGAGCGGGGTTGTGAGACTACAATTTATATCAGTGGTACCAATCATATTATTACACCGTAAATTCACATGGTACTATCGTGGATAAATGCATAGCCAATTTAGGCCTATGGATTATTTGAGTGGGCTTAACATTCCAACACTTCTCCTCAGCACAAACGTGAAGAAAATACTTAAAATTCTCGTAGCGATTGTGTTACACGATACTTGAACCCACGACCTCCGAAGACCACTGCTCTGATATTATGATAAATTGCCAACTCTATAAAAGCTAGAACTTATAGAGAGAGCGACTCCAATCATATATTCAATGGAAGTGAGAGTGGGGTCATGGGTAGGGGTGTTAATTGGTCAATGTAAACCGATTGATATAACCGAACCGAGTCAAAAAAATCGGAATCAAATTTCCAAAATCGAACCGAGTTACTTCGTTTCGGTTTGAGTTTTTTCAGCCCTGAATAAATCAAACCGAACCGTATCAGTTTTTATTTGTTTTTTTAACTCCCAGCCCCCCCACCACAAACAGCTCAATTCCCAACCCACCCACCCACCCTTATTTAATTCCCAAATCTCAACCCCACCAACTCAATTCCCAATCCACCCCCATTTAATTTCCACCTACTCCATTTAGTTCATCTAAGATGAATATACAGAGATTTGATCCAACTAGAAAATCAGAGAGAATCTTCATGGATATCATAGATATAGGTGAGCCTGGTGTGTTAAGATCTATTATTGATAATCTTGTAAATGAGTTTTGTTTCGAGATTTTCTTCGGCTCTATCGTTGAAAGAAGTTTTTGTTGCTTTATAACAACTGGATACAAATGATTTCCATGTGATCTTGGTCATCTTGTTGTAGATATATATATATATATATATGTGTGTGTGTGTGTGTGTGTGTGTGTGTGTGTGTGTGTGTGTGTGTGTCAAAAACCTCTAAACATCGCAAAGTTCCTCTTTGCATAAAAAGTCACCGCGTAGCCCCGCACATGGTCGGAGAACATCAACTACTACAAAGGCAATGAGTACCTCTCCGACGCCATCCTCGGTGCCGCCAAGGGTTTCATAGAGGGATCAAATCAGCCAAGAAAGGTCTCTTAGAAGCTCATGCTAAATCAGGCCTTTAACCGGCGATTAGGCTAGGCAGAGGTTCAAGAACTCGTTGGGCACCGTGTGTCTGAGTCTGTTTTTTTTTTTGTTTGACTAATTTTTTTTGCATTAACACTATCGAGGGTTTTGTTGAATTGTATGGTCATTTGAGCTTGTTTAATCAAACTGCAATAATGCTAATCTCTTTTATCATAATAGAAAAAACGGGTATAATTTTTTTTGTTTTGTTTTGGATAATATAATCTTGTTGAGTTCAAATTTTATTTGAAATTTATATATGTGAAACGGTTTTATCTTTGTGTTTAGGTCTAGCTGTATGGTAATGACAACGCATAATTGTTTCAGTAAGAGAAAGAAAGAGGATGGGAAAAAAAAACATAAAAGAAAAAAGAAAAACTAAAACAAACCAAAACCGAATTGAATTTGTTCGGTTACGGATTTTTGTTTGAAAAATTAGAAAACTAAACCGAACAAAAAATCGAATTTTAAGTTCGATTTTGATATAATTTCAAACCGATTGAACCGACTAACACTCCTAATCAAAGATTGTGTTTGACAAGATTCGAACCCACGACATATCACGATAAATTGCAAATTCTCTAAAAGCTCAAATTTGCGAATTCAATCATATATCAAGTGAAATTAAAAACGGGGTCATGAGACTACAACATGCATTGGTGGGATCAATTGTACAAGTATACCGTAAATTCACACAAGACACCGTGAATAATTAATTGATTGGGTTTAATATTCAAACATATTTGATAATTTTTAAGAAATGAAGTCCAAACACATAACATATTTTTGTTGTCGGGGTGGTGAATGCTCTACCTGGGGAACAATTGACGGCCTGGCTCCACTCCACTCCTACACGAGAGAATATGGTGGACCTACTAGGCTACTGCTATAAGCTAATTAGGTAACCTAGACATTCATTCACCCCCATAGAGAGACGAGGGAGGTCGATCGAATTAATTAGTAATGTCTAGTACTGAACAGTAGGAGAGTACGGGAGCAGAGAAATCCAGAGTCAGTCCGCGTGCTGGGGATTGGGAACTGCTGCTGCATGCAATAACAGTAACAATAATATTGCTGCATTTAATTTTCCTATATAGTTTGACCTCACTCACCCACCCTCCTTCACGCACGACACAAACACAACAACTGGACTGCCTACTTCCTTTACATCGTTGGACGAGCCCGCGCATGCGCAGCATTAATTTTCTTTTAGTCATTGGAGAGTTTTAGTTTTAGTTTAGTTTAGCTTTGTTTGAATTTTCGGTGTGAGTGAGATCTCTCTTTCTTGGCAAATTCTTGCCACTCTAAATGTGGTGTAATCTGTTGTCATTAAATGTGGAGTGGGGCGCGTGCTCTTTTCACGCTCATCATTGTTCTCTCATCTTCTTAGACTATCTCTCTCTCAACTTTTTCTCAAATAGTACACACTCGTACTTACACAGCTTTACTATGTGTTATGACCGTTGATCTTCAAAAAATTTCACATATTCATGCGAGTGTAAGGTTGACAGCACAGGCGAGTTAGAGTGTTGATGGCTGACTTTGCTTCTCCTCTCCTCTGTAACTGTAGGGGAGAGAGAGGAGAGTGGGGCGTGTGAATGTGAGGCGCGTGATGGATAGAAGAAGAGTCTTTTTCAAAGTCTCTCACTGTGTGCGGATTTTACTATTACTGTGCTTTCAAAGATTTTCTTGTCGGGAATCGTAAGATTTTCTTTTCCTCCACCCTACTCTACTCATTCATCCCCTCAGTTTCTTTTTATTTACTTTTCACCGGACTGCCCCTTCTCGTTGTTGCATGACCCTTTGTACCATGGTAAAAAAAAAATAAAAAAAAAATGGTGATGAATCATCCTCCATTTTAATCAAAAATTAAATTAAGAATATTTTTATTTCTTCATTACTTTAATCACATTTTCTATTTCATTTTTTATTATTATTTTAATATATTTTTAACTTTTTTATATTAATTTAATTTTAATTATATTATTATTAATTATAATTTAATATAATTATACTATTATTAATTTCAACTTAATGTAAATTTGACTATTATAATATTTGAAAGTTTTTAAAAAAAATTAGTATTAATAATTAGTTTTTATCATTAATTTAATTTTCTTTTGGCTAATTAAATATAATATAATATAATTTGACTAATTAAAGAAAAAGGGAAGGTAGCGGAGGGTTTTCTTTTGTTTTTATTATTTATCTAATTTTAATTTAAAATTTTAAATATTGAAAGTATTTATTATTATATGAGATATAAGTAATGATTAATTTTTCCCTAAATTTATGGGGAAATTGTATGTTGACTTATTATAGGAAATTGTTAAGAGGGATGATTTTAGCAAAATTTTTCTCTTTCACACCACCATAAGTGCTATCTCACACCACTTTACTCTTTCACACCGCATACTTTCTTTTTCACACCACCTATATAAACAAAAAATCAGCATTTTTCTCATCTCCATTCAAATTAAAACGTGATTCCTCCATTCCCCATTCGAATCTCTTCCCTCTCCCACATTCAAATCTTTTGCAAATCTCTTCCAACATTCAAATCGCTTCCATCTCTGTCAAAATCAAAACCTCTAAAAATCGAACCCCAAATCGCAACCTCCCCAAAAAATTTCAGAAAAGCAAAGTAATCTCATGGATACTTCAAAAAAAATTAAATCACAAAAACAAAGTAAAGCTCATAAATTTTTTTAGAAATTACAAAAAAAAAAACTATTATGCGAGGAAAAACCTCGCATTGTTCTGGGCAAATAGGAAATTTTCAGCAAATATTTTCGAACAGATTTGTGCGACTTTAGTAAAATGACCATAACTTGCTAATTTTAAAACATTTTCAATTGATTCAAGTTGTGTTTATTAGATAACTCAAAGTAATACAACTTTTGTGTTTTAATCAACTTGAGAATCGATCTCAATCGAACACATAAGTTGGCCGAAAGTCAGAGACACTATCCCATTTTCATTACTTGATAGATTTGCGCGGTTTTAGTAAAATGACCATAACTTGCTCATTTCAAAACATTTTCAAGTGATTCAAGTTGTGTTTATTAGATAACTTAGAGTAATACAACTTTTGTGTTTTAATAAAATTGATAATTGGTCTCGATCGAGCACATAAGTTGGCCGAAAGTTAGGAACACTATCTCATTTTCATTGTAAGACAAATTTGCGCGACTTTAGTAAAATGACCATAATTTGCTCATTCCAAACAAAGTATTACAATTTTCATGTTTGATGAGTTTGATAATCGTTCTCGATCGAGCATATAAGATGGCCGAAAGTCAGGGACAATATCCCATTTTCATTGCGAGACAGATTTGCACGACTTTAGTAAAATGACCATAACTCGCTCATTTCAAAATATTTTCAAGTAATTCAAGTTGTCTTTATTAGATAACTCAAAGCACTACAATTTTTGTGTTTTGATGAGCTTGAGAATCAGTCTTAATTGATGGTTTAAATTGGTCGAAAGTTACCACATTTTGCATTTTTTTCGTTTTGAGTTTGGATTTCTCTGTTAGGATATGAATATTTATTTGGTGGCGTGAGTAACACTACACCAAATTGGCATTTTTGTAACAATCCAAAAAATAGTAACACTTTTGAGCTATAACAATGTACAAAGCAATTTTACACATTTTCACTAACAAAGTGATTCAATAATTGTATCACTACAAATAATATGGGCTTACAAGTAATGCTATTCATGTTGATCCAATTTATTGTATCACTTTTTTTGTGTAACTATTTTTTCATTTTGTTGACTAAATTTAGTTTTGACTTGAAATTGTTTGTTGGATTATTGTAATAGCTCAAAAGTGTTCTGTTTTTTAAGTTGTTACAAATATATGCTAATTTGGTGTAGTGTAAGTAAGAAAAAAAAATCAATGGTGATGTGAAAAAATGCTTTTGATGGTATGGAGCAGTCATTGCCTTAAAATAATTCCATTAGGCTCCTTGTATTGTTCAAGATTTAGCTCAATTTTGAAAATGATCTAAATTTCCATCAATTTATAAAGTGTTACAAGTTCTACATTACTAGTACAATAATTTCGTTCTGAATTCTTGGATTGTTGTTGCGTACTCAGCTCCTGTTGCAGCTCTACCCTATTCTCATGCACTTTTTACTAGGGGTGGGCACGGGACGGGATGGAACGAGATATACCCATCCCTATCCCATCCCGTTCATACGGGATCGGGACGGGACGGGATGGGAAAAACCCCATCCCGACCTCGTCCCATCCCAAACGGGATCGGGACGGGACGGGATCAGCGGCATCCAAAAAATTTGAAGCAACATCCAAAAAATTTGAAGCAACATTTGCCAAAAAATTTGAAACAAACATCCAAAAAATTTGAAGCAATATATACCTGTAATTCTGTAAATAATTTGAAGCAACATCCAAGAAGTGATAAACTGTAAATAATTTGCTATGTTCAAGATGACTTCTGGACTACAGCCAGAATTTAACTATCATTTCTTAGTAATCTTTATGAACATTGTAACAAAGAAAAAGATGCTTTCAGTTATTCAATCAACTAGGAATTTATGCCATCCTTCAGTATCTGTTCAGCTACACAGCAAGCACATCAAGTTGTCAACTATTGAATGGAACCTACTAAGGGAAGCTCTCAGCCCAAAGTCTCTATCTGACTGAACAATCCTAAACCTTGACCACATTCAACTCTAGAGGAGTTTTAAAAGTTACGCTACTTAAATTACCAACGTTGTGTATAAAAATCAGTTTTAGCCATCTTTTGAGTTAGCTTAATTACTTTCCCAATTTGGACATTTATCTATATAATTTGAAACATTGCAGGGAAGTGATTGTTGGATATGGAGCCCAAAATGATTAATGGTATTCAAAACAGTCAATATCATAATGTAAAAACATATTTGTGTTAGATCATCAAGATGGCGCAAGAAACAATCATGGAAAATTAGTGACCATCACTATCATTAAAATAAATAATTAAATAAAAATATTAGTAATTAATATTAATAAATTAGTTTGAGACGGGACGGGATTGGCGGGATTGAAAATCTCCATCCCATCCCATCCCATTCTAGATCGGGACGGGACGGGATCGAAATGAAATTATTCAATCCCATTAAGACCCGAAAAAATCGGGACGGGACGGGACGGGATCGGGACGGAAACGGGATCGCGGGATGGGATGCCCACCCCTACTTTTTACCCTCCATCCCAATCCTTTTTATGGGTTGAAAATGCTGTCATTCGTTACAGTAAAACAATGAGTAGAACCACGACTTAATTATGCTTCATTAGTGCATCCCCACCACAGTAAAATGATTAAATTATATGGAAAAAACATTCACATGTTTAATAAACAAATAATTTTCTTAGTTACTTGTAAACCAAGTAATAAATTACACCTTCAACAGCTTACTCAAATGATGATTAATCAACCCTAATTTTGTGCCATAAAAATTGAACTTAAAAAAAAAGAAGAAGCATTCAAACTCTTTTTTTTTCTTTTTTTTTTCCCACATTTGATTTTTCATCCCAACTCAAATCAATTATTCAAGCATTTTCTCAACGTCTCACGGGGGTTTTAATTACTTAGTGCATCATAAGCATGCCTAACACACGTGTGTGATGATGGAATTTGGGTGGCAGACTCTGTTCAACCCACACACAAAAAGAAAAAAGAAAAAAGAAAAAAAGAAAAAAGGAAGAAAATTCTAAGTGGTGCGCGAGGTAGAAAGAGAGAGAGTTGACACTTTATTCATCCACCATCTTTACTTATTATTTTTTCTGAGGTGCTATAGTATAAAGTTGATAAAAATGGAGATTAAAGTGTATCAAGGTGGGTGTTATATATGTTGATTTGAAATATATTCAATAAAGAGGAGAGGGAGGAGGGGAGAAGCGACATCGATAATGGATTCCTTTCTTCCTTACCTTGCATTGATTCTCCTTTTTATAATTCTTTAAAGGTATTTTAATGGCAAAGTAGAGAGGAGGTTATGGTGGTGGAGAGGGTATTTGCATGCGTGGATGCTTTTGTTGGAGAATCTACAACCAAGATGGCTCCCTCCATGGGTCTTATGGTCCCATGCAAGACCCCACATTCCCTCAAATCTTGGCTAATGGGGTTTGCTTTGTTAAAAAAAGGGACTGTTTTAAATTATTACTTAATATCTAATCATCTCAAATTAGCACTTGACACTTGTTGTTGTGATGATACATGTTAAATTTGCTAATTTGTAAGAAACTATTATGAGAAAAGAAAAAAAGTTACTGGGGGATGATGTGTTGTAGTCTTTGTCAAATGTTCTTAAACAAGTTTAAAACTAGGCCAACGGAGTTATGGTCGAGTGGTTAGGGTTGTGTGAGTTTATTCTCCACGTCTTAGGTTTGAGACCCGCCGACGGCATATTTATTTTTTTATAGTGTTGACCTATAGGTCGCAACTTGTTTTCTTTCCAAAAAAAAAATAAAATAAAAATAAATTCAAAACTAGCTCACATGGTGGTTTCAAGAATTATTATGGAGCCCAGAGCAGGTGAGTATGTATGAGTTCACTTATCAACAAAATCTTGGAATGAAGCATGATTATGTTGATGCATATAGCAATCTATTCTAATACATATGAACAAGGATTTGGAAGTCATGGTAACATGGGCAATGAAAGTTTGCACTCAAACATGTTGGGTGTGGCACTAAATAGTGTTTTTGGTGCACCAAACATTAATATATAGCGGTGTGTAATTCGACATAAAGTAACTTTAACAAACAATTTGAAATGCCCGAATGAAGAAATCAAAAAGAGGTTTGAAGTTTACACCCACCCATTGTAGTGGGCAATGTATATGCAATAAGCACTAGTGATTCGTATTGGTGCTTCAAATGTGATCATGCCAGTTTCCTTTATGTAATTGTAGTGTGTATTGAGGATTAGGAGCTCTCTCCCTCCTCTTTACTCTTTACTACTTTAATTTTTATTTTTCTCTTTTTATTATTGCTGGTTGGAATGCACGTGGGACTACATTTTCACCCCCCCCCCCCCCCCCCACCACTTTTATTGCTGTGGTATTTTCATTTTTTAGATTAATTCAAGTTTGTTTTGTGTGTGTGTTATATATTTTTTTAAATTTGTATTACCACCTCCGATCACCAATCTAAAATGTTAGATAATTTCATCACAGTGTTAATATAGCTTAAGAAAAGTAACAATTTTCAATTGATATTTTAGGCATTGTTTTGTTTTATTTTATTCATAATTTGAAGTCTCGGGGCTAGTGTTAAGATAAAGTATTAGTTTGTCTATATAATTCATACCAATTATATAAGCTAGCTAGTAGGTTTTCACCAAATAGAATGTATTTTTTTTTTTATTTACTTAAAAGCATATTGCATATATTATTAATTAAAATTACGGTACTGTTTAGCTGCTACAACAGCAAGGTTATGAGCCTCATAATTAAAGTCTCAACAAATAAAATTACAAAATCAGAGTTTGTGAAGATAAAACAGTCTCTACGTACCGCTAATGTGGAATGTGTGGTGTACATTGTCAATTATTAAACTAAACATAATGATCTCACTCATGTAAAATTGTATGATGTACAAAACTATTACAAATGTTATTATTGCAGTTGATTTCAAGTAGACAAAGGAAGTGTGCTCCCTTAAGTAGAGTGGCTAGAATTTACAACAAATCACTTTTTAGGGATTAAAAGTTAGTATTAAACTCTCTAAATGTAATTTCAGGGATGAGAACTACCTAGTTAAAATCTTATTCCTAGATCCAGATCCTTCATAATTTCTTGTTCGCTTCTGGATTATGGTATCCCATACCAGATTGATGCCAATTTTGTAAAATTACTATTTACTGCCAGCCCTAGCTTAGTACTTATGTAAAAGCTAAATTAGATGAGACTTTAATGACTGCAAAAGTGTCGACCTGGGGTTGATTGGGCGTGATCGTTGCTCCCTCCTATGTAAACAAGTGAGTATGCATCTAATTATACTATACTCTGTAGATTTTGCTTCTGTGCTTAAGATCTCGAGTGGTTAGGGAATAATGGCCAGATTAATTTATTCAATAATCAAATATTACTTTAGTTCTGGATACATATAACTGGGACATGCAGTCTATTTCTTTACCCCCTCTAATGGAGATGAATCAAATGCTTTTTACTATTGAAATGGGGCTGGTTCTTACAAAAGCAAAGGCTTTTCAGACTAATTTTAATATATACAATATGGTAATGGTAAGAATCATGATGCAAAGTTGATCGAGATCAAACTCTTTACCAAATTTCATTGATTGACATCATTCATCATTTTTTTTCTTTTCTTTTCTTTTCCGTAATTAAGATAATTAAATTGATTAACATTTTTTTAATGCCCTTTTATCCATACACTTTGATGAATGGTCGGTTCGCCTTTTTGTCTTCCTTTAACATTTTCCTCTTTTATGCCCCCTTCCAGGAGGATGTGAATTGAGTGAAAGTATAAATAGAGTGGGAGAGAGAAAAGAGAACGTTTACAGTGTATGATGGGTCGGATTTGGATTTGTAACATCTGAGATCTTGGGCAAGTAAAATCTAAGGGAAAAAAATAAAAATAAAAATAAAAATAAAAATAAAAATAAAAATAAAAAATCCATGCTCCACCCGTTTAAAGTAAACTCCTTTCGTGTGAACTTTGTCCATGACTCCATGCTGTCAAATCTCGAATGTCAGGATCGAGCTTGCACTAAAGCCCAAACCAAAGTGACCTTCTGAGCACCACCCTCAACGGAGCCAAGGCAACATTATATTCAGGGGCATGTGGTATGATTAAGGATTGTGATTTTTTATTTTTTCAATTTAATTTCGATCACTTGATTTTAAGAAATATTTCGGTGTTCAAAGAAAAAATGTAAAAATTTTAAGAATACATAAAATTTATTTAATGAATTTTGAAAGTATGTGAAATAAATAAGATAAAAGTAAATAAATTTATTAAAAACATTAAATGAAGCAAATTAGCAAGATGTTGAAAAACCAGCGAGGCTGCTGTCTGAAGGGCCAAATTTACACTATTGCCCCCATCTTTAATAACCTTTTTGAAAAGGTGTTTAAAAAGAGGGGGAGTGGCAAAAGTGTAAAATCTCCCCCAGACAGCAACCTCGCTGGTTTCCCAAGCCAGAAAGAATTGCTCATAAGTTTTTGTATGACGCTTCGTATGTAACCCCTCACAGAACAATGATTTGGTTGCCCTCTCTTGACGTTCGGTGGAAAACGCTATTGGCTCAACTTTTAACATGCACGACTTTGTTATTTCCATACATGCTCAAGACCTCAATGCCAAGAGCCATGAGGTGGTAAAAGGAAGTTGTAATCTTGTAATGGATGATGGGTGTAAATATGTTACGATTGATAACATTGAAGAATGTGATTTCACTCGGAAAAAACTTGCGAACCAAAGTAATTTGCAACCATGGTGACACGTATGACAAATTAGTCTAGATACGTATAAATCACTTTAGATTATTACGTGTCATCCGGATTGCAAAATCCTGATTTAAAAACAAAATTGGGTATCAGGTGTTGACGGTGACATTGGAAGAAAATAAAATAAAATACGCGCATGATTAAATTGCAAAGGGAGAGAAAGGTCTGATTGCTATGGAACACAAAGGGTTGGATTGAGGCCCAAATAAAAATGGTCAACAGCAGCTGCAAGCCTGCAATGAACCACGCCTCCCTCTGTTCTTTAGTAGTCATTATTTAACCACACGCGAGAGCTCAGGTCTGGTCAGGTTACCCCAGAGTTGCAATTTCTCTTTTTACTTATTTGGTCCAATTATTAAATTCCATGATTTGTACACGAATGCGCACAATAACCCCCTCAACTAAGGGTACTTTGGTCTTTTTCGTTTCTATATAATTCTTCCAACCTCTTCTCCTCTCTTCTCACTTTACCTTTCGATCTTCTTCTTTGCATTCACTCAATCTCTCCCAAAATCTCTCAAGCTCTACATCTGCCGTTCGTTTAGTCCTCACTCAGTTTCGCTACCTTCGTTCGATCTGATCGCTTTAGAAGAGTTTCGGAGACTTGTCGCGTTGCAGTAGCTGATCTTCTTCTACTCGTTGAGTTCATTGTAACTTTTTCTTCCTTCCTTCCATCGTTCCTTCTCAGTTTTATGTTTCATGTTTCATGTTTCATGTTTAACTTAAGCTATAGATCTGTTTGAAATGGATTTTTATTTTGTTTCTTTGTTAATGTATTATTATTATTAATTTTACTTTTGAGTCTTTGTTTACAAGTGTTAACTGTTTCTTAACCTTACATTTTTTTGATTGAAAGCTCTAACACACTGTGAAAACGATTGATTTCTTGGAAGTAGATCTCCTGACAAACCTTAGTTGTTAGTCCTTTTGTAAGATACAAGTGATTCAAAGAGTGTCTTTGACGTGAAAACAGATCTTGGAACTCTTAACATCTCTGCTTAGGGTCACCGATTCATGATATAATTACTAGTTATTGAAGTTTCCCTGCCCGTGTGATTTCACTCTTGTTCATTTGTTGGTTAAGTTTCTTCAACCATTGAAAAGTTGTGATTTTCTCTAAAATTTGCACTTGTGTGTTTGAAAAAGCACCGATTTTATTTATTTTATATTTTATATTTGTCAATACAGCAGCCATGGGGATGTTTAGAGAGGAGATTAGTACTTATCTTGTTCCATTGCGCGCGATTAAGTAGTTTTTAATGATTATCTTGTTTTCAACTCTTAAAACGTAAGGATTCAACGTTGGGTTACTTACCATTGAACTCTCCCTGGAACTTGTGCAGGCAGGAGGAAACAATCGTGGCTAGTTTTGTTATACAAAAAACAGCATGCGGTGGTTGAGCTTATCAGTAGATGTATATCGCAAAGTCATCTCTTTGAATCTCTACTGCAGGGTTATTTTGTAAATCAAACGTTCCCATTACTCCTTCCTTGATCCTCTCTATATTTCACTAATCCTCCACATTCTTTTCTGATTCTTCCATGGGATCCAACCTTTTCATTGTCCTTCCTTGCTACGTCCTTATGATCAGCTGATTTCGGACGCTAAAGCTATTCTCTTCAATAGATATTCCATTAGCCCTCTTTTAGCTTCTACTCACAATTTCCCCATTTCCTCTCTTATACGTGCTTTTCTTCATCTGACTTTGATATCTGTTTGTCGTCCTTCACATTCCTTTGCTTCAAAAGCTTTTCCATCCGTATTCTCCAATTTTCGACATCTGATTAAGGTCTCTTCCTGGTATTACTCTGAATCACTTGGTAGTTTGGATTACTTTGTTTGAAAGCTTCTTCAGGTTGATTTGGGGCTTTGTTCGAAGGTATAAAAAGTAGTTATGGTAAGTCAAGCAGCTAGCCAAACAAGATTCCGCGCATTGAAACATGAGAGTGGGATTGCAGGGAGTGCGACGATCATAGTTAGAGTAATAGCATGCTTTCAACAATTGCAAGATTGCCAGGTAAAGAGTGATCCATTTACTTAAATACTTATTGTTAGTGCAAGTTTCTCGTTATGGATGTTGTATTTAACATTGGTTTGTATTCTTTCTTTCTTTCAGGCTGAGTACTTCCGCCACTTGCTTAAACCCGTAACGTAGATAGCTAATGACTCTTGGTTGTTATTAATCAAGCTGGAGTTTGTAGAGTTTTTGTTATTTTCCAAGAAAGGCGAAAATTAATCAAGTATAAGATTTACAAGTACATCAATCAATCTTAAGGTATTGTTTAAATCTTCGCATTGTACCTGCTAGTTTCATTTTTGTTGATCCATTAGTCATTAATGATCTTTGGTTCTTGGATCTTATTAGGTAACACAAGTGGTTGGATGGGAAAGGACTGTGGTTCACAGCTTCAACCACAGTGCTGGCCAAGTCAGTCACCGAATTTGAACTGCAATGGCTTCGTGCCGGTTCAAGGGATTACAAATGCATTTCCTGCATACACAAGCCTTTACAATCCTTGTATGGCCTCTGTGATTGAGCCTGCTGTTGGATTCACAGATATTGAATCATCTCAATTGAAGACGGAACAAGCAAATGAGGCAAACCGATGGTTTTATTGTCTACCCCGTCAACGCCAGGCCTTAACTCCTATCCCTAAGCCCCCCCCTGCCAAGGCTTTTGAGCCGACACCCAATGGGTGGAACAAGGATGTCATCTCAAATGCAAGGCCTGTTGAGAAGAAGTTTTTGGTTTTCAATCAATGTGGAAATCAGACAAGCTTGGTCTTTAGTTCTATCAATGGTTCTCCTATTCATTACCCAAGGTTTGGCAATCCAGAGTCATTCTGTGGCATTCCAATGGTAGAACCCAGAACTGCAACAGATCAAGTCTATCGAACCTGGCCTTCTGTTTCTGATGGACTTTTGGAGAACCAGGATGACCCTAGTGGCGAGAAGAGTGAAATGCATGAGGACACAGAAGAACTCAATGCATTACTCTACTCTTCAGATGAAGAAGATGAATTCGACGATGAAACTAGCAGTACAGGTCATTCTCCAGACCAAGTGGAAGTCCATCCAGTGCAGGAAGAAGTCAACGGAAGTGCAGAAGAAGTTGCTAGTTCTGGTGGTCCTACTAAAAGGAAGAGGCACTTTGACAATGAAGACTACAATTCATCTTCACTAATGGACACAGCCAGTTCAGGTAAACCCCTCACATCCAACAATTGCAAGGCAGACGCGGAAACTAGTTGTGGTGAAAGCAGGATTAGTGGCAGAGACATTGAAATTGGGTCATCACCGCTCAACAAGCGTCTGAAAAGGGACAGGATCAAAGAGACGATAACCATCTTGCAGAACATAATTCCTGGTGGTAAGGGAAAGGATGCTATGTTGGTTCTTGACGAAGCAATCCAGTATCTCAAGTCCCTCAAGCTCAAAGCCAAGTATTTGGGAGAAATTTAGTATTTGCTTGGGGAGCTCCAAGTACTAGTACTAATAGTAGTTAGTGGTCAGTGGCAGTGTTTTGTAAATTGGTTATGTGTTTGTTTACTTGAAAATAAAATATGGAGGGGTGATGAGCATAGTGAGTGATTGGGGGGGTGGGGGATGGAAGGATAAGGGGACCCAAACCTGAAAGATTTGAGAAAGAAAGAGACAAATAGTATCTGGGGAGGCTGAACTGGAGTCGTCGCTGTTAACCCCCTCCATCTCATATCATTGAAGTGGGAGTCTAGTTTTCGTTGTTATGTTGGCCTCTCTCCTCTCCTTTCAACAGTATAAACAAGAAGCCAAGCCTCTCAGTAAAAAAGTGGTCCAGTGAGGGAGGTAGTGATTCGCAGAGGAAGATTGAAAAGAAAATAAAGGAAAAGATGAAAGTGTGGTGGGTTTGGAGTATTTGTTGGCCAAAAGAGTTTTTTTACAAATTTTTTTTACAGGTGGGTTGAGAGGGACTGGAGTGAAATGGTACAGAAAACATTTACAGGTGGGGTGAGAGGGATTGGAGTGGAAATGGTGTAAGGTGAGAGATTTTTGATGGATAATGGCGGATTGTTCGGGCATAGTGGGGTCAGTTCCCCCCCACGGGAAGAAGAGAAAAGAAGGCATGCGCGTTAGGTGCATGGGAGGACCCACAACAACAACAACAACAACAGAGAAAGAAAGGAAGAGACTCAAAGACTCATCTCACCTCTCTCAAAGGCTTTTGGTTGGTCATGTGGTATTGTTTTACATCTTGTCGGATATGTGTCCCTCTTTTTTGATTTCTTTCTAAAGCACAGTGGGAGGAGGGGATGACAAAGCACACGCTAGTTGAAAGCAGGAAAAGAGAGAGAGAGCCTCCATTATGGAATTGGTGGTGATGGGGTCCATAGACCACAAAAGTCTTTGAGTGGTACTTGACTCCATTCACGTGTAGAGGAGGATGAAAGAAAGCTGAAATTTATGTTATGGTTATTGTCTGTAAGTTTAGTTTGCTTTGTTGTAGTGTTTAGACTCTGTTCAAACTTATTGTGTATGTTCTTGTGCTTGCACAATGAATAGTGTCGATGTTTTTATGTAGTATGCCATGCCACTGGCTTTTGTGTGTTGTTATTATGGTAATGAGCTTTCTTTTGATGGAGAGTTTGATTTATGCATTTCATTTTTGTGTGTGGACCTTGATGCATTTTTGTAGCGGTTAAAAGTGGTACCAGCGTAAAGGTACGTGGGTAAGGACAATACAAAGAGGTACTCGGGCATGTGAGATGGATCTCTGTGCGAGTGGGGCTCTATCCAACTTGTTGCTGTGAGTGATGGTCCTGTGTCTGGTTCGCTGATATTGACATGGGAAGGTGTTTGATGTTTCTTGATATAGTCAACTATTAGTTGAAGTGTTTTTTGAAAGATTTTGCATGTATGTTTGGTTCACAAATGTGGATGAAAATGCAAATATATTGTTCGACTATGTTTGGATGCTTTACTTATAGGGGATGACTTTTTGAAGAAAACAGCCCCAGAAACTCAAAAGAATAATGATATTGTAGTGGACCTGCATACTCTGAAGTGCATACCAATATGCGAATCCAATCAGCTTGGTGCAATTGTGTAGGTGATGATTGGCAGCACCAATGGCTATTACTCAGTTTAGAAGAACTATCAGTGCGTTGCCTTAGCTAGAAAAACACTAATGCAATTCTTGCCATATTATGTTGCCAGAGACAATATTGGATTGTAAAGTGGGTCTGGGACTTGCCTTATGCATGGGTTCAAGCTTGGCTTATTTCTGCTCTGCACCCCTTCTTTGAAAATAACTATTTTTTGGTGATTGCTCCTGAAATCGAAATGGTGTTAAACCAATTACTCGGTGACGCTCATATCCTTCTGATTTGCTTGAGAGT
The DNA here is from genome assembly GCA_963556465.1 of Berberis vulgaris. Classification (NCBI taxonomy): domain Eukaryota; kingdom Viridiplantae; phylum Streptophyta; class Magnoliopsida; order Ranunculales; family Berberidaceae; genus Berberis; species Berberis vulgaris. The sequence goes on along the minus strand of OY747134.1, from coordinate 69,175,675 downwards.
ATTCAGGTGGTTAGACACGTATGTGGAGCTCTGAGATTATATAGAACCAAGCCCGGGGGAGACACAGCTCTCCTCGAAGGGGTCTAACTTGAATAAACTGAAATTCATAAATTCTCTGTTTTTTTTTGAGAAAGGGAATGCCTGTGAAACACCTTCCACATTTTGTACGAGTAATATTTGATGGTGATCAAACTCCAAATCAGTGTCTGTATTAGTATATCCTTCTTGTTTGGTACTACTAATGCAAAGTACTTAAAACAAACTCTACGCAATTGAGCAATTGCATTCATATGCCCTTTTACTATGCAGTGTTTAAGAGAAAAGTAAAAAAAAAAAAAACAAAAAATCTGTTTTGCATTCTAAAGAACAAATCACTAATCATTACTGGTTGGTTGATATTTGGTGCAGGGCATTACAATAATGAAGAATTCTGGTTTTCCTGCACAAAGTAGTCAAACCATAGATCTTTTTGCCATCTTTCAAAATGGTCAGAAGGTATGTTTTCCTTTTTCTCCTTATGGCATGCTTGTTATGTTTCCATTACTTTCGCAAATACATAGGTAGCCTCAGAGGCCAAAACATATGGTTCATTAGTATTCATTTCAGATTGTGCATGCCTCATTATAGTCGTTGCACCTAAGCCTTTTGTTTTTCTGAGACAATTTGTAAAGAGGACCTCTAAAATCTTAGATGATGACCTAATATATTGATGGTGCATGCTTACTGCTTTCACGTTGTCAATATTGGCAAATTCCATGCATGGTCATCATCTGCTGATGAGTCCCAACATGCGAATGGCAGCTATGCACTAAAGCCGATGGTAGTGCAAAGTTTCATGCACCATTTTAGATAGTGGCCATGTTCTTACACTGCTTCAACGAAATCAAGTAGGTATAACATAAGGAGTCCACATAGAATGGTCGTAGAGTTCTCATCCGGCCTCCAGGTGGAACACATCCTACTCTAATCTACTGAGGAAGTAATGAAGTTTAGATGTGTTGCCAAGCTACTTATGTGTACTTCTGAACCAATGCTGTCAATTGTGCGAGACGACAAGCCTATTGTCTTTTTGACTTGGAAGGAGGTTGGTTATCCACAACCATCATGAGATAGATATACTTCCTACATGATAGTAGTTTCTTGATCAGCCTTGTGTTAAAGCATGAACTTTGTGCTGTTTGATAGATCTGTTTCAAATTTTCTTCAGTACTTGACCGGTTTTCAAAAATGTCAGATTATGTATTTTTATTAATATCGTTTTTGTATAAAACAGAGTATTCTTTCCTTCATATTGACAAGAAATAAATTGTGTAGAAAGAGGAAAACAAACTACAAGTAGGGTTTTCTTTCTTTAGCTGAGATAGGTCATATTAGCCAGTTGTATTGTGAATGACATGAAAATCTACTGGAGGGTATTGCTTCCTTACCCTTCTTCACACATAATTTACTTTGCTCCTACTCTTCCCAACGTAGGGTTTAACTGCATACTTTTTATGAAAAACAGTCTTTGCCAGTAAAGAGAAGGTGCCACAGTGGAATGATAATACAATTTTCAATCTCTAAACTTAAGAAGCATTGGTTAAGTAAGCACACTGAGGATTTAACCATTTATGTGTTAACAGAGAGCTGAACAAAGGTCCACACTATTCCTGAAAATGTGATCTCACACTACATAAATTTGATTCACACAATTCGTGCTATTATAGTTCACTTCCATGATGAGCTGAACACGCTTTTTCCAATTGGTTTCACACTATTTGTATGTCGTATGGGGTTCACTGAGAGTAGAAAACAAGACACTACAATGTCATTTTTTTTTCTTCTGAATCACTTGGCGGAAGGAATCTGATATGGTATGTATCATTTCAGTTTCAACAAGAAATATGATTATTCCTTCACTTGTCAACAATGGACCATTATTGTTTGCTGAAAATGAAAATCGTCTAAAAATATATATGTCAAACTGCTTTATAGATTTATTCCAGGGAATTCCAAGCTTGCCCTGTTTAAACTCGAGCACAATGAAATAATGATAATAAACTGTAGAAGAACACTTGCATGGCTAATGGAAGCACAAAAGAAAACCATGTTACAAAGCATGACAAAACCAAATCTTCCCAAGCTAAATAAAAAGGAGAAAGAAAGAAGAAGAAAAAGAAAAGAAGAGATCAGGTGACACTCAGAATTCAAACTTCTTGTGTCTCTGATTCAATTTGACTGTTTAGGAAATAGAGTTTCTCCACCTTCTAGGCTTCCTTGGAAGTTCTGCACCGTTGGCTGTAACCTGAGGTTCCATATCCTGATGCTCTAAGCCCGACATCTTAGTCAGTTTGCTCAGCTTCTTCCACCCACTGCTCCACGCTGATGAATTCTTCGGCTTGGACATCTTATCAAACTGCCTTTGCAAAGTCTCCATCTCATTTTGAAGCTCTAGATACTTGGCCTTCATACTCTCTAGCTCGAACTTGAGGGTGTTAATGTCCTTCTTTGCTGTCGACCATCCTTCCTGGAATGATTGTGGGGTCCCTTCGAGCAAAGCTTTTCGAGTTGTAACCATGGGCTGGTACTGGGATTCCCCTGTATCTTTAAGGGAGTTGTTGGCTATGACATTACTTATTTTCACTTGCTCTGAGAACAGGACTTGTACCGCCACTCTTAACGGGAGTCGTTCATTTTGTGCAGCATGCATGCAGGCATCAATTGAAAGCTTCTGGCAGTCCATCACTCGGGAAAGGCGCTTCCTCTCATGTTCAGATAGTGTTGGGTGAGCCTGAAAATTAATGTTTCTCTTAAACGTTAATCCATCATATTCATTCATTTTATGCCTTATTTGCATATTTGCGTTCAATTGATGGAATCGTGTTCCTACATCGAATCATCCACAACATGTTTGTTTGTTTGATTCCACAATTTCGAGATCAGCATAGACTAAAGATAGGGATAGAGAACAGTGTTATAATATGGAGAGAAGAAGCTTATAGTTGTTAAATGGTACAGAGTTTTACAAAAACACCAAGTTCATCCTTGCTGATACGTACTCATACTTTGGCTTGCTCATTCACAGGTATGTGTAGACCTGCTTCAAAATTTTAGGACAGTAACGAATCTATGAATTATGGGGTGTTCTTATCCGATGAATTTGAAAATTCTTGGCTTTATTCTATGTATCAATTTCATCTGTTATTGATGTTGCTTGTTAGGGCATATAAGTCTGTCAGTACAACACACACATGCACCGGCGTTTCCTTACATCCACATTTTTGCCATAGGTATTTCATCAATGCAGGATACTTTAACTAGAAACAAATTTCTCATCTAAGGCATTTTTATCTATGTATGCAAGTAATTTGTTCTTAAAAGTTATAATGGGTATAGAGTAGGATTACCTTGAGATATGAATCTAGGGCTCGATATAGTCCATCATCGCAAGTTCTAGCAGACTCCGGTAAGGCCTCTGCTAAGACCTGAAACTTAGTCAAGGAGAGGTTCCTATCTCTTGATACCTCTGTCAGATAACTATCAACAAGTTTGGCCACTCTCATCTTGGCATTGGGAGCATTAATACCCTTTTGAGCTCCTTCATAAGAGTGTTTCTCTGAGAAAGATTGCCTACTTGGACTTGAAGCTCCTGTCTGTTCCTGAACCAAGAAATGCTCCAACAGTCTATGAACAAGATCCACGTCGTATAACGTGTCATTCTTGTTATATGAAGGAATGAGAAGGTCTGGCAAATTAGCCTGTTCCAACTGCATTCCTACCCTTTTTTCCAGCTCTGTGACCAAGGCAGGAGCAACTTTTAACATGTTAGCCACCCGTAGAAGCCGAAGAAGGAAGCTGCAAGACACGGAATCCTTTTGTTGAGGTGTAATACTTATAAGGCTCTCGATAACCATCCTTTGTTCTCTGATCTGAGCATTCGGTGTGTCTTCTTTAGAACTCGCAACAATCATATGGAGTCCGCCTTTCCAGTCACTACCAGCGCCAGTACTAACACTGCCACTGTTATTTATATCATCTCCATTTGCTTCCCTTGTCAACCCTGGGAGCCATTTAGCTGCGTAATGCATAATTGCAGCTCCAATTAGCTCGTACCTCATTCCCTTTACTTTGATGGCAGTAATAACTCTGACAAAGTGATCGATCCTGAGGATTGAAGCATCCTCAAACCACCAATCTGGTGGAACCGGCTGGTTCCTACTAGGACTTGATTCCTTCATTTCATTCCATTTCGGGCTAGAAACGCTTGTAGCCTTCCCGGTATACCCCCACCTTATACTTCTCGGATTTGTGCAAGCCTTCCAAGCAATAGATTCGCTGCACCTACGCACAATTTGAAGGTTCTCTGCCCATGGTGAGAGCTGTTCACAACTCTTCAATACTAGAATTGAGTCTCTCCATGATGACAAAACAACATAACTAAGAAAAGCTTCAGTTTTAAATATAAGATTTCCTTCTTCCAAATCCTCTGTCATCTCTAGATACTCTGCTGCACACCTCAATCCCGAGATGTTGGCTGCTGTCAGATCGACAGCAATCCCATAGCAAAATTTTGCTGCAAGCTCAAATGCACCAGGTCCGCCTGGAAGATCGTCTAATTCTATTTGATTCACTTCTGCTTCCCGTGTCTCATATATGATTCTATTTATTCTTCCAGATCTGGAGAGCAGGGGATACTTTGCAAAAACACAAATAAAAATTAATAAACTCACCAAATTCAAACTACTAGGCCAAGCTACAATTCTTGAAAATCAACCAAGACAGGTAAATTACCTTGTGTAAATGGAAACTAACACCTTTAATTTGTACAAGAAAGTCGCTTGGGATATCCGTAGCGACATACCTATTACAAAAAACAAATACAAGATATAACTAGCTTGAATTCTACTAAAAACATTACTTTAGAGAAAATTTAAGAATAGAAAAAAAAAAAAAAGGTATATGAAGTTTGAGCTATAAATAAGTTACCATGACTGATCTCTTCGTTCAAACCCATCCGTGGAGACCCCATGCTTGCTCAAACTAAGAACACCGTCTCCATGCTCTCTTCTTCTCACTGACTCGCTTTCAGATTCCCACATGACGGAAATTAACTAGATTCAAGTGAAGGTGATTCAATGGGTTTTTGTAATGAAATAGTGGAAGAAATTGATGAACAAGAAGAATAATAAGAAGGTGAATCCCACATGGGGATGCTTGGAATTATCTTTAAAGGTTGTGGGGTTCTTGAGATTTCCCAGAAGTCTTACAGGCTGTGGAGTGATGGGCTTATTTCCTACTACTGCTTTAAGATAATTTAAACTACAGTTCTAATCCCATTTGGTTGGTTTGCCTTTCTTACATGTTTTCTTGTTTAACTGGTCACATTTTGTTCTTCTTACACTCCCAATGAACAATCGTTCCTTCAAATAAAAATGTGTATCCTTGTGAAAGGGAAATTTTAAGTTTTACTGAAAATGATGAGATTGTAAAAACGAAAATTTGATTGATGATGTTGGAGATGGTAGTGCACTGGTCCATGTGTTTGTCAGGTCAGTAGGTGGGGGGACTTACTGGGTTTAACCTTCCATAACCTGACCATTCTATTGATTAGGCTGTTTTGTTGGGGGTGGTGGATAACTTTGTCTCCTTCCTGGTGCAGAAACAGCCGTTTCATCTCTTTGCATTTTTTCCTACTTTTTATCAGCTTTTGAAATTGGCAGTAAAAACTGTTTTATTGACGGTGAATTCGGCTACATTTGCTTCACAGGAATATATTAGGCTGTTGGTATCGGAGTTAAAATTTCTTGGTGAAAATTATGTCATTTTAGCAGCTAGAGGTATAGGGGGTTTGCTGCCATACTTGAGATGTTCATCTTCTTTTACACGAATGTAGAAGAAGATGAACATCTCAAGTCTGTAAGGGTCTGGTCAAAATTTAGAAGTCTGTAGGAAGATGTCTTGAAGATCATCACATTGCTGGGTGGGATACCACATTTTTAATACTTACCTTGACTGATGAAACCTCGCCTTCAAACTTCCAATAATTCAATATGTTCTTCTTTTTGAAATTTTGAATGAATTATGATAAAAGTGAAATAAATAAATGATTATTAGAGGTATAAAACCATAAGCTTATTCTTAAATTGAGGGTCCCAAAAGTGACACACGCATAAAATTGAGCAGCGGGATGTAGTAGGGCCAAAGGAACGAAATGCATTTTTTGTTCTCATCAAAATTTAATGAAAAAAGGACTACTTATTAATGAAGAACAAATTGGTAGAGCTTGTGATCGAACTAACTCATTGAATGGTCAGAGAGAGGGGGGGGTGGTTTCTTCTTGTGTGGTCACCTTCGTTAGAGGCTACTGTCAAGCATGTAACGATGATGACTTGAAACAGATAGATTTTATGAGTGATTATCCCTTATAAAAGCATCGTTGTGCTTGACTGCTTGTATTAAAGATGATGATGGATACTGTCCCTCATACAAGTTACCATTTCCCCCAAAACAGGCTCTACCCTGGTTCAGAGTTCAGAGTCTAAATGAAGGCATCCAGAATTGGATAGAGTTGAATGCAGAGACAGAAATAAGTAATGAATTAGATATCTTAAAATAAATGCAATTTGAATTTTCACAGTAAACATAGTTGCACATTAGAAAACCATTAGTATGGACAGAAGACAACATGAGCAAACAATATCATCAAACGAGAACAAATACAAATTTAATGTGGGAAACCTAAATCGGATCAAAACCCACTAACAAAGTAAGAAAGATCTTATTACTTCTTCACTCGTGGAGTATCAAAGATTTAACTCTCAAAACACTTTTCTAACGATAAGAACTCAAAACCAAAATAGCCTTAACAAGGCCCTCGGACACCAACTTAGCATAGCCTAGCTAGTTTGGTCCCCTAATTAATACTTATAGGGCTCACTTTCACTTCATAATCAACCAGAAAAGAATAAGAAATGTTCTAATGTACTTACAAAATAAATTGCATGTCTTAAGGCTAGTAAGCCAATAGAAATAGGAGTATTGGTAGCTAACGGGGTTCTATTTTTTCGCTGATGCCAAAGATATTTAATTGGTTGTGGCATCCATTAAAAACCTTGCTCGTACTTGAAAAGAAAGAAACACAGAAAATAGCCCCTACAAGCTCGACCTGGTTTGTTTATTTTAATCTCAATCAGGATTCAAGAACACTGCCTCGCCAGAATAGCCAAATCCAACTCTTAAAAAACCATGAATTTCGAAAATTTCCTTCATCCTTTATAACTTTGGAGTATCAGATTAATGCTTTGATAAGTAAAACATACACAGATGATGCTAAGGTCCTCTCAAGTAGACTAAAGTCAATGATGTCAACTAAATGACTTTTTTTTTTTTTTTTTTTTTTTTTTTTTTTTTTTTTTTTTTTTGGTTCAAACAAGAAGATTTTTATTAATGCAAGAAAGAAGAACAAATTACAACGAGAAACATTCCTAAATCAAGGAATGCCAAGACACTAAGAAACTGTCAAAACCCAAATCCCTAAATAGATTACAAGCCGTCCCCATTCTCCACAACAATTCTCTAATCTCGATAAAGATAGAGTGCTCTGATCTGTTTAGCCCTTCAAATACTCTTTTATTTCTTTCTTTCCACACGCACCACATGAGTACGTGAGGTACCCTACGCCATAACCACTCCCCCCGACGGGAAGGATTAGTTAGAGACCACCAGCTTAGCCAATCCAAAATGGAGCCTTGAAACATCAAACTCAAACCGAATTCCACCAAGAAACTGCTCCAAATAGATTTGGAGAAACTGCAGTGAAGCATCAAATGGTCCAGAGTCTCGTCAGATTCGTTGCAAAGCACACAAAGACTCCCAGTGTGGATTCCTATTTTCCTTAACCTATCTTTAGTCAGGATCTTCTCATGCAAAACTGACCAACTAAAGAAATTAATCCGAGGAAAAATGTTTTTCACCCAAACCAGATTTTTGTGGGAGAAAATGAAGGGGTTAGAGTGGGTCTCATAATGAGATACAGCCAACATATCCGAAAATTCTTTCACCGAGAAGCCCACACCTTTACCCTTCCACACCAAACTATCAGGTCCCTCTGAGGGCCTTTGGCTATCCAACAGATGCATTAGATTAGTGAACTCTTCTAGTTCCCCAGTATTAAGGGGTCTGCGGAAGAAAATATCCCAAGAGTTACCGTTAGACCAAAAATTGCACACATTCCCGTATTGATTGTTGTTAATGAGAAACAACATTGGAAACAGTTCCTTTAAAGATTGGTTACTACACCAAACATCATGCCAGAAAGAGATGAGATCACCATTGCCACATTGGAGAGAGGTGTGAGGGTAGAAGCCACTTGCGCACCTGGAGATGGACTTCCACAAACAAACTCCATAGGAAGTGTACTTAGTTCTCTTTTCCCAAACCCATCTATTGTGCCCGTATTTGTCCATAATTAGAGATCTCCATAAATTATCATTCTCTTCTGCAAAACGCCAAAGCCACTTAGAAAGTAATGCAATATTGAAAGTGGGCACCTTACGAATGCCTAAACCACCTCGAGATTTAGGGCAACAAATTTTCTCCCAGCCCACTAAATGCATCTTTCTGGCGTTATGAGTTGAACCCCAAAGAAAATCGCGCATGATCCGTTCCATCTTTGCTGCTATTGAACAAGGAACCTTGATAAGAGACATAATGAAGACTGGAATAGAAGCTAATGTGGATTGAACAAGAGCTAGCCTGCCCGCTTTAGAGAGAAATTTGCGTTTCCAAGACGCTAATTTCGATTCCATCCTTTCGATCGTCTCATCCCACACAGCTTTACATTTGAAACTAGCCCCCAAAGGCATGCCCAAGTACTTTACTGGAAGATGACCAGCAGAACAACCCAATAAACCCGCCAACTGGTGCAGATGAGGCACATCTCCAATAGGCAACACCCTTGATTTGTGAAAGTTGATTTTCAGCCCTGAAATAACTTCAAACCAAAGCAAAATTCTTTTTAGAGCAAGAACCTGAGAAGCGGAAGCATCACAAAAGAGGATAGTATCATCCGCATACTGTAGGATAGAAACAGGAGGACTACCCTCCGCGACAGCAAACCCTCTCACTAGGCCAGCATCGACCGCTTTAAGAATCATTTGAGTTAAACCCTCTGCTGCTATAGTAAAAAGAAGAGGAGACAGGGGATCGCCTTGTCGCAGGCCTTTAGAGCTATTGAAAAAGCCGTGCAGCTGACCATTTATTTTCAGAGAGAAATTTGCTGTCGATCTGCAAGTGTGAATCCAGTGAATCCATTTGGAGTCAAACCCCATGCGAGCCATGACCAAATCCAAGTATCTCCAAGAAACATTGTCAAAGGCTTTGGAGAAGTCTAATTTGATAACAAGACCCGGAACACCTTGCCTTTTTCGAGAATCAATAAGTTCATTGGCAATCAAAGGGCTATCAACGACCTGTCTTCCACTGACTGCTGCACTTTGAAAAGGAGAAATGACTGAAGGAAGAACTATTTTTAATCTGTTAGCCAGCACCTTGGCAATGATCTTATAGGCCCCATTCAAAATACTGATTGGTCTGAAATCTGTTACTTTCCGCATCCCCGCACATTTAGGAATGAGCGAGATGATAGTGGTGTTCAACCGCCAATCAAGAAAATTTCTCGAATTAAAATCTGCAACAACTTTCAGAAAATCATTTTTAATTAATTCCCACATCTTCAAATAGAACAGCATAGAGAAACCATCAAGACCTGGGGAAACTTCAGATTTAAGATCTTCCATAGCCGCTCTAATTTCCATCTCCGAAAAATTATCTACCAAGGCAGTAGCCGAAGACTGAGAAATAGACTTGAAGGTAATCCCCGAGAGGAAAGGTCGCCACTCCTCCTTTTCATGGAACAACTCCTTGAAGTGAGAAATCAAGGTGTCTCTAATACTGACTTCATCCACCACCAACTCTTGACCAATGCTAAGAGCTTCAATGGAGTTAAACAGTCTACGTCTGTTAGCCAAGGTATGAAAGAATTTGGTCCCCTGATCCATATGACGAACCCAATTGACTCCTGATCTGATCCTCCAAAACTCCTCATCTCTTTTGGTTAATGTTGCCCACTCTTGTTGTAGCTGCATTCTACAAGATCTCTCCTCAACAGTCAGGTCCCTGATCTCTTCTTCAGCATCAATATTAGCAATTAAAGCAGAGATATTTTTAATACATAAATTTGTCTTACCCCAAACTTGGGTCCTCCAACTTTTGAGATTGCATCTGAGAGCCTTAAGCTTCCACCATAAACAGTAGCCAGGGTGGCCTGAGACTACTGATTTGATCCACCATGCTTTCATCTCCTCTTCCAGGGTAGGGTGATCAAACCAATCATTATCAAATGAGAAAAGGCGAGTGCCACCACCAACAGAGGAGTTGGCAAGCAAAATCGCGTGATGGTCAGAGCCTGCTGCACCCTTGAGCCATTCAACTTTATCACCAAATTTGTCAATCCAATCCACCGAGGCAAGAAATCGATCAAGTCGACAAAGGATAGGGAGATCTCTTCGATTTGACCATGTGAATTTCCCCCCTTTTAGACTGAAATCAGCGAGTTCCACCTCATTGATGAATTGATTGAATTTATGCATGCTCGTGGACCTCCTCATGCATCCTTTTTTTTCATTCATATGACGGACAACATTGAAGTCACCTGCTAACACCCATGGCGATTGCACCCAACCAGCAATGTCATATAGTTCTTCCCAGAAGTGGTCTCTAATGGAGGGATCACATGGGCCATAAATGTTAGTCCCTGACCAAATCGAGTTATCCGAGATCATTTGAAATTGAATAGAAAGAGAAAAAACCCCTTTCAACACTTCCCTCATCTGCAAAAGATCAGCGTCCCAAATAGCTAAAATTCCGCCCGACCTGCCAATGGATTCCACCATAGCCCAATCAAAGGAACTATCACCCCACAATTTTCTGATAAATTCTCTAGAGCATCTCTCCAATTTCGTTTCCTGAATGAAAACAAGGTCTGGACGATTTTCTGAAATTAATCTACGACAACCCCTTTGACGCTCAGTATTTCCGAGCCCCCTACAGTTCCACGAAAGAATTTTGAGGTTCATGTAAAACCTTCAAACCCGCGGTTGTTGCATCTGTCCATTGCTGCGGCAGATATTGTACTCTGCGCTGCAGCTTGAACCATATCTAAAGCCCTGTTTTCATCCTGAATGAGGTCCACTCCCACTGTCAAGCCAATTTCTTTGAAAGCCGAACGATCTGATGCTTCTTCCTGAGTCGAATGACAGTCAGAGACAGCAGGCTCCGCACTGTCATTAACCCTAGAAACAAGAATTGGAGACTTGCCTGAAGTCCGATCGCTAGTGAGTAGAAACCCAAAATTATCGATGCTTGGGATCTCGAAACCTGGAGGAGCGCCTACGTGGTCTTGGGTGGATGAGAAACTCTCCGCATGAGACACACCTAGATTTGTAGACAACCCATGGGCTTCAACAGAATGTGCTGCGAGTGGCTCGAAACCCGGTGGGTAAGGTAAAGATTCCGAACAATCCTGGGTTTGTCAACTAAATGACAATTACACTTACTGGCAAAGTTACTGAACAGTGAGCACAATTCTGTGATGCAGAAGTGGGGTGAAAAAAACAGGACTGCCTTCAATTATCATTCGTTATTCAACATCAACATACAACATACAACATACAACTGTGGTTGAAAAACTGAATAAATGACCATGAAAATAAGAATTAGTTGTACCAAACAGAGTAGATAGAGACGGGGCTTTGGATTGGGCCGTGGGCCCTAAGTTCACCCTGAGTGGGCAACCCATATCTTGGTGTGGTGGGTGGGCTGATTGCGATCCATCAGTCCAACAACATCTCGCCACCTCTTTTTTTTTTTTTTTCTAACCTAATACTTGTACATGAACAAAGGTAGAAGCTGTGTCTGTTTCTGATTTTGTTTTACATTTTTCATTTTTCATTTTTTCTCCCCCACCCCTACCATCCACAAAGTTCCCTAGCAAATATCTAAATCAGATGGTATTAATTTTTACATTTACATCGCTTTAAATTTCATGTAACTTAGGGGAAAAAAACTTTCCTTGACTCTTCTTCTTTCTCGGATTACTAATAAATTTGTATCTCTTATGACTTAGGAATCGGAGGCTCAATACAAAGATAGGGACAAAAGTATCTCTTATAAATTTGTATGTATAGAGTAGTCTAGTGGACATATTCCATATATAGAACGTTATTCATTGCAATTAACACCAACTTATCATTTAACTATGGATTTGAGGTAAAGATTATCAATATCCCTTTAAGCAAGTATGGGTGGTAGGAACACTACATGTCGTGTGTGGCACATGTTTAGCTGGCAAGTTTTGTTCATAATACACACCCCCATTGGTTTCAGTCTTGTAAACCATCCAATCAGTAGATTGTCTCCAAATGATACAGTTCTAGGCGATTTCAACTCTATATTGAATTCGCAGGAACGAGTAGGCGGTGAAGAACTAAGACCAGGTCAGTTCTGTGATCTTGCCCAATGTATTCTTAATACTAAACTTTTTGATTGTCAGTACAAGGGATGTTATCTCACTTGGAGTAACAAACAAAGTGGTGATAATCGAGTCATGTCAAAACTCGATAGGGCCATGATAAATCAGGAGTGGTTGGTTGATATGCCAAACTCTGAAGTTGAGTTCACAAATCCAGGAATTTCTGATCATTCACCTATTATACTGACTATTTATGAGCATAGAAACATGGGGCCGATTCCTTTTAAGTTCTATAACTATTGGATACATGAAAAAGGGTATATGGAGGTAGTTAAGAGTGCTTGGAGTATGCCAGTGGAAGGAAATGCAATGTACAGTTTTGTTACTAAGCTTAAACAGGTAAAAGCTTTCCTAGTGGACTGGCGAAAAAACAGTTTTGTTAATGCTCGAACAAAAGTATTGATTGCAAAGCAGAACATGGAGGTAGCACAGTCCTTGGTACAGACAGATCCTCTCAATCCAGTGCTTGCAAACACAGAGAAAGAGACAGTGAAAGCTTATGCGATTGCATCAAGAAATGAAGAGAGTGAAGTTGTGCAGAAAGCAAAAGCAAAACATATGCAATATGAGGATGAAAATGTGTCCTATTTTCACAATTGTCTGCGAGAACGTAGAGCAAGAAATAAGATACTCTCCATTTATAATGCTCAGGATGAAAAACTGGAGGACACACAAGAGATTGAAATGGAGTGTATACGTTATTTTGAACATATATTTGCAGGTCAGCAGGATGAGTATGATCCTTCAGTAATTGATGAGCTGCAGTTTGAAAGAACGGTGGATGCAGATGATGCTCTAGAACTAGCACAGGCAGTTACTCGAGATGAAATCACTGAAGCCTTATCTTCCATTGGATCTGACAAGGCTCCAGGGCCTGATGGGTTCTCGTCTCTCTTCTTCAAATCAGCCTGGCGCATAATTGGGAATGACTTTGTTAAGGCAGTCAATAACTTACTTCTTCAGGAGCAAGCGCCTACTGGGTGAGGTAAATGCGACATGTATTGCTTTAGTCCCAAAAGTTACTAATGCATCTTACTTCAGTGATTTCAGGCCAATCTCCTGCTGTAATGTGCTATATAAGTGTATTACTAAAGTCATGACAAATAGGATGAAGAAAGTGGTGCATTGGCTCGTCAGCCATGATCAATCTGCGTTCATTAAAGGAAGATTTATCCATGACAATGTGATGTTAGCTCATGAATTGGTAAGGAATTACCATAGAGATAAAGGTACGCCTAGGTGTGCTGCAAAAATAGACCTTCGGAAGGCGTATGACATGGTCCGATGGGAGGCAATTGTGCATGTGCTAAGAAAGATGCAGTTCCCTGAATTGTTCATCAATTGGGTGCAGACTTGCATTTCCACTCCGAGATTTTCAATATCTCTAAATGGATCCCCTAAAGGTTTCATTAGAGCCACTAGAGGTATTAGACAGGGTTGCCCGATATCTCCTTATTTGTTTGTTCTTGTCATGGAACTATTACACCTACTACTTAAGCGGAAAGTCGAAGCAGGAGAATACAAACTTCATCCCAAATGTACTGATCCCCAGATTACACATCTTTGTTTTGCTGATGATCTCATCGCGTTCTTCCATGGAGACATTCAATCCGCAGAAGCGCTTTCGAGTACTATGGCTATGTTCAAATCTTGCACTGGGCTTGAGGTTAATTGTTCAAAGAGCAACTTGTTTTCTGCTGGGGTATCTACTTCTGACCTGCAGTCCATTACGCGCTGCCTCTCTTTCCACTCAGCCGTGCTTCCAGTGAAGTATTTGGGGTTACCATTGATCTCATCTAGATTGGACTATAATCAGTGTCTTCCTTTGATAGATAAAGTGAAAAAGAGAGTGTTATCATGGAAGAATAGAACGCTATCTTTTGTTGGGCGAGTCACACTTATAAAATCTGTCCTGAATAGCCTACATGTATACTGGACATCGTGCTTTGCTCTTCCTCAGAGTGTCAGGACTGACATTGCTGCTATCATGAGGAATTATCTCTGGTCTGCATCGGATACTTACTCCAAGACGCCAATGATTAGCTGGAAACAAGTTTGTCTTCCCTACAATGAAGGAGGTTTAGGGATCCGTTGCATTGAAACTTCTAACAAGGCTGCGATGACGAGGCATGTATGGAATATAGTCTCTAATAAGGATAACCTCTGGGTCACATGGATCAAACGTAATCTCATTAAGGACAAGGCTTTCTGGTTGATGGAGATACAAAATGACTCATCCTGGTGCTGGCGCAATATTCTCAAATGCAGAGAAAAAGCTAGCTCATTAATAATCCACTCTATTGGCGATGGAGAGGGCACGTATCTATGGAAAGACCCTTGGCACCCCACTGGTATACTCATGAATAGGTTCCCCCAGCAACTACAATATGACTCCTTATTGCATAGGAATGCCAAGGTAAGTGCACTTATTAGACATAATGAATGGGACTCTAGGATTGATATCCATGAGGACCTTCATTGTGTAGAACTAGACACTGACTTTCAGGATGAAGTTATGTGGATGGGCGGGCAGGATGGAGAATACTCAACTAAAAGTGCATATCATGCTTTGAGACAGCGAGGTGCAGTTATCTCATGGTCCAACCTGGTTTGGTACAAGGGGAGAATACCACGACATAGTTTTGTAACATGGTTAGCTCTCCATAAAGCTCTCAAGACCCAGGACAAATTGAAAGCATGGAAAGTAATTGATAGATCAGTCTGCCCTTTATGCAATGACAAGCCAAAGACTGAAGAACACTTATTTTTCAAATGTTGCTACTCTAGTTTTGTGTGGTCCTATGTGCTGCACTACTTGAGCTACACTCATAGCCCCCTGGATTGGGAAGAGGAATGGGAGTGGTGTAAGCGGAAGTTCACTGGTACATCAGCGAGCACAACTGTGAGGAAGCTGGCCCTAAATGCTATAATTTACCATCTCTGGACAGAACGCAATTGCAGACTGTTTTAGAGAAAACATAGAGCTACCGTGATGCTTATTCCTAAGATTATTGAGGACATCCGGTTGCGTGCATCGGTACTGGATCTTCAAGTAGTAGATACGGCAGAAAATTGAGCATTCTTTGACAAGTGTAGAATCAGTGTCAATTTCCAGTTTCCTAGAGGAACTTTGCATCAATGGTTGAAACCAATACAAGGTTGGTACAAGGTGAATTCAGATGGCTTGTTAACAGACAGTAGAGGAGGTTATGGTGCTATTATTCGGGATCATACAGGTCATGTACTGGCAGCAGCCGCAGGGTCTCAAGTAGCGCAATCAGTAGTCTTACATGAACTGCAGGGGGTTGCAACAGGGGTCAAGCTAGCAAAACAGCTTGGATTACAAAGAGTAGAACTCTGCATGGACTCTAGTAATGCTCTCCAGTATCTTACTACCAAGGGAAGCTATACACCTTACAAGGAGATTGAAGCGAGCCATTGGCGGCTTTGAAGACTGCAAGCTTACACACACAGTAAGAGAAACAAACCAAGTTGCTGATACATTATCTAAACTGTTACCTACTCATGAGTTTGTGGAGTTAATCCCAAGTTCTTTTGCTGACGATCTTAAAAAGATTATTTTTGATGATGCGAGTGGAAGGAAATACTTGAGAATGTAATTTGATCATCTAATCCTTTTATTTTCAGTGGTTTGGGGAGCCCATATATACCCCCGCGCTTGCCTTTAAAAAAAAAAAAAGGTTTCACATCCATCTCTTTCTATCATCTCCCTAATCCTCTGTAACATACATGCACTTTCAACTAGAAAAAAAAAGTATGGGTTATGAAATTTGTTTCTAGTAAGTCCATTCCTTCTTGTAATATCACACACCAGTTGCAAACCTCTTGTAAAGAAGGAAGGATAATATGATTAGAGAAGCTGATCAAGGTGAAGACAATTTAGGAACGACATTCGACCTTTGTGTAAAAGATGCATGTGAACTCTAAATATACCTTGGATCATCAAATTAAATAAAGGACAATGGTCTTTGGTGGAAGCTAGTCCATGAATGCTTGTGTTTTGTTGGTGTTTATTTGAACTCTATTAATTCCTGGGGCTTTCACATGTGTTCACTGTTTGGGGGGGTTTTGTGTGTATGTTGTTGGCTCAATCTGCATTTTCTAGTAAGTTCTTACCTCTAGGTAGTGGCTGTAGGAGGAGGACTAAGCACATGAAAATGTGAGATATTGAGTGCTTGGTTGAGGGGTTATGCAGATTTACTCATTTACAAGTGGGTGTACAGTACACAACAACACACAGAGAAAATCTCAAAATGTTGAAAAAATATGTTTCTGTGAGAATGAGTTCCAGCCCAAGGCCACACCTGATCCATCCCATTGGGCTTAAGTTTGGACCACCCAAAGTTCACACACATCGAAAGTTTCGGGACATGTTGCACTTCATAAACTGTAAATTGCTCTGCTGAAGGCCTAAAGTTTTCAAACATCCCATGAAATGAATTGAAAAGTTTAACTTTTGACAGATTAGTCGAATTGGGCTTTATAATCCCTACTTACATTATTGTGCTGTGCTTTGGAGATGGGGAGAGGCAAAATCTGATAATTTTGCATTGCAACACAGCAAGTCAGCTGGAGAGGAGAATCGAAAGCACGAGGGTGTCTATTGTGGTTTTCGCTCATTTTGAAATCCATTTTGTTCTTGCATTGGCATATTTTTGGGATTTTCTTGTGTTAATCCAGCGAGGGAAATTTTTAATTCATTAAGACACTATAATCTATGAAGAAATTGAACCCAGCAAAACCTAGATAGATTGTGGTAATAGAAGAAGAACTCCAAAATACAGCTTCCTAATTGATGTGAAAGGCTGTTGCTTGTTTTTAAGAGTTTACTGATCAGTCCTGTTTACTCAGTCTTTGTTTCTGTTAATAAATCCCTAGTCTTTAGGGTTAGTTGGGGCTATTAGTGGTCAATTTACACTAACCACGTTAGCGGATGTAATGCTAAACGTGAGCTTTCCTGTTATTACTGTAAGGCTATATAAAGCCAAGTTTGTTCAATAAGAAGATAGATTGTTGAGCTCTGTTTTCATTTTATGATCAAAGTTTTCCAACATTCTGGTATCAGAGCCAGCTACTGGGGCCTGAAAAAAAAAAGCCGCAACTTTGAGTGATTTCAAAAAGTGTGTGAGAGAGATGACCAATGAAGGAAATTTCATGAAGCCATCCATTCCTCGCTTTGATGGTCACTATGACCATTCGAGCATGCTTATGGAAAACTTACTGCGTTCAAAGGAATATTGGGGGCTGGTGGAGACTGGCTATGTTGAGCCAGCAAGTGGATCGGTGCAGACGGATGCCCAGCGGAAGAAAATTGATGAGTTGAAGCTGAAGGATCTCAAAGTAAAGAACTACCTCTTTCAGGCCATCGACCGCACAGTTCTTGACACCATACTCAAGAAGGATACTGGCAAAGACATTTGGGATGCCATGAAGAAAAAGTTCGAAGGGAATGCAAGGGTTAAGAAGTCTCATCTTCAAGCTCTCCGACGAGAATTTGAAAACCTAGAGATGAAGTTTGGTGAAGGAGTGACAGAGTATTTTTCTAGAGTCATGATGGTGGAAAACAAGATGCGAGTCTATGGAGAAGAGATGGAGGATGTGAAGATCGTGGAGAAAATTCTGCGTACTCTCACAGAGAAATTTAACTACATTGTCTGCTCCATAGAGGAGTCAAAGAATATTGATAGTCTCTCTGTGGATGAACTTTAAAGCTCTTTAATTGTGCATGAGCAGAAGTTTCGAAAAACTAGTGGTGAAAAATAGGTTTTGAAGGTTGCATTTGAAAAAGGGAGAGGCAGAGGACGAGGCCGTGGTGCTTATAGGGGCAGAGGAAGAGGCAGCGGCAGTACCAGTTTCAATAAAGCTAAAATTGAATGCTATCGGTGTCACATGCTGGGCCATTTTCAGTATGAGTGCCCCTCCTGGAACAAAGAAGCCAACTATGCCGAGCTTGATGAGGAGGATGAGATGTTGTTGATGTCCTACGAAGAGATGAATGGAGCTAAAAGAAAAGATGCATGGTTCCTTGATTCAGGGTGTTCCAATCACATGTGTGGAGATAGAGCCATGTTCAATGAGATTGATGAAAGTTTTTGGCAATTGGTCAGGTTAGGAAACAACACCATGATGCATGTGATATGCAAAGGGAGTGTGAAGCCGCTCTTAAATGGGATCAATCATGTTGTGTCCGAGGTATACTATTTTCCAGAACTCAAGAATAATCTCTTGAGCATAGGGCAGCTTCAAGAGAGAGGCTTGGCGATTCTGATTCAGGGAGGGGTATGCAAGATATACCACCCTTACAAGGGCTTGATCATTGAGACCAACATGAGCGCAAATAGGATGTTTATTTTGTTTGCTCAATCACAAGTGATGCCTCAGCAACAACATGATGAGTGTCTTCACACAAGCTCACAAAATCTGTCTCAGCTTTGGCATCGCAGATATGGACATCTAAGTTACAAGGGTTTGAAAACTTTGCAGAACAAGAAAATGGTACGTGGCCTCCCCAAGTTTACTGTCTCAGATGAGTTGTGCACAGACTGCATTGTTGGTAAGCATCACCGTGATCCTATACCTAGGAAGAGTTCTTGGAGAGCAAGTCAGACATTGGATCTCATCCATGCAGACATTTGCGGTCCAATCACTCCCATGTCTAACAGCAACAAAAGGTACACTTTGCGTTTTATAGATGACCATAGCAGAAAGTCATGGATATATTTTCTGATGGAGAAGTCAGAAGCATCGAGTCATTTCAAGTGTTTTAAGAAGATGGTGGCGAATGAGACAGGTTTGCCTATCAAGTGTCTGCGTACAGATAAGGGCGGCGAGTTCACCTTGCTTGAATTCGACAATTTCTGTGAGCAGAATGGCATTAAGTGGCAACTGACAACTGCCTACACTCCTCAACAAAACGGCGTGGCTGAACGGAAGAATAGAACAGTAATGAACATGGTTCATGCAATGCTCTCTGAGAAGAAAATCCCAAAAACATTTTGGGCAGGGGCGGTAAATTGGAACAATTATGTGCTGAACAGTTGTCCAACTTTGGCAGTCAAAAACATCACCCCATAAGAAGCGTGGATGGAATGAAACCTTTTGTTGATCATTTTCGGGTCTTTGGCTGCATAACACATGTTCATGTTCCAGAGGTACGAAGAACTAAACTTGACAATAGAAGTTTTATGTGTATATTTTTGGCCTTTTGGGTGTTAGCTAGGAATCCAAGGGCTATAGACTATTTAATCCTATTACAAAAAAGGTAGTGGTGAGTAGGGATGTGATATTTGAAGAAGAGAGATAATGGGATTGGGATGTGAGTTATGAAGAACAACTTTTGGTAGATTTAGAATAGGGAGATGATGATGTAGCAGGAGTAGGTGATAATAATGGTGAGGGAGGTGAAAACACTGATGAAGTTGAAAATGATGGTGAAGATGTAGGTGAGACTAGCAGTGGTTAGAGAGAGGGAGATGTATCTTCAAATAATGAGGACATTGAGGATAATGAAGGTGGTAAGAGAATGAGAGAGCCTCCAACATGGATGAGGGATTATGTTAGTGGGGAGGGTCTCGGGTTATCTGAAGATGAAGGTAATTTGACACTAATGGTGTCAAGTGATCCATTGTACTATGAAGAAGTAGTGAAGGATGCAAGTTGGAGATTGGCCATGGACAACGAAATCAAGTCCATAGAGAAAAACAAGACATGGACGTTGGTTGCGTTGCCTGCCGGAGCCAAGAAAATAGGGGTGAAGTGGATCTATAAAACCAAGTATAATGAGCATGGAGAGCTTGAAAAGCACAAAACACGTTTGGTGGCTAAAGGGTACACACAAAAACATGTAATAGACTACACAGAGATCTATGCTCTGGTGGCAAGAATGGAAAATGTGAGGATGGAAGTGGCTCTGGCAGCTCAAAGAAGCTGAAAATATTTCAGTTAGATGTGAAATCAGCCTTCCTCCAGGGTGAACTTAATGAAAATGTGTATGTTGAGCAGCCGAGGGGTTATGAGATCAAGGGAAGTGAGGACAAGGTCTACAAGCTACACAAGGCTCTATAAGGCTTAAAGCAAGCTCCACGAGCTTGGTTCAGCCGCATGGAGACTTACTTTGTCAATGAGGGTTTTGAAAGATGTCCAAATGAGTAGACCCTTTTCACAAAACGGAACAAAGAAGGTAAAATACTTATTGTAAGTGTTTATGTTGATGATTTAATCTATTCTGGTGATGATGAAGAGATGATGAGTAGTTTCAAGTGTTCAATGATGCAAGCTTTTGAGATGACTGATCTGGGAAAAATGAAGTTCTTTCTTGGCATTGAAGTGTCACAACAATCCGATGGTATCTTCATTTGCCAAAGGAAATATGCACTGCAGGTTTTGAAGCGATTTGGAATGCTAGAAAGTCATGAAGTCAATAGTCTGATTGTTCCAGGTTGCAAGCTAAGAAAGGATGAAGATGGAGTTGCAATTGATGAATCATATTACAAGCAAATTGTAGGGAGTCTCATGTATCTCACGGAAACTCGTCCAGACATAATGTACAGTGTAAGCTTGATCAGCAGGTGGTACATGGCTAAACGTACAGAGCTTCATTTACAAGTTGCCAAGAGGATATTGAGGTACTTGAAGGGTACTTTTGATTATGGATTCATCTACAAGAAGGGGAGTTCACATGACTTAGTTGCTTACACAGACAGTGACTATGCTGGTGACTTAGATGATCGGAAAAACACTTCCGGTTATGTTTTCCTTTTAAGTTCTGGAGCAGTGTCTGGCTTTCAACAACCAATTGTTACATTGTCAACCACAGAGGCAGAGTTTGTGGCAACAGCTGGGTGTGCAAGTCAAGTAGTGTAAATGAAAAGAGTTTTGGAGCAGCTGGGACATGTTCAGAAGAAGGGTACCATAGTCATGTGTGACAACAGCTCCACCATCAAATTGTCAAAGAATCCTGTCATGCATGGGTGAAGTAAACATATTGATGTCCGTTTTCATTTCTTGAGAGAGCTTGCTAAGGATGGAACTGTTGAGCTGTTGCATTGTGGATCGGAGGAACAGACTGCAGATGTTATGACAAAGCCATTGAAGTTGGATGCTTTCCAGAAGCTTAGAAGTCAGATGGGCATTTGCAAGGCAGTTGAGCTAAACTAATTGTGTATCACAGTTAGTTTAGGGGAGGGATTGAAAGGTTGTTGCTTGTTTTTAGGAGTTTACTGAGTCCTGTTTACTTAGTCTTTGTTTCTGTTAATAAATTCCTAGTCTTTAGGGCTAGTTGGGACTGTTAGTGGTCAATTTACACTAACCACGTTAGCGGATGTAATGCTAAACGTGAGCTTTCCTTTAGCTTTCTTGTTATTACTTTAAGGCTATATAAAGCCAAGTTTGTTCAATAAGAAAATAGATCATTCATCTAGAATATTGTTGAGCTCTGTTTTCATTTTGTGATCAAAGTTTTCCAACATGATGATGTATCACCCCGAAATCCCAGATTAAGTGGCATTTAGAGTATCCAGTCTTTTACTTACAAAACAATCCAAATTGCATTGCTAAATGTATGGGATTGAGTTCCTTTGTCCTATAAAATGAAATTTTCACCTAAATGCCAACTGTGTCAGATGTATTTCATTTATCAACAATTCTAGGCAGCCAGGGTTGTTAGCCACTTTTGGGTCAAGGTTGGGCTTTTTTACCCTTATACCCATTCTCTTTAAAACACAACCACAAACATTTTATGTATAGAAGGGGTAAAAGGGTAAAAAAGCCCAACCCTGACCCATAAGTGGCTAGCATCCCCAGCTGCCTAGAATTGTTCTTCATTTATTTATTTGCTAACCAATTAATAATGTCAATTAAATCGAATTACATGAAGCTTGGATCACTTACATCAAAAACATACTTTTAAACTTAATGAAGACAATTAATATAGAATGCAAATGTCTTTCAAATTCTTCTATAGACACTAAATCAGAGCTAATATTCAATGAGCTTACTTTAAAATTTCATAAAGAAAATAATTGGAGAATTGTATTATTGTTGTTATTTCTTGACTGAATACAAGCTTTAACTTTTACCTAACATTGTGGAAACATGAAACTTAAAATTTCCTATACAAAATATTCTAATGGTGTCCTATTCTGTAGATATTTTGACTTTCCTTCTTGTAGAGGTGAATCAATCTTGGACTTGGGCTTGACTACGTTGAGTGCAAACTTACATATTCTAACACGCCCTCGCAAGCTGAACATGTAGACACATATGAAATATGCAGCTTGGAGGAAACTTTGATGTCCAATTTGGGGAAGATGAGTGAATGCGAAATCATGACTGTCGAATGAAGCTGCTAATGGTTCAATTCGAGTCAACATGACTGCCACATTCTGATCATGACTGTCGAGTGAAACGAATAATGGTTCGATTCGAGTCAGCATGACTGTCAAATTCTGATAATTCTGGTATGAAGAAATCATGACTGTTGAGTAAACGACTAATGGTTCAACTCGAGTCAACATGACTATCCAATTTTGTTAATTCTGGTATAAAGAAATCATGAATGTCGAGTGAACGACTAATGGTTCGACTCAAGTCAGCATGACTACCCCTTAGCGCGAAGGCTGAAAAAATTGCTTAGCACAAATGTTGGTATTGCTCAGCACATACTGGTATTGCTCAACATCGGTGTTGGTAGTGTTTTTTTAGCTGCGCTGGTATAGACTAGAAGTCAAGGTGCAAATAGCGAAGGATTCAAAAATCAGTTTCTTTTCCCTATTGTCTTTCATCTTATTACTGGTTGCTTCTTCATCCCCTTCTATGTTTCCTTGCTGGTTTGTGGCAAGAGTGCAGGGTGAGAAGAAGAAGCCGACGTGAGGACAACAATTGTTGCTGGCTGGCAAAGTGTTGTCTAGGCGCTGATTGTGTGTGTGCGAAGACGAGAGAAGAAGAAAGGTCGAGATCAAGGCTGTGTTTGTTGCGTGAAGGTGACAGAGGAGAGAGCTCTCAGGGCTGCGATTGAACTCTCTCGTGCTGCGTTTGAAATGGAAGGTTGTGCGTTAAGGACTTGTTGTTTGGCTGCTTTCAAGCTTCATCACAGTGAGAATAACAAAGGTTGTTGCTACTTCGTGGAGGCTACAATGGTGATCGTAGTGAGAGAAGGTGGATTCAGTGTGCGAGGAGCGTTTTTTTGTGCGATCTCCCATGCGTGATTTTTTTTTTGCTGTCGTGGATTGCTTCCAAATGGTGTTCGAGGCTAAGTGACAGCCTGTGATTTAGGGGTTGCCCGAGGTGGTGATGGAGGTAAGTTGTCGAGATGGCTGTGAGAGAAAGGTTGTGATGGTTATGTGCGAAGGCTATAATTGAGCTTTCTTGGCTGGCCCGTGAAGAGACTACTGTGTTTGCTGCGTGACAGAGACGTGATTGTAGTGATTCTTCGCGAATACTTGGCCCCTTTTGATTAATGAGAGTTTGGTGTTTGGGTTTGTTGGATTTGCGTTTTTGATTGACTATGTGATGACATAAACAAAAATCTCTAGGTCTGGGTTTCTGGGCGTTTGATTCTGTTGATGGTTTCAGTGCTCTCTCAATCTCTACGTTGAATTCTCTTACATCTTGAGCACCCTATTAGGTGTATATCATATCATAAGGATGATTAAACAATTGACTAGTGTTTATGAGAAGTAAACTTATGGCATATGCACAAAAAAACTACTACTGTAGCAAACCACTTTGCGAGAATTTTTCAACTTGGAGACACATTGAGCTAGATCTAATTAGTTTGTTTGTTGTGGATTTGAAGAAAATTTTCGTTTTTATTGATGATGTAATGAGAGATTGTACTTGGTTCATATTTTTTAATAATATAAAGGTTCGGAGATCCTTCAAACCCCAACTTGCTTAAAAAAATACGTCAATTAAAGTCAGGTGAAAACCAAAAACTGAAACTGTTAAGCCAGAAAGGTCTCAACTTTGATCATGGGTCGTGTTATTTATTTATGTATTTTTATGAAATTGATGCGTTAAAATCCGTCCTTGCTGGTCTTGAACCTGCAATACGAATATCGGTGAGCCAGGGACCGCCGTTGTGGTGGCTGAAGACACTCAAATGCTAAAGTCAGGCGACGGTGCAAGGAAGAATGTAGACTAGATGAAATTAACAATGTGTATTTGTACCTTTCTTCGTACATTTTCTCACCTCATGTAACGAGTTTTCCCTCTCCAATTGTCCCTGCTATCGAGGGCGTGACGGAGGGATGAGATCTCACCAAAAATATTACATGTGCATGATTGAGTCTCTTCGACACTTGGCTTTGTTTAGGACCCAATGCTTGATTGGGTTAAGAGCTGATTTGTGCGAATGGATCTCGAACTTATGACAGCTCAGAGATCTGTGTTCGGGTCTTATTGTCCGGGGTCAAGCTCCAAGATCCGTGCCACGTGAGCTGACGTGATTTGGGCTTGGGCGCTTGACTTACGGGCTGAACAATGGTTTAAGATGGGGTGGGGTCTGCTTGGGACTTTGTTTAGGCCTTTTCCAATTAGGACCTTCGCTATGTGTACGATTGTAATTGCATGGATGATTGATGTCTCATCAGTTGCCCCCTTTAGCTAGTGGGGTTGTGTATCGTGCCACTAACTAACTGCACGTAGGGTCTACGTGATATCATGATGGTATATTTCAGCGCCTTTTCGACTTCTGTGCTGCAGTTAATGCTTATGCATTGGTTTGGTGATTGCTTCCCCTGTAAGTCAAGCCTATATAGACCTTCTTTGGGGAAGTTTGACCTTTTTCCCTTCCAAAGTTCCCATTTGTTCTCCATTTTTCCAAGAACTCTCTCCAGTCGGGTTAAGTGCAAACCTCTGTTCAATCATGTCTACGCGATTTCCCCTTAACCAACATGCGACTTGTGTTTAGTTTTTTGGGACACCTTTGATATCCCAGCCGGTTTTAGATCCCTGATGATCCGAGGTTGACGCTTCTGGACGAATGTGAGTCTTTGATAACCCCAAGGAAGGGGCACATTGCTCTGTATAAGGCCATGTTTAGAGTGGGTTGAGCTTCCCTGTTTCTAGAGCCATTTTGCAATTCCTGTCATACCATGGCATTGCTCCGGCTCAAATAACACCTAATGGGTGGAGGATTTTGATTGCCACCCAAGCTAGGGTGAAGGGTGCTGGGCTCCACCTCTCACCTAAGTTGATTCATTCGATAGCCCTTATCAGGACAAATAGTCATGGTACCTACTAGCTAGTGACGCCTTCTTGTTTTAGCAAGCTTTCAGATGACATGGAGAACTGGAAGTGATACTGCTTTTTTGCTTCTTTCGCTTCAGGAACCCCAACAAGTTCTCTAACTTCTTTTGCTTAGCTTTTTAGTGCAATGCCTATTGTTGTCCGACGTGCCACCCGCTTATTCAATCAGAGGGCACGACTCTGTTGCTATTTCTCCTGAGGATGAGAGAACTAAAACTAATTTTCTCGCTTTGCCACTTATGCCCATTTTGAACGTTCTCAAACTTGAATTTCATCGAGCGGAGTGGTCTGTTTTCCGGTGAAGTCGGTGGCGTGGGACAACCCTAACTGTGCCTACTAGTTTTTCTCTAGGTCACAAAAGCAAAAGATGTTGAGGATGCCTAGCCCGTGAAAATATACAGCTCTGGAGTGATTGCTCTCTCCCCCGTCGCTCTAAAAGGATCAAGTTGGGATCTGTTCGGCCTCCTGCTGCTCCTCTGAGCGTGGAGAAGGACGTTGTGGACTTGACCATTGATGAGGAGGAATCGTCGAAGGCCCCAGTTGTTGCTGAACCTGGAACGGAGCAAATAGCCTTGGAGAGCGCCATTTCTGGTTTGTCTACGAGCCTGACCGCTATAGAGAAACAACATGTTTCTTAAAGCATTGCCCGTGATCTCTATGCTGATCAGGGGATTGGACCATCGTTCGAGCGTCCTCCTTCTGTTGCTGACACGGGGAAACAGATTGTTGAGTCTTTTCCTTCAAAAGGTGCAGGGAGACAAATGAGATTGGCTTCTGATCATGGAGTTCTCCATACTGACACTGCGGTCAATTCTCATGCTTCGGCGGGTGTCCTCCTGGGTTTTGGT
The DNA here is from genome assembly GCA_963556465.1 of Berberis vulgaris. NCBI lineage: Eukaryota > Viridiplantae > Streptophyta > Magnoliopsida > Ranunculales > Berberidaceae > Berberis > Berberis vulgaris. Next base: position 69,148,990 of record OY747134.1, on the reverse strand, counting down.
GAGCATTACACGTGGCACCAGAAAGTGGATCACAAGACTAACTTTGACAACCTGCTGAAGAAAAGCTTTTCTTGGTTAGCCGACCAACCGTCATTGGAGAAGGTGGCTATAGGGAAGCACCTTGATTGTGGCAACAACTTTTGATGCTGGTAAGTTGACAACTTAGTTGATTGCCATTTGTTTTTTCTCCGTGTTTTATTGTTCATACTCGCACGTGTTTTCCAATAGGGGATGGCTCACTTAACCCATGCTGACATGGTGGGTACCAAGGTGGAGTATGTGTGGAACAAGTTCTTTGCTTTGGAAAAGAAATTTGCCAAGCATCAGACACAACTCTCGGATGCCCTTGGCAAAGCAGATTCGCTAATAGAGCAATTAGCTGTTCGGACAGATCTGGAGGTTCAGCTAGCTGAGGTCCGAAGGAGCCTGCATGGCTCACTGGCTGCTCAGTCGGCCTTGTAGTCTCAATTGAAATGGTCCATGAGAATTTGGACAAAGCTTGGGCTACCCGAGTCGAGCTGTTATCTAAGCTGAAGAATGCCTAGGAAAGTCAGAACAAAGCGGTAAATGAGTAGACTGTGTTCGCTGATCGCTTGGCAAATGCCATGAGATTTGTTGCTGATGCCCAGAGTGCTTTGGATAGTGAGTGTGCTAAAGCAGCTCACCAAAAAGGTCTTCATGAGGCCCTTCAGGCGCAAACCCAAAAGCTAGACTCTGAGTGTACACGCTGTGGTGAGGCGAATCGCAAGCTGACGGATTCTGAAGACAGTCGAGCTAGGGCAGTCGAATAGCTTAATAGCTAGAAGACACGGTGAGGGGCTAGGGAAAAAACACTTCTCGAGACTTCCAATAATGATCAACTTAGTAAGGTTGTCGCCGGGAGACTGAAGCTGTTGGACTATATCGAGCAGGACCGCGAGTGTTGGGGTCTTTTTGCTTATAGGCATCTTACTTATGCTCATTTTTAGGAGGCGGATGATTGTTCCTCAAGTCTGCGTGGTGGCTTTTAAGCCAGTTTGAGTGCTGCAGAGACGACTATCAACCTCAATGTTCTAGAGCCTGCCTCAGACTCTATCGCCCATGAAGCTGCTTTTGACTCAGTCATTCAAGAAGATGTTCCTAACTCTACTCCTGTCGTATGAGAGGCTTTTGTATTGGAAAAATTTATTATTGAAAAAGTTTCCTTTCCTTGTCTTATTGCTTGTGTCACAGTCGTTGCACTCACCTTTTTAATTCCTGCTTGGAATAGGCTGAATAGACGAGTGTGTTCACCACCGCCTGAAGCCCTTTCTTAGCTTGTCTGGGCTCATAATCTGATAATAATAATAAATTAATCTTCTGGAAGAGTTAAGCTGTAAGGTAGTCACCTTTATCTTTGCGGGCTATGTTCCCTTAGTGAGATAACTATTGTCTCTCAGTGTAGTTGAACTTGTGCAGAAGTCGTCTTGGTATTGATGATTGGACTTTATTGATGGTCCCTGACCTTGTATGGCAGTTAGGGTGTTTTAAGAAACCATATCTTGTCGGACTGTATTTCAGTGCCATACGTCCGCGTTCAGTCTTGAAGAGTTGAAGAGAAGTCGCTTCCGCCTGTCCGGGCTAGGCTTCCATAATAAACCCAATTCTGAAAAGACTTGGGTTGTGGACAAATCGTCTTCGTCCGGACTAGATTTCAACTTCATACTGGCTCAATTTCGAAGAGGACTTGAGCTGGAGAGATTTCATCTCGACACTGACACACCTCAACAAAATGGGGTCATTGAAAGAAAACATAGGCATCTCCTTGAAATGGAACGAGCACTACGCTTACATGTCAACCTCCCTTTTCAATTTTGGGGCGACTATGTCCTCACCGCTGCTTATCTTATCAATCGTCTCCCCATACCTATCTTAACAAACAAAACACCCTATGAAATTCTTTTTGGTCAACCACCTACTAACACACACCTCCATGTATTCGGTTGCTTATGTTATGCCACTAACCTCAAACCACAAATAAATTCGACAACCGAGCTTGTAAATTTGTCTTTGTGGGCTATCCTTCGAGCAGAAGGCATATCGCTTATGATCTTGCCAACCATAAGTTTTTTGTTAGTCGTGACATTGTTTTTCACGAAACCATATTTCCCTTTACCTCACCCAATACCAACACTCCCCATATGTCCACTCCCATAGACAACCCACCTACTCACTCTACACTTCCACCGACAGATTATTCTTGTCCCTTCAATATGCCCAGAACCAAAAGCCATTTCCGTACCACACCTAGCAACACATTATCCACACTCGCCACTAACCCCAATGACAACGTCTCCTCTGTACCGACTTCCCCAATTCCAAATTGCGACACCCAATCTATACCTACATCCCCAACCCCCAACGTTGACATTTCTTGTCCCTCGATTCACGCATCACCAGTCCCTACTCTTACTCCATGTACACTGACTTTGTCGCACATTCGTTCTCATCCTTTTCGGTAATCTACTCGCATTCCTCAACCCTATGGTCTTCTAAGAGACTTCTACTGCAATAGTTCCATATCCACTGCTCATGCCAAGTCATCTTTTACAATTACACCCTGTAAGGGTTCACGACATTCACTTTCTCATTTTATTTCCTAAAACAATTTATCTTCTACTCACCATTCTTTTGTCGCAACCATCTCCAAAATCATTTAGCCCACTACTTATACCCAGGCTTCCACCAATCCTCTTTGGTGTGAAGCTATGGCAAAGGAAATATAAGCACTTGAACAAAATAAGACTTGGATTCTCACCTCTTTACCTGCAGGCAAACGTCCTATTGGTTGTAAGTGCGTGTTTAAAGTCAAATAAAAATCTGATGGTACTGTCGAAAGGTATAAAGCTTGACTTGTGGCCAAGGGATATTCACAAAAAGAGGGACTTGACTATACTGAGACTTTTTCTCCCATTGCCAAACTTGTTACATTTTGTTTCCTACTTGTTATTGTTGATGTTCGTGATTAGCCTCTACATCAACTTGACGTGTAAAATGCCTTTCTCCATGGCAACCTAGATGACAAAGTTTACATGGTTCCTCCTATCAGGATTGGCCGACATGGGAGGGGGGGACTTAGTATGTCGGCTACAAAAGTCGTTCTATGGATTAAAACAAGCAAGCCACAATTGGTTTGCAAAGCTCACTGCCGCCCTTAGAGTTGGATTTGTACAATCTATGGCAGATTATTCTTTATTCACAAGGTCCAACAAAAAGTCCTTTACTGTCATTTTAGTTTACGTTGATGATATCGTGATTACAAAAAACAATCTTTAAGCCATTCAATCCATTAAGAACTTTCTCAATCATCGTTTTTGTATTAAAATATTTGGGACTCCTTAAATATTTTCCCCAAATATTTTATGGGCATACAAGTGGCACGATCCATAAAACCATATTCACTTCACAACGTAAATATGCACTTGAACTACTTGATGACGTTGGTCTATTGGGATAACATCTTTCATCCTTTCCCATGGAACATACAATGAGACTCAAGCCTAAAGAAGGAAAATTGCTACATGATCCCACTAGGTACCGCCGCTTGGTAGGGTGTCTCACATACCTCACAGTGACCAGGCCAGACATCAGCTTCGCTGTCCATGTACTCAGTCGTTACACACATGAACCACATTGGCCACATCTTGATGTTGCTTTGCGAGTATTGCAGTATATTGAAAGTTGACCTGGACAAAACATATTCTTTCCAGCTCAAAACAATCTCAGACTCAAAGCTTATTGTGATTTAGATTGGGCCACTTATCCTATCCCAAGAAGTTTTGTGATGGATTATTGTACCTTCATTGGCGACTCATTGATCTCATGGAAAACAAGAAAACAAAACACCGTTTCACGATAATCAGCCGAAGCAGAGTATCGGGCAATGGCAGATGCTTGTTGAGAGCTCAAGTAGCTTAGATACATCCTCAAAGACTTACACATCACACATTCTGAACCTGCAACACTTCATTGTGATAATCAGCCGGCTTTACATATTGCCAGAAATCTTATCTTCTGCAGAGTGCACTCTTCAGATGCTTTTACTCAAAGAAATTGCTTTGGGTTTTTCTAAGGCTAATAGAGCATTTATGTTCTTCGAGTCTCTGAATGTGTTGACAATTGGAGCGATGAGTCTTGAGAAGACTTTTATTATGTGTGGTTACCCGCTCTGGGTGAGCACTCGATTGGTTCATTGAGACCTTGTAACTTCTTCTCGTATTGCGAAGAAGAAGTACGAACTTCCTTTCAAGGGATGAGTATGTATTTTATGTGCTGGTGCTCCGTCACCGCATAATTTCCGAGATAACACCAACAGCCAATTTTGGAACGGTTGCTTTCCTCCCTCCTCAGCTAGCCTTGACATGTTGCGCTGCGCTGGAACTCAAAGTTGCGGGTTAAGAATGCAGTTAGACATGGCCTGTCGAAGTGGACCATTGACTCCTAGACGCCCCTCTTATCCCTCAACTAGTGGGTGCACTCGATCCGTTTCAACTTGATTTTGTCTCAAGCTTGGCTGATTGGGCAGATCGAGCGTGTGAGTTGGCTGTGGCTTCGACTGGCGTGTCGTGAGGCATCGGGTTGCTGATTTTGTACCACCTCAGGTCATCATTGCGAGGTGGTTTGACAGAGTATTGAATTAAGAACGCTTTCTACTTCTTTTTGTACATTTGCTCCATTTGATCGTAAATCATCTTCTTCAGAGAAATCGCAGAACGGAATTCCTAGTGGGTACCATAGTCTACCTTGGGTACTTTTGCTGTCACTTTTGAAGTCGGATTGTTTAAGCGAATCTTCACTATACATCACATCGGATTTGGATGCTTGTAGTTTGTAATCATTTGCACTCGTCATCTGGGCAAATGTTGTAACATCTTTCTAGTAATCAATAGAGTGTGTTTGTGTAATTTTTTCTCTCAAATGAGTCTACATCACGTAATTTCTTAAGAATTAAACTTCTAAATTGATTATTGAAAGAAATCTAAACAACTGGATAGATTGACTCTTGGCGGAGAGAAGCTGATCCGACCCTGAAGTAAATTCGCATGGCCCTTGCTTGGATCGTAAGTACCTTCAGTGAATTGTCAAGTTTTGCCGATGTTGTGAAGGTCACTGAAGAGTAAACCTTACGTGGGAGGGTCATTCCGCACCGGTTGACAATTGTGGAATCGTGCTCCCGTTTGCGATGACTTCTCCGCTTGGCCAAATGTCCCATCGAGCTAGAGAGTAGACGTCACCCGCAATGTCAGACTGTCCTTCATCATTAAGTTGAGCCACTGTTGCTAGGTCTTTGTTCCCATCTGGGAGGAGCGACTCTTCCCCAGTTTCTGAGTCTGGCTTCTGATCAACTTGTTTGGCTGGCTCGATCTATATTTGAGAACAATCTATCTGCTTTAGCGCGACATAGTGGCAACCCCGTGTTGTTGGTTGGTCTCCGCGAATAGTTCCCTCTAAGTGATTGGCGGTATACTTGACGCATTGATGAAGGGTGGAGGCCACTGCTTCCATCTGGTGAAGCCAAAGCCTCCTCAAGATGAGGTTATAGGTAGATGGTGAGTCTACCACCATGAAGTCCTGGAACATGACCTTCCTTAGTTGTGGCTCTCTTTCCACCACTGCTAGCTTTATCTTCCCGAGGGGGAAACATTTTTCTCTGCTAAACCCAATTAGCGGGTAGCCGAAATGTGTTAAGTTTTCTTCCTTGAGGTCCATGCATCGGAATGCATTGTAGAATAGGACATTGAGAGAACTTTCCATGTCTACCAGGGCCCTATTTACTTCCCACCTCACAATAGAGACCGAAATGACAAAAGCATCATTGTGCGGCACGCGGATGTCTTCAGGGTCTTTATCTGTGAAAGTCAAAGCCTAGATTGGGCTCTGTACTTGCGAGTAATACTCGTATCGGTCCTCGCTGGTGGGCTGTGTCCGCATCTCAAGGAGTATTTGCTTTCGGGACTTGTTTGACTGCTCCCCTTCTGATCCGACTTCGTGAAGGACATTTATAATTGCCCGGAGCCTCCTTTTCGATTTTTTTAACCACCTATCCTCTTTTCCTGGTCCTATCCTGCCTTTTTTCCGAGCTCAGGAATTCTTTCAGCTTGCCTTTTCGAATCTAATACTCAATCTTGTTCCCGAGACTCTTACATTCATTGGTGTCGTGGCCACCCTTATTGTGGAACGAACAATACTTGCTGTTGTCGCGTTTGGAGGGGTCTTCACGCTGCTTCGGGGGCCATTTTAGATCCTCCCAATTTTTCATGGAATTGAGAATGCCGATCAAGCTAGAGTTGAGGGGGGTTATGCTCCTGGACCCGACATAGTTGGAATATTTTTCTAGCCTGGCACGACAGAGTCCGACCTGTTGTTGTTGTACTTCTGTTTTTTTTTTTTTTTTTTTTTTTTTTTTTTTTTTTCTATCGTCGTCTTCTTGTTCCTTTCTTCTCTTCTGTCTCTAGTACCGGATAATTTCTTTTTATGTTTCAGTTTCCTTATTGACCGCTAGCATTTCATCCAAAGTGATGTATTTCTGGGTGCTCTTTAGGAGGTCTGCCATATCAATGGGGGGTTCCAAGGTGAGGAAGTCGTAAACTTTTCCCCTCCTTAGCCCCGCAGTAAAAGCCATAACGAGGTATTGTCGCTGCAGTTGTCAATGAGCATCAGCTCGCCATTGAAGCGCGTGACGTATTCCTTTAGCATCTCATTTGGTTTCTACCTCAGAGAGAGTATATAGTGCTGGCCCTTCCTGATCCGGTGGCTGCCAAAAAAGCGTGTAAGGAATGCTTTGGCTAGTGTCCTGAACGAGTCGATTGACTTTGGCGCGAGGCTATGCAACCATGTTAGCGCTGACTTCTTTAGGCTGGTAGGGAACGTCCTGCACAACACTGATTCAAAACTTTCTTTGAATGCCATCACGTGCTAGTAATGGCGCAAACGATCGAACGGGCCACTGGTCCCGTCGTAGAACTCAAGCTTCGGGGGGCTAAACATCTTTGGTAAAGCTTCGTTCATGATGTGGTTCATGAACGGGGGAACGAAAATGTTGAACAACACATCTGGGTTGTGAGCCCCTCGGCAGAGGGGGTTCTGTGTGGCCGGTCTATCGGCCCTGAAAGCTGGATCTCTCGTTGGACGCATCGCCACCTCTAATCCAGTGAGAATTGGTGAGGGCTTGACTCTCCTGTGCCCACTATCTATTTTCGTTTGAAGATTGAGGTCTGTGCTGCTCTTGATCTCCATCAGCAGATGGAGGGTTCTACTGAGTGAGGATTTCCACCGTTTTCGCGATCTGCTGTATTTGGGATGATAGCAGATCCATCCTGGGGTCCATTGCCTCTGCCGCTGGCACATGGGTGCGAGTCTGCTCCCCCTGTGTCGCCGGTACTGCAGAAAGCGGTGGTACAATGACAGTCTGAGCGTTCGATGTGTCCCCTGGTCTTTATTGTTACGGGATCTGGTGGTCACCATCTTCCTGAACTGTGAAGAGAGATGATGTCAATGCTTTGCTAAAAACTTTGTCGTTCCCACAGATGGCGCCAAACTGATGCAGTCGATTTCCACTTCTTGCTTGACCTTGTTGTTGACCTGCACAAGGAACACACGTGAGCCATGAACCACCGTTGTGATGGCCGATGGCACTTCGATGCTTAAGTTAGACAGGGCTATGAGGAAGACTTAAAGCTGTAACCAAGGAATTTGTAGCGTACCTTTATTCACCAATCTCCAGTCTTATTTATAGTGTTGGAGTCCTGGTTTGGCCAGGCTATCATTGACGTAGTTTAGGGAAAAAAATCTTCTTGAAGATCCTTATTTAATTAGGAGCCATCTTGTGGAGGAAAGTTTCTCTGTTAGACCTGCGCTTCTAGATACGCAAGAGATAGTTCCCCATTGGAGTATTGTCCATATGCGAAAGTTTCCACGTATGACTTATACTTTGGTATTTATTTTTTATTTGGAGACAAAGTACTGCTGGCTTGCCCGTCGGAAGTTGATCCTCGATATACTTGCCTCAATAGGTCTTACGGGTATTGGGGATGGCAGTGAGACGTGTAGGCTTAGCGGGCTACAATATTTCGGGTTCGACTCAGGTATTGGGGATGGCAGTGAGACGTGTAGGCTTAGCAGGCTACAATATTTCGGGTTCGACTGGCGAACTCCACTTCACGGGCTTGATGCTGCTTGGGTCGGATTAGTATGGGACTGATCATTGGGCCTGTTATTTCTTGAGATCATCATGACATGTATACGGTGTAGAAGAAAGGGTGTTTCGGTGTATCATCACACCCCTATATCGACTATCCTCTTCCTCCATCAATGGCAACACATCACAGGACCAACGAGAGCCCAAACTCTATGTTTACTGTAATGGAGACACACACAATGTGAAAAGTAGTTTTCATCAAAGGTTTTCCTCCGGGACACAAGTGGCACAATAGGCAACCACCTTTACCTCTACCACGATCTAACGACAGTGGTCGTACATATCAAGGGAGCATCAATCAGTCCAACCAATCTAGTCTTCGACAACAATCATCTTCCAACAACGTCCAGGTATCAGCACATCCCACTCACCATCTACAGTCCATAGCACCTCACATCACTCTTGACCAGTGTAATCAAATTATGGATGTTGTTGGTACGAAGGACATTAATCCAACCCAAGCAAATTTTGCAGGTTTTAATTCTCCTTGTTTTAGTTTTCACGCTCAAACATGTTTACCTGATGTCTGGATCATAGATAGTGGCGCTACCAGCCATATTACACACTCGCCTAATCTCTTTATCACTCGTTCATACACTTCTCTTCCACCAGTTGGGTAACCCACCCGGGACAAAACACCAATCACTTCAATAGGAATCATACAATTTGATGATATCTTTCGCCTTACTGATGTTTTATGTGTTCTTTCTTTTAATATAAAACTTTTGTCCGTATCACGCCTTACTGATTCCCTACATTGTTTTGTTTGTTTTTTCTATATTCTTTTATATACAAGAATTGCACATGTAGAAAATGATTGGCTTGGGTAGGAGGAATGGAAATTTGTACTACTTCGATCCTAATCATCTTGCTCCGCATCTTCGCTATTCTTCAACCTATCATGTAACCTTCCAAAGTAATGTGTGGCATCTTCTCCCTCCCTCAACATATTTGTGAATTTTGTCCATTAGCTAAGCAAACTAGATTACCATTTCCCTCAAGTTCAATAAAGAGTATTGCACCATTGGTTTAATTCACTGCGATATTTGGGGACCACACAAAATTACCTTTCACTTTGGTGCCGAATACTTTTTAACCATAGTCGATGATTACTCAAGAGCCACATGGGCTTATTTGATGAAACTAAAATTCGAGACATAAAATTTGCTTAAATCCTTATTTTTTTCTCTTTGTCCACACAATTTAACACCAACATAAAGGCAATTCGTGTCGATAATGGGGGGAGTTTGCCTCTTTAAAACCTTTTTTGACATTGGTGTCATATACCAACACACTTGCACTGACACACCTCAACAAAATGGGGTCATTGAAAGAAAACATAGGCATCTCCTTGAAATGGCACGAGCACTACGCTTACATGCCAACCTCCCTTTTCAATTTTGGGGCGATTATGTCCTCACCGCTGCTTATCTTATCAATCATCTCCCCATACCTATCTTAACAAACAAAACACCCTATGAAATTCTTTTTGGTCAACCACCTACTAACACACACCTCTGTGTATTCGGTTGCTATTGTTGTTGTTCGTGATTAGCCTCTACATCAACTCGACATGTAAAATGCCTTTCTCCATGGCAACCTAGATGATGAAGTTTACATGGTTTCTCCTCTTGGGATTGGCCGACATGGGGGGGAAGTTAGTATGTCGGCTACAAAAGTCGTTCTATGGATTAAAACAAGTAAGCCACAATTGGTTTGCAAAGCTCACTGCCGCCCTTCGAGTTGGATTTGTACAATCTATGGCAAATTATTCTTTATTCACAAGGTCCAACAAAAAAATCCTTTACTGTCATTTTGGTTTACGTTGATGATGTCCTGATTATAAGAAACAATCTTCAAGCCATTCAATCCATTAAGGACTTTCTCAATCATCGTTTTTTTATCAAAATATTTGGGACTCCTTAAATATTTTTTGGGCATAGAAATGGCACGATAAAAAAAAAAAACATATTCACTTCACAACGTAAATATGCACTTGAACTACTTGATGACGTTGGTCTATTGGGAGAACATCTTTCATCCTTTCCCATGGAACATACAATGAGACTCAAGCCTAAAGAAGGAAAATTGCTACATGATTCCACTAGGTACCACCGCTTGGTAGGGCATCTCATATACCTCACAGTGACCAGGCCAGACATCAGCTTCGCTTTCCATGTACTCAGTCGTTATATACATGAGCCACACTAGCCACATCTTGATGTTGCTTTGCGAGTATTGCCGTACATTGAAAGTTGACCTGGACAAAACATATTCTTTCCAGCTCAAAACAATCTCAGACTCAAAGCTTATTGTGATTTAGATTGGGCCACTTATCCTATCCCAAGACGTTATGTGACGGGTTATTGTACCTTCATTGGCGGCTCATTGATCTCATGGAAAACAAGGAAACAAAACACCGTTTCACGATCATCAGCCGAAGCAGAGTATCAGGCAATGGCAGATGCTTGTTGAGAGCTCAAGTGGCTTAGATACATCCTCAAAGACTTACACGTCACACATTCTGAACCTGCGACACTTCATTGCGATAATCAATCAACTTTACATATTGCTAGGAATCCTATCTTCCATGAGTGAACATAACACATTGAACTTGATTGCAACCTAGTGCGACATCTTAGTTCTGGCTGATTTCCATAATGTACACATCTACAAGGATTCAGCTCGCCGACTTGTTCACGAAACCACTAGGCAAGACACCCTTCGTTTTCCTACTTGGCAAGTTGGGAGTGTATGATATCCACTCACCAACTTGAGGAGGCGTGTTAAGATATTCAACTAGCATAATTGTTGTAATTGATAAGTATTTAATTGGAAAGATAAGATAACAATAGTTTATGAAAACAATTTATTCTTGTAATTGATATGTGCTTAATCTGGAAGATAGGATAATAATAGTATAGGAAACTATAGATCTAGATTGTTGTATTAGCCCTTTAAAAGGGATATCTATCAATTCATTCAAGTCAATTACAATTTTGATATACAAACTTTATAAGACACACATTAGATTTTGGTTTTTTCTTTTGACATCGCTGCTCTTGTAATGAATTTATTACAAAAAATGAGTCTAACCATGGATTGTTGAACACTCCTTGTTATTGTAATGCTAATCCCATGTTGCTCTTGTAATGAATTTATTACTATAGATGAGGCTTACCATGGATTGTTGAACACTCCTTGTTCTTGTAATGCTAATCCCATCCATCCCAGTGTAACGTGCATCGACTTTTGAGGTGTTAACATAATCTAGAAAGGTTATCATGTTTTGTAGAACAAGTGATCGTAAGCTGTTTTATTTGATCATTTGAATATGTCAATAATTTTTATGTAGATTATCATTTTTTTTTTCCAGAAAAAATGTTGAACTGTCTCTTGATGGTAAGTCTTTTTGAGAATTAGTCATTCAGTCAATTTTTCCTGTTGAACTAATGACGGCAGAAATGAACTAATATTTTTCTTGAACTAAAAAAAGTGCAGGTTCTTGCCTTTTCTTGAATGTCAAATGTTGAAATAACCCTGTCAGAAAACACCAAATGAACTTGAGGATTTAAATTGATTAAAAAGCTAGTATTTCAATGGGAAATAGGGAAAATGTTCTTTAGTTCACAGGCGCATTAAACTTTGCTCTTCCTTTTGCTGTAGCTGCTCTTGTGAGAATTTATTACTACAGATATTTGAAGCATGCTAATCCATCCCATTGCAATAAACATTCACTTTTGAGGTGTTAAAATAGTCTACTAAGGTTTTAGCAAATTGTGATCACTTCGATGATAGAGTTAATAAATGTAATAAGACCTCATATTGAGATGTGTTGCATGTTCTCTACACACATTGTTTAATTGTAGAAGATTATTAGGCTTTGTTTTGCCCTTGTGTTTAGTGTAAAGTGGCCGAAAGAAAGTTCATGGGAGCTCTCAGTGTGTCGGTAAGTGACCTTCAATTATTATGTGTTTAAGTAGAGCTGTGCTAAGCTGTTGTACATTATTATGCTCTTTATATATATTCAGCCACTGGTTGAAAGGTTGGCACTGATAAGAACCATGAGACTATCATTTTTCCTGGAAAAGGGTGTTGTTGTCTTGTACCTGCTTTGCATCCCACACCCCATGTATTGATCATCCTAATAATGTCTTGGACACCTATTTTAATCAAAGGCAACCAGAGTCCCACAAATTGGGTACCCCTTAAACCATTCGTGATACGCGGTGGAGGTTTTTGTGGTTTCATCATGCTTGTATTGTTGGAAATGTGGCTCGATTTGAGCATGTAATTAGTCCTAATGGGTTAAGGAGCCGCAATGCGTGAAGTTAATAAGAATTGGACGTGTCTCTCACTAGTGACAAGGCTTTTTAGGGCGGTAGAATAGAACTCAATTGGTAAAAACCCCACACTGGGAGCTGCAGGTCTTTAAGTTGATTACAATATCGTTGCTTAAGACATGTATTTTTTAAACAAGTATTATCAACTTTGTTGCCTCTTGGCTGTGTAAAATCTGTTCTCCTTTAATCCGTTAGGTTGTTATATTTCTTACTGCTATTGTTTTAATAAATATTAGTATATTCCACGGTTCATTCTCTCTTACTCAAGATTTTATTTTACTTTGTTATACCAAATCTGTCAATCACAGTTCTTGATGTCTGAAAAGGGTTGAAATCAGACTCCAACTAAGTTGATGAATTCAACAAACGCAATCATTTTTTAAATGTTTTTTTTTTGTTTGATTAGTCAAAAACTTGTTTAATTCGTATATGATGTTTATTTATGTATTTTCTAGACTAAATCCATGTGACATTGTACTCTGTCATCAGCTACTTTGGTGTGCATAAACTTTTACTATTGGAAATGGATGCTCAGATATACAAAATGAATTACTATCCTTGGCGAGCTAGATGGCTCAATCTAATTTTGCATCATTTAACTCAATTACAAAATGGAGTTAGAAATTCTCTACCGCATCAAAGTTTTGTATCCTAATTTTGCTCATACTCTCTAATTCTGTTTCCGTAACTTTCAACCCTCCACTTCTTATGATTTCTCCGCAACTCCCATTATTTCTCCTCCTATCAACATTTTCTTTGAGCTTTCATCACGTACACATAAAGTACATTTCATACTAAAATTCCCTAACCCACATAACACATTAAAAGTACTTTATAAAAAGGTATTAGGAGGTAAGACGTTGAAACTTCAAAGTCACGTATAAATTTAAAGTGAGAAGGAAAGTAAATCAAGGACATATGATGGACATGTGAATCGCGAATTTGCCAATAACAAAAATCTAATGCTTCAAGTTATCCTATCTAAATACATGCAAGTTGCAAAATTTAATTAAAAAAAATCCTTAGTGAGATAAGTTGATAATAATAATAAAAAAAAAAAAAAAATCAAAATCAAAATCAAAATCAAAATCGACATATCTTATCAAGGTCAAGAAATAACGGTGGAACCAAGCTTTTCCAATCTAGATTTTGGCTATAGTTCAAATATGGCAAAATTTCCCATCAGAAATACCCACCAGGCTTAAAATTATTATGGCCACTTGAAGAATCAGATGAAAATTTTTCCAATAAAATGAAATGCCACCAGCAAGCAAGTAATTGGGACCTACACAGCTGAGCACTCTTTTCCTAACATTCACACACTTACCTGTTCCTGAGCAAATCTACACGGCAAAGAAAAGAAAAAGAAAGAAAGAAAGAAACGTACGTCTTTGTTTATGTTTATTAAGAGTGGGTGTTGTCCCCACTGGTTAATGGTATTAAAGAAAAATGGTTATATTGCTTGTCAACACGGCTCCACTTTGAAAACGAAATCCTCCTTTATAGAGAAATAAAGAAGAACCAGGAATCAATCAACCTATATAATTGAATTCAAGATCAAGAAGTAGAGATTGAATGTTTGTTGTTTGGCAATTTGGTCCATTTTCATTTGTTTTTGTAAGTTAGAGGGAGATAGAGAGATGACAAGCAGCAGCAAAGAAGCAGTAGGTGAGTGTTGCATGTGTGGTGATTGTGGTTTATCAACCGAGCTGTTTCAGTGTCAGATTTGTACCTTCAGGTCTCAACACAGGTACCCATAACTACTACTCTTCTCTTTCAGTGTGTGCCAGATTTGTTTTCATTTCCTTGGGGGATTTTGTTCCTTCCATAAACATTAAAGTTCTCCATGAATTCAGTTCTTTATGTTTGGTTTAGGAATCCAAATTTTAATAGATGTAGATAAGTGGGGTGTGTACTAATTTGATGATGGAGGATCATGAGATTTATGGAATTAGGATTGTCTATATTGTTAAGAAAGAATTGGTTCCTTCAGGGAAATCCCTTCTACATCTTTTAATTATGGACTTCACAATGGTGACCAATAGTCAGTCCCATTGGGGAGTTCATCCAAGGGAGGGAGAGTAATCCCATTGGCCACTTTGGCAATTGATGGAGAGGGGTGGCAAAGTCAAAATTTTCTTAATTTAATAGATCAAATTGCAATTTCCGCATAAAGAAGAAGTAGTTGTTAAACTAATTTCAGAAAAAAACCAATCTTACATTTGTCCCTTTATGGCCAGCCCAGAATACTCCCAATTAACAACGAAGCTCCCAATATTTGTTTTCAAACAGATGGAGGATTAAGAGCTTCCATCCTGACAGAATTTAGTATCTTTTGTAGGCCGCATGGATCGTGATTGTATACATGGCAAAACGATTCTTCAACAGATCTGATAACCCTTCCCTTATTACTATTAGCAACCTCAAAACTATAGGCCGGACAAAATAACATATATAATACTGATAACCCTTCCCTTTCAAAGAGGTCGTATGACTCAAGATATTGCATCTAGAAAGTATGCTTATAAATCGACTTACAGGTAAATGAAAGTGAGAGCTCATCAACAAGAAGAGTTAAAGTGAACGAAACTGTGGCGTTACTCTTAATGTTAATCTTAAGCATTTTGTGCCTTGTGTTTACCACTATCTTTTCATTGCTGGCAAATGGACGGAAGGTACACAATGGCATGGAAATGAAAAAGAAAAAAAAAAAAAAAAGAATCATTTTTATCCCCAAAGCCTTTCTCACAATTGAATGAACAATGTATTTTTTTTTCCCCACTGTATATATTTGGTAGAGATGGAAATACCCAAGTGTTTTGGTCCTTTTCCATCCTATACAGTATTGTGCGTAAATGTAGGCATTCATTCCAAGTCGCGCCATATAGGTTATCTCATCCAAGTGATAACTGGCATTGGAACACCTTACAAGAAAATAGAAAAATAAATTCTCTATTTGATTTCAATTGCACTCCAATGTTGAAGACTAATAAGTGTTACTATCCAAAAAAAACTGATGAGTGTGTGTTATGAGAATATTAAACAAGTCTATTGAATATTTGAACATGTGTGTGTTTTGCAGATATTGCAGCAATTTGTATCCAAGAGCTGAATCATACAGAGCCTGCAATTGGTGTCTGAAAAAAGAAAGCCCCAAGTCGTCAGAACAACCACATAAGTCCTCCCTCACTTGTACCATTAAAAGAAAGCACAGCAACAACAATGGTGAAGATGATCACGACCAGAAGAAGAAGAAAGTTAAGATCAATACGCCTAACGGATATAGTCGATTGAGTGTCAAAGTCGAGAAAGACACTTGCAAGTTTTATTTGAACAGTCCCATAAAGAAAGAAAGGCCATTGTCGAATCAAACGGTGCAGAAGAAGGGGATATTGTCAAATTGTAGGATAAAAGAAGAGGCTCTGAATCTGAGAAGAACAAAGTCAGAGGAAATTGTAAAGAACGGAATAGAGAGACATGTTTTTAGAGGCAGAGTTAGAAGGTATAAGCTCTTAGAGGACGTAACTACTCAATGATACATGTATGCACATACTTCCTTCACCATTTAGTTCTTAAAAAAAGTTTATTTGGTACTGCTAGTTTGTTTAGGAAGGGAAATTTGGTGAAACGGAAACTATGAGAAACACAGTTACTCAATGCAATATTAGCTATATAATTAGCTTTCTCCTAGCATCTTTGACCCCTTGAACTTGTGTGATTATTGATATGTTCTTCAAAAGTCACGAATCCCCACATTCCAGGTTTGATTCACATGATGAGCGTGACCAAGGCTTGGAATTGTACACATAGGGTGTGTTTGGTTGTATGAAATCCTATGTCATGGAAATCCATCCATTTTAGGCTAAATTGATATATCACTCCACATCCACCATTTGATTTTGTGATCAATGGTGGAAATGAAAGTCCTATGAACATGAGAATCACATGCCTTGGGGGACCAAGGAGTGAGATTCTCATGTTCATGGGACTTCTATTCCTACCATTGATTACAAAATCAAATGGTGGATGTAGAGTGATATATCAATTTAGCCCAAAATATAGGGGTCCCCTCATGGATTTCCATGGCATAGAATCCCATGCAACCAAACACACCCATAGTGAAACCTTATGACTAGTTAGTTTTCCACCATGAGTGAATGTGGATATCCTAATCATTTTGTCTAACTTCGATAAACCTTTTAGTGCAATAGATCTACTTCTAAACAGTGTTATAAAAATCAGCCTAGGCGGTAGAAAAATGCTCAGATTAATGGTTGGGCGGGTTCTGGGCAGTCTAGGCAAATCTTGGCGGTCTAGGCGAGTCTGGGCGGCCTAGGCAGTCTGGGCGAGGTTTTTTATTTTTTTTTTAATTTTTTAAATAAGGCTGATTGCGTTTTTATTTTATTTTTCCTTTCACTTTTTTAGAAATAAACAATTTTATTATTTTTATTCACTATATGTCTAAATGTAGCAAAAGATGATTGCTTAATGGAATTCTCAAAGGATCTGTCGGTACCAATTTTAGTAATGTAGATTTTATCAAACATGACTGAGGTTATTCATGCAATTTGAAGAAAAATAAAAGAGTAGGTTTGGATATTTGTTCACAAATTTAACTTTGTATAAAGTACCCATCATGACCAACTTCAGTCATTTGAGTTTTAATAAATTTTGTTCATGAATGTTAATTTTTCATGTTTTTAAATTTTGCATATGTATCTTGGCATTAAATTGGATGTAAATGATAAGGTATTATGCTTAATTTTTGTAAATTATTAAAGTTATAATACAAAACCTAAGACCACCTAGACCCCTGAATGTTAAGCACTTGCTCACCGCCCGTCCACCGCCTAGCGCTTTTTAGAACACTGCTTCTAAGCGGAGAGGAGTTCAATCTTGTCCAACCATATGTTAAGGGTGAACATCACTCACCATCATTACTTCAATCTGTGGATAGATTGAAGTCCTACATTTGCAAATGTTTATGGCCTTCAGGGTGGTTACTTTTGCCTCTTGATCCAATTACAGGTCTACATTTTACAATAACACGTTATATTCTTACAAAATTCACCACTAAGGAATGCATGTTAGGTGAACCCTCTATGTATCTCACATGTATAATATGTAGTCAGGTCAGGCTAATACTGCTGGTCTGGTTTGTGTTTCATGTACATGTTATTAGAGCATCTCCAATAGGGAGTCAAAGAGTGAATGTTGTAGCTGGCGACCCTTCAAAACAGCGAGAGTAAAGCCTAGTCTTACATTAGACAATTAATTCATACGGGGAGATAGATGTGCCAAATTAGTAACCTAAGTAATTTGGTCTATTTAGTGTGTAAATGGGAGCATCCAATCTTCAGAAGCGCAGCCTGTTTAGCTAACATCATCACACAAAACCTCCATAGCTAAATCCATCTGCTTGCCTGTTGAAGGATGAAGGCTAGATTTCTTCATGCACAGTGACAGGGAATAATTTAGTTGGGTTGGATAAGCCTCAACCTGAGCCCGACCTTTATCCACGGCTCAAGTACTACCCAGCCCTAGTCCTAAAAAACTTAAGTTGAGCTCATTGGGTCCCAAACAAGGATTGTGATTTCGTTTTTCGAGTTAATATCAGTCTCTTCATTTTAAGACATATTTAGAAAACTATTTCAGTGTGTGAAGAAAAAATATAAAAATTTCGAGGATAAATGAAATATATATGTAATTAGGGGTGGGCATTACATCCCGCGATCCCGATCTTGTCCCATCTCGATTTTTTCCGAGTCATATTGAGATTGATCAATCCCATTCTGATCTAGAGTGGGATGGGATTGGGACGAAGATTTTCAACTCTGCCCATCCCGTTCCGTCCCGAATTGATTTTTTTTAATATTTAGTATGAAACTATTTGTTGACATGACTTTTTTATTTATCGACATGACTATTTCATTCTCACAAGCTTCCATGTGACTCACTTAGATAATGAATCTAACTAAAACTTTCTCTTTTTTATTTTTTTTCTCTTCCTAACTCTTGACAACAACAATGTGTGCTCATCGTAGTTTTTAAATGACAAACCCATTGATTATTTTCATTAGCAATGTACAAAAAAAAATGGTTGTAAAAAAAGGAGTAAAAGCTAATGAAATGGGGAAATAATGATCAATGGCTTAAAGTTATATAGTTGTTTTTAGAGTTGTGTGTTTAGTAAATCCAAAATTTTCAATCTTACATGTTAAATTTTCAATCCAAAATTTAGTACATGTTCATCCCGTCCCATCCCACCCGTGCCCATCCCTATATATAATGAATTTTGAGGGTATATTAAATATGTGAAAAATAAGATGCAAGTAAATAAATGTATTAAACACATTAAATGAAACCAAATTACCTATAATTAGAAAACTAGGGGTTAGTTTCAAAAATCAATATATAAGTAGAAGAAATGTTGATTAAATTAGGGGGTGGCTTAAAAAATCAATAAATAATTAGAATAAATGATCATTAGAAAAAAATCTCAAAATTTACGAAAATAATCCGAAATTTTTCGAAAAAATGTAACTTTTAGTAGCTGGTTTTTGTATTTTTATGAAAAACCCAAAAAATTATGAAAAAACACTCGAAAAAAATGTAGTTTTTTCTTTCGCCTTTTTTGTTCTTGTAATTTAAAAAAAACGAAAATTTCTGCGAAATTTTGTGTAATTTTGCGAAATCACAATCCTTGATCCCAAGTTGCAATAATCTTGGTAAGACAATCTATTTCCCTAGCGTTCAACATTTTATTATGGTTGTCAAATTTAAGTCGAATTAAGGAACACAAAATGAGTCTTTTATATTCTTTCTTTTTAACCCCTTCCACCCAAAGACTGTTGGTAAAGTTTGAATATTGGACTTGTGATACCATCTACCATAAGTCCAACTGAGTTAGTATTGTATCCCATCGATAACACCAAAAAGAGTAAGAAAACAATATGCGTAATTGAGTAGTAATGGAGATGTATCCAACTGGTGTACAAGGCGTAAGGAGAGATAATTTTGAAAAAAGTAAATTTTATGTTGGAACCTTTTACTAATGAATAAATACTTGAGCCTTATGTAATTTTCCTTAATAATTCGAAGCATGTGGTTTCTTTCTTGTAGGTAGTGTTGTACATCAGGAATAGTGAGAGTAGTAAGAGGAGAAATTGCCAACAGTGGTGGAGTATACCCATAAAGAGCTTGGAATGGAGACGATTGCAGACTTGAATGAAATGAGATGCTGAACCAATACTCAGCTAAATAAAGCCACTTGGACCACTGTGATGGGGCATTTTTCAGTCAAGCACCTCAGGTATGTTTCCAAGCAAGAATGTGTTCTCTCTAATTGACCATCCGTTTGGGGAAGATAGGTTGAACTCATAGTGAGAGAAGTCCCTAATGCATTGAATAAGTATTGCCAAAAAGCGCTAATGAACATTTTGTCTTTGTTTGAGACTATTGATGTAGGCAGTCCATGTAGCTTATACACATTATGTAGAAACAAATCAGCCACCATTGAGGAGGTGTAGGGATGGGCTAAGGCCATAAAATGTAAGTACTCAGTGAGTTTGTCAACAACAATTAATATCACTGACTTGTTAGAGGAAATAGGAAGACCCTCTATGAAGTCCATTGTAATGTGTTGCCATGCATGATCAGGGATTGGTAGTGGTTGTAATTACTCTCCATATGATGGATGATCAGTCTTGTTCCTTTGACAAATATCACTTAGTAATGTAGTTCCTCGTGTTAGGCCAATAGAAATAGTTCTCCACCCTCTGATAAGTAGCATGTACCCCTGAATGTCCACCCATAGCTGAATTGTGGAGAGCCTTCAAGATGATGATTCTTAGGTTGCCTTGTGCACCAATGACTAGCTGGGTTTTGTGTCTTAGCAGCCCATTCACCATTGAGTATGGGGCAATAGAAGAAGGGTCAACGCTGATTTTCTGAATGACAGCATGAGTTGTTTCATCATAGCTTGTCAGGATCTCTTGCAACCATGTAGAATGGACAGTAGTCAAGGCCATTACCTTCCCCTCAGTGTATCTAGATAATGCATCAACAACCTGTTTCTCAGAGCCCTTTTTATAAGCTATTTCATAGTCAAAACCAAGGAGTTTAACCAACCATCTTTGTTGTATATGCTTTGGTGATCAATGTATATGAAAAACTTGAGCCTAGTAGGTAGGACCTCCACTTATGCACAACCAAAACAATAGCTAGGAGTTCATCCCCATAAGTAGAAAGGATGAGATGCTTTGGACCAAGTGTTCTGCTAAAGTAAGCAATAGGTCTACCTCCTTGCGATAAGACTACCCCAGCTCCCCTAGAACAAGCATTTGTTTCTAAGGTAAATGGAGAATTGAAGTTTGGAAGGTTAAGTACAAGGGTTTCACTCATAACTTGTTTCAATTTCTGAAAGGCTTGGGTAGCAAGTGGGGACCAATGAAAATAGTCTTTCTTTAGGAGTTCAGTGAGGGGTTGGGCAATTTGGCCATAATTTTTAATAAACTTCCTGTAATACCCTGTTAGACCTAGGAAGCCTCTTAATTGTTTGAGATTATAAGGAAGTGGCCATTGGTTCATGGCTTCAATCTTTTGAGGGTCAGCCTCAACACCTTGAGCACTAATGATGTGACCCAAGTATTCAAGCCTTGGTTGCAAGAAAAAACATTTAGATTGCTTTGCATAGAATTGGTATTGTCTTAGGATAGTAAAAACATTGTATAGGTGAGTGGATATGGAGGGGCTATAGATGAGAATGTCTCAAAGAACACAAGGACAAATTTCCTGAGAAGGGGTTGGAAATTTTGATTCATTAAAGCTTAAAAAGTGGTAGGGGCATTAGTCAATCCAAATGGAATGACTTTGAATTCAAAATGCTCATGGTGGCTGATGATACACTGAAATGTCCTTTCATCTAAACCGTACACATGTCATGATAATCTCAAGGAATAACAGGCCCAAACATCTGTTTCGCACTGATCCAACACAAGCGACATCAAACCCGCGAAGTGCAGTCCGCCAGTCGGACCCGAATTACTGTGTCCTGCTAAGCCCACGCGACTCACAACTATCCCCAATACCTGTAAGACCTATTGAGGCAAGTATCTCAGGGATCAGCTTCGGACGGGCAAACCAACAATACTTTGTCTCCAACTAGGAAGTAAATACCAGAGTATACGTCGTACGTGGAAACTTTCACGTATGGACAACACTGTAATGGGGAACTACCTCCCACGTATCTAGGAGCACATGTCTAACAAGAAAACTTCCTTCCACAAGACGACTCCTAAATAGAGAATAATCTCCAAGAATATCTATTTCCCTAAAACTACACCACCGATGGCCTGGCCGAACTAGGACTCCAATACTATAAATAAGATATGAGGTTGATTAATAAAGGTACGCTACAAATTCCCTGTTTACAGCTTTAAGCCTTCCTCAAAGCCTTGTCTGACTTAAGCATCGGAGTGCCATCGACCACCATAACGGTGGTCTGTGGCTCACGTGCATCCCTTGTGTAGGTCAGCGGGTCAAGGTTAAGCAGGGAGCAGAAATCCACTGCATCAATGGTTTTAAATGTTGTTTTATGAATGTCAGAAGGGTGTACAAGAATTTGATGATAGCCTGATCTAAGGTCCATATTTGAGAATACAGTAGCTTCATGTAGCTTATCAAGGAGTTCATCAATTAAAGGCATAGGGAGTTTGTCCTTAATGGTGATCTTATTGAGTTTCCTATAGTCTACACAAAACCTCCATGAGCCATCCTTTTTCTTGACAAGTAAAATGGGGGCAACAAGAGGACTATGTGATGGTTGCATCAGGCCTTCTTATATCATCTCCTTAATGAGTTGTTCACTGTAAGGGACCTTATATGGGTTTTGAGCAGAGGGAGTGATGATACACCAAAACGGTTTCTCTTTTACGCCATACACGTGTCATGATGATCTCAAGAAATAACAGGCCCAAACAACAACCCAACATTGATTTGGCCCAAGCGGCTCCAAGCCCGCACGATTCAGTCCGCCAGACGGGCCCAAATCATTACAGCCTGCTAAGTCCATGCGGCTCACAACTATCCCCAATACCTGTAAGCCCTATTAAGGCAAGTATCTCGGGGATCAGCTTCGGACAAGCAAGACATCTAGACTTTCACCATAGTATACGTCGCAAAATGGTTCCGTCGAGAACCCTTCGGGAACTCAAAAGCATGGAAACTTCTATCTATGGACAACACTCTGATTATGAACTATCTCTCGCGTATCTAAGAGCTAAGGAAACTTCCCTTCACAGCACAACTCCTAATTAGATAAGAATTTCCATGAAGATCTTCTTCCCTAAACTATGCCACCGATGACCTGGTCGAACCAAGACTCTAACACTATAAATAAGACATGAGGTTGGTAAGCTAAGGTATGCTACATATTCCATGTTTACAATATTACACCTTCCTCAGATCCCTGTCTAACTTTAGCATCGAAGTTCCATCGGCCACCACAACTGTGGTCCGTGACTCACGTGTTTTCCTTGTGCATGTCTGCAGGCCAATGTCAATCCAGGGAGCGAAAATCGGCTGCATCAGTTTGGCGCCGTCCGTGGGGACGACAAAGTTCCTAACCATTCACTAGCATCATCTCTCTTCAAAATATAAGAAGATGGTAATCACTAGATCACACAATGATGGAGAATAAAGGACACGTCAAATGCTCAGACTTGCACTATACCACCGCTTCCAGTGGTACCGAACACAGGGGCAACAGATTCACGCCCCCGCAGCAGCAACAACAACGATGGACCCTAGGATGGATATGAGATCATCGTATACACAACAAATACTGCTAACGACAAAGACGCTCAGATCCATGAAGCAGAAGCCTGACAAGGCGCTAAGAATGTATGTCACACACTTCAGTAACGATCTAACTTTCGTCAACGTGTGCAACGCCGCAACAACCGTCGCAACATTCACCGATGGTCTAGGGAACAACAAGTTTTACAACATCCTGACTCTGAACCTACCAACAAATATGGAAGACTTGATGAAGGAAACACATACATAGCCCTAGAGGAGGAACGAACCATCAAGAGTAAAACTGAGCCCAAGGAGAAATCCTCCGACAAAAGGATAAGAGGTGAATCGGCTGTCACAATACACGTGCTCCATGGGGATCTTTCAGAGTTCGAACTATCAAACAGGTCCAGGAAAATGGCTCTCAGAGAAATGGGGGTCCAAGCGATACACGATGAGCAACAAACACCACACGCCCAAAGATATGATCGTCCTGTGCCGCTAGCCTTTACAAACGAAGACTTCCAAGGCCCAGCTCTTGCATAATGACGTTCTGGTGATAATGATCTCCTTAGCAATCTGGGAAGTGAGGAGATCATTGGTGAACACTGGAAGCTCGTTGAATGTTCTATTTCTCCGCACGTTCCACAACAGGCGGCTAAAAGAAGAAGCCCTAACCCCTGATAACCGTCCGATGATCGATTTCAACAGCGAAAAACACTTTTCGGTTGGAAAAATACAGCTAACGGTAGTCATGGGAGAACCATCAACTCAAAAAACTATGTTTCAAGAGTTCATAGTGATCGACGCACCTTCCACGAATAATGTTGTTCTGGGGAGACCCTGGCTACACCAAATGGGAGGAACATTATCCACTCTGCACCAATGCATCAAGTACTCGATAAACTAGGCAGTCAGTACCTTATGAGGCTACCAGGCAGCTGCCAGAGAATGCCAGTACATGACTTCACAACGATCAGGTAACTCTCAATTGGCGACTAGCCCCGCGGCTACGATGTCTCTTAATCTTATCGGAGAAGCCAAGATAGAGCAACCAATCCTAGACGATGAAGCTCCTGTGAGCCCCCAGGGCAGGCCAAATGTCGATCAATCGAAAGAAGAAACCATCATGGTCTAACTCGACAACCCTCTCAACAACAGGGCCATTCAAATAGATTCCCGCTTGGGCAAAGAATTCGCGAAACTGAGGACAGAGCTGCTACAGCGAAACCAGGACGTCTTTGCCTGGACCATGAAGGACATGGTGGAAATTTACCCGTCAATGATCACCCATCGCCTGGAGGTAGACCCCACGAGGAAAACAAAATGGCAGAATAAGAAACCCGTGGCATCTGAAAGAAATACGATCATAAACGATGAAGTACAATGGTTATTCAACGTGGACATGATCAAAGAAGCACGATACTCAGAGTGGTTGGTGAACACTGTGTTGGTAAGGAAGAAAAATGGGAAGTGGAGAGTATGCGTAGATTACACGAACTTAAACAAAGCTTGTCCTAAGGTTAGCTTTCCACTTCCCTGCATCGTCAGATCGTGGGCGCTACATCTGACCACAGCATACGAAGCTTCATGGATGCTTACTCAGGCTACAATTAGATATTAATGCACCCCCAAATCAAGAAAAAAACCTTTTTCATAACTGAGAGAGGAATATACTGTTCAGGGTGATGTCGTTCGGCTTAAAGAACGTAGGAGCTACATATCAGCGACTGGTCAACCGAATGTTCAAAGAATAAATCGGTAGGAACATGGGGGTCTACATAGACGATATGCTAGTCAAGAGCCTCCGCAGTCCCGACCACATAGGAGACCTCACCGAAGCATTCAACCAGCTTAGAGAATATCAGATGAAACTCAACCCACAGAAGTGTACGTTCAGAGTTGAATCTGAAAAATTCCTAGGCTACATAGTGAATAAAAGGGAAATCAAAGCCGGTCCAAAATAGATTCAAGCCCTTCTCGACATGAAAGCTCCCGCCAACATCAGACAAATGCCTTCATTTCTTCAAAATACTAAGAGGGAGCAGAGGATTCTCTTGGGACGAAGAGTATGAATGAGCCTTTCAGAGCCTGAAAGCATACATGGGAAGCCCCAAGCTACTCTCAAAGTCGGCAACAGGGGAAACACTCTACTTATACTTATTTGTTTCCAAGCACGCCGTCAACTCAGCCCTAGTGCAAGATGACCGAGGAGTCCAAAGACCAATGTACTATGCCAGCAAAACTTTCGTGGAAGCAGAGGCACACTACCCAGACCTGGAGAAGTTAGCCCTGACACTAGTTGTATCATCAAGAAAATTGAGGCCTTATTTTTAGGCACACTCTATAATAGTTCTAACCAAGCACCCACTCCGCACGGTACTGCACAAGCCAGAATTATTCGGCAGAATGGTGAAATGGTCAGTAGAACTTGGGCCATCTAACATAAGCTATACCCCAAGAACCGCCATCAAAGCCCAAGCGCTGACAAACTTCATTGCCAAGTTCACCGGCGAAAAAGAACAAAAAATGTACCTTCAAACCCAAGATTCAAGCGTTCAGGGATGGACCTTGCATTGCGATGGATCGTCGATAGGAAAAGCAAGCGGAGCTGGGATCACACTTTGCTCTCTAAGCGGCTTCACTCTTGAAAAAGCAGTCAAATTCTGTTTTTCCGCTTCAAACAACGAAGCCGAATATGAAGCCCTCCTGGCCAGCCTGAAGCTAGCCTTAGGGATCGAGATAGATCACCTAACAGCGTACAACAACTCAAGACTGGTAATCAACTAGGTCAAAGGAGAATCCAACAGCAAGGACCCCCGCATGATAGCCTACCGCGAAAAGGTATTTCGTGCAATAAGCGGGTTCAAAAGGTACAAGCTCTTACAATGCCCCCGAGATGACAATAGAAGAGCTGATGCACTAGCCAGTGAAGCCTCAGCCTCCGCCGAAGTCTCAAATGGTTTCATTGAATACCAAGAACAATCAAGCCTTGACGAAGAAGAAACCAGAGATGTTTGCGCTACAAGCGCATTGCCGGATTGGATGACTCTGATTCTTGAATATATCGAAAACGGAGCCCCGCCGGCTGAGAAAGTCGAAGCCAGAAGACAAAAAAACAGAATAGCGCGGTACACTCTCCTAAACAACAAGTTATACAAGAGATCAACGATCGGACTCATGCTCCAAAGCATGTCACCTCCTGAGGCAGACCAGGTCCTAGGAAGGATCCACGACGGGATATGCAGAAATCATCCGGGTGGGAGAACCCTCGCCCTCAAAGCTTTAACCCTAGGGTACTACTGGTCTACAATGCAATGAGATGCCAAAGATATTGTCCGTAAATGTGACAAATGTCAGAGGTTCACGCCATTCACACACATGCCTACCCAGCCACTGACACCGATGACAAGTCCGGAGCCATTCGCACAATGGGGGATGGACATCGTTGGATTGCTCCCAGCATCAATCGACAAAAAGTTCCTTTTTGTGGTAGTCGACTACTTCACAAAATGGGTGGAAGCGAAACCCCTATCCAAGATAGGGCAAGTCCAAATAGAGAAGTTCATATGGCCAACCATCATCTGTAGATTTGGCATCCCCAAAGTATTGGTCAGCGACAACATAATTCAATTCGAAGGTATCAGGGTTAAAAAAAATATATGAAAGTTTGAACATTGGTCACCATTTTTCCAAGCCACGACACCCATAAGCCAACGGCCAAGTGGAGGTTACCAACAGAACAATTCTAGAAGCAATCAAAAGAAAACTTGACGCGGCCAAAGGGAAATGGGTTTCAAAGCTACCAGGAATACTCTGGGTGTATCGGATAACCAAAAGAACCCCTACCGGAGAAACACCCTTAGCCCTGGCATACAAGTCAGAAGCCATGGTTTTGATAGAACTTGAAGTGCCCACCTTCTGAATAGAGGAGTTCAGAGCAGACAACAACAATGAAGCCTTGCACGTCGGACTAGACCTCCTCGAAGTAAAACGAGATTTAGCCTCTACTAAGATAGCTGCCTACTAGCAACGAATAGCGCAATACTACAACAATAATGTCAAGCCACACGAATTCAGAGTGGGAGACTGGGTACTCAGAAAAACCCAGCAAAACACCAAAGAAGCTGGCGCATAAAAGTTGAACCCTAACTGAGAAGGACCCTACAGGTTGACCAAGGTCAATGGCTGGGGATGTACTGGTTGGAAGACATAAACACCGGTGGACTTAAACAACCATGGAATATAGAACTCCACACAAAATATTATCAATAAAAATATTTGCTTTTACTAAACTTCCACAACTGTTCGTCATGACCAACAAGACCTCCAATCATCCTCGCTACAACCAGACTTGAGAAATTACGCCCAACGCCTAGCCCGCTGCGCGCGAATGACAACGACTGAGGAAGTGGGAGTCTAGTCAGTGTTCTCACACTTGATGACGACGACTCGCCAGGGGATAATTACTCTCCAACAGACAATGATCGCCAAACTTACAGGTAAGCTTAGTCAATTCGCGATTGATGACGATGGCTTATGATGCCCAACGCCTAGTCCGCTGCGTGCGAATGATGACGGCTGAGGAAGTGGTAGTCTAGTCAGCGCTCTCACGCCTGATGACAATGACTCACCAAGGGATCGTTGCTTTCCAACAGACAATGATCGTCAAACTTACCAGGTAAGCTTAGTTAGTTCGTGACTGATGACGATGGCTTCTGGTGCCCAATGCCTAGTTTGTTGCGCGCGGATGACGACGGATGAGGAAGTGAGAGTCTAGTCAGCGCTCTCTCGCCTGATGATGACGACTCGCCAAGGGATCATCGCTCTCCAACAGACAATGATCGCTGAACTTACCAGGTAAGCTTAGTCAATTTGCGACTGATGACGATGACTTCTGGTGCCCGACGCCTAGTCCGCTGCACACGGATGACGACGGCTGAGGAAGTGGGAGTCTAGTCAATGCTCTCACGCCTGACGACAACGACTCGCCAAATGATCATTGCTCTTCTACAGACAATGATCGCTGAACTCTATCAGACGAGCCTAGTTAGTGACGACTAATGAACTGCAGCCTCTAACCAATGCCCAAATTTATAGCTCGCCTTGTAGATGATTTGGACAGTGAAGCCTGATCAACTCCAACTAATGCTAGCGGCTTGTCACAGGACCACCACTTCTCTATAGTTCGTGGTCACCAAATTCAATCATAACCCAGTCAACGCTCCTGTGCCTGATAACGATGACTCGCCAAACAACCAATGATCTCCGGAATGCAATGACTTTTGGAGCATCTCAACGCCCAGTCTGCAATGCACGGAAAATGATGACTAAAAGTATATTCAGCGGTGCCATGACTCTTGGCGGCGACTCGTTAGGGATTGCAACAGCTCACCCATAAACAAAAGTAGCTAAAACAATCAGCTTTGACACGACTCAACTGACAAACATGGACGATTTGCTAGCGTGTAGGGCCCGAAAGTACTAGTTCCACAGCCTGCAAAACTTCTAAAGAAGACACAATGACATGACAGTAAAGGACAAAAGGCAAAGTTACAAAATATGGCTTTCATTAAAATTTTGTCTTCCTTTGTCCCTAGAAAGACGTTACAACTATTTTAAAGTAGAAAGGGTGAAACAACTTCCTCAGCAGCCTATTCCGCAAAGCCGAAACCTTCCTCTTGCACGATGGCTCCAAAAGCAGGCCTCCTATAATGAGAAAAGTCAAGGTTGATGCTGGGGTGCTCTTCTCTGATAAGCTCCAGAAGCTCTAATCTGCCCCGAATGACCTCTGACGAAATTTGCGATTTTCGTCCCAAAGAGTCGAAATCCACCATGCCTACCAAAACGGCATAGGGCGAACGCTCTTCTGACAGTAAGCATTCTGCCTCGCGAACACGATGAAGTCCCTCAACAACTTCAAACTCAAGCTGCCGTCGTGTAACGACCCATTCTGTCTCTGCCCGTTCCATCTTGGCGATCTGGGCCTGGAGATCGGATGATCACTTGTCCACATCAACCTCTAAGCGTTCTGACTCAGCACGAGCTCGCCCCAATTCCGCTCGGGTAGAGGCCAAATCGGCTTCGGCTGATTTCAGTCGGGCCTCACGGTTACCAGTTGTACTTCATACGAGGACGCCGCAACCCGCTTGGCCCCCAAGTCCGCCACAACACTAGAATCTTGTAGTTGATCAGTCAATGAGTCCACCCGACGGAGAACATCCGAAATTTACACCTACAGGTTTGCAAAATCTTCCTCCAGGGCAAGAACCCTCCCGCGAGCATCAGGGTGCAGCACGATGGAACCATGTGACTTAAGAGCGCGAGCTTTCGTCACAGACCCATGGTGGGATCACAACGTCAACACTTGGTCTAATGCACTCCCTCTTTAAGTCAGTAGGAGGTAATAAAGTTCAGCGATAGATGACGATCCCCTGAAATTACCTCATTCTCTGGCAAGGACGACGACTTGGAAGAAGAAGCGACATGATTGGTGGGCCGCCTCCTTTTAGGAATAACAACAGGAGGGACACTCGCCTCCAACTTGACTAGCCTAGTTGGATTATGCATAGACATGCTTCTTTTTTTTTAAACAACAACCCCAACCTCTTTGATCGGAGAACTGAGCGTAGCAAGGACATCATGGGAGCACCGAAACAATCCGTTCCGCATGACATTACGTGGCATTATGACCACCTCGACATACATCAACGGGAGTTTGTTAAACTCCCTCTCTATCCGTTCTTCCTCCTCAGTGAGAATAAGAGTTGAAAACTTCTTTGAAAAAGAAACGACACATCAAATCAACGTTACATCCGGAAGTAAGAGGGTAAGACAACAACGAGGAAACTTACTAAGGTCAAACTGGAAATATCTGGGGACTCGAAGTCCTCCGAACCTAAAGTATGAGGAATTCACCGAAGCCAGGAACCAATACTTTTGCCAAGGCTCAATGTCATCCGCCACCAGACACAAGCAAGCGGGGTTATACCCCTAGAATCCAACCAAGCAGCGGTAAGCTAATGAACTATCATTGAGGTTAAACAAAGGCCAACATCACGCACTCTAAGAAGAATTGCAATAAAAATCCTGAACCCACACGAAGCCATTTGAACGGGAGGCATGCAGAGGGAAAAGAAGAAGCGCCACACGTCGTCTGGCACTAGAAAGCGAAGCCCATAGTCAAACATGCCCTGGTGCAACCCTACGTACCCCTGAGGGGGTGAAGATGGAGCCCTAGTCGCAAACGCGGGAACAATTTCCAGATCCCCAGGAACATGGTCCAGGCTCCGAAGCTTGATTAACTCGGTTTTGTCAACCAAGCTATCTTCAAAAAACTTGAGGCAAACAAAAGACAACAATTGCTTGGAAGTAAGTTCGACGTTATTCACCATTGATGGAAAATGCAAATCAAGTTCTACAGAAGCACAATCACACAAAAGAACAAATACAGGAAGGAACATAAATTTTTTCCTTGGAGTGACGACTATTTATAGAGAATATAAACCGTATTTCTTCTCCTTAAGCAGTCACATATCCATTAATGTTATACGTTGTTCGGACAACGCTTCGAGTTCAATCATCACGATGGTACAATTGCTTTTCAAATATTCAGTGGACCGACTAAATGTCCCACTAACTCGGGGGGGGGGGGGGGGGGGTAGGTTATGATACATCAAAACGATATCTCTTTTATGCCATACACGTGTCATGATGATCTCGAGAAATAACAGGCCGAAACGTCAGCTCAATACTGATCCGGCCCAAGCGGCTCTAAGCCCACATGATACAGTCCACTAGACAGACCCAAATCATTACAGCCTACTAAGCCCTCGCGTCTCACAACTATCCCCAATACCCGTAAGCCCTATTAAGGCAAGTATCTCGAGGATCAACTTCAGACAGGCAAGGCAGCTAGACTTATCTTCGAACTAGGAAACAAATACTAGAGTATACGTCGCACATGGAAAATTCTATCTATGGACAACACTCTGATTGGGAACTATCTCCCACGTATCTAGGAACAAAAGTCTAATAGAGAAACTTCCCTTCACAGCACAACTCTTAATTAGATAAGGATCTCTACAAAGATCTTCTTCCCTAAACTACGCCACTGATGACCTAGTCGAACCAGGACTCCAACATTATAAATAAGACACGAGGTTGGTAAGTTAAGGTACGCTACAAATTCCTTGTTTATAGGATTGCACATTCCTCAGATCCCTGTCTGATTTTAGCATCGAAGTACCATCGGCCACCACAATGGTGGTCTGTGGCTCACGTGTGTTCCTTGTGCAGGTCAGTAGGTTAGCAGGTCATGGTCAAAGCAGGGAGCAAAATTTGACTGCATTAGGAAGTAGAACCATTTTTTAGAGGGATTTGATTGTCTAAAGTCCATGAGAAGAGGAGTCAAGTCAAGGAGTTGAACAAGGTTGTGTTCACTGAGTTCAATGTCGGAAATAGCAAATAATTGTTCGATGAAGTAGGGTGCATGTTTCTTTATGAGCTTGGAGAACCCTATGGACTCGATTGAAGATAAGGACCCTGTGTCTGATTGGCCCTGCATAGTGACTTGTTTTACCATTCATCCTCAAGGTAACTTGCTGTTTCTGTAGGTTGAAAGTGATGTCCCCAAAGGGCTTTCGCTAGTCACCACCAAGTACTATGTCATACCCCCTAAGGGTAGAATTATTACTCTCTCTTCGAACAAGCATCCTTGCAAACTCCACTGTAGATTAGGACATAAAACACTGTTCAAAAGTTGTTGTCCATTGGCTACTTTGACTATCATTTGAGGAGTTATTGTTGAGGGCCAATTAGTTTCCTTAATGACTTTAGGGTCTACAAAGGAATGAGTACTTCCAGCGTCCACCAATATGGATACATGCCTTTTTTTTAATGAATCCCTAGAGCAATATAGTATTAGTTGTTGCGCTACCATGAATTGCATGAAAAGACACCTCCATTTTTGTTTGAACTTATTGTGTGAAGCTCTCAATCTCATCTTCCTTGTTTGTCGCTTCTTTAGCCAGCTCTTCATATGTGATTAACATATACAAGAATTGTTGTTTGCAGGTGTGACTAGCCATATACAAGAATTGTTGTTTGCAGCTCCATTCACTTGGGCTGATGTTAGCCTTCTAATAAGTGGTTTGTAGTGGGAGTTTTCATAGATGGATTAGTGGCTGGTAAGTGGAAGGGTTTTGGAGTAGTAGTAGCTGATGAGCTAGAATTAATTGAGGAGTTGTTGTAAGGTGATATTTTACTGTGATTGGGAATTGAGCAGTCTGGCTTTGAGTTGGTAAATGACGTGGATGAATAGCTCAGTGGTTTGGGGTTATATGAGGTATGAGTTTGTCTATTACTGGTCTATTTCTGGGCAGTGGAAGCCTCTTGCATTCTTGCAAGCGAGAAAGCCTGGTTGACTGCATTTGGTTTGAACAATTGAACTACAGCTTTAATGTCAGCCCTTAACCCACTTAGGAAGCTTAGTACAAAGTAGGTTTCATCAAAGTGGGGGCAAAGATTGTGATTTCATTTTTTGAGATAATTTCGATAAATTGATTTTAAGAGAGTTAAATATTTTGTTTGTTATCCAACCACCCAAGATGAATTTGTTCATGAAATAAGTTGATCGATGAATTTCAAAAATATTTTTGAGTTAATTTTATCCCCCCCGCCCCCCATTATACATCCCTCCAGGCCATCCAGCTTTAAGACCTGCAAATCAAGTTTATCTATATGTGAAGTGATGAAGGATGAGAGGACAAGTGGAGGGACCCCCTCCCCACGCATGAATTGACATAACAATATTAGTATTATTTCACCCTTGGATAATGGGTACGACCAAACACAAAATATGAGAGAGCATGTCTTGTCTTCCACAAAGTGATGGATCGATGATGTGTTGAAGAGATTATTGATATGTTGTGACTTTGTCTCTCTTGTACACTCTCAGCCAAACAAACCACGTCAAACAGATAGAATTTGGATTTTGGAGTCACTCCAAAACACCTTCATTTTTCAATCTATTTTGCTTTGCTTTGAACTTCATCAAATGAATCATACTTAGTTTACCAAATTACTATCAAATCAATATCGAGAAATATGCTCTATCAAAACATTCTTGACGCGCGCGTACAGCAAAACTACTATACAGGATAAACGTACATTGTCATAATCTGATTGTTATTTTATATGTGGTGGTTAGATATTCCCATCATTCACTAATGGGAAGAATAAGTCTAGGGAGCCAAGTCAGGCTCGCTCTCTACCCTTCATCATCTTAGAAATGGGAGATTATGATCATCTAGAGAGCTCTAGAATTTGGGCTAATGGTAATTTGAGATGCCACTTAAATTATATTTTTTTAATATTGTCTAGGAAAATTCATTTTTAAAAGTAGATTTTATACAAGTGATATTTTAAATGACACTTACATTTTGTATGAATCTTAAGAGCATCCACAATAAACATAGCCACCATTGTTATTTAGAAAACAACAATAATAATAATAATAATAATAACAATAAATATCAAACAGGTGTTTAATCTTTTATTCCCAATAAGCTGCATTCCTGTGACAACTCAAAATGAGCGCTTACTCCTAAATTCTGAGGAAGATGGACCTTATTGTGTCTTAAATTTCTTCCTGTAGCACTTGCAACATCTCAGATGTCACCTAGAACTTTATACATCTGGGTTGTTAAGTTTACTATCCACTAATAACATTTTTTTTATAATTAACATGATTTTGGGTGGTTGGATAATAAAATTTACATACTATGATTGTTAGAATATTTTTCGAGGAAAAATATTTTTGTCCTTTCTTATTGATGATACATCAAAATAGACTGTCATCACGGCCATACATGTGGCAGAAATCACTCATCACAATGATCGGGTATCCCAAAACTGGGCCAACTCATAAAGCCTGAAAGAGAGCAAAATCAATCATAAAAGCTCAAAAAAGACCCATCAAAAGAAGTCATAACTAAAGCACAAATCTGGAACCGAACGAGTTCTCTCATAAATAAGAGAAGCGTTGCACAAGAAAACAAAAGAATCGACGAACTGGCAAAGGAAACATCACAAGCTAAATAAAACGATAATCCACTCATCATGATGCAAGGAAGTTCCATACTTGAGAACCAGATGGAAGATCGTGTGCCACATACCAAGAAAACAACTGGACAACTCCAATCTTGGCGTATATATCAAACGGAGAACTCCCAACAGATAAGATGGATGCCCGAAAACTGCAAAATCAGACAGCATGATATACGATGATCAATAACAGACTCTATAGAAGATCCGCCACCAGTCTGTTACTAAGATGCCTTTCACCCAAAGATGCTGAATATGTCCTACAAGAAATCCACCACGGCACATCTGGGAATCGCCCAGGAGGAAGAACGCTAGCACATAAAGCACTCACACTAGGATACTACTGGCCAACGATGCAAGCAGATGCTCATAAACTTGTACGCACATGCGATAAATGCAAGATATTTGCCTCATACACTCACATGTCGGGACATAACCTGATCCCGATGAGTAGCCCCTGGCCATTTGCGCAATGGGGAGACATTGTAGGACCACTCCCTGTATCCGACAAAAAGAAGTTTCTCCTCGTGGCAGTAAATTACTTCACTAAGTGGGTAAAAGTAGAGCCTCTAGCAAAGATAAGAGAAACCCAAGTCGAGAAGTTTATTTGGAAAGACATAATATGAAGATTCAGGATCCCAAGGGTAATTGTCACGAACAACGGGAAACAATTCGAAGGCGAAAAAATCAAGGAGCTATGTGAAAACTTGAACATCCAGCATCATTTCTCGGCACCTGTCCATCCACAGACGAATGGGCAAGCCAAGGTCACCAAAGAACAATCTTAGGATCGAGGCAGCAAAAGGATTGTGGACATCCGAGTTACCAGGTGTCATTTGGGCATACAAAAAAAAAACTCCAATAGAGGAAACCACCTTCACCCTCGCGTACAAGTCCGAAGCATTGATACTCGTGGAGATTGGTATGCCGACGTTCAAGATCAAAAAATTATGTGCTGAAGATAACATCGAGGCATTGAGAGTTGGGTTGGACCTCTTAGAGGAAAAGCGAAAAATGGCTTCTATCAAAACAACAGCCTACCAACAACATATAGTCGGATATTACAATAAGAAGGTAAGAGCTTGCACTTTTGACATTGGTGATTTAGTGCTCCGGAAAGTCCAGCTCAACACAAAGGAACCAGGCGCGGGCAAGTTAAACCCAAATTGGGAAGGGTCGTACAGAGTAATAAAGATCAATAGACCAGAGACATACTAGTTGGAAAACAATTAGGGTGAAAAGCTACCACGACCGTGGAATGTAGAGCACCTAAAAAGATATTATCAATAAACTTTTTCGCTCAACCCTCCATTTTGAGTTCAAACAACAAAAGTTTAGTCGGGACGAAGAAGTCAAACTGAAAATCTCACTCGTGAAAATACTCAGCACGGCTAGAGTATCGAGCAACAAATAAATATATGTATTGGGACGAACGAGTCGGACATGAACATGAAACTTCTGGCCTGATCAACCACAAAGTAATAAAGTACCAGGACATATGAGCCAGATTTTTTCTCATCGACTATAATGTACGACATCGTAATCCAGATATAGAATCGAATTTCGTAAAAAAAAAAGCTTTTACACGACTAGTATGTCAAACACTGAAGCAAAGTCACAAAAATTCGGACGAACGAGTCAGAATTCTGCTAAGAATGTCGAAAGTAAAAAAGCTAATAACCTAGACATACTGGACACAACCAATCCAAAATATAAGCTTCCACTGATCTTCTAAAAAGAAAAGATTACAAAGGAGCCAAAAGAGACGTTTAAGAAGGAACATCAGCATTAGCAACAACATCACTAGATGGTGCAAACTTAGATAGACGATGTGATTGTTCTTCGACAATAGGATCACTTAGCGAATCCGGAGCGATTTTCTCCACATCCTTGAATACTCGGCGTAGCAACGATATTTGGTTAAATCCAAGCCTTGCGTCTCAAGGAAATCCAAAAAGTCGTGATGGTCATCGACCACTATTTTCCAATCTTATGCTTCTGCGGCCTTTAGCCTTTCAGTAACAGATGAAAGCTCGACTTGAGTCGACACCAATTCATTCTTGATGACTGTAAGTCTAGTGGAAACCGCAGACTTGGCTGCAATAAACTCAAAATTCAACTAAGCAATTTGTGTCACAAACCCTTGAGACTGGCAGAATACTCTTCGGCATAAAAATTGGCCATGTCACGCTCAGCCATTCGGTCAGACAATTCCTTCTCAGCAACATTCAGATGGGATTACAACCTATCCAGCTCGATTTCAGGCGTTTCAAAATCAGAAACGAACTTGTCCGAAATAGCCTCGACCTCCCTCAACGAAGTCCATGAAGTATCAACAACCCTCACATACTCTATGCATTGCGTTCTCAACAAATCAAGTTGGCAGACTGCCAGCTTCCGCTCGATGAGTGCCACCTGATCACGGGCGGCCTTATAATCTGACCCCATCACGGCTGAATAAGTTAGATGGGTCATTACTTCCATGAGGTGCTGGAAACCCTCATCGATATGACAACGTGGCGGACGCACATGCATGAAAGCCCTATTAGCCAACCGCCTATGACAATCGCCAATGAGATTGCAAGCACTGTCCTGAACATCAATCTCAGAAGGCCAACAGAACTTTTCGAGCACAACCGAGATAAGACGAGAAGCGGAGGGAGTAGTAGGCGGTCCCGAGGTCTGACAACAGCAGTAGACATGGGGGGTTTGAAGCCCCGGGCTCGAGTAACGACTCGATATTCCAATGTCATATCATATTCGAAGTCATCCAAGGTCTTGGTGTTGTTCGAAACTGCTCAAGTCCAAGCTGAAACATTTTATTTTCAATGACGTGAGATTCATCGACCGTCAAGTCGGTGGAAACATGCAAAAAGTATGAAGAGACAAGACTGTTCACGATCGTCCAAAGGATGAGAAATCTCCTTTTTGCTCATCTCAAGAACTTGATTTTTCTTCTCATATTTTCGAGCAGAAAAGTTGTCTTCCGCACCACGACCTCCCTTTCTGGGAAACATAGGAGGAGAGGGAGCTCTAATGGTACCATGAACCAATGTGACAAACTTCTTCTTCTTCGAGACACGACCATGACTAATTGCCAGCATCTTAGACAGGCTGGGAGGCCTGAGAACTTTCCTCTTTCTAACGATCGAGCTAACACTCCTAGAGCCTCTGACAACAACAGAAGCAATTTGGCCTACAGGTTCCTTAACAGAACTCACTCATCACCAGCATGTGTGACAATTACCTCTGAAGCACAAACTACAGTAGGCTTCGCGCGACCTGCCTTACTCAATGAATAGAAGCCACTACGGATGATGATACATAAAAACGATCACACCCCGGAGCCGTACACATGTCATGGTGATCTCTAGGAATTACGGCCTCAAGCATCAATCCAATACTGATTCGGCCCAAGCGGTTCTAAGCCCGCCCAACTGCGGTCTGCCAAGCGGGCTCGAACTCTCACAACATGCTAGGCCCACACGTCTCACATCTATCCTCAATACGCATAAGCCCTCTTCAAGCCCAACTGCGGTCTACCACAGCTTTCTACTTCCAACTAGGAAGCAAACACCAGAGTATCTTTCACATTGGGAAACTCCCTTCTACGAATTGCTCTTGGATTGGGAACTATCCCCCATGTATCGAGGAGTATAGAGCTAACATGGAACTTTCCTCCTACAACACGACTCTTAATTAGGGAGTGATCTCCGCGAAGATCTCCTTCCTAAACTACGCTTACGATGGCCTGGTAGAACTAGGACTCCTTGCACTATAAATAAGACATGAGGTTGGTAAGTTAAGGTACACTACAAATTCCCTGTTACATCATTACACCTTCCTCAGAACCCTGTCTGATTTAGCATCGGAGTGCCATCGGCCACCCCATAGTGGTCTGT
This sequence comes from Berberis vulgaris, assembly GCA_963556465.1. Classification (NCBI taxonomy): domain Eukaryota; kingdom Viridiplantae; phylum Streptophyta; class Magnoliopsida; order Ranunculales; family Berberidaceae; genus Berberis; species Berberis vulgaris. The sequence continues at coordinate 69,110,627 of OY747134.1, read as the reverse complement.
GGCTCACGTGCGTTACTTGTGCAGGTCAGCAAGATAACGAGACTAGGTCAAAGCAGGGAGCGGAAAAAGATTGCATCAGTTTGGCGCCGTCTGTGGGGACGACATAGTTCATAACTTTACACTAATCGTCATCTCCTATCAAAACCCAGAGAGATGGTGACCACCAGGTCATGCAACAACGGAGAATCAGGGACACGTCCAACGCTCAGACTGTCCCTATACCACCTCATTCAGCAGTTCCTATAGTGCACGGGCAACCAACTCACACTCCCACACCAACGGCAGTAACGATGGACCCCAAAATCGATGTGCTGGCATATCAGATACAGCTGATCGCCAAAGTGGTGGAGACTCTTATGCGACAGAATCCACCACCTGCTAAAGGAGACCAGGAGCAGCACAGACCTCCGCCTCCAGAAGATGAGAGGGAGCAAGCGCAAGAGAGCTAGGCCCCCGCTAGTTCTCATTAGACTAATAGAGGTTGTATGCCTAACATTGTGCTCACCGCCAGGACAGAGAGGCTCGGTCCTTGAAACCCCATTCGCAGAGGGGTGCACGATCCGAAAGTACTATATCGCCTCTCCGTCCCACCATTTGTGGATCGAATAATGAACGAGGCCTTTCCAAGGAAGTTCATTCCCCCGAAGCTCGACTCCTACGACGGGACCACTGATCATTTCGATCATTCGCGCCATTACCAACACGTAATGGCTCTCAAAGAAGGATCCGAGTCCGTCATGTGTAGAACCTTTCCCACCAGTCTAAAAAGCTCTGCGCTGACATGGTTCCATAGCTTTCCACCGAAGTCAATCGACTCCTTCAGAAAAGGCTCGCACTACACACTCTCTCTAAGGCAGAGGTCTGACGAGACTTCCAAGAATATGTCACGCGCTTCAACAACAAGCTGACCCTCATCGATGGGTGCAACTACGATATAGTTGTGACCGCCTTCACTACGAGCCTCATAAAGGGAAAGCTTTTCGAGGACCTCACCTTGGAGCCTCCTCTAGACATGCCAAAACTCCTCAAGAGCGTCCAGAGACACATCACCCTGGAGGAGTCAAGGATTGCTAAAAGGGAAACCAAAGGCGACAGGAAGCCCTCCTCTCTTAGGGACAAGAAGGAGGGAAATAGACGTGAGGATGAGGAACGGGGCAAAAGGAAGCGCAGTGACAACATGCCAGACCCTAGTCGGCTCAAGCAGGAGAAATCATCCAACTACGTTGGATCCAAAGCCGTGACGCCCCTAAGCGCTAGCCTGTCAGACGTACTTAACTCCATGAAAAGCTGCGAAGAATTGAAATGGCCCCCCAAAGATACGCGGAGACCCCTTCAATCGTAACAATGGCAAATATTGTGCGTACCATAAGGAGGGAGACCACAACACCAACAACAGCAAGAGTATGAGATATGAAGTTGAGTACTGGATCCGCAAAGGCAAACTGAAAGAATTCCTGAAATCAAATAAGCAGATAGAATAGACTAGGGACGGAGGGAGTCGGTTAAAGAGATAGAGAAAGAGACTCCAGGGATAATCTACGTCCTTCATGGAGTCGGGCCGAATGAAGATCAGACGTACAGGTTCTGCAAGCGGACACTACTGGATATTCGAACACAATTCGCGGATGATGACAGACACATCTGCCACTCACGGGTTCAGAACCCCATTCCCACTTTGACTTTCACGTACAGGGACCTCGATGGAGTCCGAGCGTTGCAACCGATGCCTTGGTTATCTATGTTTCCATCGCAAAGTGGGAAGTAAAGAGAGTTTTGGTTGACACAGGAAGTTCACTAAGCGTTTTGTTCTACAACACGTTCCGCAGCATGGACCTCAAGGAGGAAAACTTGACGTCTTCAGAACACCCGCTGATCGTATTCAGCTGGGAGAAGTACTTCCCCATTGAAAAGATAAGGTTGGCTATGGTAGCAAGAGAGTCGTAGCTCAGGAAAGTCCTATTTCTGGACTTCATGGTGGTAGACGCACAGTCATCCTACAATCTCATTCTGGGACGACCTTGGCTACACCAGATGGAAGCAGTGGTCTCCACCCTTCACCAGTTTGTTAAGTATACTGCTAACCATTCCGAATGAACAATATACGTGGAGACCAACATACAGCACGAGGCTACCACTACGCCGCATTGAAACAGATCGAGTGCTCCCATATTCAGCTACATCATGCAGAACAGCTTGACCCAGTGTAGGGCCAAAAGACGGTAGAGACATCACTTTCAAGCGGTACAGAAACAACAATCTCTTTCGTCCAGCGAGTCGAAAAGGCCATGGCAAGCGGAAGCACATCCCCCTGACATTTCTTTGGTGCGAATATCCGCCCTTTGCAAGGTTTACTCTTCAGTAACCTATGTAACGCCTTAACAATCCACCAAATGATCCATGAGAGAAACCCGAATCCACTTCAAGGCCAAGATCAATTTCTCTCCGTCAACAGTTAGTTTGCTTTAAGTTGTTTGTTTCCCTTTCCATAGTCAATATCGAGCTTTAGTTCTTAAAAGACTTATGTGATTTTCAATCATTTAAGAAATAAATGAAGAATTACAAAAAAATAAATTCTATTGATTATCATAAAGATGTAACAACAAGCACCTTGAGGCAGATACAAAAGGCCACATATTGCGAACGCCCTCGGGCGAATACAAAAATTGAGCACTATAAGCGTCTGAATACAGTGCGAACTGAAGTAAAAGACTCGCTTAGACAATTCTGCTATGGATAGCGTCTGCTGAAGACTTGCAAAACCCTCGATGTAAGCAATCTGCAAGTGACAGCAAAGGTAAGAAAATGGGATATGCTCGATACCAAGATAAAGACGAAGTGGCATAAGAGATTGAAAGACTGAGCAATTAGGTTGCTCTGTCAAATTGCCCCGAAAAAGTCTCGTACTACAGCATTGTAGACCTCACAACGGGTTGCTGATTTTCTCAAGAGACATCCGATCCCCCTTCTAACTTCCTCAAATAGGTTAGAAGCAGGCAGATGAGGATGGCCACAAGCAGCGACGCAGCTACGGTCTCACAATGTTATCAAGAGAGACCATTTTTCCCATATGCGATGGAAGGTGTGACTGAGAACTACCATACCCGGAAACATCGCACATCGACTAACACTTCGATCAGCCATTGGTTAGCATCGAAATTTGAGCACACGAAGGCAAAAGTGGTACAATGTAACACCAAGGCATCTCCCTTGGTAGGAAATCCGTACCACTTCTCCAAAATATGAGAAGAAATTACGAGATCTCAGCGGATCAACTACGTGCCCACCCATATCGGGTGAGCACGCATAACAACAACTATCTCTATGCCTGATCGGCGCTAATGTCAGAAGATTCGAAAACTCCATAGACGAAGATTCAAATGCAGCCTTTGGAAAACCCAAAGCATTTTCCTCAGCCTTTGGAAAACCCAAAGCATCTTCTTCAAGCAAGGACTTTACAGAAGATAAGTTCTGCGAAAGATAATGCCTACAACGATTGGAAAACACCATTATATAGACATGATGGCTCACCAAACGGGCACTCAAGCATTAACTGTCAAACATCAAATACCTTACGAGAAACTCGAAGACGACGGTTCCCAAGGAAACTGCACAGACCATGTCAATCAATTATGGTGCTGCTCGCAACCCCATCAATTGAGGGGGAGTAACCGATACTCAACCGTCACGCATCCTACGCCGTACACGTGTCACCGCGCAATATACGCCGTACACACAACGCACCGTGCAGGAAACCCTAGCTCTTCCTCTGCGGGCCCATGGGCTCAGCCTATTATTCAAACAACACTCTGTCACATGCTTGGCATGAGCACTAGAGATCCTAGTCAACCCTGACATATGGATTGTACCTACAGATCACCAGCTAATTTAAGGTAATTTTATCTACTTCATGCAACATGCTGATGGATTAGGTTCGCACGCCCCCTAGCAGGCGGAACCTCTATTCAAACCAGGCAAGCTTAGCCATCCAAGACTGATGATGATAGCTTCTGGTTCATCCCGATACCTAGTCCGCTTAGCATGGGCATCGATAGTTTATGAAGTGGGAGTCTAATCAATGCTATCACTCTTGGTGATGACGACTTGCCAGGGATCATTGCCCCCTTCGTGGTCAATGATCGCCGAACCTAATCAGGTAAGCCTAGCTGGTGACGACTAGCAACGAAAGCTTCTGATCAAAACATGGACTTGTAGCCCCCACTGCGAGGGTGTAGATAGTCTAAAAGGTGGGAGCCTAGTCAGTCTTGAACTGATTCTGATGGCTCACCACGGGACCACTACTTTTCAGCGTAGTCGCCAAATCACCAAACCTGGACTTGTAGCCCCCCCCCCCCCCCCCACTGCGAGGGTGTAGATAGTCTAGAAGATGGGAGCCTAGTCAGTCCCGAACTGATTCTGATGGCTCGCCACGGAACCACTGCTTTTCAGCGTAGCTGCCAAATCATCAAACTTGGACTTGTAGCCCCCACTGTGAGGGTGTAGATTGTCTAGAAGGTGGGAGCCTAGTCAGTCCTGAATTGATTCCGATGGCTCGCCATGGGACCACTGCTTTTCAGTGTGGATGCCAAATCACCAAACCTGGACTTGTAGCCCGCGCTGCGAGGGTGTAGATAGTTTAGAAGGTGGGAACCCAGTCAGCCACGACCTGATTCTGATGGTTTGCCACGGGACCACTGCTTTTAAGCGTGGCCGTCGAACCCTCCCAAATTTGTAGTCGGATGCGCACAGGTGTAGATAATTTGGATGGTGGGAGCCTAGCCAATCCTGAACTGATTTCGATGGTTTGCCTGGTCGCCAAACTCCTCTCTAATTTGTAGCCCCCACCGTGCTAGGAGGGTGTAGATGGTTTGAAAGGTGGGAGCCTAGTCAGTCCTGAACTGATTCCGATGGCTTGCTATGGGACCACTGCTCTTCAGCCTGGTCGTTCTATTGATTCAATCAGCCTATGCCAAAGCAAGACGATAAGGCGAAACGAAAAACATGCAATAGAGACAACAAGTACTGAACGGATAAAACTGTTTTCATTAATAGTCAAAGACAAAAAGAGTACAAGCACACAAAGTTCACTCCTTATCAGGAGAGGGTACATAAATGGAAGAGTTAAGAACTCCACATCGGCACTAAGTTCATGCCACCCTAATTCGAGCCGGTCATCGGCCTTCCTCGCTCTCGAGCATAGAACTCCACATCGGATTCCAACTGTTGCTTCTAAGCAGCCCAGTAGGCTTCCTTCGAAGCGCTCTCTTCAGTGAAAGACAACAGTTCGGAACTCACCTTAGCCACAGCTTCCTGCGCAACCTCGACTTCTCGACGGATACGACTCAGCTCCTGCCTAAGTCCATCCCTTTCGAACACTTCCTCTGTCAGATTATGTTCAAGGTCTTCCAAACAAGCTTTCTGAGCCTCAGCGGCCACGGTTGACTGATCCAACTCTTCGACCTGCTTCTTAAGCTCTCAATTTCATGGAGCGCATCAAAATATAACGTCTGCATATGCGAAAAGACACGCTCCAAGGTGAATACTCTCTCAGAGCCGCCTCAACTTCCGTCCCAGCAACGACCGCATGGCTCAGATGAGACATACCCATCATAAGGTACTTCAAGCCCTTATCCATACACCCTTCCAACGAATCCTCATCAGGTGTTGGAGCGTGATCCATCAGCCAGCTGTGATGCCTGCTTATATGCTACCTCAAAGCATACTCTACGTCCACCTCTTGGTGCCAGACCTGTGAACTCAGCTTCACCAAATTCGGTGCAAACAGGCTTATCCGTGCTTCCGGATGAAGCTTTCCCTGATTGGGAACTATGTCTACACTACCCTTCATGGTTGCCACCGTCCTCAGGCTCTCCTTCGTGGCCTTTCCCTTGTCAACAACAACAACCCCTTTTGTGCGAGACAGCTCAATGGAATCCGGATGGAGAGAAAACAGTGAAGCATCTAAAAGATCCTCCAACACCTCTAGCTGAGACGTAGAGCGAGACGGTGAGCAATGCGGACTGCAAGTGACATGGCTGGTACCACGACCACTATCAGGCGATCAGATTCTACCACCTCAGGCAAATCCTCACAAGAGCCTTCTACCAAAGCGACCTCCCGCAAATCAGCACCAGCATCGCAACTCACACAAAACGGTCATTTAGAGTCTCGACCTGCACATCACTAAGGTTCGACCAATCTACAACTCATGCCAGTCACAGGTAATCCTTCTCCTAGCCGGAAACATCAGTCTCTGCCTCAACAGGTCTAGCAGAATCGCGCCCCCCTTCACCGAAGCAGGTCGTGCCGAAGACAACCCAGTTCTAATGTGAGACCTCTTCCTCATGAAAGAGACAAGAGTCTCAAACGGCTCATCCGCATCAGACATAATGAGAATTTTGGCCCCAGTAGCCTTCATCTTCCTAGAAGGGGCCTCTTCTTCCAACTCAATACAAAGTGGGAGCGACGTGCCAGTTGTCCCACAGCCTACTACGAATGAAGTTTGAAACCCTTATGACATCAATCGCCTTTCTTTTCGGCAGGACGCGAAACTTCTCCATGGTGTTTTGCTCCTCTAAGGTAAGAGGAGTAGTGGAAAACCTCCCTACAGAAAAATGCAAGCGATGATTAATCGACCCATATCAAAGTCACAAGAAAAGATATGAACTTACGAAGCGGCCTGTACTGTCGCTCGAGTGGACGACCCTTGCATTGAAAATACTTCGAATCCGCAGGGGCTAGGAAGCAGTACTTCTACCAAAAATTGAAGTCATCAGGCAGCTTAACAAAGCAATTTGGCGACTTCATCTTACAAACAACATTACTCTTTAGCCGATGAGAGGTAAGCAACTGAATCATCCACGGAGTCACGCTAACGTCGGCTTCCTTAGCACTGAGCACAATCATGAGGATGATCCTATATCCATTGGGCCCCAACTAAGCCGGAGGAATCCCTAAGAAATCCAAGAACTCCCAGATCACATCCAAAACCGAAAAATGCACTCCAGTTTGAAGCATCCCACAGTGCAAACAGATAAAACCAGCTGAAGGTGACATTGGCATATGGTCGCCCGTTAGGAGATACAACAGCAGGTCCTCAGGGACCCCAAACTTCGTACGAATTTTGGCGAGACCAGGTTCGGACAACAACCTGTCTTCGAAAAACTCCAGGCCCTCGGCCAAGACAACGTCATCAAGAAGGTTTTCTTGAGCCATGAGTAAAATGAAAAATCTTTTTTAATCAGAGCGGTAGCTTTGAAAGCAAGGAAAGTAGAAGAAACAGACTTTATACAGCGGATGACCTAAATAAAAGTTGGCTTCCGACCTCTTTTCTACTGAACCAACGCATGTTCAATTAATGCAACACGTGGCTCAAGCAACGATTCAGACTCAATCATCATGAGCAGCACATCTCTTCAAGAGATGACTTAGAGAACCGATGTGACGGCCCACTAACTCGGGGGGAGTAGCTGATGATACATAAAAATGGTCACACCCCAGAGCCGTGCACGTGTCATGGTGATCTCGAGGAATTACGGCCTCAAGCGTCAGCCCAACACTGATCTAGACCAAGAAGTTCTAAGCTCGCCCAACTGCGGTCCACCAAGCGGACCCAAACTCTCACAGCATGCTAGGCCCACACATTTCACAGCTATCCTCAATACCCGTAAGCCCTTTTGAGGCAAGTATCTCAAGGATCAGCTTCGAACAGGCAACTACAGCTGCTCTTTGCTTTCAACTAGGAAGCAAACACCAGAGTATCTTCCACATAGGAAAATTCATTTTTAAGGATTGCTCTTGGATTGGGAACTACTCCTCGCGTATCTAGGAGCACAGAGCTAACATGGAACTTCCCTCTTACAACACGACTCTTAATTAGGGAGGTATCTTCACGAAGATCTCCTTTTTAAACTACGCTTATGATGGCCTGGTAGAACCAGGACTCCTTGCACTATAAATAGGACATGAGGTTGGTAAGCTAAGGTACGCTACAAATCCCTGTTACGGCATTACACCTTCCTCATAGTCTGTCTGACTTTAGCATCGGAGAGCCATCGGCCACCCACGGTGGTCTGTAGCTCACGTGCGTTACTTGTGCAGGTCAGCGGGACTAGGTCAAAGCAGGGAGCGAAAAAAGACTGCATCAATGGATAATATCATCTGTAATAAGGAAATCTTCCACCGAGACTCGAGGAAGCTTGTCAAACCGATTACAGAACTACTGCTCCTCTAACGATAGCAATAACTTGATCATTTTATTTTCTCGAAATGACCGCAAAATCTGATTTTTGCGCAACTTAAAATTGTCGAAGGAAACAGACGCAAAAAACCAGGGCCTCGACTAGCTCCCATACTCCTCATACAGACTCTTGAAACAAGATGGGGAACAAAGATAACAAGTGCGGTTTGCGTTTACACCAAACCCCACCAAGGAATGCAAAACCCTGACATTCATAGGGATACCAGATGTGACAACCATTGTTAAGGTTGCAATCATCACCTTCCAACCATTAGGAACTAGTTGGGCAGGAGCGATGCCTACAAAATCTGGGTACTCCCATATGATCTCAGAAACCGGAAGCCTAAATCCAGAATGGAACATATCAGGGTACAAAATGATATAGCCATGCTTTGGACGATAGAAACTGTCGCCCTCTTCAGGGAGAATGATTTCAAGATCGGTCGACAACAAATAATCGTGACTAATGCTATCCAAAGTCGCATGTGTCGCCCACTTAGGCGAAAAGAAAGCCTCGCAAGCATAAAAAACATCGTCACTCAAAACCCTGAAGCTAGACATGGTTGCAAAAAAAAAAAAAGTGAAAAATGAATCAACAACTGGAAATAAAAAGGTGTAAAAGGGAAAACCCCAAACTCAACTCCTCCTTCTATAAGGATGAGTAGCGAAAGGTTCGCTATTGGGAGAATGTGCAAAATATGACAATTGCATGAAATCCTAGAAATCACACTGAAAAGAACAGACGGACGGAACATCGAAAAGACAGCAGCATAGACAACTAGTAACATCATTAAATGTGCCAAAATCTTGAAATAAAAAATCAAACCACCACACAGTTAGTGGATACATGAGCATATCTACTAAGGGAGGAGTAGCTTGTGATACATCAAAATAGACCATCATCACAACCATACACGTGGCAAAAATACCCATCACGAGGATCGGGTATCCCAAAATTAGGCCAACTCATAAAACACGAAGAAGGGAAAACCAATCATAAAATCTTAAAAAGGGCCCATCAGAAGAAGTCATAACTAAAGCCCAAATTCGGGCCCAATGAGTTCTCTCATAAAGAAGAGAAGCGTTGCACACGAAAAGAGTCGTGGAGGGAGATAACCTCCACAAACACGTCTTCATAAAGAAGAAGACTGTTATGAATAGCGTCTCCTTCCGTTGCGCCCCACATGCTTAAGTCACACAGAATTAATTGCGACCATTATATTAGGTAAAGGGAACAATCGACCGAGGTATGCAACTTTAACTGAGTTTTTGTCCAGATTTATTTCCTTATTTAATAGAATTGCTGACTTAAGCATCGGAATGCCTTTAGCCACAAAAAATGTGGTCTTTGGTAGTCTAACATTTGTTTTGTAGGTCAAACTCACAGAAGGACGAGATTTGGATGCATCTAAAGTCTATATCCAACTATGCTTGAGCCATGGAGATGCTTTATAACTTGAGTGGAGGGTTGGTGGAAATAAAACTTAGATACACGATAAATCATTGATTATTTAACCTCATATGTAGTGCATAGATTAATTTAGTATTACAAGTAGAACCAATGTTGTCTTCATCAACATATAAATTCCTCACAGTACATTTAATATTCCCAAAACCTTCTTTTTTTTCAAATTTTCCTAAAAAAAAAAAAACCAATTCCAAAACACCCATCAACATTCAACCCCAAGTCAAAAAACATGTCAGGTTCTATTTGTGGCCTTCCCTAAGAAATCCCTTCTTCCACCATCCAGAACCCTTAAATTGATTTGATAGTTAACACTCTACTTTTCAATCGTTACCAATGCAACCCATAAGTCAATTAGACATGATAGATTAAAGAGGTTACGTTGAAAATCAGTTCGTCATGCATGGGCAAGCCTCAAATCAAACCAATTTTTAAGTAACACCCAAATCGCGATTTTTAAATCAGTTGTCTGACGAACTTGCATTGGCCAGGGCAAGTCGAAGACAATAGTCAAAAAATCCGCTACGTTTGGAAAAATGAACAGAGTAAGATTTATGTCCCAATGCAGTGGATCCTGCGGGTTGGACTACTAGATTCTCAGGATCCGCTGCGTTTGGACAAAAAACTTACTTTGTCCAATTTTACATTTTTTTGTTTTATGATTTTTTTTTGTTTTTTTTTTTCAATTTATATGGATTATATAAACTTTTAAAGAATTGTTTTTATTGCAAAAACACTTTTTCAACGATATCGAGTAACAAACTCAACTTCAGAGGTCCGGAAATATGAATGTTTGGAGACAATGTCCAAAACGTGTTTTTGCAATTGATGTGTCCAAAAATCATCCTTCTATGAGTTTGACCTGCAAAACAATTGTTAGACTGCCAAGGACCACCTTTTTGGTGGCCGAAGGCACTCCGATGCTTAAGTCAGTAATGTTGGAAGAAAGATGTAAATCTGGACAAAACTCAGTTAAAGCTGCATACCTATGTCGAATGTTCTCTTTACCTTTTATAATGATCGTGGTTAACTCTATGTGTGAGCATGTGAGGCACAACGGAAGGAGATGTTTCTTGTAACAGTCTCATCCTTAATGGAGATGCGTTCGTGGAGGCGTAACTCCCTCAACAGCTATTTTTTGGTGCAACGTTCATCTTCTTTTTAGAGAACTCGTATTGGGTCTAGATTCGAGCTCTGATTCGCTTGGGCCTGGATTCAGGCTCTGATTCGCTTGGGCCTGGATTTAGGTCATGTTTGCGTTTCCTCATTGGCGGACCTCGTCTGGGCCTCTGTAATTGGCTTTATTCTTTATGGGCTTTATGAGCTGGGCCAATAGATTGGGTGTTGTATTCTCGTGATGGATCTTTATGCCATGTGTACAGCCGTGATGATCGGTCTATTTTGATGTATCATCAGCAATAAATATAATTTTGTTGGGAGTGTATATAAACCATAGAAATTGAAAAAAATGCTATATTTTTTTAAATGGAATGAGTAAGGTTTTCTGTCAGCGGATCCTGCAAGTTGGACTACCAGAGTCGCAGGATCCATTGCATTAAACCTGACTTTGTCCACAAAAAAAAAATTGATTTTAGTTTTTTCAATTTTTATGGCTTATATACAATCTTACATAATTGTTTTTATTGCAAAAACACCATTTTGACGATGTCGAGTAAAAAAACTCGACTTCGTAGGTTCTGAAATATGTATGCTTGGAGACAATGTCCAAAATGTATTTTTGCAATAAAAGTAATTTGTTAGGAGTGCATATAAACCATAAAATTGAAAAAAAAAAAAAAAAAGGCTAATAGAAAAAGTTTGCAAAAATGGATACAGTGAGTTTTTTTGTCCAAACGCAGCGAATCAAGCGAGTTGGACTATTAATTTGCAGGATCTGCAACGTTTGGATAGAAAACCTGACTCTATCTAATTTTGGTTTGTTTTGTAGATATGCTACGATTTTTTATAATATGTCCATATTCAATGTTACAAGAAATCATAATTTGTTTCACCAGCTATAATTCTTTACATCAACACCTTAACACCAAGACCAAAATTATCAGCTAAAAATTCATTTAATCAACTACAAATCTAATACATCACCTCTTTCAATGTACACTTCATTAATTAAAAACTTAACGCCAAGAGCAAAATTGAACAACTACAAGCATCAAAAGTGAACATCACATCCTTTTTTTTTTTTTTTTAGGTTGCACTGAAGTGATATTTTCATGCATCTTCTTGGTTCAAGCCTCATTTTTTCCACGACCTATTTCACCAATGTCAATGCTTCCTCTACCATCACTACCACCCTTCTTTTACCACCGCTACACCTTCCTCCACCATCCACTAGATCCACCATCACCACCACCCCTTGCTCTACCACCACTTGGAGCACCATCACCACCTGCATGACCACCACAACCACATGGAGCACCACCACTATCACAATCACCTGGAGCACCACCACTACCACCTGGACCACTCTGTTGTTCTTCAAGTTGATCTTCCTCTTCCACAGACTTAAACATTTTTCTTAGCAGGTCACCTACTTTATTGTGCCTCGACAGCAATACACCCTTATCAACATTCCCGCGTTGTTCAATAGAAACTTCCACCAATTTAAGAGCCTCATTAATGAGCTTGTTCTGTAAGGAAACCATTGATCTTAGTCAAAAAAATTAAACTTTGTATTTCAAATGTATGCAAATTTGTTAAAGTATAGATCAACTACTCTATTGTGTGAGATAAACGAGTGTTTTCCTAAGCGATGGTTCTTCATAGTCCTCGGTGGTTGGACGAAATGATGACTAATGTCATGAAACCACTCCAAGTAGTCCTTACTGCAGTCCCATGAAATCTTCACTGGTGCACCTTGGTTTTTAGTTGACACGAGATGATTCTGCCAATTTTCAGCGAGCGATGACAATATAGTCGGATTGACATATATTCCCACTTGTCTCATTACTTTATCTGGATGATATGCTTTTTCGACGTTGGGGCATAACAAGCAGCCTTAGAACCATGTAATGCTATGAATGGGAGTTCTTATCTTGGATTTCACATAAGGGTCCCAAATGACCTGACAATACAAGCATGAAAATTATTAAATTATTGAATTAAAAATGAAAACAATGAATGGGAAAGACGCAATGAAATCAAACTTCTATTTAAATGACTAAATTTTTCCTTTTCAGGAGACATGTCATCGAAATGCTCCCTAAAAGTCAAGATTTCTTCAGTCACGAGTCCGCTAAGTTGGGGGCAATCCCACTTACCAATGGTGGGGAGACGATGATTCCACGAAGCTCTGGTGGTACCCCCAAAGCCTAAAATGATTGTATATCAAATCCTATAAAAAATACATCAAATTAATTAGTTAAATATCTTAAACACTAAAAAGCTAATTAATTGAACAACAAAGTTTAAATATAACTCCAAAAGCGGCAAATATTAAAATATTTTGCTTGATACTCGCTCTGCTAGTACAACCCACTTGACGATACAAGAATGCCAAAATAACTACACCCCATGCAAACTTCCCAATAGTATTCACCTTCATCAGCAACTTCAAATATTTAGTGCAAACTTTGTTCCAGTCTTATTGGCAAAGATAGTCATCCTAAGAAAAATAACAAGTAACCCCCTAGCAACTTGTTTTTTCCTTTGAAGAAAATCAGTTGGACTCGTGTTTCCACCACAATTGTTCTTAATAAACTCATCTCCATGAAACCAAGATTCTTTTTGACATGCTTCTGTGTTTCATTCTTTTTAATCCCCAAACCATTCACCAACAAATTCACACTTTTCTCTGGCTTCATTTAACTTTTTCTTTACAATAATTGGCTTACAGACGATCAACAATTGATTGATACGATAGAGGTCATTGATGGTGATGGTCCTCTCCAAAAAGAAGGTGAAATATGTTGGTCTAGGGCTGCCAACGCTCGAAGAAAGCACAAATGGTCACCCTATCCACATGATCATTACAACAGTCGATTAAGGGGCGTAAACCACTCTTATAGGCCATTGACCTTACTTCTCTCGGCTTCTTACTCAACTTCCAAACCAAAAAATTCTTATGTTGATGCCAACATTTCAATTCGCCTATTTCCTAAATACAACAAACAATAAGAAAAACTAGTAAGTGTCCAGGTAATATAAAACATTAAAATTTACATATTTTATTAACCAAAAAAATATTATAATTACCTTGGCACTAGCCCAAATGGACTGAGAAACATGCCCATCATAATTGTCTAATATGGAGCCATCTTTGGGACCCCATGATACAAAACTTTGTCGTGTTCTTTATCTTCGTCGAAACCACGTTCAACAGAAATAATTGGTTCCTCTTCATTCCAAAGCTCCTCATCATTTCTACCCTCTTCGTCATCCCCAGCCTCTTCATCCTCATCCCCTTGCCCCTTCTCATCCCCAACCTCCTCATCCTCTTCACCTTCTTCCAACTCCTCAGCATCCTCATTCTCATGTACAACACCCTCACCAACCACACCACCTTGACTTTGCGATAGGATTAGAAATCTCACTGCTTCTTCTGCCTCAATCAAATTACTCTCCATTTCATCGTCATCTTTTATTTTTTCTCTCCGTTCTTGCATTATTTTCTTTTTTTCTCTCTTCCATATTTTATTTATTCTTTACTGCAATGATATTTCGATTAGAGGTCGTTTATTAGCTGGATTATCCCCACTACTACCACCATCACCAATACCACCACCAAAGAAAACAATGTTTTTGTTCATCTTTACCATACTAAACATTTTTAAAAAATGATACAATTAAAACTTATATAATTTATCCATTATCTAAATTTTCCTCAAAAATATAAATTAAATTTATTTGCAAAAATTTGGGCAAAAATGAGGCAAAACGGTTCATAGTTTTGTCCATAATAAAGGAACAAATCCAATCGCACAAAATGAGAGGAAAATATGGTTCAATGGAGATTTAGGGTTTAAAGTTACCTGAGTCATTGGGTTTGGTTGAATGCACACAATTGATGAAGATGAAAACAAACAGCCACCACCACAATCAAACACAAACAAGCACGAAAGATGAAGACGCACCGATTTACATAGCTTCAGTCACACACAATCTAACCAAAGTGCACCATACCGCACTCCAAATTTCCCTCAAATTGTACAACAAAATGGCACACCTAATCGTACGCCATTCATACCCTCGTTTTGTATCCAACAATGAGTGGATAAAAATAGTATTTGGAGATAGAGTAGAGTTGTTCGTGGGAAGGGAGTGAGAGTGAAGATTTAAATTTGGGGAGAGAGTTGTTCGTCGGAGAGGGAGGAAGAGAAAATTTGATTAAGGGTTTATATTGGTGATGTGCTTCAATGGGTGGTGGTGTGCTTCAGAAAGGCGAAGGTGTTCTTCAGAATGTAGGGAGTGGTGGTGTCCTTCAGTAAAAATGGTGGTGTCAAAAAGTCTTTCCCCGGTCCAAAACACCTCCATTTTTCAATATGTTTTGCTTTGAATTTCATCAAATGAATCATAATTAGTTCACCAATTTTATCATATCAATATCGAGGGATCGGCTCTATCAAAACTAGGGCTGGGCAAGTACGGGTAACCGGCCCAAAGTGTAAAAATCGAAAACCGGACAGAGAAATTCGGGCCTGTGTTTATGAGGCCCGAAACCGGACCGAGTTGACCGGTTAACCGAGGTCTCGGTTAACCGAATTTCGGGTCGATCTCGGTCCTAAGAGCAACATCCAAATTGGATACAATTGAGACACCGAGACAAGCAACATAAAAAAAAAATCAGATCTGATCAAGATCCGAGATCAGATCTGATCAAGATCCGAGATCATATCTGATCCAGAACCGAGATCAGATCGATCTGATCATTGCAAAAATGGGGAAGGGAGGGGATCTGATCATTGCAAAGTGTGGATGATCTGATTTGATCATTGCTTTCCAGAGTGTGGATGATCTGATCTGTGTTCCAGAGTGTGGATGATCTTATCTGTGTTCCAGAGTGTGGATGATCTGATCTGATCATTGCTTTCCAGAGTGGGGAAGGGAGGGGAGAGGGAGACGGCCTCCGCCTCCGCTGTGAGAAGAGAAAAGGCGTCTACGGCTTTGCCTCCACTGTGAGAAGGGAGGGGAGAGGGAGGCGGCCTCAGATCGGCCTCCGCTGTGAGAAGAAAAGAGGCGTCCGCGGCTTCTGGAGAAAGAGACTCTGGTTTCCTCGCCATTTAGAATTTCTGGAGAATGAGATGAAGTTGAGGGGAGAGAGAATTAGTTAAGTGAAGGAGTCGGGCCGGGCCGGGCCGATTACCTGACGGGCTTCAGAAATGGAAACCGAGGCCCGGACCAGAAACTTCGAGCCGGGCTTTTACAACCGAATTTTTTTAATTAATTAAAACCGATCCGAATCGACTCGATCGGTCCGGTTGTCGGTTCGGTCCGGATTTTCGGTCCTAGATGCCCACCCCTAATCAAAACATTCTTGACACTTACAACAAAACTACTATACATGACAAACCTACAATGTCAATTTTTCATAATTTGCTTGTTGTTTTTTATGTGGTGTTAAGATATACCCATCATTCACTAATGGAAATTTGAGACACCACTTAAACTTCTTATTTATTTATTTATTATTTTCAGGAAAGTTTATTTTTAAATAAATTTTAAGTGAGTGATATTTAAAATAACACTTACATTTTGTACAAATCTTAAGAGCATCCACAATAAACGGGGTCACCATTGTCATTTAGAAGAAAAAATAATAAACACATATCAAATAAGTAAGTAATTTTTATTCCCAATAAGCTACATTCATGTGACAACTCAAAGTGAGCGCTTACTTCGATATTCCGAGGAAGATTGGCCTTATTGTGTCTTAAATTTCTTTCTGTAGGGTTCGCAACATCTCAGAAGTCACCCAAAACTTTTTATATCTGGGCGGTTAAGCTTTCACATATATCCACTGACAACGTTTTTTACAATTAACATGATTGTGGGTGGTTGGATAATAAAATAGGTTAATTGTTGTTGTCCCAATAATAAATAGTTATTTGCGAAGTACCCCTATAATTATTTCATATTTTAGTTTGCCTCCAACACTAGCGGTCAACGTGTCTTGACCGTCTGACTTCAACATAGATGACCAAAGTACCCTTGACAAATTAAAGGTTGATATTGAATGTCTTGTATCTCGAACATCTCATCTCGAAGAAAATCGCAGGGTCCAGTTGAACATAAATGTATCTTGAGGAACATTGAAGGGCCTAATTGAAATCGTAATCATATATTGTGAAAAATCTAACAGTTGCAAGGAAAAAAAAATTTTATCTTCTTTCTCCCATCATCTCCTTTCTTCCTCATTTGTTTCGCAACCTCACCGCCACCCTCTATCTTCCTCTTATATTTCGACGAGGACATGTCCTCTACTTGGCTCGCTGCCTTGCACCCTCGTTGCTATTAGGGAGTGGATCTTCTCCTTATATTCCTTTGTGATAACTCTCCTAAGAGAAGTTGTGGATCATCCACCTGGAGGACATGTGTTCCACCTGGAGCCTGAAATCGATTATATATAGGAACGATATTGTCCCCAATTTAAACACCACTAGCATTAGGCACTACATCTTAAGCCTTCGGATGTGGAGTGTTATCCAAAATGCCTCATTATTATTACGAAATGGATCACGTTCTTATACGCCTTCATACAACTCCATCTTATGTAACGTGAGACTATTCAAACTAGAGCCCTTCTAAGTAGCGAGGGAAAGGGGCGATCACCCCCTAGAATTCCTGATTCAAGCTAACACCAATAATAACCCAATATAATGTTCCATCAGAAATGCCCACATGGTTAAAATTATTATTGCCGCTTGAAGTATCCAATGAAAAAATTTCCAATCAAATGGAATGCCACCAGCAAGCAAGTGATTGGGACCTACACAGCTCAACGCTATTTTCCTGACATTCACACACTTTTTCTGTTCGTGAGCAAATCTACACGGCAAAGAAAAGAAAACGAAAAAGAAATAATAAAACGTATATATATATATATATATATATATATATGTCTTTGTTTTTGTTTATTGAGAGTGCATGTTGTTGTCCCCATTGGTAATGTTAACGGTAATGGAAATAAAAGAAAAGGGTTAGATTGCTTGTCAACATGGCTCCACTTTGAAAACGAAATCTACTTTTATAGAGAAGAAATAAAGAAGAACCTGGAATGGATCAACCTATATAATTGAATTCAAGATCAAGATGTAGATGTTGAATGTTTGTTGTTTTGTAATTTTGATCCGTTTGTAAGTTGAGGGAGACGGAGAGAAGAGATGACGAGAAGCAGCAAAGGAGGCAGTCGGTGAGTGTCGCATGTGTGGCGACTGTGATTTATCAAACGGGCTCTTTCAGGGTCAGATTTGTAGCTTCAGGTCTCAACACAGGTACCCATATTAAATTCATCATCACAGTAGAGTTAACATTCCCAAAACCCTTTTTTTTTCATTTTTTTTTTCGAATTTTCCAAAAAAAAAAAAAAACATGTCAGTTTCCATTTGGGCCCCCGCCCATTTAATACCCGTTCCCCAAGAAATCCCTCCTTCCACCACCCACGCCTTTGAGTTCCTTCTTTTCTTTTCCATTCAAAATAATCACACACACACAGTACAGTACAGTACAGTACTGTTTGGTCGGCTTCACATTTTTCTTCTCCTCTCCGAAAAGCTGTAAACAGTACTAAACTACCCAACCAAACACTCCCTTATTAATGGCCTTATCTTCTCTTCTCTTCTTTCCACAACCAAAATATGGGTTATTTTTTCTCTTGCAACTCTGAAACTTCCATTATAGCTTGTGATCCGTACATTACAAATGGCATCAACAAGAAGAAGAAGAATTCAAAGTCGAAGTCATGGAAAAAGAAGATCAGACGGTTTACCTATGCCGAGCTCGAAGCAGCGACTAACTCATTTTCCGTGACATCATTTCTAGGAAAAGGAAGTCACGGAAGTGTTTACAAAGCTGTTGTTGACAGTGGAAGGGTTACAGTAGCAGTCAAGAAGTTACCAAATACTGCTTCTCATCATCAGAATTCTTGCACAGATAATGAGATTGAAATTTTATCCAAGATTCGGCACCCGAACTTCGTGAACCTATTAGGGTTCTGTAACGAAGGTAACAAAAAGAAATTGATAGTAGCGGAGTACATGGAAAATGGTTCACTATATGAACTTTTGCATAAAAAAACTAGACCACCCGGGTGGACCAAACGGGTCCGGTTCGGGTTGCAGGTGGCGAAGGCGGTTTCGGCGCTTCACTCGTTGAACCCGCCAGTGATCCACAGAGACATAAAGTCTTCAAATGTGCTCATCGATGGAGAGTGGAACGCAAGGTTGGGTGATTTCGGGTTGTCGTTGAGAGGTCATGTAGAGGATGTAAGGATAAGGTGTACGCCCCCTGCGGGCACCATAGGTTACTTGGATCCGTGCTACATTGCGCCGGAGAATTTGAGTTCCAAGAGTGATGTATTCAGTTTTGGGATTTTGTTATTGGAGATTTTGAGTGGGAGGAATGCTATTGATATGAATTTTAGTCCTCCTTCTGTGCTTGATTGGGCTTTGCCTTTGATCAAGCATGGCGAGTTTGTGGCTATTTGTGACCCCAGGATGGACCCGCCGGAGGACTTGTTGGTTGTGGAGGAGTTGGCATTGTTGGCAATGAGGTGTGTGAGGGGGAAGCTCGAGAAGAGGCCGGCTATGACGGAGGTGGTGGAATGTTTGAGAGTTGCTTATAAGAGAGTTTCTTCGCCTATTTGGAATAATTTTAAAAGACAATTGAGAATGCCAACAATGGGGATTGAGAGGGAAAATGTGGAGTTTGGAAGTAGAATTAGTGGTGGTGGGAGAGTTGGGAGGAGGTCGAATTCGATTGGGTCGATTAGTGAAATTAGACTAAGAAATAATGAATCTGATTTTCGTAGGAGGAAACCGGGTGTGGTTGTGCGAATGCCGATTAAGAAACTAAGTAAATCAAGGTCTTTGGGGGTGTTGAGAAGTAGAAATTTGGTGCCTGATAAGGAGAGAGACCTTGTGTTTCATTTGGTGAAGAATTCGCGTGTTGAGGGGTTAGACATGTCGAAGTTGGTGATTAGTGTTGATTAAGGTTTTGACAAGTGATACAAGGGAATGAATGTATCATGTATGTAGCTTTCTTTTGTACCAAAATGTAGGTAAAGGAATTTGGTGGAAGAGCGGAATCTCCATCTTTTCTTCTGCGGACTAACAGGTAATTTTATTTCCTTAGATCATATCCCATCTTTTCTTCTTGTTGTTTTAACAATCAATTGTACTTGATGTATGTTTCAATTTTAAACACTTGTGTAATCACATAAATTTGGTTGAGAGAAGAGGTAATTTATCATTCACGTTGTTGTTTTGATTAAATGAGACATCATGTATGAACTGACATGGGATCGGGCATGACTACACACATCTTTAACATATTGTGAACTGAATTTAATCGAATGTTGTTCATTATATATGAGCAGGCGACCTATTGCACTATATATGGTGTTTTCCTTAGCTTGACTACTAGTTAGTTTATATCAGACTTGGTCTAGTGAGCAGATTCGCCACCGTGAAAGATAATTCTGATGATATGTTCGTTGTATAAATATTCTGCAGTAAAGAATCTAATGCTTTTCTGAATGGACTAGTTTTAGTTTATGCTATCTGACTGTCATAATCAAATATGTTGGTAATTAATGGTGTGTTGTTGGCATTAGAGTGGTTGTGCAAGGATGGTTGACAATCAGGTGGTGGTGATCGTACATGGGGAACCTAGAATTTTTATTTATTTATTTATTTATTTATTTATTTTTGTCCGTTGTAGTTTTAAGAAGGTGATGTTTTATGGTTGTCATTGATGGGGAAAGACAACGACAATGAGAAAATAAGAGCATTCCTGGTGGCGAGCAGTTAGTTGCCAAGGAATTAGCAAATGTGGCCTTGAATATGAAGGAAGGGAAGGGAAGGGAGGGGAGGCTGCTTTTATTAATCATTCATTGTTGGTGCTGTTTTTTCTGAAAACCTCACCTTTGCACATAGTAGTGATTATTGTGCAGCTAAGGAAGTGTATACAACGAGCATAACATCATCAGCTTCTCATTAGGGCTGCTAACAATGGAGTGAAAAAAACATATTTGTCAAGTAACTGTATGAATTTGCACAAGATGGTTAATACTCACTGACCATGTGAAAGCAATGCAAATGAGAGCTTGGGAACCTCTAGGTCCCTCTGGTCGTGATTTCTTAAACTGTGAATTTAGTAGAGGGCCAATGCATTACAGATAAGTGATTAAAGTATACATCTGCTTATGGCTTTCCTTTCCGAATCCTGGAGTATCAGTGACAACAGTTCAAGATTGGTGAAATTATGAATACAGAAAGTGTCATATGATAGTTGGAACTGAAGAAAATTAGGACCTATATAAAATGATGTTGCAGCTATTATAAACACTTGAGACGAACCAGTGCTATCTATGGAACCTGATATAACAACAATTAGACATGGGCGTCAAATCGTAAGTTTAGGGAAGAAGTAACTTAAAGGCCCCAAGTCTTTCATAGCAAATTTTGAGGCAAGAAGTGTCATGATAGACCGGCGACGAGCATCTGAGGAAGCAGTTAAGATAATATCGTCCACATACAAAAGAATGTAAGTCATATCAGTACCGTGACGGTAGATGAAGAGGGAATGATCAGACTTGCTATGAGAGAACCCAATAGTAGAAACATAATCAGCAAATCGCTTGTACCAAGCCCGAGGAGCTTGCTTGAGCCCATACAAAGATTTCTTCAGTAAACAGACATAATCTGGATATGTCGGGTCTCTAAAACCCATGGGCTGATGCATGTATACAGTTTCTTTGAGTTCGCCATGCAAGAACGCGTTTTTCACGTCAAGCTGGTGAATGAGCCATGCTTTAGAGAGAGCCAAACTGAGCACAGTGCGAATAGTAGCCGGTTTGACAACCGGACTAAAAGTTTCGCCACAATCCACGCCAACCTGTTGAGTTTTGCCATCACCTACAAGACGGGCTTTATGCCTCTCAAAAGAACCATCAGATTTAACCTTGTGCGTAAAAATCCACATAGACCGAATTACATTAACATCAGGCGGACGGGGCACCAATTCCCACGTCGTATTTTTAATAAGAGCAGAATATTCATCATCCATAGCCATTTTCCAATTCGGGTCACGAATGGCCGACACGGGGTTACGAGGTAGAGGAGACTTGGTAACGTGGGTATGGAGGCCGTACTTTTTGTTTGGTTTAAATATCCCACGTTGACTTCGAGTAACGGGCCTTGGGGCCGGAATGGGATTAGGCGGAACTGGAGAGTGGGTAGTGGGCTGACTCATGTGTGGGTCTGATGATTGTGAACCAGCAGTAGGAGAAGACACGGAGACTGGCTGGGTGTGTACTGGGCTGCCAACGAATGGGCCTAGCGAACTGGGCTGAAGAGGAGGTTGGGCCGGATTGTGTGGCAGAGTCTGGGGAGGAGAGCCCAAGGTAGGCTGTATTTGTGTTGAGCCTGTTTGTGAGGTCAGATGATGGACCAAATAAGGAGACAACCCGTCACCCAAAAAATCATACGTTGGAGACTTAGGTGTATGCAGCTTAGCAAACGGAAAAGTTGTTTCATCAAATATGACATGGCGACTAAGAATGATTCTATGGGACGATAAATCATAACACTTGTAACCACGATGATGTGATGGGTAACCCAAAAAGACGCATGGAGTTGACCGGGCTTGTAGCTTGTTTATAGTAGGAGAGGGAAAAAGAGGGTAGCATAAGCAACCGAACACTCGAAGATGAGAATAAGATGGGTCTTTTTTATAGAGAATTTGGAGAGGGGATTGATAGTCCAATTGTTTACTTGGAAGAATGTTTAGAAGGTATGTTGCCATTTGCAATGCATGATGCCAAAAGGACGGTGGTACGGAAGCATGGGCAAGTAGAGTACGAACAATGTTGTTAATTGTCCGAATTTTTCTTTCGGATTTGCCATTTTGTGAAGAAGTATATGGGCAAGAAAAGCGAAAAGACAGTCCATGAACTATACAAAATTCCCAAAACGACTTATTATCAAATTCCCGACCATTATCACATTGAAAATTTTTAATTTCTCGTTCAAATTGAGTACGAATGAAAGCCCGAAAAGCAAGAAATGTGGAATAAACTTGAGATTTCTTGGATAAGGGAAACGTCCACAAAAAATTCGAGTAATCATCCAACAAAAGAACATAATAACGGTGACCCGAAAAACTTAAAACGGGAGATGTCCAAAGATCACTATGGATAATATCAAATGGCATAAAAGTGCATGAATTAGAAGCAACAAAAGGCAAATTAACATTTTTTCCAAGTGGGCAAGAGTGACAAACAAGAGAACCACTAGTTTTATTACACTCAATAAACTTATTTAGCCGAAAGGAGTCAAAAACAGGTGCTCCCGGATGACCCAACCGTTCATGCCATAAAGACGGTGCTAAAGCTGCAAAAGTTGATGGTGAGGTGGTTTGAATTGGGGAAATGGAGGTGGTGATGGGATAAAGCTTGCCCCGACTATCACATCTCATTAGACGCATCCCCGTCGGAAAATCCTTCACAGAAAACCCAAAAGGATCAAACTCAACAGAAACCGAGTTATCAGTAGTAAATTTCCAAACAGAGACTAAGTTTTTAATAAGTTGAGGCGCATAAAGGACATTTTTTAAGGATAATGGCGGGTTCGGGGGAGACAAGTGTGTGTGACCATAACCATGAATTGGAATTTAATGACCATTGCCGACAATTATATCACGATTATTGCTAATATTAAAATAAGACGAGAGATTACCTTGCGCGGATGTCATATGAGAGGTGGCGCCGGTATCCATGTACCAATTTGCATCCGGAGGATTGAGCCCAAGTGTGTGCATCGCGGCCTCGATGTCTGTGGGAGTGGGCTGTGCTGCTGCAGCATACGCCTGCTGTGGGCGTGGTCCAAGAACCCCGGCCTGCCTATGCGGTGTGGTGGGCCTGGCCCATGGAGTAGTGGGGTAAGGGCAAGGGGGAACTGCCCACGGCATGAATGACCAAGGCCACTGCTGCTGCCTGGTCCACGGCTGCCACTGCTGCTGCTGACTGGTCGACTGCTGGCCACCGCTGCTGCCACTGTCGGTCCGGCCACCGCCGCCCTTGCCACCACCGCGATTTCTACCACCATTGGGGCGATTATGTCCCTTTTTACCACCATTATGGCGGTTATGAGATAAGTTATCCGAAAAAGGGGGAGTGTCTTCCGACTCCCTAGCCGAGGTAGCCACCATAGCAATACTAGACCTGGTGGCGGCTTTCCTTGCAAAACCCGCTTCTTCAAGGGTTAGCATAGACCGGGCTTGGTAGAAGGGTGGGAGAGGATTGCTTTGGCGAATAAGCGTTCCAACACCGCTATAAGCATCGGTGAGGCCCGCCACCATTTGAAGAACAAGCCGGCTGTTAGAGACCGGCGCGCCGACATTCTTGAGTTGATCCGATAAAACCTTGAGCCTTTGACAATATGCCGAGGCATTTGGAAAATCCTCCATGTTTGTGTGTGAGAATTCTTGCTCAAGTGTTACGGCACGAGAATTATGGTTGTCTTGGAAAATATCACGCAGTCTATTCCAAGCCTCCATTGCCGTTGAGTCGGGTTCAAGAATGGTGTGCAGTAGATCATTAGAAATCGTGGCATAGATCCACTGAAGAACCATAGCATCTAGGGTCAACCACGACTCCTTTTCTTCATCGGTATCCGGCACTTTTTTGTTGCCTTTTTTCGGTGGAATAATGTGATCGAGGACCCTATGAGAGCGTGCGTGAATTTTGAAGAGCTCCGCCCATGTCGCATATTGGACATTTTCCATCTCAAGAGTAATTGAGACGTGGTTCTTGATGTTTGAAACAGCAAGAGCAGGGTGAAAAGAAGACTTTGTGGCAGACATGATGGCTGCTAGGAAGAAGAGGAGGGTTGACGGGGGAGAGTTGGGCGGAGATACACTAGGGCGAAAATCCACTAGGGGATGGCGGAAGATCGTGAACAGGAGAGGAAGAACGTGCCCTAGGCTCTGATACCATAAAAGAAGAGAATTCTTTGTGCCCTTTTTCCATTCACTGTTGTCAGTTTATATACATGTTTACAAACAAGATCCTAGGCTATAATTAAGGAAACTAATTATACATCTACTAAACAATAACAGATTTGCAGAGATTTGCATATATTCTTGATCAGATTTGCATATATTATATCATAAAAGAGTTTTTGAAGAACTTCATTTCAAGTGACAAGGGCCTGTTGAAATTTTTTGTGACAACAGTTTGTCAATAAAACTCTCCAAAAATCTTGTTCTACATGGCAGAAGTAAGCACATAGATATGAAGTTTCATTTCCTAAGAGATCTCAAAGAAGCTGGAACAATTGAACTCATCTATTGTGGAAGTGAAAATCAACTTGCAGATATATTTACAAAGCCTATCAAATTGCCTTTGTTTATAAAGTTAATAGATTTGTTGGGTGTTTGCATGCCAGAAATTTGAAGAACTATGGAACTATTTCTTTTTCTGAATTATGTATTAACTGAATGTTTGAAGACATCGGAGGGTTTGTTATGAAGTTGTCAACAAGGTCCCTAGATGTAGGTGAAGTAGACCTTGTCCTTAGCATATTTCTAGTCTGTTTCAGTATTGAAGTGGTCAAAACCTGTTGCTATTTTTCAGTTCTTAGTTGTTGATGAATTGCCTATTTAAAGGCTATTGATAATTGAATAAAATCATCGAGTTAGTTTTCCTCTTTGTTGATTATTTGCTTTTGCTGGTCTGGAATTTGTAACAAGGGTTGTACTCTCAATAAACACCATCACAAGGATCTTGTAGTTTTAGGTTCATGAAAATAGAAATTGAGTAACAACATTTTGATATCGGAAAGAAATAAGAAAAGTCAGAACAACGGCATGCAGTGCAGGGCAAAACAAAGGTGCAACTTGAAGTCAGCAATTCTTCCTTCTCCAGCTATTGCTCGCTACCTTTGTTTAGCTCAAGGTTGGAAAAATTGTTACTTTTGTGCCGGGGGAAAGAATGTTTCAAGATTTGAGTTGGCGTGGGTGGATAAATAAGCCCCCATGAAATTTAGGCCTTGCACCGGTTAAGCTTGGGTGGAAAGCCATGACAAGTCTTTCTCCTTGTTTCTTGAGCCTTGGGCTTCTCAATCCTCCCTCACTTTTCTTGAAGCCTCAAGTAGAATTAGGTAGTCCCTCTCAACGAATTCTGTATGTGGATTGTGTATATGGGGTAAGCTCATCAGAACTTAGACGAAATCTCCCCCCAAAGACGTGGTCAAGTTAGAATTGACGAATTGTTCTGTATGAACGTTCTTCAAGTGTCCCAAATGACCTACAATAGATTTGCCCATTTTCAGGTCAAACATAAAGTAAAAAAAGACAATTTTCTAGGAAACAAATTCTAAAATTTGCCTTATATACTAAAATTTTCCTTGGAACCAAACCCCATCCCGTAGTCCATGCTACATCCAGTTTTCATTTATATCGCGGTTGTAATTTGGAACAAGTTTTACTCTTTTACAAATAACTTCAAAAAATTTCTTGGTAGCCCAATGGGCAATGGACCAAGTTTAAACACATTCCTCTAGGCTTTATTGTCTGTCCTTAAGTTCACATTGGGCTTGAGATTTTTATTTCTTCAAGTCTTCAACAAATGTGATTTAACTCTTTTGAAAAGGTATCAATGTTCTGTAGCGACATAATGAACGGAATATCTAAAATTAGTTTTATATCTTTGTTTATTGATTCATTTTTTTATTTGTTAAACATTGTCAAGTGTCATATCAATTTGGGCTTTTGATCATAATGGTCCATAGTGGCATTTAACTAGGTTAAGGTCAACTAGTAGTTCTATCAATAAGACAAGCATCACTGTTAGGGATTGAAGTCTTTTTCCCCCACTTAAATAAGGCCAACCAATTAAATTACTTCAAACTTTCAAAGTACTTTCATTACGTTGGACTAATACTTTTATCATATTTTGGTACCTTTACATAAAGTGATCATGTTTCCTATGGTGGATTGAGTATCTCTAAGCTTTGACTTGTTCATTCTCACCTTGAGAGCAAGTTTCAACATAAATAACTAATTGGGATTGACGAGACAAATCATAAGATTGAGGTCTTATGTTGAGATGAACCACCAAAAACCTAATTAAAAAAATGAATTTTCAAAGGCTGGCATGAGTACTTGAAACCATGTATACTTGGGGTTTAGGGTTATTTACCTTTTAACCCCCACTAATTTAGGCAAAACCCTATATAGGTGTCATTTGTTTTTGAAATTCGGTCTGACACTCTCAACGTGCTTGACTACCGAAAAATATTACAATTTTTTAAATGTATAAACTACCCTCACGTGAAGGTTATGTTGCCCATTCTTCTTCTTCTTTTATGATTTGGTATGTGTGTGAGAAAGAGAAACTCTGAGGGAGGGAGACTGTGAGATAGATGGATGGCGATTGAGGGAGAGTTGCGACTGAGCTTGAACTCGACGAAGGCAATTGCGATGAAACTTTCAACTTACTATCATTGCTAGTGGATACTGGAGAGCTAAGTAAAGTATGATTTTATACGCTGCAATTTTTGGAGAGCTTGGACTATACGAAATAATTTTTGGAGAAGATGTGTACCAAATGGTAAATGTTAGGTTAATGTGGGTGTCAAACAAAAGAATTTGTAAATTGTTTAATTAACTGACTTACATTGCTTGTCAATGGCTAGGATATTTGTCAGATGTGTGACCCAGAAGGTCACATTTTTTCTACTTGCCCATGGTATACAGTGTGTGTGGCGCAAACCTGGATTGATAATGTTGACCACTTCAGATGAATGACTAACTAGGGGTGGGTACGGGATGGGATGAACATCATCCTTATATCATCCCGTTTGGGATCGGGACGGGAAGGGCATATACTAAATTGTTCTCACATGAAAAATAACAAAAGAATTTCATTTCTCACGCACCAATAATGTCAAATTTATGTACATATAACTTTCATCATAACAATATTAAATGTCATATAAAATTTATGGAGGGTTACCTTACAATGGAATTAAGTTTGTCTAGTGAATGATGGGAGATCAAAGGAGCCCCTCCCTAGATCCATCTTGCATATTTTTGCAAGAGTTGAAATATCATTCATACAAAATACAACTATTAGCAATTTTCTCCAACTACATAACTCATAATTCAAAACTAACCCAAACCATTATTTCCCTTTATTTTTACAAGAATAATTATCTTATAACCAATCTAAAATGTGAAAAAGCGTAAATTTTCATGAGTTCTCTTTGACGTAAAATATCCAAATTAAAGTTTCTACCTAAACAAAAAGTAATAAATCAAGCAAGTAAATTTTCAAATAGTAGATGTTTTGATTTAAGTCCAACACATCCTAAATTTCCCTTTAGAAGATTAATTTGACCAAAATTAATAATGACAAATATTAAATAAATAAATTTGGGACGGGATGGGCGGGATTGAAAATCTTCATCCCGATCTCATCCCATTCTAGATTGGGACAAGACAGGATCAAGATGGGTATGATCAATCCCAAAAGGACAAAAAAAAAATCGGGACAAAATCGGGATCACAAGATAGGATGCCCACCCCTATGACTTATATTAGCAAAAAGTGCATTCAATGTCAATTTTCAACTTGTGGCAAGTTTAAGTGGTTGAAAGATGTTATGAAAGAGGTTGAGGCAAAGGTTGAAGAAGATACATTGATCTTAAAAGAAAGTTTGTTGAGGTTAGAAAAGCATCTTCTTCGAGTGGCAGCTCAAAAACATGTTTTCAGTATAACTTAGATGTCATTAGCACATGGAATGTCCTTGGAAAAACACCCCATGCCCGAAAAGATGCTTAACACCAAGGCAACTATTGAAATCTCAGCGACCATGGAGTCTAGATAAGAGGTTCTTGGTGTGTAATAATTGTAGTAGTTTCCCATGGTTACTACACTTTGACACCAACTGCAACCGTACGTGTGAGTATACCCACACAGAGTATGAATGTGAAACAACCTAAAATAAATGTCAATTTTGAAATGGAAATGGAATTGAAAGACTTTTGTGATGAGATCAATAATAAGCTTGGGTAGTAGGGATTGGAGGTTTATCTATAATGAATCTAATAGTAAATCATGTAATTTTAATTTTAATAGAGTTTTCTGTGTACTGAAGTTTCATTTCATGTACTTGTGTATATGAAAATGTAGTCGAGCAACCCCTTGCATTCAACAACATAGCACCTAACAGTAGCGACAAAACAACCTTCAATATAACACTTGATGATTGCAAAACGATACTCTACATAGCACCTCATGCCTGCAAAATCTAGCAACTAATGGTTGTGATTAAACAACTCTCAACATAGCACCTAATGGTTGCAAAATCAGCCCTCTAGATAGCACATAATGTCTGCGAGAAAACAACCCTCAACATAGCACCTAATGGCTACAAAACAACACTCTACATAACACCTAATACCTACAAAAACAACACTCTATATAACACCTAAGGCATGCAAAATATAGCACATAATGGTTGCAACAAAACAACCATCAACATAGCACCTAATGGTTGTAAAACAACCCTCTATATAGCACATAATGTCCGCTATTGATCAACAATGCAATGCAATGCAACTCTGAAACAATGCAATGCAACCCTAAAACAATGCAATGCAATAATGAACAACACAACATGTACCAATGAACAACATGGCCTGTAACTATGAACAACACAACTTGCAACATTGAACAATACTACCTGAAACAATGATCCATATCTGTATTTATCAATAAACCATATTTGTATTACATATCTGATAAGAATGAACCATATTTGTATTATGTTCTAGTCAACTTCATACAAATACAAATACCATGGCATCTACCCAAAAACTAACATGCCATGGTATGTATCACCAACTGCCTATACCCAAAACACACTGATCAACAACCATTTTTTTTAATATCTACCATGACATCTACCAAAAAACTGACATGCCATGGTATGTATCACCAACTATATCAAAAAACTGAAACCTACACCCAAACTCACACTGTTTGTAACCATTTTTTCTAATATATACAATGGCATCTACCAAAAAATTGACATGTCATGGTTAAAACAACTATATGTACCAATTATACCAAAGAAATGGGAAAAACACCAACCTTTTTCATATTTCCTTGGGACTGAGACAAATTCTGACTCATCATAAAGATACTTTCTCCA
This sequence comes from Berberis vulgaris, assembly GCA_963556465.1. Taxonomy (NCBI): domain Eukaryota; kingdom Viridiplantae; phylum Streptophyta; class Magnoliopsida; order Ranunculales; family Berberidaceae; genus Berberis; species Berberis vulgaris. The sequence continues at coordinate 69,080,534 of OY747134.1, read as the reverse complement.
CTAGCATATGGAGTATATGGCATTGCATCGATGTCCGCTTCCATCATCTTCCTCTTTTTTCTGGATCACACCACCACCAAGTGTATTGCCCAACCTACAGCAGTTGGTCTCCTCTCAGCATTAGTAGCAGATAAGCCTTTGCAAGTAGTCTTGTCGTGTCCATATTGTTTGCATTTCTTGCATCTCTTTGAGTTCTGCTTTTGTCCATTGGGTTCCTTGGGTCCCTCGTCTTCATCCATTTTCCTATTTTTTCTAGGTCTTCCAGCAGGCCTATGAAGTGGAGGAGACTTACCAACATGTTGTGGCTATGACAACAAAAATACAAGTCATAACTATGTGGCATGAAGTACTAAATGTGATGTGAAAATACAATGAAATTAAGTATTTTATCTAAATCCAATAACTTGGATTGTCAAATGGGTGTACATACAAGCCATATGTAGTTTTGTAGGCTTCAATTGAAAAGTATGGACTATAGGACCTACATAAAACACAATGTAAAATAAATAACAAGCCAACAAATTGAAAAAAATTAAACTTACAAACAACTTGAAATAAATTAATCTTTCTTTGGAAATTCATCCCTTGTTGGAATAACAACAACACTTGCATGTTCAGATGACAACCCTGTGATTTTCCATTGATAGCAAGAGCATTTGTGGTTCTCAAGATCCACAGTTCAACCAACACCTCGTCTATTTATGGCAGAAAATAATCATTTTCTGCAACCCGACGTCCTATACATATGATACTTTTTTTTAGCCTCAACAAAGTCGTTTCAACCCTAGGCACAACCCCAACATATTCCATGATTTATGCTATACTCCTTGGGTTGTCCTTCAAGATTTGTCTACAAAGTTCAGGCACATTGGTGAAACTCTCAGTGTAAGACCCATAGATTTTTTTCATTACATTTGTTTTTGGCATTGTAATCAGTTTTGTAACTGATCTGTACTCTATGCTCATCCCAAAGGTATTTCTTGATTTCATTATGCCTGAAGTTTTTGTCATTTGTAACAAAGGGTTCTACCACTTCAACAATCCAAGGAGTTTTAACCATTGAAAATTTTCCCTTTCATCACCTTTGCATGTGTGTGTGGCCTGAAATAACCTCAACATAGTTGTTTGTTCCCTAGATGGTCTTCTCACATAAACCCTCAAAGTGTAGGAAAAATCGTTGCAACTCAGGTCAATCTTCAAGTTGTCATTCTTGGACTGCTTCCATTCAAACTTGTTGACGATTTCATTCTTTCTCATCCATTTCCTACACTACTTCATGGTATCCCATTTCATCTTCTCATGTAACTCTGAAATAGGTAGAAGCATACCCATTCTAGTCTCTTCATCTTCATTCACGCATGAAGTACCTCTTGCAAATGCAATGAATTCATCGTCTTCTTCTAATAGGTTATTTTCATCTTCAGAACTTTCTTCATTTTCATCACTCAACTCATACTTCTAGTCCTCATCATCTTCATTTGTTTCAATTTCTCCTCCAGTATATATCCTCCCCTACATCGTTCACATGTGTTATCTTCACAATGATTCTCAGCATCTAGTTAATCCATATTCACAAGTATACCTTCAAACTCAGTCAATGACAATGGTGGTGGTACTTCTTCATCCCCACTAATGAATGTAGCAAAATCCTTTGATAGAATAGGTCTTGGTCCACTCACCGATAGTTCAGCCTGAGTTGCACTCACTGAAGGTTCATGCATAATGGTTCAACCATTGTTGGTTCTTCCAGTGTGTCAAGCTCAGCAGCTTCATAAGCTGCATCACCAAAGTCAACTTCACTCTTTTCATCATGATGCACCTCCTCAAGTTCTTTATCGTCATAAAAAAGAATGAGAGGGTTACCAAGGTCTGCTCCTTGCCCTTCAATTGGTTTAGAATTCTTCCAAGTTGAAGTTGAATTAAGACTATACTTTTTTTTTTATGAAGAATCATACAATGGTTTGGATGAACTTGGATTATACTTACAAGGCTTTGGCTTCGGCTTGGGGGTTACTAAATCTGGGTTGTGTAAATAGATATGCAAGGTCTTGTTACTGAACCTAGTTGTTTTAATGTTGTCCCATAAATACAATAAGTCACCGTCAGTTTTCACCACTTGGACATTTTGAACTGCTCAAATCCATGTAACTGTAGCATCCTTGATTTCACATTGCTTCTCAATATCATCTTTTAAATCCTTCAAACACCACTTATCCCCATCAATATCTTTCAAAGTTGTAATTTTTCCATTCGTATAAGTAGGACTATCACTCGCTAAGTTGCATTCATGATGAACTAAACATGCCATCTGTCATGTAGAGCCATCACTGCCACAAGTATATAACTATGTTAGATATACATGAAAAAAACATTCGCAGTACATGTGGCAACTACAAGATAACTAATCTATTTAATACCGACCAAAATTAATATAGCATAATAGACAATCAAAGTAGTGGTTGATTTACAAAAATATAGCATAATATTTAAAATGATGCAATATGTTCAACTTTAAAATTGATTACAAATTCATTATGTATAGTCTATTCCAATTAGGTCGTGTTTGAATCATCAGAGATAGTGATAAGAAGCAAGTTGATGGGAAGTTATACAAGGGTTTGTATTCTACCAATGGGGACTAAGGTGGTGGCAACTTTTGTAGGTCATATCTGCATGGAGAAGAGCTAGAATACATATCTTCCAATGCTAGATGTTCCTTCAAATGAACAATAAATATATTAATTTGATTTTTTTGTATATTGAGTGATAATGAATATTGTTTGGAAGGGGATGCCATAGATAATATGATTTGCAAATTATTAGGCAGATAAATGGACAAAAAGATAGAGGGGAGAAGAGGACGAAAGGGATGATACAGATAATCTGATGTGAGACACCCTTGTTTCCATGGAATTACGCACAATTCCATGGAATATGACTCAATTCCATGGAATTAGCTAAACTCAAACAAAAAGTCAGAGCTTTCATATCTGATGAATCTCTGTCGAATGTTGTGTGTTGTGGTCAATGGTGGGTTGCAGCCGAAGGTGAGCCGCAATCGAAGGCACGAGCTGAGCTAAGATCAGTCCAAGAGCCCATCTCTGCCAATCTCCTTCTCTCCCACTCTCCCTCTTTCTTACAGTTGACGAACAACCCCTTTCTTCATTTCTCCTTTTGCAATGATCTCCCTCTCTCCCTCAGTCGAGTTGAACAAAATTTGGTATTTAGGGTTTGGTAAAAGAGGGCTTCAATCTCTGATCAATAACAGATCTACGATATATGAATGACACGTGGCATTATAGTTTTAACGTGAGGGGCACATGCTGTGGATAGACAACATAACCCTCATGTTTCAATCACGTGAGGGTATTTCAGAAATTTAAAAAAGTATAATGTTTTTCGTTAGTCAAACCCATTGATTTAACAGTCAATATACAAAATGGGTGTTAGACCGAATTTCAAGAACAAATGGCACCCATATAGGGTTTCACCTAAACTAATGGGGGCTAAAAGGTAAATAAATGTGTTTGCGATTCCACTGGGCAATCATCTGACTTACGACGTGTTAAGACCAAGGTCTAGTCTAAGAGCTTAAGCAATCGAAAAAGCAGATCTATCATATGTCAAATGATGATTAAGGTTTGTGCCAAAGGAGTATATTGCTACTCATGTTCAAATAATTGTCTTCTACAACAACACCACCACCGCTCTCATGGTCTTCATCGTCAAGGGAAAATAACATTCTTGGGGTGCAGACTTGAGGTATTAATTTGAGGATTCATACCATGAGGTTGGCAGGGAAAGCTCGAGACACATATTTAATCCAGTATAACAATTAATGGTGATCGTCATTTTTATGTTTACTCAAGGGCACTAAAATTACTTTATCAAATTGTGGCTATCACTGTGTTTCCCGTGGATGAACAAGGTTAAGCAATATGCCAGAGTTGTAATAATTTTCTTGAGAGGTAAGCACCCCCACCTCTTTAAAGGCTTTGAATACTAAATTAACTAGTCAATAATATTGCTCCGCTAGTTGACACAATTATTTTTATAATATACGTATGTTACACGAGAGAGGCACCCTTCTTCCCAAGCTTCCTTGATCACTTCTTTGTCTTCCTTCTTCTTGTTATAGTATTTCCGAGAATGATGAAGGTTTAATCAAAGTGTAGGATGTGAAAATGCATTGATAAACCATGATTTCATTTAAGATAGCAATAGGTGTTAGGGATTTATTGAGGTAATCTATTAATTCTTTGAGTAAAAATTATAGTTTTTTTTTTTTTTTTTGTGAATTTATTGGTTTTACTTGTCCATTAACCTATTTGCCCTTATAGCTCAGTGGTAGATCGCAAGTCTTGTGAATTGGAGATCCATAGTTTGATCCTGCATGCAAGAATTGGGAGATACACATGATATTTTATGTTAAATAGTTAGGCAAGAATAGAATCCTCCGTGGGAGAGACACATGACATGACTATGTTAAGTAGTTCAATCTTGTGTGAGGGCAAGAATCCTTTGTGTGGGAGAGACACATGACATATGTTAAACGAGCTCCTTGTGGTTTAGAGTCCGTATTCCATATGACCCTCTTTTAAAAGAGTTTTATCCTCTCATTTTTATTATTTTGTTTATTCATTCTCACCAAAACCTTCCCCAAGTTTCACACTTATTATTACAGAACGTGTCCTTGAAGACCATTGAGGTTGAGCAATTTGGGCAAGTTGTAGATGTAAAAATGCACAGGTATGAGATGTTTTGCATAAAAGAAAAACACTTTGCAAGCTCTCCTCCTCCATTGACGAAAATTAAATTAAATATGTAACAACTGGAAAATGCCCTTTTTACCTAAGATTAGAGTATCAAACATGTACATTGCATCTAGGTACAAACTCTAACTAGCTTCTGAATAGAACTTCTAATAAGATATTGCCTGCAGTTGAATGTTTCCACGCAGTTATATCACCAAAATAAGAGAGAAATAAGAGTGAGAAGACTCTTTATAAAATGGAACACTCGAACTAATATATTCAAACATCTTTACATCAGAAAAGAAAAACAACATTAGGAAGAATGGCATGTAATTTTGGTTACGGAGATGCAATTGACACAAAAAAATTGTAAAATCAGGAAATACAAACTGTCAAACCTTTCATTTAATCCTCACCTTCTTTACCAACTTTAATTTCCATTAATACAGATCACACACACAATGCTTTCCAAGTATCTAAAGTGTTGGATCATGTTAGAGAATGAATGAACAATTAATTTCAACATTATTGTATCAAACCAAAACATTCAATTCTTGTAACAACCAAAGCTAAAACTATGCAAGAGTCCAAACTTTCAAACAGTGTTTGAAACTTCTCACCCAAAGGGAAAGAAGAAAGAAGAAAGAAGAGAACAAAATTAGTAGGAAACATATTTGTTACAATCTCTGGAAACCCAGAATGATCAGATTAGATAAGGTGGGAAAGGAATTGCATGGCCACCGTACATCCCACATCCTACACTAGACACTACAATATCTGAAACCCCCAGGGATCTGGCAAGTAAGCTAATAATGGGTTTGCCTCCTCTTCTACTCTTCTCTTCTCTTCCCTCTCTCACACTCAATTATTTTTTGGGTTTGGTTTTGTTTGAGTGCCCACATGTTCCCATCTGAACATGGAAAAGAAAAACCAACAAACCAACCTTGTGATCGTTTCCTACATCTAAGACATCTCAATACCACTTATGGACTTTCTCCAACATACTTTATCCATTATTCATAAATACCAATATGGGAACAATCCACTGTAGCATCGCAAGAACAAGATTGATTGATGGATGGATTGATAGAAATAGATAGATGGCACAAGAAACACTACACAACACACACACCCATGATTCCAATCCACTCTTCTTCTTCTTCACCTTGTTCATCATCATCTAGGCCTTCTCCATCAACTTAACATAAAATATTGTTAAAAAGTCATAATATATAATTAAATGTGGGAAGTGAAGGGAAGGGGAGATAATTAAATGCAATCACAAGAAGTAGTAGGTAAGGCAATGAAAGGTGATGAACATTTAAAGTCCCAAGTACCTTAAGATTTCATAGAAAAAAAAAAAAACTGAAGCACAAGGAGTGAAGCAAAGGCTGTGAGCTTAGCAGAGAAGAGTGAGACGGGGGGGCACTGAATGGGAGAGGACGATAGAGGAGATATCAGCGTGGAAAAAGGAGAAAACGCTTTCATCATTCAATGCTACCACACATGCATTACTTACTTCTCATTTTCTTTCTTTAGTCCCCCACACCCCATCTCTCTCAATTGTACTCTTCTCTATTACACACCTGTCTTCTTCTGAAGTATTTGCAGTTTCAGGTTTCTTTGTTGAACAAATGAAAAGGTTGAGAAGTAAATGTATGTGTGTAAGAGTTGATGATGATGATCAGAGAGAGAGAGAGAGTGAGAAAGAAAATGTAGGACAAATGTGTGGTGGACAGAAATTTTGCAGCTTTGGATCTCGCCCCTTCCTTGGAAATAGCTAGCTCAATAATTCAAAGTAGTGAGAAAGAAGAGCTCAACTAACTGACCATCAACTGTTCAATATTCACATTCAATGTAGTGTGTAGAATAGAGAAGAAGAGAGAATGAAGGATTAATGACTAAAAAAAATAAAAAACTTAAAACCCCAACACAGCATTTCTCTACAAACTCTAGGTTTTGATTGATGATACAAACTAGCATGGAAGGAAAGAAAGACTAGCTAGCTAGCAAGCAAGGTTATCATCATCTACTTGTCAAACAAAACAACAGCTACAAGAAGAACAAGTTACAACCTAACCTTTTCTCTTGGGTAATGTAGGTATTGCAGTGTGAAGAAGCTAGCCCATCAGTCAACCTTCATCAACAACAACAACAACAACAATGCAATTTGAGCAGCAACACCACCACCAATAACGCCAACATGTGATTCATTCTTGTTCGAAATACACCATCACCACTACCACTAGCACTACCACTACACTACACAATCCTACTACTAGCTAGCTACAAGAAGAGAAGAAAGACACAAAAATAAATTAAGAAAGAAGAGCATTAGAGAGATGAGAAACCCTAAACTAGTCTATCAAGAAAGCAAAAAAGAAATGCCCTCTTTGTATTCTTCATTTTGGGGAGAGTAGTAGGGAAAGGGAATGAATTTGATTTTGTCTTTCATCGTGGGATTGATTACGCCAATTCATGCCTCATCATTCCAGTAGAGTCCATATTTCCATTTCCATTCAAGGTTTCTTCCCAAGAGTATGTTTGTTGTTGTGCATCCAAACCTTGAGGACATGCCTCTTAACACAAGTCTCCGTACAAAACTGTTGCACGGCAGCTTCATCGTGCTTCTGAATCCTCCACCCTAATCTATCGGCAAAAGCAAGCATCTTGTCCTTCTGCTCCTGCGTGAATTTGGTCCTGAACCTCTTCTTCTCACTTGCAGTTCCGCCACTTCCACCGCCTCCTCCGCTAGGGTTCGACACATCCTCCTGATCATCCCTGCTGTGTGCACCACCACCACCACCAGAAGTCGAAGGAAGAGCAAGCGGAGCCCGGTGGTGGGGTGCCACCTGAAGGTACCCAGCTGGAGCACGATAGAATGAGGAAAATTGGTGATGATATGCAGCAGCAGCATCTCCTTCCGTTTCTTTGCGGTGAAAGTTACGGTGACAGTTACACGCAGCGCATTTGAGAGCATCAAGGGTTCCTTCCTCACCAGCTGGCATGAACTCTCCGCATCCATCCACCGCTTGTCCTCCGATGAGCACGGCGTGATTTTTCAAGCACTCTCTGTATCTACTCCCCGATTTCTTCACCAAAGCCGATCCGTCTGTTCCACCACCTCCACTGCTTCCCATTCTTGCTCTGGTTGAGTTGCCGAGTGAGTCGTAGCTCGCAGGCATCCCGATCTCCTCTTCCTGTTCCTCATGATCGTCGAAATCCATGTCTTTTGTCTTTCTTATTTCTTTTTTCCCCTTCTCAAATCAAATCCCCCTCTTAATAAGTGTCTCTAATTAAGAAGAAAAAAAAAAACAAGTGATGAAGTTGGTTTGATTTTCCAACCCCCCCCCTCCACTTGACTCACACTCTCTTAAAACAGAAGATGAGGAGGGCAGGCTGTGAAAGAGTAGTAGTGAAGTAATTATTTTGGATGAGAAGATAAGAAGAGTTGGAGAGTGTGGACATCAATTCTTGGTTCTGCAAAACCACCTTCTCATCTCAGACAAATCCTGATTTGCTTTGCTTTGCTTTGCTTTCATATAATTTTGATTCTGAAAGCTATCTTACTAGACAAAAAAAAAAAAACTACCCATCCCATCTTTTATGTCAATTTTTGTTAACCGGTTCACCCGGTAAATTCAGTTTTGAAGGTAAATTTGAGCAAACAAAATTAACCACAGTAAGTTCACAGTTCACATAGCTAGCGAAGTGAACCTCTGAGTCGAGTCGAGTTGAAATTGAAAAATGTGAAACAGATTTTGGAGATTGACAGGGTGGGATGGGAGGGTGAGAGAGAGGGGAATTGGGTATGTGAGTGAAGGAAGAAGGGGTTTGGTGCTTCAACATTTTGGGAACAAGAGATAAGGACCGGTAGTACTGAGAACACACACACACAACACGGAATTACTTAGGAAAAAATAATTTGTCGGCATTTAAGACTGCCTTTGCCTACGTGTGCTGATTAAATCCGACATGTGGTGACGCTGGTAAGGCGTCAACACCTCCTCCATACTCCATTTAATATTACACCACCTCGTCCGTAAAAGAAACAACCATTGCATTTGCCTCTCCTACTTCTCTCCCTCGCTTGCTACCTCACTTAATTTTGGTTTTGTTTATCGCTTCATTTTGTTTCAATTAAGTAAACCATGTATTTTACAGATTTGCTTTTCTCCATACACTCCCAAACAACTTCAATTGAAAACCTCAATATTTTGAACCCCAACAAACTAGTCATTCAAGTTAAGGGTGGGGATATTAAGGTATTTTCCAAAATTTGAATTTGAGATTTTGAATGGATATATATATATATATATTAAGGATGGATATCTGATTGTATTAACTTGTTATTATTGAATAAAGATGGTGTGCAAGTAAAAACCAATTTACAAGAGCGTGAGATTGCAAATGATGAAACTTCTGCCCTTGCAAAGGAAGTGGTTTTCAAATGATGTTTGACTTCTTGAAAGGGTTTATCACACCGGACAAAAGTCCCATGTCATTGAACGGTAATCGAATAAAAATCAGACCAAAAAATCATTTATCTTATAATAATAAATATTAAAATTTTAGAACGAAATTGAAAATCTTCATCTCAATCCCATCACACTTTAAATTAGAATGAGATTAAATAATTCCAATAAAACTCAAAAAAAATTTGGGACATGACGAAACTTAACTGAATAGGGTCAGGGGATGGAATACCCACCCGTAATTCAAGTAAAGCGAGTTTTTGGGTTGACATTGACCCAAATTCGAGCAACCAAGAATAAAGGAAGGCATGTACAAAAATGCTCTCTCTTCAAGGAGGGAAGGATTATGTTTATGGTAAATCAGTGCAATATGGACCCAAAACGGAACAGAATCCATAATAAGAGGCAGGATGACAACCCCCACTATTTTTAGCATGAATGGTGATGACTTCGAATTGACTTATATATCCTCCTGAAGAATGACACTGTTTGACATCATACTTTTACAGCTACGAGGTCAATTTGGTAATTAGAAGCACCGTCTTGTCATCCTCTGATTTTCACACCTTGAAAGTCACAATGTGTTGGTTGTTGAGAAGAGATGATGCATCATCCTTAACACTAATATTTTCAGAATGAAACCATTCCTTTCTTTTTTGGCTTGGCTTGGCTCAACCAGAGTACAATTTAAAACTACATCTCTATGAATATCAAAAAGCTTTTCAAATAGAGAAATTCTAGGCGTCGAGGAAACCAGCGAGGAAATGAGCGAGGGGAGGGAGGTGGCGGGGTGGGGACTGTTCACCTCCTTCGAGATGTGTGTTATCTTTTTTTGTGCGCGCATCTCGAGGGATGTGAACGGTCCCCACCCCACCACCTCCCTCCCCTCGCTGGTTTCCTCGACACCTAGAATTACTCTTTCAAATATATATAGGTTGAGTAATTCTACAGGGTCTTGGTCCCCCTAGTTTGCTGCCTTGGGAGTACAAATACACTTTTGCCCCCCTCTTAAAAACCTTTTCTAAAAAGGTTGTTAAAGAAGGAGGGCAAAAGTGTATTTTTATCCCTCTCTTAAACACCTTTTCCAAAAAATGTTGTTAAAGAGGAGGGGCAAAAGTGTATTTTTACCCCCTCAGACAGCAACTTCGTTGGTTTTCAGGCCAGGAAGAATTTCGGATATAGGTTTGATTGTTTTATATAATTCCGCGACAGGTAAATGGATCCAGTCAGTCAAACAACATGTGCTGGTATTTACTATCTTCAAACATCTTTTTCCATGCAGTGTATATTGTGACATAAAAAATGACATGCAACTACCTATGTACAAGCAGTTACCGTGGTCCATGACATATAATTTTGGAATTCAACAAATTAAATTACCAAGCATTTCAAATATATAGAGCTTTAGGTTATTAAAACAATCAAGTTTTCGCAACAAACTATTTATAATCAAATCCATGTGTATTATTATACAAATATATCCCATTGCAGAAAACTCACATTGGATACCAATTTAAAAATATCTAGTTAGTGGTTGACCTTCTAAGGGATTAGGGGCTGCTGCCCCCCTCCCATCCTCTCAAATTTCAAAATATTGTTAGTATATATCTGGGGATGATACACATGGGCGGAGCCAGGATTGTAGATAAAGGGGGGGGGGGGGGCGGCAAACAGTACATAACTAATTATGAAAATACTAAAAAATTGGATTTTTACAATCATATTTTGCAATTAGGGTGACATGGCGTGAACGTGAAAAAATGATGATTAATTCAACCATACAAACAATATACATGACATGATTAATTCAATTGTAGCTAGCTAATTAAGAGCTTCCCTTTTTACTTGAAGAAAGCAGAAGCATGCATAGTGGTATAAGATGAGAGTTGGCGAGGAGCAGACCTCTGGCTTTCTTTCTGGCTTTGAGGTAGCAGGACGGTATAGTCCAAGTTCAAGGAGTAATAGCAGCAGTAGCTTGACTGGACTGGATGGATTCAAAGGAATTTGTCGAACAACAATTTTTTTTTTGGAATCCTCCTCCTGCTTTATCTGTCCGTCCGTCTCCAACAATATACAAACAACAACTTAACTGAATCGACCTACGACCATCGTGTTTTTCTAACCGCCCCAAACCCAACTGATTACTTTTAATTTTGAAAGATCAGAGATAAAGCAAAGCAGATCAGATCCCAACCCCCAATTAATCTAATGTGTTAACTAATCTTTTATCACTCTTACCACCATATGCTAGCTAAGTCAGAAATAATATAATCTTATTCTTTCTTTTCTTTATTTTTTTTAACAAAACAAAAGAAAACCAATGATGATGACAATGTAAAATTTCCTCGACCGGTCCCCAACCCAATTAAAATTTTTAATATGAATATAATCACATGGGAAGCAAACCCACCATGTATGGTACCTCTTTTCTGGTTTCTTTGTTGCTCTATGCGTGTGTAGGGGGTGAATGGATTAAAATGAGTTGGTAGGAATTAAGAGAGGGATAGAGAGATTAAAAAAAGAGAAAGAAAGAGAGAGAGGGTAGGAATTAAATAATAATAATATATATATATATATATATATATTAAAAAAATAGAGAGTTTGAGTGAGATTGGGATTTGTGAGGGTGGAGTTAAAAAAAAATGTTGTTTTAATTTTTAGTGGAGTTAGAAGTCAAAATTTCATAAAGAGGGGCAATTGACCTCCTTACCTAACACATGGATCTGCCCATGATGATACACCAAATCGTCCTCTAATCAAAACTGTATATGTGTCATAATAATCTCGTCAACAAGTCAAAGCGGGTTCGATTAATGCAGACTCAATTCAGTGAGGCCCAGGCAACAATAAGCCTATTGTTGGCAAATTCCATAAAGTTTGACCAGAATTGCAATGTGTCACTAAGCCCTCACGTCACACGTTCAAACCCAATACTCGTAAGTCCTGATAAAATAAGAGTAAACCCTGATAAGGCAAGTATCTAGAGGATCAACCCAAGACAGGCATGCCAGTAATACATCAGTTCCGACTACGAAACAAATATTAGAGTATGAGTCTGGCAAAGAAACTTCCTTGCATGGGCAACACTAAGAAAGGAAAACCTCTCACACAGGTCTATGAGCACAAGTCGTGTAGGAAAACTATCCCATATAGACAACTCACAAACAGTAAAGGATCTCTAGCAATATCTTTGTCCCTAAATTACGCCACCAAAGGCCTAGCCGAACAAGGACTCCGACACCATAAAAGAGACATAAGGTTGATGAACTGAAGGTATGCAACATAAAATCTAATTTACAACTTGAAGCCTCTCCTAAGACTTATCTAACTTAAGCATCGGAGTGTCATCGGCCGCCACACGATGGTCATTGGCTCACGTGTGCTACCTGTGCATGTCTAGGTAAGCAGCAAGGAAGGAGAGCGGGAATCAACTACATCATCTAGCTTTACAAAAAAATAATTATATAATGTCTAATAATAGTATGAAAATTGTTCATTTAATTATTTCTATTTTTTTTGGTGGTGTAGTGGCTAGAAGTTTATCGTTTTTATTGAACGACACAAGTTCGATCCTCTTGAATCATTTTTTTTATTGTTATTGACAATTACTATTCTTTATACATTCTTATGTTTATTGACAATTAAAGTTCTTTTTCATTGTTACTTGCCCCTATTTTTTTTTTATTTTCACGCAAACATTAAAAAAATGTTTAGTTTAATAAAAACTTATTTTCGGTCCTCATGAAACGTATGACTTCTTTATGACTATTGACAATTACTATTTCTATCATTGTGATATGCCCATAATTTTGTATTTTCATTGCAATTTTATATATAATTGCCAATATTAAAAAAAATGTTTATTCACAAGAGGTATAAAATCTTCAACAAAATATACATTTGAAATTATAATCTTAAATAATAACTATATAGTTCAATAAAATATATCCCATTAGCCAATTTATACAAAATTTGAGGCTTATAAAAACCATTTTTCTATGGAATTGTATTAGAATTTTATTATATTCGCAAATTTCATATTTTTTAGCTTCAAACTTAGATACTTATCTTAATTATTTTTGTGAGTTTAGTTATCTATTTTACTTATTACGTTCGTTTGCCTTTGCTAAGATTATCGATATTGTGACTTTATTTTAGCTTAAAATTGAACTACACTAAATACATTTTAACATATACAATGTATTTTTGATAGTTATTTTTTTTAATTAATTATTAGATCAGATAAAAAAACAAAATTTAACTCCACCATATATAACTACTATTTTCGACTAATAATTATTTGCCATTTGTCTCACCCCAATAAAAAATCTTGGGTCTGGTCATTGATGATAGTGTGTATACTGATACAAATATCCTACCATGTGGATGTTCTTGGTGTATTATATGGGGCGGTTTGATGATTGGGTTCATAGTTTTCATGATTGTATCGATCCCATAACATCAAAACCCAGACTAGAATCAGAGATTTCATCAAAGAAGACGAATATCTTGTCCCCTCGTCCAGCTTTATCATCTTATTACGGTTACAGCTCTAAATAAAATAAAAAACAACTCAGAAAACAAAAAAATCAATTCGATGCCCATAAACAATACAAGTTCTTCAATCAAAACCTGAGTGTACGGACAGTGGAGTGTGTTGGATTTTCCCTCCAAGTAAATAAAATAATAGTTTGACACTAAAGTATCGCATTACAAATATAAAAAAATAAAATAATTTTATAACAGAGACGTTACATCTCGGGACTCGGAGGAGAGGTACAGAGTAACAGTAACACTTGTTGCAGATTTGAGAGAGAGAGAGAGAGTGTGTGGATGGTCGTCTTGAGCTCACATCAAGATGTCATGTCATGTGACATCCATCCATCCATCCCACACGCACCGGAACGGAACGGAACGGAACGGAAAGGAACCAACCAAAGCTCTCTCTCACTCTCAAGCCAACCAAGCACGTCTGACGCGACGTGCTGACACCGTACGTCAGTTCTGGCGGGAAACCTGATCAGATTATCAGAATTCAGAGCCCCCACCACACCCACAGTTGTTCTTCTTCTTTTCTGCGAGAAGAGAGAGAAAAGAAAATACGATTGAAGAGTGAAAAAGAAATTCAAGAAAATATATGATAATAGTGAAAGCTTTGTTTGTGAAACAAAACTGTCACACGCTTCCTTGCTGTGCTGTGTGCGCCAGTTCTGCTACTGTGCACCACCATGCCACGCGACCCTCCATGCACGTGACATCTTTCTTCCACCTCCGTTCCGTTCCGTTCCGTTCCGTTTTTGTATGTAATGTAATGGTGTACGTGTTGAATCTTTTTAGAGAGAGAGAGAGAGAGTATTGCGGGAAAAGGGGAGGAAAGACAATGACAAGACGAGAAAGGGGGGAAGGTGGGTCGACCGACCGTGATTTCCATTTCTATTCTTTGGCAGGCTTTTTTATGTATGTCGCCCTATGGTTAATCTCATTGTGGGTGGTTTAGTACTCCCATCTCTTCTTTATGTTGAACTCTTCTCCTCTTTTCTCTTCTCTTCAACTTCTTTCCCTCCGTGTGTTGCTAGCTACTACACCTTTTGCTTGTGCTTGTTTACCTTGCCACAAAATAAGAGGGACCCAACAATTGCATTCTCCACAACAAGCCAACCATACCATACCATAGTCTTCCTTGCTTTTCCATTCCATCCCGCCAACATCACCAACCATTAATTTGCTTGCAAACTGTACAAGTAATTATTCAATCTTGTTTCGACTATGCCATGCACATATACTGAACCAACAAGCGTCACCAGTGATCCATCAGTAGTAAACTAGTACTCAGTACACATGGTTTTGCAGGTGTCCATTTTCATGAAAACTATATTTTTATTACATGCCCGTGCTTAATTATTTCTTTCCCTTTTCAGACATTTCACCACCTTGGACTCATCCACACTCTCTACAGTGAATTTCTTTCCCTCCAATATCATATGTGCTTTCAAGTTTTACTATATGCCATCAATGAATGCCTTTTTTTTTTTTTTTTTTTTCTGCCCGTGCTAAACATATTTCTTTTTTCTTGCAAGTATGTAGTAAACATATTTCAATTCTAAAGAACAAATTCTGAAAATGTTAAAATGAGAAATTGATTCAAATGATTAGAATCAAAGAATATCTGGCTGCATCTTTATTATGCTACCCTTTTATGAATGTATTAACATTTTTTTTGGGTGTATTAATCCAACTTTAAGCGCATCCATGATGGAGTGATGGGGGTAGGTTTAGGGCAAAACACAGGTTAGATGTGGCTTGGATACAAATGATTCGTATCAGAATGCAAATTAGTATACTGTATACATCAGCACCCTGATCCGGATCCCAATCAGGCTGAATCGGCCTCTTATAACTAAACTCTCAATTGATCAAACATGGACACAAATGCACTTAATCTAGAAAGCAAATGCCAAAAAGCATCAACTTTGTATTTCTCTAGCTAAAACGTTCTCAATTGAAGATTGTATATTTCTCTTTCATGAATTAGAGAACCCTAATTTCGACTGGTGTTGGTAAAAAAAAAAAAAAAAAAGTTCAAATGTATCTAGATCGGTACAATTTTTTGAAATCTACCCAATTTAATAGACAGCAAATTAATAAGTTAATGTTCGATAAAAAAATATAAAAAATGAAAAATAATATGACATTTACGGGATGTTTCCTCAACATTTGGAGGATTAGACGATACAATTACATCTCGAAGAGATTGAGATGCCATTAAGGATTTCAACTTGGAAGCATAGTTGGAACATTAACTTAGGGTTTAGGGTTTATGAGTAATGGCATTTTAGGTTTTCATTGAAAAAGAAAATAACAAAACAAAACTTGGCCTAAATCTCAGTACCCTTTTAGTCTAATGGTACTTAATCGTAGAAATCATTAGGCCATGTAGGATAAATATTGTAATTAAGCGCTCATTTCTAATCAATTTTCATCTAAAACGAATCCAGAACAAACAAAAGTGGCGCACATTAGTGATGATAAGAGTGATTCTACATGGCGAGGAAACGAGCGAGGGGAGGGAGGTGGCGGGGTGGGGATTGTTCACCCCCTTGGGATGCATGCCGTCGTTTTTTGTGCGCGCATCCCAAGCGGAGTGAACGGTCCCCACCACGCCACCTCCCTCCCCTCGCTGTTTTCCTCGCTCGTTTCCTCGCCATTTAGAATTTCTGGTGATAATAATCATGAATCTTACATTTTTTGCAAATTGACCTCCTGCCAAAATATTATGAAGTGGAGTGAAAACCACCCAAACTAAATAAATAACATTGGTTTTGATAATTTATAATTTGTAGGCTCATCTCAAACTGGGTCATTTCTTTTGTTTTTAATTCCATATTTTCTCTTTCCAGTTACAGTAAAAGTCCACCATGGTAGATGCTACCTGCAAAGCTCAAGGGACATACAAATATAGATTATACGTTTGAGTTGTGAAGTTTGATTTCTTGTTACAGCAGCTAAGGTAGGTGATATAATTAATGAGGAGCACTTAATTAAAAAGAATAGAAAAATTGGCTGATACTGAAACAGTTGTAATTGTTTGCAGGGATAGAGAGAGAGAGAGTGATGAGGTAGGTTTAGGTTTTGGAGTGCCCTGACTGACAATTCCACCACCATTGGTTTGGTTGAAGATCATGAAGTCAAGCCAAGAAGGATAAAAAGGTGCCTTCCTTTGTCTCTTAACTCTTCCCCACTTTCCATCATTGCCTTCTCTTCTCTTCTTTGTCTATTTCCCCCATATCCTTTTTCCTTTTTATTATCTCTTCCTCTCTTAAATTTGTGTAAATCACAAAAATTGAAAAAAAAAAAGAAAAAAGAAAGGTTTCTTTTGTGTGAAGGGGGAGTGGGAAACAAGGAGGGGTTGCTTGAATCTGGGGGTAAAGGCATTGCCCACAGGGGAAAGGGGGTGTCTCTCTTCTATCTTTTTTCTTCTTCTTAAGTAATGCTATCAATCAAAACTTCCATGTTTGGACTGACAAGTTTAAATGACTCCTCCACTAAAAACCAAATGCCTTTTAGTATCTGATATGGGGTGAGAGATTCTCCTTTGCAATCACTTCAAGTAACACTAATAATAGAGGAGGGAGAGCATGCCAATTTGATTGCTAAATAAAATAACATTCATCAAAGTTAAAAGCTCCTATGTCTTTCGAATTTTTTTTTCTTTCTTTCAACAATTCATTGTAAGAATCTAATCCATTACAAATCAAACAGATTTGTTTCTCCCTATTTACAAAAATTATGGCGTGTCAAGTGCAAATTTGTTTACCTAATTTTAAGTAGCTTGATAATATTAATGACCACTCATTTAGCATCTAGCTTATGTTCATTTAACCTACTTGGATGTTAAGATGAGTGGTGCATGCATTTCACAAATTTACTTTAGAGTCCAATTCGACAAATTAACATGTCATTTTATTTTCCCGTTTTTTAAGTGGGGACAATATTAGTACGAGAATTGGATGGTGTGGGCTGCCCTCAAGGTGGAACTTATACAAACCCCAAGTACGATAATTGTTGTTTTATTAAGGCTGTCTATGTCCCTT
Source organism: Berberis vulgaris (assembly GCA_963556465.1). Lineage (NCBI taxonomy): Eukaryota > Viridiplantae > Streptophyta > Magnoliopsida > Ranunculales > Berberidaceae > Berberis > Berberis vulgaris. The sequence continues at coordinate 69,062,714 of OY747134.1, read as the reverse complement.
GAGATGTTGTGCGCAACATCAGGTTGAATGATCGTTTAGCATTCATCACGTGATAATGGTGGAAGTGTCACGTTGGATCGAATAATCATATCTCCTATATTCTGAATAACCCTAGCGTGATTGATATTAGGTAGAGTCTCCAAGGGGGGAGCTAGGAGCTTCTCTTTGTGTGGATTAACCAATGCATTTTGCTTTTTCAAAAACCATGGACTTCAAATCCTAATATTATTCAAAAAGATAATTAAACGATGTTTACATTTTTTTTTGGAAAGCGAGCTGAGTTTTAAGGACCTCAAAACCTTTATACAAATGAAACAAAAGCAAAAACAAAAATAAAAAAAGAAACAAACTCTCACAAGAAAGAGAATTCTAATGAGAGTGAACATGGTTACTAGGCCTATAGAAATCTTCAACTAGCATCGGTCAAAGAAGAAACCTCTTGTTTTTTATTCCTGTCTCCTTTGTTAAGGAGGAAATGATTCAACCTTTGTATTTTTTGTTTGCTTTCTTAGCCCTAGACGATCTTCGAGAGCAGAGACTAAAATCTTTAGTGCAAGATTTTGAAAACAAATCGTTTGCAACCTCTTCACTAGAAGGATCTTGCTCATGTTCCTCATTACTACTCTGCTCATCTGTTGTGGTGTTCTCTTTGTCCTGAGTCGGTGTGTGTTCACTTGCCTCGACATTAGCACTATGCTCAAGCATTGGATTTATAAGAATCAATGGTTGTGGATTCGGCGTTATGGCATCACTCTGGTCATCATTTATGTTATGCTCTGCCACATTGGTAGCATCTATACTGGTCACATTTCCTGTTTTTCCTGTGATAGGCCCTTGACTCCCCTCTAAACTGGATGGAGTCTTCGACTTGAATGTATGTCTACCCTTGGCGATTGTCAACGATGTTTACATTTGCTTTTTTCATAAAAGAATTTTTTTTTTTTTTAAATGATGTCAAACTGGAAATGCATAAACGTATCCATGGATTACCTCTCCCCTTCTATACAAATTTATAGAAGAAATCCAGAATAATTAACCCATGATCACACTGAAAAGGGCCTGTGATCCAGAGTCATTCTTCTCATAATTTCAAAATGCTATTAGTAAATACAGGAATTCTAAATGTCGAGGAAGCCAGCGAGGGAGGGAGTGAGGGAAGGAGGGGACCATCCATCTCCCTCGGGATACGCGCATGAAAAATGACGGCACACATTCCGAGGGGGATGGACGGTCCCCTCCTTCCCTCTCTCCCTCCCTCGCTGATTTCCTCGTTGGCTTCCTCGACAGGTAGAAGCTTTCTAGTAAATATATCAATCAGAGAATATTGAGCTAAATTAGTAAACATCTTGACAGCCCATACTGCTATCATCTCCTGTATAAGGTATATAAACGTTTATCCACGCTGGAATTTGCTAAAATAATTGAGTGAAATGGTAAGAAACTAGGAAATGATCTTCAATAGACCAATTTGCAACTGATCACCAAACACCTCAAAATGAATTTTGTAAAAGAACTATTATAATTTACATTATAAACAGGGCCATTAGGAAGTGTAAAACTGATTCTATTAGTAAAGAAATCATCATCAATTTGTTCACAATCCTCTTTTCACTACACATGGAAGTTTAAAATGATTAAAAAACACACACACACACTTAATTTACGTTTTATCTGTTTCTGAAATTCACGCTATACGAATATATAGCCTTATTGCCGATGAATTTGCAATAATTATAATGATAATTAGTGATGAATGTAGTTGCATGCTGACTCAGAAAACTGTGTCACATGGCACAGTGGGGTGATTGATTCATGGCATGGTAGACCTGTTGAGATCTTGATGTTGGCAGGAAAGAAAAAAATTCAGCAGGAGCATCTCTCTGGTACGTACTGTTTTAGAAATAGCAGTTTAGGAACAGCAGCAGAGATGAGACCCACACCTTGGGCCATTCCATAAGGCTTTCCAAATTTTCATTTTTATTTTGTGGGGGGCTCCATCTCACCATAAACTCACAAAAGCCCCTCATCACTTTCAGTTTCAAGGGCAATTCTCTCATAGAGATTTGAAGGATAAAAGTCACATTTTTTTATTTATTTATTTATATTAAATTTAGTTGTTACATCAAATGGATCGGATAGTAATCTAGTTTTGTAAAATTTTGAATAAGAAATGCCTGAAAGCTTATTGGATAAATGGTGAAGCTAGATCTGAAACGCAATCCATTTGCAAGCCTAATTACTTAGAATTTTATTGGATCAAAAGTTTGAAATTCAAAAGATGAAAGATACTGTTTCCTTTCATTAAGCTTTTCAAATGCTCTCCGGCCAAAAACCATTGGATGTCATAAAGGGAACCTTCCATTGATAAGATTACTCATGGATAAAGTATCACCAACTTCATCAGTTATAATATGGTATGGATTGTATCATTGTACTTGACTTTGCAAGTTACAGTAATATCAATGAAATGTCTTAAAATATAATTAACAATTCTATACAATAGTAATGAGAAACAAATAAAAGTAGATGATTATGTTACCATTTCTTTGAAATCTTCCAAAAAACTGATCATTAGATAAATTTCTTAAAGAAAATAAAAAACTAATTCTGATTGGTTGGGTCCTAGCTTAATAAGCCCAGGCCAAAACCAGGAGGCTCTTTTGTGTTGGGTTCAGGATTATAAACTTGAACCATCAAAATAAGGATGAGAAATAGAATCAATTGGATCTATAACCTTTTTTTTTTTCTTTTTCTTTTTTCTAAACAATAAGCAGGGCGCATTCATTCAATTATCAGTCAAAGAATAATGAGCTAAGGAGCACTCAATAACTAGTACAAGTAAATTCATAAAGTTATCAACTATAATGTCAACCACAAATAAACCCAAAATTTAAACGTGTTAGGCACAAATTCAATCAAACATGGAACCTGTTGTACTATAAATGAACCTGTACAATTCTGATTACAAAAACTAATCAACACTGAATCTGAACCCTCAACATGGCAAAAACAACTAAAAATAAATTGCAAAGTTTGCACATGAAGCCATTGTAAGAGGTCAGGCATAATAATATGTAGTAGTGATTTGTGGATTACTATGGTACAGCAAGTGGAGGAAGTGGAACTCAGAGTTGGGGGCCCAAAACCTGAAGTTGGAGCAGAAAGTTTTTGTATGGGGGTGCAGCTCTGTCGTACATACAAAGAAAAGAAAAAGAGTGTCTTGGAAGCAATCAGCACCATAGACTTTGTGGTTCATAAATCAGAATCACAGGTAAGAATCCACACTTTTTCAGATTTATCCTTGTATGTGTAAGTGTAAGAGTTTACATTTCTGCAGTTGAATCATCCATTTCATAAAGACATATGTGAAAAGGTAAGTTTTGAAACTAGGCACAGACCACACAACATTTAAGTGCTAATAATCTAATTTTGATATTCGATATATATCTTCCTATAACTAGGTCACACAGATCACTGAAAAAACAACCAATCGTTGCGCAAGGCCAGAACCAAATCCACCACTTCTTACGACTAATGTTTTCTAACACTGTCAACTCGCTGTTTCATTGTGTTATGATCCTTGTTATGGACTTTCCCCTCCTGGACAGCTCGGGCTTTTGGGAGAGTTGGTTGGTTCATAACACATTGTTTCCACTAAAATCTCAAGGCTATTACAAAAGGACGCCTACCAAGTTTCAATCAGAATCGTGGTATAAATCTTTCTCTACAACTCATATGGACAATGGGGTAGTACTGTTTTATTAAAGTTCCATTAAAACTCGCCTTTATCCATTCAGATAATACTTATAGTTGTCTAATGTAGAAGTTTTCCAAACTCTAAGAAGCAAAGATGGTACACAGTATTTCGGGAAGAATGATAACCACAGCATGCGTAGAGATTTTTCATATCATTTTCAGACATTGCACACCTGGTATTTTTTTAAGCAAGCAGAAAGTCAGATTTGACTCTGCAATTGAGAAACTCAAAATTTGATGAATGACTGCACTTATATAGTTGTTCCTAATGCCATGCCTCCCAATATGGCTTCGGATTCCAAATGGTTTGAATCATTTAAACAAATTCACCCAACTCATGATCTGGATTTAGGTATTCAACGAAAAGAAAAATGCAGGAAGAGGTAGAACATTTGCAATAAAACATCACTAGTGAGGTAAGTTGGGGTTATTTGCATCTCACCAAATGTGAATTAATCCTTCAATAGGAGTTCAATGTAAGGCAGAGGAACTGAATCAGATTGTAAAAATTATTATTATATGATTCAGTATCATTAGGCTAAGCTAAAGGGGTTGTAACTGCCTCGAGTATTAAGTTGCGGTCATACTCTTTCATCTCTAACATAAATTGCTCACCTTCCTTCAAATGAGCGAAAACCTGGACAAATACAGAGATAAATGTTAAGGAACAATTGAAGATAGGGGAACTAATCTACCATGCAACATTCAGGAAGACTAAAGTTTTAAACAACAGATTCCTGATTCTGCTCTTAATGCACAACACAGTAGTGTTCCACTATGGCAGTTTCAAGATGTAATAGGCGTACACATGCCATATTGCTTGAACACTATAGAAAATTTGATTGTTGAATACGTATCAAGATGCCCTAAGTGTAATAAATTAAGGAAGAAACACAAAAAATTGTTTCCATACTCAAGGTGCACTAGAATCATTACTTGATCTGTGCTATATATGTTGATAGATTTCAACATTTTTAATGAGGTGTGTTGAGATTCAAGAAGATCAAAATACACAAATATATAAATTGTTGGGATATTTCATAGAGATGATATATAATAACTAGAGAGAGCACTAAACCAGACCATTCTGAAATTCCTAATCTCCATTTGGATCAACCGCCTCTGGCTATGCTACTGGATATACTACTAATGTTGGATAAAATCTTTAACCAATTGCAGAATCACAAACTGATTCAACTAGAGGAATAAACAACCAGGCCCAGCCCTGAGCAAATCCAAACAATTCGGCAAATCGGCTCCTGTCACAAATTCAACATTTAGGGCCGCTAGATATAGTCCAACTATATATTAAACGGGCCCCAAACTCTGTGCTTGTTGATCGAATGGCTAAATCGGGGCCACATATCTAAGCTCAAACTCGGCCTCCAAAATCTCAGGGCCGACCCGGCCTATAAAATACTGAACCAATACATAGGTCAGATCTTCGTTTCTACCACCAACTTTGGTGTCTTCTGATCTTGATGGAGAGCGGTCCATATAGACTTGGTGGGCATCGGAGAATAGACTCATTAATTTTTGTTCATTAACAAACTTACATAATTTAGTGAAGCATATTTGCGGGAATATGCATTTACCGAAACTAACTTGAAAAACAAAATCACAATCCTTGTATACAATACATTTGCCTTCTTTGTCATCTTAAGAAAGTACATGACAATTTAACAAGAAAAATTAGAACTTTAATTAATAATCATAGTCATTATTTGTAAAAAAAAACTATATATATAAATTTGTAGTATCAAATCTACAAGATTCCAAGGCATCCAAGAAATAGTTTCAAGACATCCATGCTGGGATGGAAATAGCTTGAAGACATCCATATTGTGATTGTTCACAAGTAAGACCTTCTCGCAATCAAATAGAGGTTACAAACAAGGATCGACAAGCAAAGAGAAGTTGCAAGTCATTGTTGCATTGTTGAACACCTATAGAAACCTCAAGCTATTAACAACAAGATTCCATGGACACTCCCAACAAGGCAGCCAGGAAATAGCTTGAAGACATTCACACTGTGATTGTTGGCAAGTAAGAACTTGTCGCAATCAAATAGTGGTTACAAACAAGGATCGACAAGCTAAGAGAAGTTGCAAGCCATTGTTGAACACCTATAGAAACCTTTCCAAACCAATGTTTAGAATATCATCTCCTCACCACAACACTGCACGAGCCTTCCAAAGAACCGACCAGCAAAAACATCGAAGTTGACTAACCCAATCAACGATGCCAATGTAAAATCCAAACTACGCGAATCACCTCCTATGCTTCAGATTCCCCTCCCAGCTCCTATTTTGCCAGTCCTCCGTGTCAAACGAGTATTGGCAATGACTAGTTCGATGTGAAGAACATGACTTTTCACGTTGAGACTGTTCATAACGAGTACAAGTCAGAGAATGACAACCTTTACTATAAACCTGATGTCCTGGAAATGATGAGTTGATGACAACCTTCCCTCAGTGAGAACTCCATTCTCCAGATCATACACCCGCTGAATAGAGAAAAAGGCAAAGGTAGACGTTATTTTGATGTTATTGGACGTATAAGTTTTGGACCACAGCATAGAACCAATGACCACTACAATATTTAGCAAAAAAGGGGAAACTTGAACTTGAGGTTGAGTTCTTTCCAACACCGGGATGTCTTCATAGAAATTGGACCCATGTATATGGAAGTATGCCCCTATTTACTGATAGAAAAATAAGATAAATGTAAGTGAAAGTCACACTTCTTGTTACTCTTAAATAATCAAATTACCATATTCACGAAAATTGGACTGTTAGTCAAAGGTGTGATGACTAAGTGGTTGAATAGTGGCGGATGGTATTACTAGGTCACAGGATCGAACCCAGCCGGCGGCATCTGGGGTGGAAAAAAAATAAACATGACGCCAACTTGACTCTCCTAATTTGGCATCAAAGGTAGACACTAACTCAAATCCCAGTTACCCATCTTGTCAAACCAATTTTGATTAAAAAAATAAATCGTAAAACCAACTTTGCCCCTTTCTTCTTCTTTCTCTATGCAGTTACCACTTGCAACCCATCACCTCGATCCCCGCCACAGCCGCCACCACCTGCACCACCTCCACCAAGAAGGAAACAAGGGACCTGGGGGGCTCCTGCGCTGGATGTGCTGGAGGGCGTCCTGTGCACCGTTGTGAACCGTTGGATGAAATCCAACGGCTAATATCGACGAAACTCAAAATCACATTTAAAGCAAAAGGTTTGGCAGGTTTTTAATATGTTACAGTCGTCGGATCAGATTCGACGGCTGAGATTTATGGATTGGAAAATCCATTTGCAAACAGAGAGAGAGGGTCTGCGTTTTGAAAAAAAAAAAAAAAAAACTTATTCTCGATCTAGATCTGAGGGAGAGGAAGAGGAAGAGGAAGAGAAAAAAAAACCTCCATCTCTGAAAATTATTGTCGAAATTAGGGAGAGGAAGAGGAAGAGAAAATTATGCAGAGACCTCCATCTGAGGGAGAGAAAGAGGAAGAGGAAGAGGAAGAGAAAATTATTGCTGAAAAACCTCCATCTCGACATCAACGGCGGAAGAAGAACTCGCATTGAACGAATAGTCTTTGAAGAAATTATGCAGAGACGTTTCGATTTCGTTCTTCAAAGAGTACGGTCTGATTCACCACCAAATCAATTCGTACAACGAGTTTGTGAAAAGTGGGATTCAGAGGCTGTTTGATTCGCTGGAGGAGGTCGTCATTCAGCCTGGTTACGATCCGTCGAAGAAGGGAGATGGTGATTGGAGGTACACTTCGATGAACTCGTTTAAATATTTGCATCCTAATAAAGTGTGCTTTATAAGTTGAAGAATCGTGGTCTGCTGAATTTCGCCATTGTGTTGAAGACCATATGTGATGGAGTTAAAAAATTTGATAATCCATGAGTGTTTGTTAAAGTGCAAATTTGTGTCTCTTGATTTCTTTTTTTATACGTTTTGATTATGATTATAGTGGCGTAGCTCCAATTCTGTGAAATTAGTCACTCTTCTAGGATGAAGGTTGAAATGACAGTTCAGGTGATTTTGTTTCATTTGCTTATTATTCATTTCTGGGTTCAGATTTTTGTAACTTAATTTTGATTTATAATCTGTTTGTTGCTGAATCAAACTCATTAACCAACTCAAATCAACCCCGCAAACATGATGAACTCGTTAAGATATTTTATCCTAATAAAGTGTTTTTACAAGTTGAAGAATCATGGTCTGTGTGATGGAGTTAGAAAGTTTGATAATGGATAAGTGTTATAGTGACGAAGCTCCAATTGCTTGATATTGTATTGAAAATGAGTTATTATTGGATTATTTGATTGATCAGGTGTATACTCAAAAGCTCACGAAAATTGACAAATTCAAAACGAGCAAAGAAGAGTAAATCAAGAAGGAAGTAATATTTGAAGAAACTAAAAGTGTCAATTTTGGTCGAATTCCGGTAATGGTCAGTTCAAATCTATGCTGGACAAATGTATGTCAAAAGGGTGATTGTGAATTCGACCAAGGGGGATATTTTTTGGTCAAGGGTGCAGAGAAGGTGAATTTTAAATCCCCCTGTATTTATCATGTTCTTGTAAAAATTGTTTCTCATGTTTACTTTTCTTTGTTTCTAGATTGTATAGCAATCAAGTGTATGCATGCAGTCATGAAGATCTCTGGAATTGTATAGCAATCAAGTGTATGCATGCAGTCATGGGCTCCAAGTATTAACTTGTTTCTCCACAATGGTGGAATGCCTGCATTACAAATACAGAATTGTGAAGATCTCTGGAATTGCTTAAACTCCTAGCTACCATTAATGAAGCTTATGAGAATTGTGAGGGTTTCCGTAGGGAAGGAAGAGCTCTGGAAATGGTTGATGAAGAAATTAGAAAATCCAAATTCCCTCCAACTGAAACTGTCAAAGACTGCCTGGACAACTACCTATTTCCATCTCTTTGTGGGCATAAACAAAAGGCATTGTTTCTTGGATACATGGTCAACTACCTAGTGATTCTTTTACTTGTTATTTTGAAGCTTTTGAGTGAATGATATGTGAGGTTCTATTTTGTAGTTTTATTTTGTAATGTACATGAACAGATGTTGTAATGAATTTCTATTATGTAATGGGATTATGGATGAATCAATACACATTTTTTTATGGTTTGGTTTTCTTTTGTAACAGTATTTGCAGATTGCTCTTTTATTACAGTATTTGCAGTATTACAGATTGCTCTTTTATGGCATTTTTTACAGATTGCTCTTTACAGATTTGCTCTTTATGCTCTTTATGGCATTTTGTATTGAAAGATTATTTATGGCATTTTGTATTGAAAGATTATTTATGGCATTGACTGTATTGAAATATTACACCAATAGCTTAGTATTTGGCTGATTGGCTATTGGCTATTGGCTTAGTATTTACAGTATATACAGATTGCTCTTTATTTTGCAGATTCTTTATAACATTTTTTTTTTACAGATTACAGTATTTGCAGATTCTTTATGGCATTTTTTTTACAGATTACAGGAATTGCAGAATTTGTTTATTAGCAGATTCTTTATGGCAATTTTTTTACAGATTACAGTATTTGCAGATTCTTTATGGCATTTTTTTTTACAGATTACAGGAATTGCAGATTTTTTTTATTAGCAGATTCTTTATGGCAATTTTTTTTACAGATTACAGTATTTGCAGATTCTTTATGGCATTTTTTTGTGCACAACCCATGATATGTATCTGGCCATCCTGTAGCTAAAACATTTCCTATCGCAGCATCTTGGTCAGTGAAGATGGTACGTGGTCTCTTACCACCATGTGCCTTCACAAAAGTTTCAAAAAGCCACAGAAATGACTCAATGGTCTCATCGTACAAAAGTGTTGCACCAAGAATCACAATTTTTCTATGATTAAAAATCCAGTGAACACTCCCAAAGGTCTGAACTCTCTATTAGTGCCAAAAGTGGTATCAAACGTTACCACATCACCAAAGTCCGCATAATCTGCAAGCATTTTAGAATTTGCCCAAAATATATTGGTAACTAAATCATCACTATCAAGCTGAAATGAATAATAAAATGAGGCATTTTTTGAGTTTTGTTGCTCAAAATATCGGAGAATACCTCCAAGCTCTCCATTGACCATCTCTTTTTGTCTCATTGATCTTAGGTAAGTTTTTTGATCTTCTAATAGAAACTCAAGATTACTTCTACCCCCTGCTTCCCTACTCAACAATTCTTGTGTAGCCTTAGGAGTAATACCTGAGTCAGAAGCCAATTCAATCGCTAAGGCTTGTGATATGTTTACCTCCCTATGCGACCTTAGCATATGGGTTGTTTCATTGGGCTTCAAATCATGATTGTGCGTAGTCATAAATTCTTTGACTCTGTATTTGCCAGTCACTCTATCCAAACCCAGTTTGAACATTACTTTGCAGCCAGTTCTAACATCCCATCTTTGTTGAGTGACAACACCTTTTTGTGGGTGTTTTTCTTTCTTGAGACCATGCTTACAACAAACATACACTGCATTGATAATTAACTTATCTATTCTATTCTTATTCGAGTACTCCTTCCTAACTCCAAAGCCCATTTTTTTCCCATAATTTTTCCAGTACTCCCAACCACATTCTAATGAATCAAACATCATGCCCACACTCGGATCATCAACATCCATAGCATCCATGCCAACTAACACAAATATTCCGCACAAAAACAAAAAATATATATTCAATTTTCAAGTAGCTACATTGTTAAGAATAATCAACTATATAAAGTTTGAATGCAATATATAACTATATAAACTCCACCTCCAATATTATGTCCTCCTTCATTAAGTTTTCATCCATGACACACAAAAATTAACAATTTGATATTCACAATCTAACATAACTAATTTCCATCAACCTCATTAGATATTCACAATTTGACATGAAAGGTAACACTGAAATTAACAAAACAACTAAAATCGAGTTTGAGGTGAAGATTCGGTGAAGAGATGACCTTATGACCCAATGGAAATTGGACCCGGGGGGGGGGGGGGGGGGGATCCTGCGCGGGGTGTGCTGGAGGGCGTTTTCCGACTCTCTTCTTCTTCTTCACGCTCTGTTTCCCGCCCAGTTATCTTTGTTTCCCTCTCTGTCTTTGCAAAACAAAACTCCCTCTCTGTCTGTTTTCCAAGTCATAAATCTCAGCCGTCGGATCTTGTAATAGATTCAAAAATTGCCAAAATATTTAATTAAAACTTCATTTGAATTCCTTTAATATGAGCCGGATCACACGTGTGCAAACCCCTCTCTCTCTGTTTTGAAATGTTACCTTTAATTAAATATTCATTTGTAATCACGTGGGCAAACCCCCTCTCTCTGTTTTCAAATGTTACCTTCCAAGCCATAATCTCAGCCGTCGAATCAGATCCGACGACTGTAATATATTCAAAACCTGCCACCATTTTCAACATAATGTGATTTTGAGTTCCGTCGATATTAGCCGTTGGATTTCATCCAACGGTGCGCAGGACGCCCTCCAGCACACCACGCGCAGGAGCCCCCCCGGGTCCGGAAACAAGGTACCTAGTTAACAACAATTCTAAATGTCGAGGAAACTGGCGAGGGAGCCTCCCTCGCACGTGCACGAGCCTTGTAAAAAAAAAAAAAAAGGGAAATCGAATTTGGGGGAAATAAGAGGGAGGGAACGGTCTCCCTCTCCCTAAATCCATCTCCACAGAGAAGAGAAACTCGACTGAAGCTAAGACCGAAATCAACAAGAAGCTTCTCCTACCCAAATCACCCTCTCCCCAAACGAAACTCGACCAAAGCTCGACAAAGAGGGAGAGAACAGTCTCCCTCTCCCCAAATCCATCTCAACACAGAGAAGAAACCGAAGCTCTCCCCAAACACAGAAAAGACCGAAGCTCTCCCCAAACCAGACTCGACACAGAGAAGAGAAGAGAAGAGAAGCTCGAAGCTCCATCGCCACTCTCTCCCAAAAGGTAAAGCTGCTACCTTCTTTTTAGTTTAATTTCCCTCTCATTTTCTCTCTTTCTCTCTCTGACGAAGCAATGCTTTGGCGGTTTTAGGTTTTTGGTTTCGGAGAACATTTTCTAATCAGCTCTCGAGATCTGCTTTTCATCGCTCGGTCGCAGAGGTAAGATTTCGATTTCTCTCTCTGATCTTCTCTTCGTTTCATCTTCATCTGTTTTGTTTTGAACTGTTGAGAAACCCCTTTAGAGGATTTGCTATGTATCGAAGTCATCTAGATCCAGTCGGATAATTTCTGTTATGTGTATATTGTTATTAATCTTGTTTATTATTTATTTTTGCAGCCACCAGGTTCAAGCAACGAGATGGAGTATACAAACTATAGGTTATGATCAGGTTGGTTAATCTTGTTTATATTTCCTGTCTTGCTTATAAAAAAAAAGTTTGTTTCATTAACTTACTGTCCATGCTTAAGATGGACTTAGTTTCATTAACTTACTATCCACTGCCACTACTTATACTATTACTATTCTGTGATCTAGTGTATAGTGGGTGAGGGTAAGGAAAATGAGGAGATCAAGTTGCTTAAGGTTTAGTGCAATTATGGGGTAAATAATTTTTTGATGAAATTGTATGTAAGTTTGTTGTTGTGATATTGAGCAAGTTTTTGAGTTTCAAATAGGATTGTGATATTGAGCAAATTCAAAATTGGAGACCCCATTTTGGGTTAAGAAGTAGGAGTCTTAGTGATCTAGTGCTTGCAATGGAGACCCCATTTTGCAGATTCTTCAGTTTTGTAGTATGAATTTTGGTCTACATTTCTTTAGTTATATCACATTCAGGTTTGATCATATTCTTATTCTTCATGTCTGACTTGCTAAGATTTGAACCCTAGAGTTTAAGGTCAGCAACTTGGCAAGATTTGAACCCTAAAATTTAGTTTATATATATATGAAATGAAATGAAAGCACTGTTTTGGAAGCTTGTGATATGTATAATTCAAGTTGAAACTTCTGGTGAAAAAACACAAAGATCAGTTGGGAAGAAATCAAGGCATTGTTCCTTTGCAGATCTAATAGAGTTAGCACAAAGCAAAGATTGAAAAAAATTATTGAGAAACTCAAAGATCAGTTGAAACTTTTTATTAATGTTACTCTGTCAGTAGATGAAGTGATGTGGTGTTGGTGCCATGAAATGTGATATACTGGTAGGTTGTAACATTTGTGCTTCATTCAATCATATGTTTTGGCAGATACTACCCAATGGGTGCCTTGTTGTCAAGTTTCCTGGGAGCTTGGCTTTAAGAGATGCTTGTACTAACTTCTTGGCAGACCCAGCTGAAGTTAAAGCAATGAAGTTTGGTTTGTTTACTGCAATGAAGTTTGGTTTGTTTGTTGGAAAGAGCATAGGAAGATTGAGGAAGAAGAAAGGCCTGGTTTTCTCAGTCCAAGGTGATGGGCAACATCATGATGGTCAGACTAGTGGCAAATGGCTTCAGAATCCTGTCACAAATATGCTTTTTTGTATCCATGCTTAAGGGCATTGTTTATAGATCTAATGATCAATGTGTATACATGTTTATATAGTGACTGCTACTATAATGCACTCTGTAAATATTCTTTTTTATCAACTCTGAAGAATTTATGATATGCACTGGAGTTTCTCTTTATGATATGCACTGGACTTTATGACAGTGCTCCGAGTGAAAACCTGTGAAATAGTATAGGAAGGTCGAAGCCATTACATTGTTTAATGTTTAAAGGCAAAGAAAGTTGTGATAGTCACCAATCAGGTTTTCATCTCCCCATCACTCCACAGGTACAATAGCATTTGTCTTCCAATTTTCTCTCGTTTTGGGTATCTAATTCACTTTTTATGGTTTGGGTTCAATCTGAAATTTTGTTTAATAGAGCTCATCTTGTCTTACAAACAGAATCAGATATATATAAGGTTTTATAATGAATAATATGGTTGATCCAAAGTATTAGAAATTTGAGCTGTAGGCTTTGCCATGAGCTGAAATTTTGATAAAATTTGTACTTGTAGGTGTCTGATCATTAGATCATTAACAAGTTGTATAGAGTTTTATTAGTTGGGGTTGCCAATTGATATGAGGGATTAACATGTTTAGGAGAGCACCCATTCGACATGACCTGAACCGCAGATAATATGGAACTCTATACACACTAAAGAACAATATGAAACACAAATTTGATTGGATTACGAAATATATTCACATAATACATATTTATGTACATATTACATTACACATCATTCGCTCAAGAGCTTAAGAATAAATAGTACAACTAAGATAATAATTACTATTATTAAAGTGTTGATTAAGTCCCTCGTAAAAGCCCAAGGATAGTTTTTTTTTTGGGAAGGTGAGCAGGGTTTTTATAGGATCCCAGAACTCATTAAAGACCAGAACTGGTCAACACACCATAAACTAATAAAGATGCCGCAAGCTGGGTTCGAACCCATGATCAAGTGGTACCATCCGCCAAGCCCAAGGATCGTTGTTCCCTTGGGTGTCATTTCTTTGATCATTGACTGGACCAGCTTGATCGTAAAAAACACGATCGTTAACTTTGACATCTTCATTGTTGTTGAATTCCTCCCGATCTTTTCTCGCCGCTTCTGAGCGAACTTACAACTCATATGATTCTTCAGCTTCAGCGACTGACATAAACCCCTTGTACAAAGCACCGTTATACCCTGATACCGCAGATAAACATCCCGGCCATTTCAGGTATACTCCGGGTTTACGACCACAATACACAACCTATGCTCTAAATGCCATTCCTGCATTTAAAAAAAAAAATCAGAAAAGCAATGCAAGGCAACAAATAAGGAATATTTTTTTTGAAAATTCTCAGAAAAAACAAAGCAACAAAGAAGGATGTTCATTTACTAACTAGAATTCAGAAACCCAGTGCACCAGAAATTTCAAAGAGCAAGAACGTGCCCAGGACCATCCATGCGCACGTGCCTAGGAGGGTCCAGGCATGCCACCAGGCGACCAAACCAGACCGGCTAGAAGCTCTCTTCTTATCCAAAGAAAATAAAATCAAATGCCACCAATTCAAACCCTAGATAACAACATATAATCTTACAAAACATTAAAACAAGATGTATTTCTAGAAATGGTTGATCCCTCGATAGCAATATTTTGCAACATTCATAGAAGCATATTTTACCACTTTGAAATTGAGCTCCACTGAGCTCAGAAAGCAAATAACAAATACGAAGATGAGGAAAAAAGATATGATTTTTGGGTTGTTTGTGTTCCCCATTCAGTGGAACTTACATCAAGCAAAACTACATAAATCCCACCTCTGTTGTAGCTTGCATATAATCGATAAAAAATGTAGGGAAATGATGGTGAATATGAGAACAGTGAAGCAGAGGTATCTTATAGTATCGCATCTTACTATGTTAAATGATTCGAGACAGGATTCTTACTGTAACATGTACATTTTGATTTTCATCATGTCATTGCTTACCTACAGAGTGAATTGTTTTCCTGAGCCAAGAAACTGGTAATGCAAAAAATTATTCATCTAGAGTTGATGATTGATTAATCAGAATAGCATAATTTAAAGCAATGTCCGTGTCCATACATCCTTGGCCCCTGATATTTTTGAGTCATAATAGAATTACTTTGAAATCGTTTCTTCATCTTCCATTCCATACTTTCTCTTTCCACCCCTCCCCTTTGCATTTTAACCCACTTAGATCTTTTTTTAATGAATAGGTTTTATGTCATGTTCTTGGTTCTAAAACCTATTTTCTCACGGAATTTGAAATACTACATTCATTGACCATAAGAATTTAATGATCACAAAAAATAGAGACAAACGAATGTGACAATTCAACAAGTATCATTCCTTAGAATTTTATATTTAATAAGAAAAATGACTCAGACTTGTGTAACAGTTTCAGTGTAACATTTTCAATGACATTAATCCTTACTGTATTTTTTAACCAAAAAAATAAGAAAGCCCAATAGTCTAAACATATAACTAAATGTGTGGACCAGATTTATTGGTCGGAATTTAGAAACCATCCATAAGTCACTTTCCTAAGAGGTTAGGCGTAATTGTCTAGAAGTCTGGAATTGACGCCCAGAAGCTAGAAGTTACTTAACTAACTTTGAGCTCCATGAAGAGTGTGAAACAAAGTGCGTATGGAAAGTGAGGGTTACAATGTTCCCACCAAATGTTAAACTTATATCTACATGGTAGAGAATTTTTTTTGGATGGGCGAGCAAGGTTTTTATTGGATCCCATAAAAACGCTTTTGACAGGTTCAAATCCTAGATTTGTGATACCATCCGCCACAAGTTTGCCAGTTGAACTAGCACTCAGTTGAAAAAAAAACATATTTCTTCGAAAGGCGAGCAAAGTTTTTGGTTGGATCTCAGAACGATTAAATACCTTCGGCAGAGTTCAAATAGTGGACTTGTAATACCAACCGAGTTGCGACCATACAATGGGCTTTCAATGGGAGTTTTATAATCTTTGGGTTTGCATGATCCAAGGGCGTTTTGCGGGATGGCAATGCCCTTAGCAGGGACACGCTCGTGGGTCATGAGGGTGGCACCTAGTGGGGCACGACTCAAGGCAACATCTCTACAACAGTTTTGAAATTTTCTTACTCGTGCTCCTCAAAATATAAATAGTTTCTTATTTGGACATGTTTAATTGGTAGATTAGGATAATACAAATGTTATATTTATAGCCTTATGTGACATTGTAAATTCTCTCAATAAGCAATTAAAATAACCTTATATTTATAGCCTTGTTTTGCATTGAAAAATTGTTCTTGAAAGATTATAAGATTTGTTCTAATAACATCATAGCAAGAGTTAGAAAACTTTGATTGTTTTCTTGTTTTACTTAATTTTGCATATACTTTGAGTTCTTGCCTATAAATTCTCTCAATAAGCAAGTAAAATAACCTTAACTCTTTAAAAAACATAAAGAGTTAGCAAGGACAAGAAAATATCAGAAGATCAAACCAGCAATCTTCATTTGTTTCAACCAAAACTACATAGAAATACACTATTAGAATCCTAATAAATAAAAGGAATTAAAACTTTTTTTTAAATTGATTCAAAAGATAGTAAATAGGATATGCATTTGCAATATTTGAGAATAATTAAAAAGAAATTATAATATTAGAAGTGCAATGATCTAGGACAACGTATATTATATCCTTGACGTCCCTTGACAAATTGAGAAAATAATATATCATAACCAAATACAACAAACAAATATTGAAATAAATTATAAAATGGTAAAGGAAATTGCATTTACAATTTTTTTATGGAATACTTGGAAAAGAAATTAAAAAAATTAAAAGGGCAATGATTTTGGAAAATATAATAGCTCAACAAATTTAGAAAACAAACAATATAAATAGGCAAAACCCAAAGACAAATACCAAACAAAACTTGAGACTAAAGTTCAGAAAGGTTTTGTTGTACTGAAGAAGGTTTTGTACAAGAGGAAGAAAGTTTCGTAAAAGATGAAGAGTTCCGACTTTTTACAAGAAGGAAACACGTTCCCCAATCCACTGTAAGCGATTTCTATATTATTCATGTTCATTATCGCATGTTCATTATCGTAGTTCAAATTTTCATTTAGAAAATATTTAGAAAACATTTTTCCACCTTTTTAATGT
The DNA here is from genome assembly GCA_963556465.1 of Berberis vulgaris. Lineage (NCBI taxonomy): Eukaryota > Viridiplantae > Streptophyta > Magnoliopsida > Ranunculales > Berberidaceae > Berberis > Berberis vulgaris. The sequence continues at coordinate 69,045,288 of OY747134.1, read as the reverse complement.
AGTTTTCTCTAACATTTTGATCCCTGGTTATATGTGTCATTTTCAAAAGAAAATCTTGCATCGAAGCCATCAAACACCCGGACACCCAAAATACATATTGGATAGACCAACGGACACTCCATGGTTATCAATTTTTTTCGCATATCCTTCAAAAGTTTTACTTTAAAATTGTTGAGCTTATTTGGGCTAGTTGTATATATCTAACTGATGTGTTCAGATCTGTCCTTGCTGATCATGCTAATCTCGAGCCTGCGAAAATGAGCAGTAGTTAGCCAGGGACCACCATTATGGCGGCCAAAGGCACTCCTATACTTAAGGCAGATATCGATGCAAGGAAGAGTGAAGACAGAAAATAAATAGCAATATGTGCGTACCTTTCTCCTTCCCTTTTCTCATCTTAAGTAGCGAGAGCTCTCTTCACAATTGTCCCTGTCATTGAGGGCGTGATGGAGGGAGAAGATTTTGCCTAAGATCTTACCTTGCATGACTGAGTCTATTCGACACTTGGTTCTGCTTAGGACCCAATACTTGATTGTGCTAAGTTGATTTCATGCAAGTGGATATCGAGCCTGTGATAGCTCTGAGATTTATGTTTGGGACTTATTGTCCTGGGACAAGCCCCAAGGCCTATGCCTCTTGGGATTGGGCACCTGATTTATGGGCTGAAGAGCAGCTTATGCATGGGTCTGCTTGAGACCACGCTAAAGCCTTTCTCATGTTAAGGTTAGCCCACACCACATGTACGATTATGATTGAGTGACTATTCGATGTCTCATCAGCTACTCCCCCTAGTTAGTGGGTTTAGCATTGGGCCACTAACTGTCTGTGCGTAGCGGTCTAGGCAAGGTCATGATGATATATTTTGGTGCCAGTTCGGCTTCCGTGTTGCAGTTATTGCTTGTGCAACGGCTTGATAATTGTTTCCCCTGCAAGTCAAGTCTATATAGACCTTCTTTGAGGGAGTCTGGCCTTTTTCCTTGCCTGAGTTCATGTTTACTTGCCAAGAATTCTCTTCAGTCGTATCAAATGGAAACTACTTTCCGATCATGACTACTCGATTCTCATCTGACCGTCTTGTGGCTTATACTGATTTTTTGGAACATTACTTACGTTGGAGAGGGGTCTCGCAGACCTTCGCAGCCGGTATGGAATCCCTGGTGCTTTGAGGTTGACGTCTTTAGGCGATGGGGAGTCTTTGATAACTCCAAAGGAGGGGTACATAGCTCTGTATAAGGCCATGTTTAGAGTGGGCATGCGCTTCCCTGTTCCTGAAATTATTTGCAATTCCTGTCATTCCATGGTATCACTCCAGGCCAGATGACACCAAATGGGTGGAGGTTTGTGACTGCCACCTTGGCCAGGGCGAAGGCTGTTGGGCTCCACCTAACGCCTAGGTTGATTCATTTCATGGCTCTTATCAAGACGAGCAACCATGGTACCTGCTGGGTGGGGGTCCCCTTGTTTTAGCGAGCATTCAGAGGACACGAAGAATTGGCAACGATACCGCTTCTTTGCTTTTGTGTGGTCTGGACACTTTGACCACGAGAATCGGTTGGTCTATCACAACTTCAGGAATGTCAGTAAGTCCCCTGAATTTTCTTGCTTGATGCTTTTAGCATGACGATTATTGTATGTTTGACGTGCCACCTGTTTTCTCAGGGAGGCACGACGCTATCGCTCGCTCTCATGAGGAGGAGAAGGCCAATGCTGACTTTCTTTCCCTACCGCTCATGCCCCTTTTGGATGCTCTCAACTCTGCATTTATCGAGAGTAGTGGTATGTTCTCCGACAAGGTCGGCAGGGTGGGCAGGGCACTGGCTGCTCAGATTGACTCTTCTGGTATGCAGGCGTCTGGGGCACAAAATAAGATAGTTGATAGAGAAACCAGTATGTCTACGAGGAAGGCAGTAGAGGAGTTGGTTTCCCCTTCTCGTAAGCCCAAGCTGCCTTGTCTGCTTTGTTGTCTATCGCGAAGAGGGAGTTTGTCGAGTATTCTCAATCAGTGGTACCTTACCGTGCTTTTGAGGATGTAGTGCCTGAGCTCGACAGTCTACCTCCGTGCTCTCTTGTCTCGAGGTCTTCCTTCAAGGGGGGAGCACCTTAGCATTGTTGAGGTGGAGGACCCCAGCAGCTCGAGCGCGTCAATGCTCACCTTCTTGAGGCCACTGTGAGGCTTTCTATTAGTGTTGACTCAGGTCTGGAACCACGTGCTTTAAGGGGCATTGCTCGTATCCCGTTGGCAGTTCCGAGCACCTTAAATAAGTCATTTAAAGGATCTTGCTTGCGGCGTGTCTGAATTGTCGCCTAGCCTGGATTCTCAGGTTCGCTCCGCTTTCTTGCTGCCTGCTACCGGCAAAGGGACGGGAGTCGAGGAATTTCCTCCTTCGAAGGTTGTGTTGCGAGAGGGGGTGCGGGACTTATCCCTGACCCCAAGGTTTTCCATTTCGGTGCTCTCGCCAGCTTTTACGGTCTGGGCGCCATTCTCCTCGATTCTGATGGTCGACATATGTGATGACACCATGAGGTTGACTAGAGGAGCGGCTCCATGCAACTCCTGAGGAGGTCGTTTTCCCATCTGGTTGATCGTCCACCGTTGGAGGAGATATCCGCAGGGGACCATCTCAATCAGGGGTTGAAGTAGCTCATGCAGGTGAGTAAATACTTGTCCTAGCTACTTAACTACATTTTTCATTTGTAATCATACCCCTTGGTTTCTGATCAGGTAATGACCCATTTGACCTATGCTAGGATGTTGGGTATTGAAGTGGACTCTGCGCGGGACAGAGTTTATGCCATGGAGAGGTCGTTTGTTGAGCAATAGTTGCACGCCTTTATGAAGTGGACTCACTGGGCTAGCAGTTGTCTGTTCGTCGCAGCTTGGAGGCTCAGCTGCGGGAGGCCCACGAGAACCTGGACAAGGGTCTGGCTTCTCAGGTTGACTTAGAGGTCCGGCTGAAAGGAGTGCAAGAGAGTTTGGATAAGGCCCTGGCTGCCCGGACCGATCTAATGACCAAGCTCGAGGGAGTTCGGGGGTATCGAGACTGATTGGTAGTTGAGTAGATGGAGGTTGTTGACCGTTTGGCATCTTCCCAGAAGTCTGCTGTTGAAATCCAAAGTGCTCTGAATTATGAACGCACTAAGATTTCTCGACAGAAGGAACTCGATGACGTTGTTCTGCTGCAAGTGTCTCAGCTTACTTAGGAACGAGACTGCAAGCGGCGAGCCGAGTTGCGGCTAAGTACAAGTTAGCGGATTGCGAAAATGGCTTGTCTAGAGTGCATGAAGAGTTGTCTGGCTTGAAGGCTCAATGGGAGGTCAAGGATAATGAACTCCTTCACGCCGTTGAGATTACTGATTTCAGCAAAGTCATTGCTGGCGGGCTGGATTTGCTGAACTACATTGCGCAAGATCACGAGGCAGGTTGCCTTTGCCCACTTCGAGGAGGAAGATGATTTCTCTTCTTCCCCGAAGGGTGGCCCTAATGCCGATGCACCTGTCGTACAGATGACCTCCGATCATGTTGTTTCGGAGCCTGCTGCCAACCCTGAGGTCGTTCTAGATTCTGAGTTACAGGAGGATGTTCCTGACTCTTCCCCCATTGTATGAGCAGTTTTGTAATGAAAACAAAATTCATTAATGAGAAAATTTTTATTTTCCTTTTTGTCTTTGATTGTAGCTGTCGTACTTGCATATTTGCCATTTCCAACTCTTGCTTAGATTAGGCTGAGTAAACTAGACTGAGTGGATGAGTGTATCTACCCCCACCTGAAGTAGGGCTTTAATATGGACTGGAGCCCTTTCTTGGCTTGTCTGAACTCATATTCTGGACTGGAGCCATTTCTTGGCTTGTCCGAGCTCATAATCTGTCAACAGTAATAACTTAATCTTCTATGAGAGTCACCTTTGTTTGTCCAGGTTGTGTTCCCTTAGTGACGTAATTATTGTCTCCCTTAGTAGTTGGGCATGGGCATGAGTTGTCTTCGCTTCGAAGACTGGACTTCCTTGCTAGGCTTTGACCCTGTGTAGTGGTTTGGTTGCTTGAGAAACCATAGGCTGAAATTCGGTACCGTATATCTGGAGTTTTTTCAGTCTTGAGGAGGACTCTGAATTGAAGGTGGTTTCTGCTGCCTTTCTAGTCTGGGCTCCCATAATACGCCCCACTCCCGAACGCTAGTTAAGTTGTCGAGGAGTCGTCTTTGCCCAAACGGGAAGAAGTTGTCCCTGCTTGGTTGCGGAGGGACCTTCTTTGCCCGAACGGGCTGAGTTCCCGTGCACATCTGACTTGGTTCTTTAGAGAACTTGATCTGGGAAGAAGTTTTCTATGCTTTTCTGGGCTGGATATCATAATATACCTCAATCCTGAACAAGAGTTGGGCTTGCTGAGGAACTGACTTTGCTTGAACAAGCTGGGTTCCTGTGTATGTCTTGCTCAATCCTTGAGAGGATTTGAGCTGGGGAGAGGTCATCTCTTCACCCGTCTACGATAGACTTCATAATATGCCTCAATCCTAAACAGGAGTTGGACTACTCAAAAACCGACTTTGCCCGAACGGGCCAGTTTCTTGTGAATATATGGCTCAGTCCTTGAGAGGATCTGAGCTGGGAAGAAATCGTCTTCACCTGTCTGGGCTAGATTTCATAAGATGCCTCAACCCTGAACAGGAGTTGGGTTTGCTGAGGTACCGACTTTGCCCGAACGGGATGGGTTCCTGTGTAACGGACTAGGTCACTTAATGAGCGAGCCATCAGTATCCTAAACAAGATTAGACACGGTCTCTTTGGGCCACCTTGGTCCCTAAGATTGTATTATCCTGGTGCACCGAGTCGTCAATAGACTGGACTTGGTCCTCCTTGTGGTGTCGTGGCCCCTTAGGCAGACTAGGTTACTTGATGACAAGTTGTCGTCGTCCTTATCAGGACTAGGCTTGGTCATTGTGTGACATTTTGGTCCCCGTGATCGCACCAGGCTTTGTTGGAGTACTGAGTTGCCTGTGGACTGGGCTCGATCAAATACATTAACCTTGGTTTCTTGGCGGACTAGGTCACTTGTGCGGTGAGCCGTCATTGCCTTTAGTGGGGCTAGGCTCGGCCGTTTGTGCGCCATTTTGGTCCCCGTAGTCGGACCATATTATATTAAGAGCAGTGAGTCATCTGTGGATTGGGTTCGGTATGCATGTGTCATCATTGTCCTGTGTCGGACTAGGCTATCTTAGGAGCGGTGAGTTGTTCATGGACTGAACTCGCCTGCTTGCGGCAAACTGTATGTGGATTGGGGTCGATTTGCATGTGTGCCATCGTGGTCCTGTGGTCAGACTAGGCTATCTTAGGAGTGGTGAGTCGTCCGTAGACTGGACTCGCGCGCTTGTGGTGACTTGTCCGTGGAGTGGGTTCGGTCCGCTCTTGCGCTGCATTGGCTCCTAAGGCGAACTAGGTCACTTATGGGGCAAGTAGTTGACATCCTGAATAGGACTAGGCTCGGTCGCTTGTGCACCATTTTGGTCCTCGTGCTAGGACCAGGCTTCGTTTGGGCAGTGAGTTGTCCGTGAACCGGGCTTGACCCACCGTATCATACCTCGATTCCTTAGGCGGGCTAGGTCACTTATGCGACGAGCCGTCGTCACCCTTAGCGGGGCTAGGCTTGGCCACTTGTGCGTAAATTTGGCCCCTGTATTAGGATTGGGTCTTCCCTTGTAGGAGTTGAGTGTGGAGTAGAGTCGTTTTTAAAGAGATTACCTTTTATTGATAGTTCTTCAAAAGTTCTATATGCTACTCTCACCGTTCCTTACCAGTAACCCCTTGGCCTATTGGTTTATCTCTTTTCAGAGGGGACTTGAGCCGTCGTGGTTACCCGATAGCTTCATCGCCACATAATGGCATTCCCTAGCGGAAGACCGGCCTCCCCTAATAGTCTTTGTCTCTCCATTGACAAGGTATTTGGAGCACCGGTGCCATGTGGAGACCACTGCTCCCATCTGGTGGATCCAAGGTCTTCGTGCCTGATAAAATTCAAGATTGTACACTCCAAACTGGATACATTCTCATAGCTCACCAAATTGGCGATCTTTTCACTAAAGCCCTGGGCAACGATCAATTTCAGGTGTTAGTTCGCAAGTTAGGTATTCTCGACATTCACACTCCAACTCGAGGGGGAGTAATGGAGTATATACTTATCTATTATGGCAGATGATTATCTAGTAGTAACAAATCGGTAACAACTAGATAGAATATGTATGTAGCTAACTAAGCTTATCAATAGGGTAGTTGTAACAATCTATAACAACTAGATAGGATATGTATGTAGGTAGCCAAGCTTATCAAGGGTAGTCGTAATTCTTGTAATCTTGGGATCCCATTCTTTGTACAACTCTATCCCAATACTTGTAGAACTCTATTTAAATTCTCATTCTATCGATGAAATAAATACAATACTAGAACTTTAAACCTCTCCCGTCCGTCAAAGACTATGTCAAGAAGGTTATGTTTTAATGTTAGTGTGAGCGAGTGTATTTATGTGTGTGTCTGTTGGAACATTTGGTTTTTTAAAACATAAAAATAAAAAATTCTTTGATTATAAACGAATTTAAAAACCGTTACAGTGGACAGGGTGGCGTGTTTTCCTCCCTAGTGCTTTGTCTTTCGGCTCCTCGTTTCCTGGTTGTCGTTTCTCTTTTCAATAATACAATCTGTATTAGAGCTTAAATAAGGATATGAAGAACTGAGTTTTTTGATCTGGCTTAAAAAAAAACGAAACAGAGCTTGAGTTTTTCCTGATTCTTCCAGTTCTTGTAACTAGCAACAGTCTTGCTTCAAAACGAAAACAGAGCAGCAGTTTTGTCTTGCTCTTCAAAACGAGAAAACAGAGTTTTGAGCTTCATACAAATGCTTCGAGTTTTTCCAGTTCTTGAAGCGAAGAACAGAGCTTCTTCTTCCAGTTCTTGTCTGCAACAGAGCTGCAGTTCTTCCAGTTTTTTTTTTTCGTTGCCAAAACTTCTGATCTGCTTCCAGTTCTTGACTGTTTCTTCAAACGAAAATCAGAGTGTTCCGAAAAACAGTCTTGTTATCTTCTTCTTCTTCCAGTTTTTGAACCTGCAAAACAGAAACAGAGTTAAGAGATAAAAACAGCAGAAAACGGAGTGATTGCAAGATCGTTTTCTGCTTGACAGAATGAAGAAAACAGAGTGTTCTTCAAGTCTTGTAGCAGTTCTTCGAATCTGATTTTGTGAGCTTCTTCTTCTCTGAAACAGAGTTCTTCGAAATCTGATTTTGCAGATTTTAGCTTCTTCGAAGAACAGAGCTTCAGTTCTTAAAAACAGAAACATGTTTTTGCAATCTGTTTTTTATTCGAAATCAGGAAGTGATTACAGAAACAGAGTTTGTAAAACAGTAATTCGAAATCAGAAACTGTTCCTGTATTTTTGCAAAAACAGTAGTGCATCCAGAACGTGTTTTGAAAACAGTGTTTCTGTTTTTGCCGATTTATGATTCCGAGCAAATGATGAGAGGGTGAATAGTATACCGTTCATATATTGTGCGTATTTGAACGAGACAGAGAAGATTCTGGGCTGTTTTATCCTGGGGACGGCGAGGCTATGAAACTGCTAGCACAATCTTGGGCAGAGCCGCGAAACGTCTTAAAGAGAGCGACCTAGTCCGCGACTCAACCCAAGAACAAAATGGTACATTTTTATCTAACTGTTTATTTGAAGTGTTACAGCTGTTGAATCTTATACGGAAGTTACACAATCAGGTATGAATTTATTTCATAGATTGAATTTGTGTTTCAAAGAATGTTTGCTTACATTAGTATGTTTATGTGCATGTGCTATTGTTCGTATGTTTAATATTTGGATAGAATTTATGCTTTATATTTGCATATGAGAATTTGCTTGAGTAAAACATCCAATACATTAAACTAGCAAACATAGTCAGTATATGAGAAATATCTTACTGTGATATAATAGGTGCTGATCCATGTAAATTGTCCCAACAATTTTAAGACGAGTTCTTTCTGCCATGATTACAAATACTGAATTTGCTAAACAAAGTTTGCATGTATTTGTAATACAAGAATGCACACATGTGATCACACATAAGATTTGAGTTAAGTGTAAAAGAAGTGAATCATATATAGTTGGATATATATAGATTAGCAATGAACAGTTCATCTTCTGAACTCAATGCTTTTCGTTAGCATAAAATTTCTGAGTCAGGAACTTAGGCTTCCTTTAGAAATTTTTATGGTGACTTTACAACCATATTGAAATCATATTAATTTACAATATGATTAACGTAGTTAGAGATTGACCTACATATACACATGGTGACATGTAAAATGTAGTCTATACTCTAAACCTTGAATGATTCAGTCTATTTTGGTGAGAACAATAATTGATCTATTGTGAAAATTAGAATGCCTCTATTTATCAATAAAATTGATGGAAAGAAAAACCTTGAGTTTAATGTTACAGTTGATGTTTGACATAAGGAGGCTATAAGGAATCATTTATATACAGATTGACTTGTAGATTTTGTTCTTGATGTCAATAAATAAATGATTTTGCTCAGACCATAAGTTGGTCGGACTTCCACATGAGGACATGTATTCTTATGGAAAAGATAAGTTCTCATGATGATGATGTTGATGACAATATAGATCAATTGAAGCTATTGCTTGATTTGGCTGCGAAACTTTGTTATCAAAGTTTGCAACTAAATTCTCAGAGGCTGAAATAGCTTGATGTTTACATCGAAGTTTGAAAAATTCAGAAGCTGAATTTAAGATAAGTGTTCTAATGATATTCTTAGTTGATCCTTGAACTTAAAAGAAAAAATGAGAATAGCGAGATGAATAGAATGGGTATTTTATTCGATATTCTCATTTTATGGGTCCTTAAGAGTTGGATGCATGGTCATCTTCAGATAGCAAGAAGACCGTCATTTAATATGGATTAAAAAGGTAGCTAAACCTGTTTTGACAATAGTTAGAAGGACCAAAGTTCAAAAGTCCCTTAATGGGAAGCTTACGTATAATTTTTTATACATGCTAAGAATAATTTTGTGGATTCTGATTCTTTGTGAAAAGATTTTTTGTGTTTCTCAAGGAATTTTTCATGAAAAGATAAATTGCATTTATAGTGGGGGTTATTTCGAGGAATAGTGGGGGTATATCCTCAAATAACGTGCCTATGATAAGGATGCATGAAACTGATAAAGTCATAGAATCTGAGCCTAGGAGAAGTAAACGGAAATGAACTTCTTGGCCCCGATTACTATGTATTTTCAGTAAAGAAGGGTTTCCTTAAATTTCAAGGAGCCTTAATAGATGCAATTGAAAAGGTCATGAGGTACCTTAAGAGGATTACGAACCTCGGATTACAGAAGTTTTCCGCTGTCCTTGAAGGATATAGCGATGCTGATTGGAACACCCTTTCAGATGACTCCAAAGCCACCAGTGGCTATATTTTCAATATAGCTGGTGAAGCTGTTTCTTAGAAGTCAAAGAAACAGACCATGATGGCACAGTCCACGATGGAGTCAGAGAGCATTAGCTACGGCTAGTGAAGAAGCAGGTTGGTTGAGAAACCTGCTAGCAGAGAACCCTTATGGGTAAGACTGATTCCAGTTGTCTTGATTCAGTGCAATAGTTCCGCGGCTATTGCAAGAAAAATACAGAACCGTTATGATAACGGCAAGAAACGACAAATACGTCGTAAGCACAGTACGGATAGAGAATTCTATGTACTGGTGCTGAGAGATCGGATCAAGTACGAACTGATGTGAACTCGGCTAATTCTTTGACGAAAGGATTAGCTAGAGAGAAGGTTTTCAAAACCTCGAAAGGAATGGGACTAAAGCCCTTAGATGGATGAGTCATTCATAACGGTAACCCGACCTATAGACTGGAGATCCCAAGAAATAGGTTCAATGGGTAATAACAAGTTGTGAATGATATGATGTGAATCATGCTGACAAAATAATAATCTCATTCCTAGAATACAGCATGAATTCCTGAAGCGATAGTAGGATGAGTTGAAAAACTCTTAATGAGGACTATACTCTATGTGGAGTGGAGTACCTAGCTACAGGAGTACTCTTGATAGACTCACCTAAGTGATTGTGGAAGTTTGGTCGCTTCCTATGGAATTTGTGGGCAAAATTCCTAGAGCCTTCACTTACTGGGATATACGTGCATGGCCGTAAAAGCACGGGCTTTTTAGACTTCACCCAGGAAAAGGTTGTGCGTGTAATGTCTGTTAGAGATAGAGTTCAAAACTACGAGTTACTCTAGTATATTCTAAAGCATTAACACTACGCAAAAGTTCAAGTCGAAAGACACTTTTGTTTATGCACAATCTTATATTTGAAAGATTGCTCGATGAAAATTGTTTTTTCAATCCAAGTGGAGGATTGTCAAATTGTTTTAAAAATCCAAGTGGGGGATTGTTGGAACATTTGGTTTTTTAAAACATAAAAATAAAAAATTCTTTGATTATAAACGAATTTAAAAACCGTTACAGTGGACAGGGTGGCGTGTTTTCCTCCCTAGTGCTTTGTCTTTCGGCTCCTCGTTTCCTGGTTGTCGTTTCTCTTTTCAATAATACAATCTGTATTAGAGCTTAAATAAGGATATGAAGAACTGAGTTTTTTGATCTGGCTTAAAAAAAAACGAAACAGAGCTTGAGTTTTTCCTGATTCTTCCAGTTCTTGTAACTAGCAACAGTCTTGCTTCAAAACGAAAACAGAGCAGCAGTTTTGTCTTGCTCTTCAAAACGAGAAAACAGAGTTTTGAGCTTCATACAAATGCTTCGAGTTTTTCCAGTTCTTGAAGCGAAGAACAGAGCTTCTTCTTCCAGTTCTTGTCTGCAACAGAGCTGCAGTTCTTCCAGTTTTTTTTTTTCGTTGCCAAAACTTCTGATCTGCTTCCAGTTCTTGACTGTTTCTTCAAACGAAAATCAGAGTGTTCCGAAAAACAGTCTTGTTATCTTCTTCTTCTTCCAGTTTTTGAACCTGCAAAACAGAAACAGAGTTAAGAGATAAAAACAGCAGAAAACGGAGTGATTGCAAGATCGTTTTCTGCTTGACAGAATGAAGAAAACAGAGTGTTCTTCAAGTCTTGTAGCAGTTCTTCGAATCTGATTTTGTGAGCTTCTTCTTCTCTGAAACAGAGTTCTTCGAAATCTGATTTTGCAGATTTTAGCTTCTTCGAAGAACAGAGCTTCAGTTCTTAAAAACAGAAACATGTTTTTGCAATCTGTTTTTTATTCGAAATCAGGAAGTGATTACAGAAACAGAGTTTGTAAAACAGTAATTCGAAATCAGAAACTGTTCCTGTATTTTTGCAAAAACAGTAGTGCATCCAGAACGTGTTTTGAAAACAGTGTTTCTGTTTTTGCCGATTTATGATTCCGAGCAAATGATGAGAGGGTGAATAGTATACCGTTCATATATTGTGCGTATTTGAACGAGACAGAGAAGATTCTGGGCTGTTTTATCCTGGGGACGGCGAGGCTATGAAACTGCTAGCACAATCTTGGGCAGAGCCGCGAAACGTCTTAAAGAGAGCGACCTAGTCCGCGACTCAACCCAAGAACAAAATGGTACATTTTTATCTAACTGTTTATTTGAAGTGTTACAGCTGTTGAATCTTATACGGAAGTTACACAATCAGGTATGAATTTATTTCATAGATTGAATTTGTGTTTCAAAGAATGTTTGCTTACATTAGTATGTTTATGTGCATGTGCTATTGTTCGTATGTTTAATATTTGGATAGAATTTATGCTTTATATTTGCATATGAGAATTTGCTTGAGTAAAACATCCAATACATTAAACTAGCAAACATAGTCAGTATATGAGAAATATCTTACTGTGATATAATAGGTGCTGATCCATGTAAATTGTCCCAACAATTTTAAGACGAGTTCTTTCTGCCATGATTACAAATACTGAATTTGCTAAACAAAGTTTGCATGTATTTGTAATACAAGAATGCACACATGTGATCACACATAAGATTTGAGTTAAGTGTAAAAGAAGTGAATCATATATAGTTGGATATATATAGATTAGCAATGAACAGTTCATCTTCTGAACTCAATGCTTTTCGTTAGCATAAAATTTCTGAGTCAGGAACTTAGGCTTCCTTTAGAAATTTTTATGGTGACTTTACAACCATATTGAAATCATATTAATTTACAATATGATTAACGTAGTTAGAGATTGACCTACATATACACATGGTGACATGTAAAATGTAGTCTATACTCTAAACCTTGAATGATTCAGTCTATTTTGGTGAGAACAATAATTGATCTATTGTGAAAATTAGAATGCCTCTATTTATCAATAAAATTGATGGAAAGAAAAACCTTGAGTTTAATGTTACAGTTGATGTTTGACATAAGGAGGCTATAAGGAATCATTTATATACAGATTGACTTGTAGATTTTGTTCTTGATGTCAATAAATAAATGATTTTGCTCAGACCATAAGTTGGTCGGACTTCCACATGAGGACATGTATTCTTATGGAAAAGATAAGTTCTCATGATGATGATGTTGATGACAATATAGATCAATTGAAGCTATTGCTTGATTTGGCTGCGAAACTTTGTTATCAAAGTTTGCAACTAAATTCTCAGAGGCTGAAATAGCTTGATGTTTACATCGAAGTTTGAAAAATTCAGAAGCTGAATTTAAGATAAGTGTTCTAATGATATTCTTAGTTGATCCTTGAACTTAAAAGAAAAAATGAGAATAGCGAGATGAATAGAATGGGTATTTTATTCGATATTCTCATTTTATGGGTCCTTAAGAGTTGGATGCATGGTCATCTTCAGATAGCAAGAAGACCGTCATTTAATATGGATTAAAAAGGTAGCTAAACCTGTTTTGACAATAGTTAGAAGGACCAAAGTTCAAAAGTCCCTTAATGGGAAGCTTACGTATAATTTTTTATACATGCTAAGAATAATTTTGTGGATTCTGATTCTTTGTGAAAAGATTTTTTGTGTTTCTCAAGGAATTTTTCATGAAAAGATAAATTGCATTTATAGTGGGGGTTATTTCGAGGAATAGTGGGGGTATATCCTCAAATAACGTGCCTATGATAAGGATGCATGAAACTGATAAAGTCATAGAATCTGAGCCTAGGAGAAGTAAACGGAAATGAACTTCTTGGCCCCGATTACTATGTATTTTCAGTAAAGAAGGGTTTCCTTAAATTTCAAGGAGCCTTAATAGATGCAATTGAAAAGGTCATGAGGTACCTTAAGAGGATTACGAACCTCGGATTACAGAAGTTTTCCGCTGTCCTTGAAGGATATAGCGATGCTGATTGGAACACCCTTTCAGATGACTCCAAAGCCACCAGTGGCTATATTTTCAATATAGCTGGTGAAGCTGTTTCTTAGAAGTCAAAGAAACAGACCATGATGGCACAGTCCACGATGGAGTCAGAGAGCATTAGCTACGGCTAGTGAAGAAGCAGGTTGGTTGAGAAACCTGCTAGCAGAGAACCCTTATGGGTAAGACTGATTCCAGTTGTCTTGATTCAGTGCAATAGTTCCGCGGCTATTGCAAGAAAAATACAGAACCGTTATGATAACGGCAAGAAACGACAAATACGTCGTAAGCACAGTACGGATAGAGAATTCTATGTACTGGTGCTGAGAGATCGGATCAAGTACGAACTGATGTGAACTCGGCTAATTCTTTGACGAAAGGATTAGCTAGAGAGAAGGTTTTCAAAACCTCGAAAGGAATGGGACTAAAGCCCTTAGATGGATGAGTCATTCATAACGGTAACCCGACCTATAGACTGGAGATCCCAAGAAATAGGTTCAATGGGTAATAACAAGTTGTGAATGATATGATGTGAATCATGCTGACAAAATAATAATCTCATTCCTAGAATACAGCATGAATTCCTGAAGCGATAGTAGGATGAGTTGAAAAACTCTTAATGAGGACTATACTCTATGTGGAGTGGAGTACCTAGCTACAGGAGTACTCTTGATAGACTCACCTAAGTGATTGTGGAAGTTTGGTCGCTTCCTATGGAATTTGTGGGCAAAATTCCTAGAGCCTTCACTTACTGGGATATACGTGCATGGCCGTAAAAGCACGGGCTTTTTAGACTTCACCCAGGAAAAGGTTGTGCGTGTAATGTCTGTTAGAGATAGAGTTCAAAACTACGAGTTACTCTAGTATATTCTAAAGCATTAACACTACGCAAAAGTTCAAGTCGAAAGACACTTTTGTTTATGCACAATCTTATATTTGAAAGATTGCTCGATGAAAATTGTTTTTTCAATCCAAGTGGAGGATTGTCAAATTGTTTTAAAAATCCAAGTGGGGGATTGTTGGAACATTTGGTTTTTTAAAACATAAAAATAAAAAATTCTTTGATTATAAACGAATTTAAAAACCGTTACAGTGGACAGGGTGGCGTGTTTTCCTCCCTAGTGCTTTGTCTTTCGGCTCCTCGTTTCCTGGTTGTCGTTTCTCTTTTCAATAATACAATCTGTATTAGAGCTTAAATAAGGATATGAAGAACTGAGTTTTTTGATCTGGCTTAAAAAAAAACGAAACAGAGCTTGAGTTTTTCCTGATTCTTCCAGTTCTTGTAACTAGCAACAGTCTTGCTTCAAAACGAAAACAGAGCAGCAGTTTTGTCTTGCTCTTCAAAACGAGAAAACAGAGTTTTGAGCTTCATACAAATGCTTCGAGTTTTTCCAGTTCTTGAAGCGAAGAACAGAGCTTCTTCTTCCAGTTCTTGTCTGCAACAGAGCTGCAGTTCTTCCAGTTTTTTTTTTTCGTTGCCAAAACTTCTGATCTGCTTCCAGTTCTTGACTGTTTCTTCAAACGAAAATCAGAGTGTTCCGAAAAACAGTCTTGTTATCTTCTTCTTCTTCCAGTTTTTGAACCTGCAAAACAGAAACAGAGTTAAGAGATAAAAACAGCAGAAAACGGAGTGATTGCAAGATCGTTTTCTGCTTGACAGAATGAAGAAAACAGAGTGTTCTTCAAGTCTTGTAGCAGTTCTTCGAATCTGATTTTGTGAGCTTCTTCTTCTCTGAAACAGAGTTCTTCGAAATCTGATTTTGCAGATTTTAGCTTCTTCGAAGAACAGAGCTTCAGTTCTTAAAAACAGAAACATGTTTTTGCAATCTGTTTTTTATTCGAAATCAGGAAGTGATTACAGAAACAGAGTTTGTAAAACAGTAATTCGAAATCAGAAACTGTTCCTGTATTTTTGCAAAAACAGTAGTGCATCCAGAACGTGTTTTGAAAACAGTGTTTCTGTTTTTGCCGATTTATGATTCCGAGCAAATGATGAGAGGGTGAATAGTATACCGTTCATATATTGTGCGTATTTGAACGAGACAGAGAAGATTCTGGGCTGTTTTATCCTGGGGACGGCGAGGCTATGAAACTGCTAGCACAATCTTGGGCAGAGCCGCGAAACGTCTTAAAGAGAGCGACCTAGTCCGCGACTCAACCCAAGAACAAAATGGTACATTTTTATCTAACTGTTTATTTGAAGTGTTACAGCTGTTGAATCTTATACGGAAGTTACACAATCAGGTATGAATTTATTTCATAGATTGAATTTGTGTTTCAAAGAATGTTTGCTTACATTAGTATGTTTATGTGCATGTGCTATTGTTCGTATGTTTAATATTTGGATAGAATTTATGCTTTATATTTGCATATGAGAATTTGCTTGAGTAAAACATCCAATACATTAAACTAGCAAACATAGTCAGTATATGAGAAATATCTTACTGTGATATAATAGGTGCTGATCCATGTAAATTGTCCCAACAGTGTCTCTCTGCATAGAAAGGGAGGCGTCCAGATTACAGGTGTCTGTTCCTTAATAAGTTTTTACGTCACATTGCAACCCAATGGGTATGCTCAAAATCCATATTTTGTTATGGTTTAGAAGTTTTTTATTTTCTAACAAGATAGATGGGTTCACATCTCTGAATGTGTACTCAACTCACGACCAAATTCAAACAAAACATGCATAGATACATTCAATCAACTGCAAAAATTGCATAGCATAAAATGTGTTCTATGAGAGAAGTAAAGTTACCACAGTACAAAAGCTCTAACTAGTGAAGAACATATTTGCAATAGAGAATTGAAAGAAGAAATGAGGCGATCGGATTGAAAGAGTTACATACCTCGAATGGGCGCGATCAGATCAGTGCATATAGGTGTTTGAATTTGATCCAACTGATTGTCCAGCAATGCTTTTCATCACCAATTTCTGCAGAGAGCTGCGAAGAGCCAGCCAGGTAAAGATGCGAGTGAGAGGCGAGACGGTCGTAGAACAAGGGGGAAAGTGGTCGGGTGCCTTTATCACCAGCCAAATGGCCAACCACCAACAAAAAGCCCAAAATGTTAGAAGCCCAATTAACAAGCAAGCCCAAACCTGCGCTTGAATAAAGAGGGAAAAATGAGAAAGGATGGGTAAAAGAGGGAATGAGGATAGAGAGTATGAATTTGACAAATATCTCTACGGTATGTTTGCAAATATTTTTGAATTTTTTTTTTCTTTAGCGTGAGCAAGGAATATTTTATTTTCTCAATAGCGTTGGCTCATCAGTATCAGAACCTAACAGAATAGGTCATTGTTATACCAACTGTTATCACAATGCATCAATATCACTGAGATTCACGCACACCGTTACACATTTCTCATTTTTTGAATTCCCTAGAAAGTGCTGCATTGTAACTCTGGAATTAGACAATTTTAGAAAGAAATTTTTTAAGTCGGTATGAATAAAAAAATTTCATACTCTACAGACAACAAATTAAAAAAATAATCAAATTGGCTCGAGTAAAGAACTGGCATATCCAATTCCTTGCAGGAACCATTGTAGCCTCCCAACTGAGGAGATCAGGAACCATTGTGGACGCACACGCACTAACCAACTTCACTCTGCTGTCCCCAATAAAACAGCTTGATAACCAAGTTCAACACAACCCAGCAGTCCCACAGTATTTTCTTGACAAAACCTTTGGGATTTTCTGACCTGTCAAAACCTTCAGAGGATTGCCAAAAGCTTAATGTGTTCCTGCCGGCCTTGACTGACAACTACTAAAAGTAGGGCATCTCCAACACTAGCAAAAAACATAAGTATCAAAGACAACCACAAAACATGACAACAGAAAGGTAACCAACCAAACTTTACAGCACCAGATATGGATAAGTATACTCTAAAATCAATTAAGTTCATCAATATATGAGCCCCAAAGTGAACAAATATAATGTTGAGTAACAAACAACAATAGTTTTTAGCTTTTCCAAGTTCAGAACATTACAACATCATAACCAACTTTTCGACAACATTGAACACCCTTGGATGGTGGAACTTTCACTTGACAGTTGCTGAGATCACCAGACTAAATGTTGTGATTATGCAAAGCTTCCTGTAGGCACTTTACAGCACCATCATAGTTTACAAAGGCCATAAACCAAAATTCATGGTTGTCAACCGAGATCACTTGGATGTACTTTTCACGTTTGACATGACTAGTTGACGGATTAACTGATTTAAGCTGATGTAGTGGAATGACTACCTATTTACACAACCATTAAAAAAAAATAAAAAAATATAAGCACCCAGAACAAGTTGCACCTGTTGAAAAATCATAAATAGAATGGATGTACAAGGTATTATGACAAGCACATGCATTGGATATAGACTAACCAAACCAAGACGCTAATATGAATAAAAATTTCCATAGACAACTAGAAGCTTAACACTTGCAATAAATATTTTTAGAGCAGACAAACAGATAACTGGAAAACAATTTTGATATTTGGAGCATATTTAGAGCATCTTCAACCTCTTCGAAAACCGTAGCTTACCCGACAGCCTTATGAAGATGACTGGAGGATGCAAATGGTATGTCAAGCAAGCAAGAAAAAATTAATTTCATTTGGTTGTCAGATAATTACAAAGCAAACCAGTTGGAATTGCATCCTCAACCAACTAATCCTTTGCTGTTTGGTCCAGGAAGACATTGCTTAGTTTCAACTGGCTGACCCTCCACTCTCATCTTTATTCTCGTAATACATAAAGATAGATTTATCTACTTAAGCCCACAGTTTTACTTGATTTATTCTATTTTATTAAATGGAGGATTATCTATAAACCTCTCCAGGTAATGAGGGTGTTGATGACAAAATTTTGTTTTAGAGACAAGAAGATTCTGCTAGTTTACATAAAATTATCAAGTTGTGAGGGAAGTTTTATTTTCTAATAAAATAATTCCAAGCAGAGATTTCCAGAAGATCTAGTGTTTTTCTTAGATGCTACTTAGGGAAGATGGTTAGGACTTGTACCTGAACTTGTTCTCACCACTCCAGGGAAAGGAGTATAAGGAGGAACTTCAGATCGAATCTTTGGAATCTTATATCAGGAAGCCGTGCCATTCTTGATTCTAATGAATTTAGAAACTTCATAAAAACAAATTAAATCGAATTAGAGGATAAACCTTGAGATATGGTGATTTGACACCTTCCCTTCCTATGCTCCTCCCTTATTAAAGATGGAAGAAAGATGAGGTGAATCATCTCTTTAGTCAACATTTTCCTTGGGCATTTGTTTACATTCCCATTTTGTCTAAATCTTATATGCCATCAAGCCATCCCTAGAAAATCGATTGATCCCCAAACCTTCCAAGCCATACAATTCAGAACCATTAACTCAGCTCCAATCAACCGAACCCCTTCCCAATTGTTGCTTCCTCTACCATGTGTTGCATGGACTCATCCAAGAGAGTGGCGTTTCTGTGTCCTATACAGCACATACTCTCGGGCGACCATTGTAGTTAAGGCGTTGAGGCGGAGGCGAGGCGGACAGGTCTGAAAATGCCTCAGGCGTGTGGCGTGAGGCGAGGCAGACGCCTCACTTCACTGAGGCGGTCTTAACATTTTTTAAAGATTGTTTTTTAATAAATTGAAACATATTAGCATAGTAGTATACATCATCATTTTGATAAGTATCATAAGAAAATATGTACAAAAAGTGACACAACTACCTAGAATCAAAATATTTTTTAAAGATTTTTTTATAATAAATTGAAACATATCAGCAAAGTAGTATAATCATCATTTTGATAAGTATCATAAGCAAATATGTACAAAAAGTGACACAACTACCTAGAATCGATATGAAAATATAATAAAGTTATATAGAATAGCGAAAAGATGCACTGTCAAGTAACTTGCAAACATTCACTAAATCATTAAAAATCAATAATCTTGAAAGAATAGAAACTTGAGAATATTGAACATTTGTTAGAAGAAATTGTTGGTAAAAATCCACAAGTATAATCACTATTGGTATTCCAAAAGCATAAAAATCATTGAGCTAAGCTATAAAAAATCAAAATTGATGTTGATCACCTATTGATCAAAACATGGTATGTTTTCTCCAAAAAATAATATAAAAAGTGTGACAAATTTATCAAAACTAAAATGTTTTATCAAATTGATCAAATATTACACCAAGAAACATAAAACCTTATTATAGAGTGGGTTGAAACCTCTTTTTGCTGCAATTAGACTACAAATGGGCTGCAATTGGACTGGCTACAACCAGTTTTTGAGCTGAGGCGGTTGAGGCAGTGAGGCGAGGCGAGGCGAGGTGGACACCTCATTTCACCGCACCGCATTGCCTCACTTTGAGGCAGAATTTTGCAAAAACGCCTTAAGGTGCGCCTAGGCGGTCGCCTTGACTACACTGCGGGCGACATCATTGTTTTCGCAAATTGAGGGATGCCACCCACCTGTAACCATAAAATATCTATGTAGCCATGTAGAGATGAACTCACCAAGATAGAGAAGAAAATGAGAATATGGAAATCATCAAAGAATAGATTACCATTAAAGTTAGCATTGTCAATCCAGTACCATATTATCGATTAAATCTTGCTTAAGCTCTTAATACCACCAAGGATAAGGACATATAAACGAGATTCACCCTAGAAAACAACATACAGTGCCTACATTTGTTCATACTAGTTAATTAAGATCATGAATCCTGAATTTTATACAGTCTGAGATGGTAGAATTGTAATAAACATGTCTATAGCAAAAGAACTCTTACACTGTAAACTGTATTACAAAAAAAAAAGTGTCGGATATCTAGTCAACTTAAAGAAATTTTCTGAAATACAATAGCCTTCTTTAGCGATCATAGTTTTATAAGGTCATGATAGTTATATCCATGATAGGTAACTACAAAGAAAAACTGGAAAATACCTTGTAATAACTCCATTCAGTCTGCTCTCCAACTATGTATGAAAGAGGATTGTCACTACAGAATGCAAGCTTTTCTGTTGACAGGTATAAGATTCCCATAACTGGGCCAGCAGATGTTGAAAGATAGCAAGCAAACCATCTCTGAAGTTGCTCCTCTGGAGTTGTCTCAAAAGTATGTCGGAAGATTTTCTCGTAACCACCTTCAGCTAGAACTTTCGTTCCTTGAGCAATCCGTCCCATAGCAGCATCAGCAACACTAGGACCTGTTTTCACTGGTTTATAGAAAAGGTAGCTGACATGATCAGTAATACAGTGGTGCTAGGTCAACTTATATTACAAATCAGAATTGTCAAATTGAGTCAAGCAAACTAAATACGCATGATATTCCACACTTAGTCAAATGTACAATACTAAAACAAATGGCAGAAGAAGAAAACGAGACTGATCTAAAGAAAATATGAGCAGAAAAAGAACAAATAGAAGCTAAAGGACTAGAATAAGCACATCTAACACAACTTGCAAGCAATAAGAAAACAAGTAAACACAAAGACAAGTAACTATTTGTATTCACATTTCATGAACCATCTATTAAATGCAAGAAATGAGCATTATAAAATTGCATACTCTTATTCATGATAATATAAAGTCCTAGTTAACAAGATCATGGTTTTTTATTAAAATCAATTTTACAAAACAAACCAAGTTGTCCGCTTCTCATCCTGTATCAACCAACTAATTAGCAAACCCATCTAAATCTGTTTGTCTTTTACAGAGGCCCCTTGATTGAGTCCAATGATCAAATCTAAGCACAACTTGAGTTTCTCATTCATTGCCTTGGCAATGATATCATGCATCCCACCAAGTTGATAAGGCAGAAATCCTGAATTGATCTAGCATCGTCCTTTTTGGAATCAGAGTAATAATCAACCTCCACTTCGAAAAGTACAAATTCTAAAGCCGCCTTTCAAAAAAAAAGTACAAGTTCTAAAGATCTACAATCACTTCTATTGCTTCACCGTCAAGGGTGCACTGACTCTTCGGAAAATAAATAAGTTTGCGAGTCCGATACGTGTCAGACACGGACACGTATCTGACACGTTTGTCAACGTGTGTGTCAATGTTGACGAGTCAGACATGTGGGACATGGTCAAGGCACGTCCTGGACATGGCTCTCTTTTTTTTTTTCCTTTTTTTTGTTACCTATGGCTGCACATAACTGGGTGCAAATAACAGCTGATGTAGGTATTTTTACTCAGTGTAAAACCAATCATCAATTCAGTTCATGATCAGAGAGGTTTCACGCTATGGGTTTCACAGCTCCTCCATCCCTTCCTCCTTCCCTTGTTGCAGGTACTTCTTTTCTCTTCTTCTTTTTCTTCTTCTCAACTCATCTTCTTCAATTGCTCCTCTTCTACTTCTCAACTTGAACTTCTAAGCTCTGTTTTGTTTTTCGTCTACTCAGGAAGAGAAAAAAGAAAAAAAATTTGGGGCTTGTTTTCCTCTACTTCTCTCCACGTCTCAAGTATAGGTCTTCTCGATTCCTCTCCTCTCCTCTCCTTTTTCTCCTCTCCCATTTCCTTCGCACTATACTCTTTTCTTTCTTTTTTCGTCTCCACAGAGAGAGAATGATAGTAGACTTTTTTTTTGTTTGGTCTACTTCTCTCTATCTCATTTTCCTTCATCTCCTTTATCATTTGAAACTTGAATTCCATTATTTCAATACCTGAAACCTGTGTGTGTAATGTTTGAAGAAATGTATGTTATGATACCTTGTTGAGATACCTTTAAATATCTAGAACTTGATAAGCATAAAGTAAAAATACAAGTTAATGGTTGATTGCTTAGTGGATTTAATTTACTGTTTTGGTGTTTTATTTTGATGATAAAGTGATTTAGTGTTAGCGTTACTGTGTACATGATCCTAAATAAACAAAAAAATTTCATAATGTTTAGACAAAATGAGTGAAAATGATAGAGCCCCTCTTTGGATGTATGTCCCTAGAGAAGTAAAAATGAATGATGGTAGAGGAGATTTCAAATGATAGTGCAACTTTTGTCAAATTGAACATACGGAGTCTCATACTAGATTGAGGGACCATTGTTGAGGACAATGGGCTCAAGTAAAGGTAGTTGTTCGGGTTCAAGTAGTGGCGTTAATCCATCATTTCAAATTCCACACAATGACCCAAAGAAAAGGAAAGCAACTCCAATTGCGGATGCTTTCAATCTTAATGATCGACAAGAGTTGGATTTTTTATTACAAGAATGTTCTACTCGGTTGCGTTAACCTTGCAAAGAACTCATATTATCAAGAAATCTTCACCTTTGCATCAAATAAAGCTAAACCCATTAGTGGTTGTTCTAAATCCATTAGTGATTACAAGCCACCTAGGTATAATGCATTGAGAACTAATTTGCTTAAAAAGAAAGAGCTTATATTGAAAGGTTATGAGAGCCAACAAAGTTCACATGGAGTACCAAGGAAGTAACCATTATTTGGGATGGGTGGACTGATGCTCAAAGGAGACCTCTAATTAATTTCGAGATTAATGAGGGTGGTCCAGTGTTTCTAAAGCAATGAATTGTGAAGGAGAGTTCAATGACAAATACTTCATTGTTGGTTTGACCAAGGAAGTCATTAATGAAGTTGGGCCTAATAATGTCGTCCAAGTTATTACTGACAATGTTCCTGTATGCAAGACTGCAAGTTTGCTTGTTGAGAGCCAAGTGTTTGGACACCTTGTGTAATCCACACTCTCAACCTTGCCTTGAAGAACATATGTGCTCCAAAGAATACAGTTGCAAATGAAGTTGCCTACAATGAGTCTAGTTGGATCACTGATATTGTTGGGGATGTTGTATAGATCAAGAACTTCAACATGAACCATTCCATGAGATTGCACATCTTCAATGACCATTCGGGCTTGAAGTTGTTTTCCATTGCAGAGACACATTTTTCTTCAAGAATAATTACGCTCAAAAGGTTTAAAGACATCAAAGGTAGCCTCCAAAGTATGGTCATTAGTGATCAATGAGAATCTTATAGGAAAGATGATGTTGAGAAAGCACAATTTGTTAACTATGCGGTTAAATCGTTAATCGGACCCTAATCGGTTCAGGAGCAATATGAGATTAATCGGTATTAATCAGAATTAATCAGCCTATATTTTATACATATGTTTTCTCTATTCTCCTATATAATATGCTTATTATAAGATTAGTTTTTTTGAAATTAATGTATATAAATATATTGAAGTAGTAGACATCACATGCCACAATTTAAGGTAAATTATAACAAAATAAAAAAGTCAATTTTCGAAAAAGTACATTTTCATATTCTTTAGCTTAGCTTCTTATTTTCTTGGTTGTTTTTCTCTCTCCCTGCTCGATCGATCTCTCCCTGCTCTGATCGATGGATCTCCCTTCTCCCTTCTCCCTGCTCTGATCGATCTCTTTGAAAAAAAAAATTATTAGCAACCGTGTCCAGACCGTATCCGGACCGGGTCAGGCCGTATCCTGACCAAGTCACGTTGACCCCGTGTCGGATACGTATCGAACGCGAATCGCACGCGTATCCGTATCCGACACGCGTATTACTAGAATTCGGAGGGTTTTACCGAGAATCCGTGCTTCCTAGGTGTCTATGCATCATTTTTCACCGCTAATAAAAAAAATTAAAGGTCAGGTCACGAGCCTTGTTATTTCCATAATTTTTCAACACATCAAGAATTTCCTCACAACTGAAATCACCATCAAGCCTAGACCTATCTTCCTCTGAACAATGTTGAAGTCCTAACTATCCATTACTGATCACTTGGACCTTACGACCTATAGACGATTTACTACTCCCTTACGCTTTCTTTTTTTTGCTCATAACGAAGGCCTTCATTTTTTATATATATAGAATAGTGCCCGAACAAGCCCAACATTTTCCGAAATCAATCTGCCCTGCGGCAGTTGAGATTCAATCTCAACGAGTACAAAGTCGTTGCTTGTTGGCTTGAAGTATGCTGCATCACTATATTTTCCCTTGTCTCATGGTACAACTGCTCAAAAAGGGTAATGTGATTTGAATGATACCTTTGACATATAATAAGAATCCGTCAATCTTAAGCCTAGATAAGTCATTCACTTTCCACCAAGAGATGCTTGAAAAAATATAGTTTTGCTTTCATCTTTATTAAGCCATTTAACCCTTGACTTCCTCCTCCACTGAGACTCTCCTTCCCAACATCTTTCAATATCAACCCCTCATTGTTGATCTATTTTGGAGTTCCTCCAGCAAAAACACTTTTGCTTCCTATTACAAAGAAGAGCTATCTCATCCAACAAAGTCCTCATTCTCCCTTTTGTTTTGACCTTCCTCTCTCCATCCCTTCCTCATCTTCAATTTAACCATTTTAGTTTGAACCAAAATCTAGTGTTGACGGATTGCAAACAAAGTTTGACCGATCTTCGAACCACCCAATATCGAACTGAAAAAGAAACTCGGTGATTAATCCCAGCCCCCAAAAGAATAGGAGTATGGTCTGATCTAGGCAGAGCATCCACACACCACTCCCCCGATGACCCTCCCAATCACTATCAATAAAAAATGTATCCACCTGAATACTGATCCATGTCCATAAGCTCCTCAAAGTGGCAAATCTACAAATCCATACTCATCCACAAACTTCAAAAAGCACACATACTATACTCAACACTACACTGTTATTTGTTTCTCTGTGTCCAAACACGACTACAGCATACACGTAATGTTGTTATAAATTTGATATTTTAAGGATGCATCGAGACAACTAATAAATACTAAAGTTTATGCCAAAAAAGGTGTTGAACACGCAGACAATGTTGAAAGCATGGATTGCTTGGAGTAAGAGAATGACAAATCATGCTAACCTATGTATGCATACGCATTCACCCACTCTGGAAATACATTTTAACATGTACAATGGCAGTGCTAGATAAGGCATTCTAACATGTGGTCTCGCACAGGATTGGCCATGTTTCAGCATGCTAACATACAAACTGGTGGAAAACTGCAGGCACAAGCAATGACTACTAGGGGCATGGATAGACAAGGTTAAAATTTTGAATGGATGCTAACATTAACCAACCAAAAAAGGAGCTGGAATGAAGATGAAAGTAACAAAGAGTATGGTAAACACGGGGAGGGGGGCGTGGGGGGAAATCAGGAATGACTAGTTCAAACAAACGATGGGATGCATCCATAAAAACAAAAATATATGTACAAGACTGAAACTCGACAAGAACAAGTAATATTGTTGATCTAATTGCCCTCCTAAGATACTTAGAGAAGCAACTATCCCTTAATTCATGCCAAATTTCAAACACCAATTAACTTGGCCATAGATCTTGCTAAATCCAAATTAAGTTTAACAAAACCAAATTAACTTGGCCATGGATCTTTGCTTAAAAAGGAAAATATTTCCATGACTTCTGATCAAAGAAACTCACAGTGTTGCCAAACATTTCCAGCAAGATCCTCGGCCTTCCTCGTCGTCTCTCCCATCTTCTTCCCCCATCTCCCAAGCGTTTCCTTCGCCACATTCATCGAATCTAATTAAAAAAACACAAATTTCAAATCATTCACCAATCCAATCAATCAAGAAAACTCTAAGTCAATCAAATCAATTCATTCAAACACAGAACTCACGCTTAACAGAAGAAGCTGCAGACGGCGAAGCAGGCTGAGCAGAAGTGACGTACGGATTAGGCTCACGAGGCAAAGAAGTGGCGGAGGAGGGTTCAGGCACCGAAGGCGAATGTGGAGGAGGAGCCTCTCGAGTCAAATCGGCGCTCCAAGTGACCGATTTAGGTGCCTTGGGAGTGTCTGAGTTGCGTGGCGTCGGAGTCTCCGATCCAATCGACACCTCCTCCAACTTGTCCTCCACCGCCTTCGTCGACGTCGTAACAAGAGGAGGAGATACAAACCCGTCTTTCGGATCGATTTTAGGGTATGATACGGTCTCTGATGAGGGCTTTGAAGGTTCGTTTTCGGGGTTTTTCTTTGTTTCTTCGAATTGATCGCCTTTCTTTTCCATCTTTGGCTGATACGGAAGAAAGAAATTTCCACAAAACCCCTAATTAGCTGTTTAGCTGAAATATTTTTTTTTTTTCAAATGTTTGGTTTTCGTTTTCGGAATTTTTTTTTAGTGAAGAAGATGGGAGGGATCAAAGAATTCAAAGATGGTCTTCGGTTTTGGCCACAACGTCGAAATGAAAAAGACGAAGAGTGGTCGTTCCCTTTGAAAATGTGGCTTTCCTATGAGATTCAGACCGTCGATGTTCCTCGAGATCACAATTTTCCATGTCATACAATCTCACTTTGTGTCACTACCATTTCCGCTTAGTTCCCTCCCCATTTTTATTGAGAGCAATGATGTGATCTCCGACTCCTCACTTCCAAATCTTAATATGTGGACACACTAGGTTTGACATTATCAAGGAATTAAACCATCATTTCCCCTCTCAATCTTGCAATTGCTCGTTAGTGTTATTGTTTGTTGAGAGAGGCTAACTGGCGAGGAAACCAGCGAGGGAGGGAGGGAGGACCCTCCATCCCCCTCGCGATGCATGCCTCCCATCCCCTGCTCGCATCACGAGGGGGATGGAGGGTCCTCCTTCGCTGGTTTCCTCGACAATTAGAATTTCTGTTGTTTGTTTGTTAGTGACGAGACTACGAGACATCAGTCAGTCATACGATCACAGTTGTACACGTGGCACGGACTAACCCTAACACAAGAAAAATTTTGGTGCAGTCCCAAGTGAACCATACGCAAACTATTGTTCAACTCATACGTCAGGTGCCCAAGCCCAACTCACGCCAACCCAAAAGGCACGGGTCTTATGGCTTGGCTCAGGATAATAAGGCTCGAACACGAGTCTCAGAGCTATCACATGCCTGAGACCCACTCGAACAAATCTGTTATTAGCCCAATCAAGCAATGGATCCTAAACATAGGCAAGTGCCAAAGAAACTCAGTCATGCACGGGTAAGATCTTGGGCGAGATCTCTTCCCTCCATCACGCCCGTAATAACATAGATGGTTGTGGAGAGAGTTTTCGCTACATAAAATGAGAAAAATGAAGAAGAAATGCACGCATACACATTATTATTTACTTTCAGTCTCCACTCTTCCTTGCATCGGTATCTGACTTAAGCATCGGAGTGCCTTCGACCACTACAACTAGGGGTGGGCATCCCATCCCGCTGTCTCGAACTCGTCCCGATCCCGTCCCGTCCCGATCTAGAATGGGATGGGATCGGGATGAAGATTTTCAATCCAGCATATCTCGTCCCGTCCCGAATTTATTTATTTAATAATAATAATAATTAATTTTAGTCAAAATAGTCTTCTAAATTAAAGTTTAGGATGTGTTGAAATTAAATCAATGTAAGATGAAATTCTATATGAAATCTAAATGAATTGAAACATTAATTCTAAATGAAATTTAATATTTATTTGCCTTCCAAAAAAAAGTTTTATATTTATTTATTTAATATCTATTATTATTTATGATGTAAGTTATATGTATATAAATTTGACATTATTGGTGTGTGAGTAATGTGAGATAAAACTCTTTTTGTTATTTTATATTGGAGGACTATTTAGTACGTGGTCATCTCATTCCATCCCGTCTAGTCCCGATCCCGTTTGAGATGGGACGAGGTCGAAATGAGGTCTATCCCGTCCCGATCCCGAATGAATGGGATGGGATAGGAATGGGTCCATCTCGTCCCATCCCGTCCCGTGCCCACCCCTAACTACAACGGTGGTCCCTAGCTAACCACTACTCATTTTTACAGGCTCGAGATTAGTGCGATCAACAATGACAGATATGAACACATCAATTCGGCGTTGTCCATGGGAAAGACGATAAGTTTTCCCTGAAAATAACATACAAAGTTCTTTCTAGAAAAATAGAACATCGAGAAATGGTCACAACACCAAATCTCGAGCATTCAACAAAGTTGAACCAGACAACCCTCCGGCCAAAGAAGACCAGCCACAGAGCCGAAACGATCCAACCGAGGGAGCAGAGCAATTGCACGACCCAGCCACTGAGGAAGTAGTGGCTGACCCCCCGCATAGACCAAACCTGCTTCACATGGATCATCTAGCACGGGTGGTGGAAAGGCTCACTCAAGATCGCCTACAGCCATCCAAAAGTGGCGGAGATCCGGGGAGATCACACACCAAAAATGACACCCGTGAGCACATCCACGAAAGCGAAAACATCCTTAGATAGGAACAAAGAAAGTTGGCCGGCAGGAGAGCTTAAGAGATGACAGGGTCACGGGGACCATGCCCCGAAAATAAACCGTACCACAATCAGAAACTCGCCCCAACTGGGAGCAACCAATCCGGACGTCTTGTACAACCTCACTGTCCCTCCATTATCGGAGGAGATCATGAGTGCCCTCTACAAAAGAAGTTTGTCCCTCCAAAAGAAGTTAGATCATTTCCGTCATTACCACCACGTAATGGCGCTGAAAAAAGTTTAGAAGTCATCTTGTGTAGAACTTTTCCCACCAGCCTGAAGAAGTTTGAGCTAACCTGGTTCCACGGTCTTTAGCCAAGATCTATCGATTCGTTCCAGGTCTTGGTGAAGGCATTTATCCCAGATTCGTCGGAAACCAGCGAATCAGAAAATGGCTCACTACCTGCTAAGTCTCAAGCAGAAGCAGAGCGGGACCCTCAAAGAGTACGTTTTTTTTTTTTTTTTGAAAGGCAAGCAGGGGGGTTTATATGGGCTCCCCAGACCACTGAAAATAAATAGAAGAAGCTTGGTTACATGCGTGCGTATTTTCTGCCTTTAGCATCATCAAATACAATTTTCTTAATGTCTTCCGCAAAAGAACTAGGAATTAACTCTAAAAACTCATTATTAGGAAGAAGTTTTGCCAGTTTATCCGCTGCCTGGTTTGTTTCCCGCACTGTGTGTTGAACCCTATATCCCACAAACTTTTTGAGTGCTCCTTTAATCCTTCTGGTAGTGTGAATTGCTTCCCATGGGGGAGCTTTTTTAGAGGTGAGATACTTTACAGCATTATTGGAGTCCATGCTAAATTCTACTCTCTGAAGTCCATGTCGCTGCGCCAACTTGATAGCTAGTTCTATCCCCTGAAGCTCATGTAGAAGGACAGTCTGTGCTCTTTGACTCCCTGCCCCAGTTGCCACCACCTCGCCATCATGATTCCTGATAATTGCTCCATAGCCTCCTCTAGTTCCTGTCAGTGAGCCATCCGAGTTTGCTTTAAACCAGCCTTGTTCAGGCCGTTACCATGCATGCAAAGATGGAGTACAAAGCTTGAAGGTCACATGAACTCTCCACTTGTCAAATAGACATCTATTATCAGCATTATCTTCTATCTGGAGGTCCAAGACTGAAACGCGGAGCCTGACATCTTCTATGATTTTGGTCACCACTTCAGTAGCAACTCTAATCCTGGACTGGAATAGTCTACAGTTCCTTTCTGTCCAGATATGATATGTAGTTGCATTTAGTGCAATCCTTTTCAACACACTGACAGGTGAGTTACCAGAGAACTTTGCCTCACACCATCGCCACTCAGCATCCCAATCCATCGGTTGGTGTTTATAACCCAACTGATTCAGGATACGTGTCCATATAAAATCAGAGTATCTGCACTGAAAGAAAAGGTGCACTTCACAGTCTGGACCATCACTGCACAGTGGGCAGATTGAGCTATCAGTGACTCCCCATTTCAGTAGTTTGTCCTGTGTCTTGAATGCTTTGTGCAGGGCCAACCAGGTGATGAAGCTATGCCTGGGTATTCTTCCTGGGAACCATACAAGTTTAGACCATGAGATGGCATGTGATCTGTGCCTTAGGGAGTGGTATGCACTCTTGTTTGAGAACTCCCCATCGTGACCCCCCATCCAGGTGACAACATCCCTATGATCAGTGTCGAGTTCCACCAATTCAAGGTCTTCGCATATGTCAGCAATGTTCAATCTATCTTGCCTACTGGTGTCCCATTTGTTATGTCGAATAAGTGCACTAACCTTTGCATTGCGGTGAAGTGAGGAGTGGTAGATTAGATGCTGTGGAAATCGGTTGAGAAGGATACCCTGGGGATGCCATGGGTCTTTCCATAGCATAGTGTCCTGACCATCACCTATAGAGTGAACTATCAGTGAGCTAGCCTGAGCCCTGCATTTCAGAATATTACGCCAGCACCAAGAGGCCTCAATTGGAGTGTCCATAGTCCAAAATTTTTTATCTCTGATCAGATGGGACTTTGTCCATTTCACCCAGAGGGTGTCCTTATTTGATGCTATGTTCCAGACATGCCTCATCATGGCAACCTTATTTGAGGTTTCAATGCATCTGATTCCCAAGCCTCATTCAGTATAAGGACTGCATATGCGTTGCCAAGCAACCATTGGCGTCTTTGCATAAGTCTCTGAGCCTGACCATAAGAAGTTCCTCATAATAGTGGTTATGTCCTCACGTACGCTTTTAGGCAGGATGAAACAAGAAGTCCAGTAAACATGTAGACTGTTCAGGACAGCCTTAATGAGTGTAACCCTGCCTGCATATGATAGAGTCTTGTTCTTCCAGGATTGGACTCTTTTCCTAACTCTGTCAATCAGTGGTAGGCATTGGTTATAGTCCAAGCGAGAGGAAATGAGAGGGAGACCCAAGTACTTCACAGGGAGGGCTGCTAGTTTAAAATCAAGAGAGCTTGTAATCAGCTGTAGTTCTTCACTAGGCACCCCAGCTGCAAATAAGTTGCTTTTGGAGCAGTTAATGGGTAGGCCAGTGCATGTTATGAAAGTGAGTAGAGCTTGGCCTAAAGCCATTGCAGACCTTGTACTGCCCTTGAAGAATGCTATTAAACCATGTTCTGATTCAGCAAGCATTGTGCAATCAACCCTCAAAGAGTACGTTACTTGTTTCAATGACGAGCTGACATTAATTGATGGTTGCAGAGACGACACCTCAGTCACCGCCTTCACTTCTGGCCTCTAAGGAGGTCAGCTCTATAATTTATGTACCCTGGAACCCCGAGGGATATGGCAGACTTGCTGAAAAAGTGCGCAAAAGTATATCACTCTGGAGGAGATGCTGGCCGCCAAAAAAATATGTGAAAATGAAGCCAAGCAGGCCCCCAAGGCCCAGGATAGGGGAGAGGAAAATAGCAGCGAAAAGGAGGACAAGTCAAAGAGGAGAAAAAATGACAACAAAACTAGGTGACAAGGCCAAACATGACATGGCAAGGTTCACTGAGTTTGCTCCCCTCAACTCCAGCTTGCCAAAAATTCTCTTTGCCATGAAAAACTAGGATGACATCAGTGCGCCCCCTCCCCCTCCCCTCAAAAGTGGTCCTTCAAGGTGTGATAGGAGCAAGTATTGTGCCTATCACAATGACCATGGTCACATCACCCAGGAGTGTAGAGTCTCAAGAACGAGATAAAATATTGGGTTCGAAGGGAAAGACTCGGAGAATTCGTAAGTTTTGACAAGAAATAGCCCCAAGAAAGGAGGATGAAGAAACGACCCTAGAGGTCGAAGAAAAAGATACGTCATTTACATCCTGCAAAGCGCACCTAATGGACTGGAAAATCCAACATGTCAAGAAAGCGGGTGATCCGAGAACTACGGACATGCTCCCACTATGGAGACCGCCCAGTCTAACATGCCTGGATAGAACACCCAACCCCGGACCTGACGTTCACCGAGCAGGATATGCAAGGCGTCTATTCCCCACACAACAATGGCTTGTTTATCACGATTGCAATATCGAAATGAAGCGTGAAAAAGTCACTGGTGGACATGGGAAGCTAAGCCAATATCTTGTTCCTGGAAGCATTCCACGGGATGCTGCTGAGAAAAAAGAAGTTGAAATCGAACAACCAGGTGATGGTTAGCTTCAGCGGCACTCGAAGTTACTCAGTCGGGAGCGTCAGCCTCCCCGTAGGAGCAAGGGAACTAGTGAATCTTCTAATGATGGGGAATGTCGTTACGTGGCGATGAACCTATCGGTTAAGTAACCACGACGACTTGAGTTCTCCTGAAAAGAAATGAACCAATAGGCCAAGGGTTTACTTGTAAAGAGCGACCCAAGTAGCATGTAGAACTTTTGAAAAAGTAACTATCAATAAAGGTAATCTCTTTAAAAACTACTCTTCTCCACACTCAACTCCTCTTATTGACAAGACATGATCCTAATACACTACACCAAAAGGCTTGATTAGCTACACAAAGATGGCCACGGCTCAAAACCGTAAGTTTATTTGCCACGACCCAAAACCGTGGCTAGAGCCTAAAACCGTCATTACACCAAAAGGCTTGATTAGCTACACGGAGATGGTCACGGCTCAAAACCGTTAGTTTATTTGCCATGGCCCAAAACCGTGGCTATATCCTAAAACCATGGCAAATGAAAACGATGTAAAAAAATTGGGCGGGCTTTTTGGCGCTCGCTTCTTTCCTCTCTCATTTTACTTGGCGCTCGAAGTAGAGCTCGATGAAACTCCTTCACCCTCCCCTCAATCTCGTCATCTCCCTCACTGCTTCCTCATCTCGCCATCTCCCTCCCTGTTCTCTCCATATCTCCATGCCATCTCCCTCACTGCTCCCTCCATCTCGCCATCTCCCTCACTGTTCCCTCCGTATCTTCATCTCTCCATCGCCCTCACTGCTCTCTCTGTATCTTCATCTCCCTCACTGCTCCATGAGACACCATGGCTGGCAACGCCCTCTTCACCCATTACATGTACTTCTTCTTGACATAAAATCCTATCTTTCATTGCCCATGAGACCAAACTTCTCAAAATTTCATTATTTGGAGAGAAAATTTTCAAACCCCATTGCTTGAAACTGCGTTTTTAGGTCTAATTCCACATACCCATTTGTTAATTCTCTTTTATTTGCAGTATAAATTTGTGTTTTTGAATACCAACTTTTTAGTTTTTTAGGTTTAGATGTCTAATTCGTCATTTTTTCATAGACTTCTTTTGCCCCAAATGTCATATTTGGCATTACAACTATAAAACCCTAATTTCTTTTAAGGTTACTTGAAAATAGATTGTAGACTAACAAAACATCAAGACCAACTTCACAAAATCTGGTCTTGAAGCTTGTTTTGTTTAATTGAACCCCACAAATTTTAAACTTTTCATCTGTTGGTTTGCCACTAGGCCTTATACTGTAAACCCAATTGCTGATAACTTAATTTTTGAACCCTTGATGTCTTGAAATTTAGCTCCTCTTATTGTATTCACTTATGAATTGCAGAGTGTAGGGATGGCAGTGTACAATTTTCTTCTTCTTGGCCTTTTGATAAGCATCGCTTGTAATCAAATTCATAGGTAATGATTGCACTTCTGATGAAGCACATGACAAACAAATTAAGGTTAAAAGAGCAGCTATGAAGAAGATGACTAAGGAAGATCTAATGAAAGAGGTGAGTACTTACCTATCTTCAATCCATGTCAAACTGCAGATCAGATAGTTTTATTGGAAATTTTTTGTTATTGTTGGTTAACCTGAAACATGGTATCAAAGTCAATCTAGAAAAGGATCATTTCAAATTCAGATAAGAGTTACTTGTATCAGATCTGTTAAGTTATAGTAAAATTATGTATTCAATGTTTGCATGTTCTTATTTTTTTAGATTGAAAAACTAAAAGAGCAATCCCGGAAGATGAAATTTGCAATAGATGTGATTGAGACAGAAGAAGCGTGGATGAATTCAGAGATACAGAAAATGCAGAATGTAAGCAGTATACTTATGTTGAAAATATTATGTTTATGTTTTAAGTAAGATACTACATTCATATACCTTCACCCCCTGGAATCTTTCGAAGGAAGCCTTCCTATAGCATGCTAGACCCATTTTATCAACTTGTGGAGGTGCATCATATTTCAGCTTTGGAGTCGCATTGTTTGAATTAGTTTAGGGAAGAAAATGAATTGAGCTAGACACATAGTCCTATTGATCAGTAACCAAATTTTTTGTTAAATTTCTATTTGTGTTGAAAGTCTTAACATGGTTAGTGATGATGTAAGTTGTGAATATTAGGATGGAATAAGGCAAATTTACTTATTGAAGTGTTGGATATACCAATTCCAAGTGTATACTGGGGTACCTTATATTCAGGGTTGAGTTATCAGGTTTAGCTAATTAACACAGACAAGAACAGGCTAAATATTTTTTTATAATTTATTTGCATGATTTTGTTCCATGTTTTTCACATGAAATTTTATATTGCACAAGAAGATAAAATACATGTACGTTGCAGCTCATACTTTTAACTTGGTAACTGTCATTACCTATTCAGCAATCTAGTAACAACTAACTTGTGTTTGTCACACAAATTTTGTAATCATTTTGCGCTAAGCTTATGTGTACTTAGAGCTAAGTTTCTTGAATGTGCACATGAAATTTGTTTAAGGGGACCAAAGAAGCACTCTGTTAACTTGTTTCTTTTCTGGTTTACAGGGAAGACCCCTGATGGATATAATTCTTATAGATTACAACTTGACAGACATGATTGGGCTTCAACTTCTCAAAAAATTGAAGGTAAACATGTGGTTAGCCTTATCCACATATCTGAAAAAAATTTACCCATTAGAGGATATATATTTTCTTCAAATATTTGAATCAAATTGCCTGTAAAGATGAGGACTAAAGAGAATGGTATTGATTAATTAGAAAACCAAATTTGATCTAAAAGAAATCTTCTTGTTGTCATCTTAAGTAAATTTTATGCAATCCTTAGTTTGAATCACTCCTTAGTTCAACAACACCATGTTAAGGAGATCCAAATGAGTAAAGATAAAGACACATCCTTCCAGCATCATTGCCAACTCATAGATTGTTGTGGTGGAGTCAAAGTTCCATGTAGCTGTTGAATTCTGTTTCATTGATGAAGATCAATATTCTTCTGTTGTATGTACAGACAGAGAATAGTGAAGCAGGTAACCACGGTGGTAGTTTTGTTGTTTTTCGGAAATTTTAGCATATTATACATACACAGATAATAACTTGACAGAGAAATGGAATATTAGACCATTACAATGGTAATTGCCTTGTTATCAACAGTGAGAATATCAGAGTTCTTTTCACTTTGTCAGACTGTTAATAAGGTTTGTGCGAAATAGTTAATCCTAGGAGATCTCATATGTACTTTTCTAATCATTGTCCCAAAGACATTAAAGTACTTAGCAGATAAACATCCCAACATTTTGTAGGAAGACACATTGTTTCCGTTAGAATTTAGAAGTATGTTCAAGGCTGGACCTCTTCTCTTCTTCCTCATTTTCCCTCCTTGAACCAGTACCTCTCACTTCACTATGAGAAGTTCTTCTTCTATGGAGGAGAGTTTTTCAATTGAGGTGGTGTGATGGTAGCAATGGCGGAGTTGAAGTGGTGTGAATAAGAAACATTGAGGTTGAATTTCCATGTAATAGGACCTTTAAAATAAAACACTAGAGGTTGAATTTCCATACACAAATTTTCCTGATACAAATGAGTTTTTATCATCTGAGTTTTTATCAGATGGAAACTGACATCCGTATATGTTGCAGGTTGCTGATCAGTTTTATAACATCTTGCACAAGTACTGTAACAAAGTTCAGGTATGTACTATCACTATGTGGATACCTTGAAATGTTCAATTCAAACCATCTTTTCACTCTTCTTAGTTTCTTTCCTGACAAGCTAACTCTTATTGGATAATACAGGCTGTGAGTTGCGATGAAGCGTTTCTTGATGTAATGGATAGAGAAGATGAAGATCCTGAGCATATAGCTTCAGTAATCAGAAAGAAGATCAAGTGGGAACTCAGTAATTTATTTTTTATCTATAGAAGTACCCATCTCAACTGAAATGCTCTATAACTTCTCAGGTGACTTATAGCCACTGGGTATGACTTCTGTAAGGCGTTGGGACATTGTCCTATACCAGGGTGTGGACAATCTTGTATAAATCAGGTATGATGAGCTACAATGACTGAAGAAGTTGATGAGCTAATCAAGCTTTCTCTAACTAAGCCTTTGCGTATTTCAGCCGATCCATCTACGAAACGGCCAACAACATTGACTGAGGAGTATATTTTAACTGGATATCATCCTTTTTTTTTTTTGGAAGAAACTATAATAGAAAAATTGACTGAGGAATATATTTTAACTGAGGAATTGAGTGAGGCCACTGAATAAGAGACAAGGCTGCAGAACCTGCTGCTCATGTCCATGCTTCCTAAGGATGATGCAGATGAAAGGGACTGCATTTTGGAGGTGAGAGCAGGTAATACATGAGCATCTTAATGCAAGGTCCACCATCTTTTTCTTTACATTTATCTATTCAATGGCTGTCACTTTATCTTTGATGATATTACTTGATATCTTGCAGGAACTGGAGGGGAAGAGGCGTCTTTCTTTGCCATGGATATATTCAAAATGTAAATTACTGCCACTGGTTATATGATTCCTGCTTTTAAAAGTTTTTAGATGTCTGAATATACGTGGAATTTTTCAATTTATCAGGTATGAGAGATACGCACACAAACAGGGTTGGAAGTTTGAAGTTGTAGATGTAATGGAGTCTAATCTTAAAGGATTCAAGGTCTATGTCCATTTCTAGTTCCATGGTTTGCTACATCCGTACATTTTAACTCCAACATAAGCAGTTAACATTTTAACTCCATGGTTTGTAGGGTGAGAATCTGGATGTCTTTATTGATGCTCTTCTTTTAAAGCAGGAGATGGACGCCATTGCATCTTTCAGCGCCGACCAGTGACATGAGACTAGTGTGTCCCCACAACTCAAATTTCTATTTCTGGTTGATGAAAAGCTGCCCTTTTCTGCAGCCTTGTCTCTTCTTCAGTGGCCTCACTCAATTCCATGAAACACAATATTTTAACTGGATATCATCTTTTTTTTTTTTTGGAAGAAACTATAATAGAAAAATTAACTGGATATCTCTTGAATTGGCTGTGGATTCGTTTGTCTGCTTGGTCTTTCATCTATGCTCTCTTTGGTTTTGAATTTTTTCAGTTCTTATCATGTGCTTAATGTACTCATGTAGTTTTCGCAATCCATTAAGCTTTTTGGTGTTTTTTTTCTAGGGTCTTGACATCATTGGTGTTCAAATTGTTATAAACTTTGCATGCCCTCGCGATCTTACTAGGTGAGTGTGAATCCTTCTATTCTTGTTGAACATTGGGATAATAAATAAATCATTTTATTTTCTTGCATAAGAATATCACTTCCAGTGTACCAAAATCTGCATCTAGTTGTGCAATGAAAAGAATTTACATGTTACAGTGATTCTTCATTTATATTTTAACGGATCACCGAGGCGGCCTTCATATTGAAACTTATATGGAACTTTATTGTGTTTAGGTGAACAAAATTAGTTTATTCAAGTAGAATTAGAAGGTGGAGTGAAAGTAAAACAGGGGCATCTGTTGATTTATGCTTCTGAAGTCCACTCTACTAAATTGTTCTTTTTGCAGGTGGCATGAATGGTTCCATAGTTTATGAACTTGACAGACCTGAAAATGCAGGACTTGGAAAATCTCTGAAGGCATGCTTTATCTCTCTCAATACATTCTTTATTATGTTCTATGCTCATCTACAAGTAAAACTTCGACATTCTTGACTCACTTAAACCATTGACATAACGATAGGTATTGATTTTACTATAATCTGAATTGAATTTTAACTTGGGTTCTAACCACTCTACTCAACAAATGCAGTGTTGTTCAGATTCTAGAAAAAGTGAAAGGAGAAATTGATGAAACAAAACCAGGTCGTTAGTATATAAACCTATATTTTACAAGAATTATAAAGTTAGTTAATATTTTTGTTCTGGACTAACATGTTAGCCGGGTTCCCTATACTAGTTTCTTGGGCAGACATGATTGTCGTGGCTGGAGCTGAAGCAGTTTCAATATGTGGAGGTCCAGAGATTCCAGTCCAATTAGGCAGAATAGACTCAATGTAAGAATCAAGTTTCATTGTCTCGCACACAAAGTTATGGTTATGAAAAGAATTTGTCGTTACCTTATACATAATGCCTGCTATGTTGTTCGTAACTGCTATGCTTTGACATAGTTCTCAGTCTGGAGAATGATCATTATCGTTCACTACATGCTATGCAATTTCTTGTCTGTTCGGTTTTATTTTTTATTTTATTCGGATCACAAAGTTATTGGATGATTTTTACAGTTAGTTTGGGGAATGATGAGTTACCATTAGCCTACATCACACGTCGACTAAAAAAACCCACCAAATTGAGGACACTCATAGATTGGAATTTTGACTTTATTTTATTTCATTTATTGGTTTAATTGTTTATTTTCCAGTTGTTTAGTTTGCCATAATTTACTTATAACATTTATAAAAGTATGTTTTGGAATTGGAACCTTTGAAAAATATGTGAAAAGTTTTGGATCTAAGCATGGAGTGTCCAATCTAGTAAAGTGTTGGAGTGGCCAAAGCATGGAATATTTTGAATACAAAATTTCCTTGGTACATGGGTTTTGATCAGATTGAAAGTTAGCCCATATAGTTCTTTCGTTTGTTCTTTGACAATTGCGAACTGCTAACGATTCACGTCTGTAGTCCGTTAACTTGTAACAATAGCGTTTTCTTGTAGGAAGCCTGATCCAGAAGGTAGACTTCCTGAAGAATCTTTGGACGCTTCTGGCCTCAAACAAAACTTTCTAAGAAAAGGCTTCTCGTGAGTTTATTCCTTTAACAACCTTTACTTTCATATTTTTTGTAAACTTGGTACCAGCTCAGCTGGTATACTTGTGGCGGATGGTATTATAATTCCAGGGTTCGAACACTGCCAAAGGCATTTAATGGTTTGGTATCCAATAAAAACCTACCCGCCCTAACAAAAAAAAAACCCTATACTTTCATATTTGTAAATTAAAATCCTTTTCATATATGATATTTTTTTATCCTTAAATTCACGGTATATAAAACAAATGCTACAAGTATTTTCAGTTTATTTCTTTCATATTTTTTGTAAAATACAGTAAACGTAGAATGGAATTTGTGTTGCTTTACCCTACGCCATTGAAAGACTGTTATGGTAGTAATTCTTAACATACCTTGAAAGCAAAGAAAACAAATAAATAGATAACTTCTTTTGTTCACTGAAGCACAAAAAGGAAGACATATTTGTATTTTCAATACTGATATCTGAAATAATTTGTTATGTTTTAATACTTTTTTGATATTCGATCAGGATCTATTACTACAAAGGTCTCAAACTCCACAACTGAGATTGCTAATACGATAGAGGTTCAGAATGAGAAACTGAAACATATTACTACAAAGGCATCAGGTTCTCCAGATATGGGCATGGTTGGGACTGAGGTTGAGAAGCCGAGACACACCACCAGCAAGGCATCAGGCTCTCCAGCACCTCATGTTCCAGATATGGGCATGGTTGAGCTTTCTGAGAAGACGAAGAAAGAAGTGGATGCACAAATGTCTAAAGATCTTCATGGAGGAAGTCCTCTGAAGTCATTGGTAGCAGATGATATAGTTGATGAGTTGCATGATGCTCATCATGTTGTTGATTCACCAACTGTGGAGAGCACTGGGAAGGAAGAAAATGGTCATGTGACAAATGAGGAGTTGTTCTCAAAGGAAGTTAAAACTAGCAATGAGAAGGCCAACAAGAGGAGAGCTTCATTTCCAGCAAAGCAGGAATATCCGAAAAATGGGTCACATAACAGTCCAAAGTTGCCAAGCTATATGGCAGCAACAGAGTTTGCAAAGGCAAAGCTTCGAGCACAAGGCACTGCAAAATCCGGCTTAGATGGAGCTGAGCAAAATGGTTCAGCCCGTAGGCATTCTCTGCCTTCTTCCAAAAACGGAAAATTGAGCTCGCCGTCACCAAGGACCCAGAGATTGGTTCAATCAAGTGGCAAAGGTGGAATAAAGAACGACATGTCTTTATTGTCTTCTAGAGATGGGAATGGTAAGAAGTCTCAAAACAATGTCCTCTTTCCTTTTTTGTTTGAAAAGCAAGCAGGGTTGTAAGGACCCCTTAACCTTTATATTAAAGAAAAAAAATAAGATGTCTCAAATACAATCTCTCAAAAAAGAAAAGATTCTTAGCAAAAACAATCACACAGAAAAATTAGGACTATTCTAGTCTCCTTGTTGGCAATATATCATATATTATGTCTTGAAAACACTTACTGGTTTACTGATTCAGTGTGACTATACATGTGGCCATATCGTTGCTTTCTTTTGTTTATGAAAACCATAATTTTGCTTTACACTCATCTCACTTGCAATATTTTATAAGTCAGTTGATAAAGTATTCTTTAATTGTTGGATGAATATTCTCACATGTATTTTTGTTTCTTATTAACATCAAGAGTCGAGAGATTTCACAATAAAGAAAAACAGGCCATTTGAGATATTTGGCACAGGTTTTTTTTTAATTTTTAATTTATTATTATTTTTTTCACCCATGAAGCAAATGATCACTTGGAAGTAGTTTTTAATAGCGATGAAAGTATCTTGTAATTTTTGAATGTTTAATATTAGGTTGTTGAATATTTTCAGAGAAGGTTGTGCAAGTAGATTGGAGGAGGTGAACTCTTTTTGCAAAGAGTCGTCTTGAAGGCAAACCTTTATGTGTTTATGCAGTCTTGTCCTTGTGTTTTTGTGTAAAATTCTGTTGTAAAACTTGAGATCTGGATAAATAACAGGTGTGTGGTGTGCCTAGAGCTTCTTGTATTTTGGGTGTCACGAGTAAATGTATAGAACTAAGGCTTTACTTTGTCGTTGTTGTTTGATTCTTCAGGTTCATACAATACCATGTCTTATATTTTCTTCATTTCCTCATTTTTGCCTGTTCTAATATTGAGTGTACTAGTTCATGACTTAAGATGTTTACAATCTTGGAATAAAGTATTCATTTGCAAAGATTGTTGTGGTTGTTGCCTTGTAGTAGTCTGAGTTGACTGTTTTAAGGATTTGATTTTATATGGATGTTTTGTTATGATATACTCTATAACTTGAAGAAAATTGCATTCATCTTAGTAAGGACTGATTTTGCAGGTGTGGGGCTGTGATTTTGCTGCAGCATACATTTTTTTTTCGATTATATTAATTTTCAACGGTTTCAAACCCTCGCAACAAACCAGATTTCTTTTTTTTTGAATTTTGTTTTGACTGGCCACGGCTTAAAACCGTGGTACTTCATGCTTGCCACGGCTTAAAATCGTGGCCATCATGCTTGCAACGACTTAAAACCATTGCCATTATGCTTGCAACG
Source organism: Berberis vulgaris (assembly GCA_963556465.1). Lineage (NCBI taxonomy): Eukaryota > Viridiplantae > Streptophyta > Magnoliopsida > Ranunculales > Berberidaceae > Berberis > Berberis vulgaris. The sequence goes on along the minus strand of OY747134.1, from coordinate 69,003,689 downwards.
GCTATGAGACCAAAACAATTCAAAATAAGTGATATATGTTGCCACTGTTATGGAACGTGGAGCATCTAGCCATGCCGGGTAGTTGTGGCTAAACCGTGGCTAAATGCAGAAAATCATCAAGCGTCCTCGAACATAAAACCATTGCTAATATGTGTTGCCACAGTTTATAGCCGTCAATGGTGATTTGGCGATGCCTCAAATGGCCAGGCCTCTAAGCCGTGGCAATAGCTTACCCCCGTGGTCCCAAACCGTTGCGGATGGGTATTTTTGGTGTAGTGATATGAGGGCCAAAATGGCTCACAAGCGGCCAAGCCTAGCCCTGCTAAGGGCGACAACAACTCGCTGCATAAGTGACCTAGCTTGACTAAGGAACCGAGGTATGATACGATGGGCCAAGCCCAGTCCACGGACAACTCACCGCCCAAATGCCTGGTCCTAGCACGGGGACCAAAATGGCGCACAAGTGGCCAAGCCTAGTCCTATTCAGGATGTTGACATATTGTCGCATAAGTGACCTAGTCCACCTCAGGAGCAAAAGCAGTGCAAGTGCGGATTGAACCCAGTCCACGAACAGTTCACTACAAATAGGCGAGTCTAATCCACGGACGACTCACTGTTCCTAAGACAGCCTAGTCCGACCATAGGACCATGATGGCACACATACAGACCGAACCCAGTCCACGGGCAGTTCACCGCAAGCGGGCGAGTCTAGTCCACGGATGACTTATCGCTCCTAAGATAACCTTGTCCAACTACGGGGACCAAAATGGCGCACAAGCGACCAAACCTAGCCCCACTGAAGGCAACGACGGCTCGCTGCACAAATGACCTTGTCTGCCGAGGAGCCAAGGTATGACAGATAGGATGGAAACCAGTCCACGAACAACTCAACGCTCAAATGAAGCCTAGTCCGCCTAAGGGACCATGACACCACGAGGCAGACCATGTCCAGTCTATTGACAACTCACCACACCGGGATAACACGGTCTAAGGGACCAAGATGGCGCAAAGAGGCCATGTCTAATCATGTTCAAGATATAGATGACTCGCCCAATAAGTAATATAGTCCGCTACACGAGAACCCAACCCGTTCGTGCAAAGTCGAATCCTCAACAAGCCCAACTACTGCTCATGATTGAGGTATATTACGAAGTCTAGCCTAGACATGTGAAGAGGACTTCAACTCTGCTCAAATTCTCTCAAGGATTGAGCAAGATATACACAAGAACTCAACGCCAGTTCCTCAACAAGCCCAACTCATGTTCAGGATTGAGACATATTATAAAGTCTAGCCTAGGTGGGTGAAGAGGACTTCTCTTCCACTCAAGGATTAAGCAAGATATACACAGGAACTCAGCCAATTCGGGCAAAGTCAATTCCTCAGCAAACCCAACTCCTTCTTAGGATTGAGGCATATTACAAAGGCTAACCTAGACGAGTGAAGAGGACTTCAACTCAACTCAAATCCTCTCAAGGATTGAGCAAGATATACACAATAACCCAGCCCGTTTGGGCAAAGTCGGTTCCTCAGCAGCCCAACTCATGTTCAAGATTGAGGTATATTATGAAATCTAGCCCAGACAGGCATAAAAGACTTCCTCCCAGCTCAAGTCCTCTAAATGACCAAGTCAGATGTGCGTAGGAACCCAGCCCATTCGAGCAAAAAAGGTCCCTCAGCAACCAAACTCATGTTAAGGATAGGTCTAAATAGAAGGTCTAGCCTAGATAGGCAAATACGACTTTTTCCCAGCTCAAGTTCACTCAAGGATTGAGCTAGATAAATGCAAGGAGTCTAGTTTGTTCGAGCAAATACAACTCTCAACAACCTAACTCCTGTTTGGGAGTGAGGCATATTATGGGAGCCCAGACCATAAAAGCATAGATAATCCCCTTCAATTCATAGTCCTCTACTAACAGGATTGCAGGTATACGATATTGAATTTCAGTCTATGGTTTCTCAAGCAACCCAACCACTACACATGGTCAGAGACCAACAAGGAAGTCCAGTATTCGAAGCGAAGACAACTCCTACGCATGCCCAACTACTAAGGGAGATAGTAATTACGCCACTAAGGGAACTCGACCCAGACAAACAAAGGTGACTATCCTACAGCTCAATTCCCATAGAAGATTAAGTTATTACTGTCAACGGGATATGAGCTGAAACAAGCCAAGAAAGGGTTCTAGTTCATACTAAATCCCTACTTAAAATGGGGGTAGATACACCCATCCACTCGGTCTAGTATACTCGGCCTAATCTAAGCAAGAATTGGAAATGGCAAGTATGACAGCTACAAGTACAGATAAAAAAAGGGAAAAGGAAAATGTTCGTCATTGATGAATTTTTCTCTCATCATAAAACCACTCATGCAGTAGGAGAAGAGTCAGGAACACCATCCTGTAACTTAGAATCTAGAATGACTTCAGTGTCTGCCGCAGGTTCCGTAACAATAGGATCGGATGTCATCTATGTGACGGGTGGATCGGCCATAGGGCCACCCTGCGGGGAATAAGATGAATCATCCTCCTCTTCAAATGGGAAAAGGCCACATGACTGTAAGCGAAAAGGTCCTAGTGAGCAATGTAGTCCAGCAAATCCAGCCTGCTAGCAACAACCTTGATGAAATCAGTAATCTCAGCGACATCAAGAAGTTCTTTCTCCTTAACCTCCCACAAGCCTTCAAGATGGACAATCTTCATGCATTCTGGACAGGTCACTTTCGCAGTCTGCCATCCTGCGCTTAGCAGCAACTTGGCTCGCACGCTCGAAATTTCATTCCTGAGTAAGCTGGGGCACCTGCAGTAGAACAACGTCATGGAGTTCCTTATACCGAGAAAACTCAACGCAATCATAGTCTAGAACACTCTGGATTTCAACAACAGACTTCTAGGCAGAGTCAGAGGGCCAACAACCTCCATCTGCTCAACTACCAATCTGTCATGATCCTCTCGAACTCCCCCAGCTCGATCATCAGATGAGGCGATGATTCAGACGAGCCGTGAGCAAGATCCTCTAGGGTATATGACTTATTTAAGGTGCCCAGAGCTGCCAATGGGTCACGAGCAATGCCCCTCAAAGCATGGGGCTCCAGGCCTGAGTCAGCACCAGTAGAAAGCCTCACGGTGGCCTCAAGAAGACGAGCATTAAAACGCTCGAGTTGCTTGTCATTTAGACTACTGGAGTCCTCAACCCCAGAAAGTCTAAGGTGCTCCCCGTCGAAGGGAGACCTCGAGACAAGAGGGCAAGGTGATAGGCCATCGTGCTTAGACACTACCTCCTCAGAAGCACGGTAATGTACTACTGATTGGGAGTGCTCGACAAGCTCCCTCTCCGCAATAGAAAACGAAGTGGATAAGGCAATCTGGGTAGCCCCGACCTTAACCTTTTTGGCTTTACGAATGAAGAAGCAGTACCACTGTAAAATTTCTCTGTCCTCTGAATGCCCGCTAAAATAAAAGGGCTTTCACCAGCCAACATGTGTCATGGCTGCTCGTCCTAATAGGAGTTAGGTGGAGCACAATAACCTTCGCCCTAGCCAAGGTGGCAATTAGAATCCTCCACCATTTGGTGTCATCTGGGCCGGAGCGATACTATGGAACGACATGAATTACTAAATACCTTCAGGAACAGGGAAGCGCGGACCCACTGTGAACATGGCCTTACATAGAGCTATGTACCTTTCCTTTGGGGTTATTGGAGACTCACCATCGGCTAGAAGTGTCAACCTCGAAGCACCAGGGATCTGATACCGGTTGCGAAGGTTGGTGAAATCCCTCTCCAACATAAAAAAATGTCCTAAAAAACTCAGTACAAGCCACACGATGGTCGGACGAGAATCGAGTAGTCATGATTAGAAAGAAGTTTGCACCTAACCTGACTGAAGAGAATTATTGGCAAGTAAACAGGAACTCAGGCAGGGAAAAAGATCAGACTCCCTCAAAGAAAGTTTATATAAACTTGACTTGTAGGGGAAACAATCAACAAACCGTTGCACAAGCAATAATTGCAACACGAAAGCCAAAAAAGCACCGAAATATATCATCATGACCTCACCTAGACCCGTACGCACAGACAGTTAGTGGCCCAATACGCATATCCACTAACTAGGGGGAGTAGCTGATGAGACATTCAATCATATTATCACAGTTGTACATGTGGCATGGGCTAATCCTAACACGAGAAAGGCTTCAGTACGGTCCAAGCGAACCCATACACAAATTGTTGTTCAGCCCGTAAGTCAGGTGCCCAAGCCAGAGTCACACTAGCCTAAGAGGCATTAGTCTTAGGGTTTGGCCCAAGACAATAAGGCTCGGACACGAATCTCAGAGCTATCACATGCCTGAGATCCACTCACACAAATATGTTCTTTGCCCAATCAAGCATTGAGTCCTAAACAGAGCCAAGTACCAAAGAGACTCAATTATGCACATGTAAGATCTTGGGTGAGATCTCCTTCCATCACGCCCACAATAACAGGGAGAGTTGTGGAGAGAATTCTCACTACTTAATATGAGAAAAGGGAAGAAAAAAGGTACACATATACATTGCTATTTAGTATTTACTTCCACTCTTCATTCTTCCTTGCATTGATATCTGACTTAAGCATCGGAGTGCCTTCGGCCATCACAATGGTGGTCCCGGGCTAATTGCTGCTCATTTTTACAAGCTCGAGATCATCATGATCAGCAAGGACAGATCTAAACACATCAGTTAGTATTCTTGTTTGTTGTTGGTGATGTTTCTTATCAGTTGTTATTGTTGTTCATGTGTATGTCGTGCACCAACTCAAACGATACATATTCAGGAAAAAAAATTACAAGTCTTTCGAGCATTTATATTTATAAGCTCAATAATGAGAACCAAATGTTGCATTTGCAACATTTACGTTTTAAATTTTGAACATTATAATGTTACTTTTCTTACATTTCAAGTTGGTACCTTACCAACTTTCTTACATTTCCACATTGAATTACAGTCTTTGCTAAGATTTCAATATTAGAAAAATCATGGAAATATCTGAACAAACTAATTCCTCTTGTGCATTTATAATGATTTTCTTCAACGCCTCTCATGTCGTCCATTTGCTTTATCTGCAAGTAATCTTTGATGAAAGGGAGGACTATTTGCGTGAATGGAAATACAATGGAAATAATTTAGGTCAATTATTAAAGTAGTATTTTATAAAACTTACAAAATTAAGTAAAAGAAAACTACTTTCATTTTTCTCTCAAACTAATAGATACTCCCAACATAAAATCTTCATGGTTGAACTTAAAGAGGTGTGGTATGGTAGAGTAGGGGATTTTTAGAGAGTCTTCCGATAAGAATTTTTTTATCAGAGTTTTCCGATTATCTGAGTTTCAATTGCAAGCAAACTCAAATCAAACTCTATCTTTCTTGTTCCTTATCAACTTTCTATCATCTTTCTATGGGTTTTAATTTCCCTTCATTTATTTTTCTATCCAATCGTTTCTACTCATCTATTTTTACCCTCATTTTCATTCCTTTATTCTCCTTCTTTCCTTGGTGATTCTCCAGCCTTGCTTCTTGTAGTTGGATTTTGTTTTCTCTGTGTTTGTGTTGCAGGTCTCAGGCGTGACGTTGTATCCATCGCCTCAACTCCCTCAGATCATACCATACCTACCTACAACTATGAAACCCTATTCTTCATATCCACCCACCAAGAATACATTAAGTATTCATGAGCACAATTCTTCTAATCCATCCCTCAATCCAATTCAATATCACCTTCATTCATATCTTTTCCAATCACTCACTTGTGTCTCTCCCATCCAAACTCATTTATTTTTTCACGCTATCTTCATGGATGCCTCAGACATCTCTTTAGCGTCAGACCCTTTACTAGCTCACCATGAATCAACACCACATCACTGCTCAAGCCCAAGTAATTTTATAACCCATGCCACAACCAACAGGAGGTTTCTTGGGAATCAAAGCAGACACCCAACTCATGGGTACAGGCTGATATATTATTCATCTAAGAATAGACAAACAATGGAGCTCCACACAGATCTATGGATCTACATTCAGCCAGACAACAAACGCTCTCGATCAAGGGATCTTCTCTCAAATCCTCTCATCGGGTTTGGTGGCCTGAATCTGGGGTTGCTCACCGTCGAAGCAACTTCTTTGTTGATAAAGGTGATTCTTATGAACATATTCTTGTCCCATTCGAGATACAAGAAGAAGATGGTCTGGTGGGGGGAGAACAATTTTCGGTCTTAGGCAAATGATTCAACAGATCCATTAAATCAGCGAAGAAGGTACTGATTGTGGTGTCGGTGTCGATCCTTCTCCATCATCAAAACGAAATGGGTTGTATAAACAAACGTCCCGCCCACCTGGAAGATGATGCAGGAGGATCCGAGCCAGATGATGCCGAGCTGTCAGATAGCATGTTGTTAGCACTAAGATATCTTGAATTAGCAGATCAGCGCAAGGATGGCAGGAAATCATAATTTTTTTCTAATTTGGCAGTTTTGGGTGCGTTTTAGTATTTTGGCCATAACTTTGGCTACGGGAATCAGAATCGCGCAAACGATCCCAATTCAGAAAGCTCTTTTCGGCGCGCACGTCGTGGTCAATCAGTGACGATCGTTGCACATATTTTTTAGGCCAAAATCCACTGTTTCCCCTTCCAAATCTACAATTTTAGTAATTTTTTTCCTTTTATGGTAATATTTCATTCTTCGTTTAGGAAGTGTTTCTGAACCCAATTTGGGATACATTTTTGGAAGATTGTTTCTTTTATTACATATTTTGTTTTAGCATGATTATTGGGATTTGCTATTTTTGATAAAATTCTAATAAACACGAGTTTTAGCTATAAAGCTTGACTTGTGGGCTGACTTTAGAGATACCTTTGATTTTGAATAATTTAATTGAACATTAGAGTTATTTCTCTGTGTTTTTGGGCGAATCTCTTGTATCCTTCCTTGTGAATTATTTGTTGAACTAGCCTACAAGATAATTGCTATTCTGCCCGGCGTCAGAAGACCGACTCGTACCGGAGATCGTACCATTTCGAAACTTGATTTTGTGGGGATTTCTGGCAGCATCTTCAAGTATTCATCGCCGGTGGAATCGTCTCCATCCGACCCTGTAATGGTGGCCGACCGAACCAATGTGATCTCATTAATTGGAACCACCAATTGCTATTATTGCATGCAAAGGTACTATTACCTATCAAGGATATGGTTGGGAAGATGAGTGTGGTGAAGCCTCCTGCAAGTACCATGTGGACAACCATGATAAAGGTCATTATAAAGACCGTTAAGAAGTCAGTTATGACGATCGTTAAAAGGTCAGTTATGACGATCGTTATGAAGTTTGTTTTGACGGCTAAAGAAATGACGACATTTATAATGGAGTTGAGGATGACTATTATGAAACCATATGGATTCAATTTAGCCAACGCCCATATCTCTTCCCCTTTTCATACAGCGGAGACAACAGTCACCAGATCTCACATTACTTCTGCTACCTTTGCTATCCAGTCGGTTGCGACAACCATTGTTGAAGGGTTGCCGCCTCATCCATGATACTTTCATGGAATGCTCGAGGCATGGGGGTCTGCCAAAGCATTCTGAAACCTAAAGACCCTATCCCAAAAGTCTAATATCGATATGATTTTTTGTTAGAAACTAAGTCTTGCTCTTTTAAGATGGGCCGCTTACGCCGGAGACTGGGCTTCGCACAAGTAGCATCAGTGCCAGCACAAGGACTAGCTTAAGGACTTGCACTTATTTGGAAAGCAGGTATTCACCTTACCTGTAATATCCGTAGTTTTTTTCCATTTGTTTGATTTGCTTTTCGGTTGTTTGATTTGCCTAACTTTGGATTTTTTAAATTTGTTTCAATAGTATAAATTTAGTTAGATTTAATTTCATTTAAAAAAAAAACTAGATTTCGAAGGGTGGATGCCCTCAGAAATCCGATGAGGGCAAATAACCACCCACGCATTAAAAGAGGGCTTCCCCCTTTCTTCTTCTTCCACTTTTTTTTTAATTATTTCTAGAGTGTCTTCTCCCTTGCAATTCCTTTTCTTCAACGGTGTGCATTCGTGAGATTCGTCGATTTCTCCCCCCAAATCTCATCATCCCTTCTTCATTTTTTTCTTCCTCTTTCTCCCCTCTCATTCTTGCAAGAGTTTTTGATCTTAGAATCAGAGTTTTGGAGAGTGTGAGCTCGATCAGGGCTGTCACTGTCAGAATGAGCAACGCCGCTCCAATTGCCCGCTCAGGTAGTGTTTGGGGCATCAGTTGGAACCTGTAAACCCCACATGCAAGGGTGGTTTCATGGTTGGCTAAAATTTCTGAAAAATCAGTTTGCATGTTCGTTAGGGAGGTTCTCCAGCGTGAATCCGATCTTTGATCATGCGGGTGAGCTGCGATTCACGGTTCTGGTGGTTCTGTGACATATTTTTGGCTTGTTGTGTTGTTCGGAGACGAGCCAAAGTAGGGTGGTTTTTAGTGAGTTCTCGCCAAATTTTGGGCTTCGTCAGAGTGATGGCCGAATTTAGTTTGTCGGTAAGTAATTTTTCAATCACCCGCCAGTTGTTACTTCTTCATTTTCTAGTTTTTGGCAAGTTTGCTCACTATTGGGTCCATCTTTGCAGATTGGAAAGTTTCCTTAGTCCTGAATTTATTGTTTAGAGAATTGGGAGTTTCAGTCAGTAGGATTTGGGTTCCGAAAACTCATTCCGCTCAGGTGAGTGTAACTATAATGTTTACTTTGAGAAATATTTATTTTAAAATATTGAATTGAATTGTTACATTATGTCGTCGATTGTGTATGATTGAATACAAGTTCAGGATTTGACACTGATGAGGTTTTGGCGATTTCGATTGTTGTGTTGGTTCCTTTGTGAATGAGTTTATGCATTGAGTTTTCTGAAAGCATGATATACATGAATGAAATGGAATAATAACTGAGTATAAATGTGATCATGCTTTGGTATAATGTCATTGGGCTTATATGTTGTGTTTTCAAGTATGCTTGGTATGACATGGTCGGACTAGCATCCCAATTTAATGACCTGATTTTTAATTACAAAATTGTATTGACTCAGAAAAAATGATATGGCATATGTTATCAACTCGTGTGTTTTACGTAGATTGCCGAGTCTTGAACGTGTATGATTGTTCGACTCGAGGGACTTTATTGTTGTGAATTGGGTCATGTTGGGACCCTCGTGTAGTTGTGGATTTATGAGAATTGCCTAGCTGATTATTGTTACATGTCTGTTACATTAGATTCTATATAGACTCGTAGTACGTGCATGCTAATATTAGTGTAAGTCTATTTACCCTGCTTTAATGCATGTTGTGTCGATGCTTAGGAGCTTGCTCGCATCGTGAGTTTGGTGGTGTTTGAGATGACTCGCACCTACAGTCATTGAGGATGCTATTGCATGTGGCAAGTTTGCTAAGGTGCAGTGAGCTCCCACACACACTTGCCACTATAGAGTACAGTAGGACGGGTCCCGATGGACGTGTTTCGAAGATTAATCGCTTTCCCTCCCAGTGCACTTGAGTTTGATTTGTGTTATGTTGGCCGTGTCAGGCCAGTTGTTCGGGACGTTTGAGTTTGTATCTGGGCAGATGACACCCCATTGTGATACAAACAAGCCTGAAGTGGTACTGGTGCACGTTGTGGGATGTGTCTGGGCGAGAACGTTTGTAAGGTATGCAGATACCTACGAAATGAGATACTTACATAGAAATTTGTATGGTTTTGACTTGATTCTTAGGAGGCCAGGCATGATTACGATATTGTCTTTGCTTTCATCACTTAATATTTACCATGTTTGAATCACCTGTAATGACTGACATATCTCGTAAACTTGTAGTTTTTGTTCAATATGAAATGCTTGTGTTGGTGTTTGAACTTAGAAATATTATCCTCAGAGACACGGTGTGATTCAGACTTTAGAAACTTGTCCTCGTCGTGAGGTATAGTTTCATATTGATCTGGTTCCTGGTACTGCACGTATATCTAAATCAGCGTACAGGCTTGCACCTAAGCAATTGGAAGATATGAACGTACATTCGAGGCACCGACTTTCTTCATGGATTTGAATAATAGATTGTTCAGTCCTTCCTCGATTTCGTTGCTACCGCGGGCTTGGGCCTTACGCAATCGATCGGATCATATACCGGCCGCGCAGGCTCTACTAGTCCTTGGCTTCTAAATCTCTTTTTTTTTATTTCCCAATGAGTCACGAAATGCTAGGGTTTGTACATATGATTTCAAAATTGATTCAGAAGTAATTCGTGAGATCGTGCACTTTTTTTCTTACTTATGAAGAAAAAATAAATCAAATAAAGTGCAGTTGGTTGGATCCAGCCTATTATTGAAATAAACAACTCGCACACACTCCCTTTCCAAAAAAGATCAAGTGCAGTTTAGAACCATAGGCCTAATGACAAGCCCTCGAGGAGGACTTGGAGTGGAGCTATTGTTCAAGGGACGGTCTATGTGGTCGGTTGAAAAGAACTCCTTTATCTCACCCTGTGGAGTCGATGCCTTTACGTCTAATGGGGCGTAACTTGACAGCCCGATGAAGCAATTCTTTTGCTAAAATAGTTGACTTGCTTTGACTTTGTTGATCCACCGATGTCTAAGGTGGAGGTATAGGTGGGAGAAGGAGCAAGGGAGGGAGAGACAGTGGCAAAGCCGGGTTCGTAAACACGTGATCCAATTCGTGAGCGAGATGCAGATTCAGATCCAAAGCCAGCAGTTGTAGCAGTTTATCCACCATTGATCAGTACAGTGGTGGAGAGACAAACATGATCCAGTGATTTTGAGGCGGATAACATATTTGGTAGTGGACACATTGGATGAATGCCCAACCGATTGGTCAATTGGTTCAAGTTTTGTGAGCGGCTTTGTGTTCCATCTGATGAGGAGCTGTGGAGAGATATCTTACCGGAAGCTCATAGATTTTGTTTCACCATTCACCCCGGTGGAACGAAAATGTATCGATATTTGAGACGTTCTTTCTGGTGGTCCGACATGAAGAAAAAAATTGGAGAGTTTGTGGCACAGTGTGCAACTTGTCTGCAGGTGAAAAAGCCGAGCATCAGAGACTGTCTGGGTTATTGCATAATTGGAGATCCCGACGTGGAAGTGGGAGTATATCATTATGGATTTCGTTGATGGACTTTTATGATCGAGGAAAGGTCATGAGTCGATATGGGTCATTGTTGATTGGTTGACGAAGTGTGCCCATTTCATTCCTGTTAGTACGAATCGGTCGACAGACAGTCTAGCGGTGTTGTTCATTCGAGAAACAGTCCGCCTTTATGGGTCGCCTGTTTCGATTGTATTCGATCGAGATCCGATTTCACAGCCCACTTCTGGCAAAGCTTTCATCAAGGTATGGGTACTAGATTGGACATGAGTACAATATATCATCCACATACAGATGGTTAGTCTGAGAAAGTGAATCAGGTAGTGGAAGACATGCTTAGAGCAAGCATTTTAGACTTTGAAGGCAGTTGGGAAGATCACCTACCATTGTGCAAGTTTGCGTACAACAATAGCTACCATGTAAGTATTGGCATGACACCATTTGAGGCACTCTACGGACGACCGTGAAGGTCCCTTGTTTGTTGGGCAGAGATTGGAGAGTCAGCTGTGATGGGGGCCGGATGTGATCAGAGAAATTACTGAGAAGATTGAGCTGATTAGAGCGCGTTTGTTGACAACCTAGAGCAGACATAAGAGTTACGATGATAGGAGGCATAAGGAGTTAAAGTTTGTTGTTGGCGACAAAGTCTTTCTGAAAGTTTCCCCAATGCGCAGAGTTGTTAGGTTCAAAGATTGACGGAAGCTTGCACCAAAATGTGTAGGATCCTATGAGATTACTGAGAGGATTGGGTTAGTGACCTAGAGATTTGCTTTGCCGCAGAGTATTTCCAGTCTCCACGACATGTTTCACGTATCCATGTTGCGAAAATGTTTGGCAAACCCACCATAGATTGAGGAACCTGTTGAGTTGGAGATTTCTGATGAGTTGAATTATCCAGTGAGGCCAGTAGCCATTATTGATTATGATGTGAAACAACTTCGATGGAAGACAATGAAGTTGGTGAAGGTCCAGTGGAGTCACCGAGAGGGTGACATGACTTGGGAGCTGGAGAACCAAATGACATAGAAATACCTTGAGCTTTAAACCTAGTATTTCTTGTCATTGCTTGGTCTTATCTCGAGGACGAGATCTCTTTTGAGGTGTGTATGATGTAATATCCGTAGTTTTTTATTTTCGATTGTTTGATTTACTTTTTGGTTGTTTGATTGTCTAACTTCGGATTTTTGAAATTTGTTTCAATAGTATAAATTTATTTAGATTTAATTTCATTTTTAAAAAAATCTGGATTTTGAAGGGTGGGTGCCCTCAGAAATCCCATGGGGGCAAATAGCCACCCACACATTAAAAGAGGACTTTGCCCATTTCTTCATCTTTTTTTTTCTCCAGAGCGTCTTCTCCCCTGCGATTCCTCTTCTTTTCTGGCGTGCATTCGTGAGATTCGTCGATTCCCCCCCCCCCAAATCTCATCATCTCATCTTCATTTTCCCCCTCTCCTTATTGCTAGAGTTTTCGGCCTTAGAATCAAAGTTTTGGAGAGTGTGAGCTCGATCAGAGGTGTCACTGTCGGAACGAGCAACGCCGCTCCAATTAGGGGTGGGCATCCCATCCCGATCCCGATCCGTCCCGATTTTTCTCGGGTCTTATTGGGATTGATCAATCCAATCTCGATTTAGAATGGGATTAAGATTTTCAATCCCGCCAACCCCATCCCGAACTATTTTTTTCATATTTATTATTAATAATTTTAATATTTTTATTTTATGATTGCAATTGTTTGGATGCCCACATAACATCACTGGTGGAGATAGCAATCAACATCTCAATGTGTCTCACTTATGCACATCTCTAGACTAATCTCTTGATTCAGAATCATTTGATTATCATTTCATTTGGTCTTTTGACTCTCTCCTTTTCAATTTTTCTCATTTAGGGTTCCTGAAGAAGAACAACAAAGAGAAAAGAGATTCAAGATAAGAGAAGGCTGAACATAACAACTGTTGTAAATGTAAATCAAAAGATAGGAACGAAGTTACCAAATGTTCTTGGGTTGAGTCGCGGACTAGGTCGCTCTCTTAAAGACGTTTCGCGGCTCTGCCCAAAAGTGTGCAAGCAGTCTGGTAGCACCGCCGTCCCCAGGATAAAACAGCCCAGAATCTTATCTGTCTCGTTCAAACAAATGCACTGTTGATGAACGGAATACTATCCACCCTCAATATCTTATTTGCTCGGAATCACCAATACAATGTATAAAATTCAAACGAAAAGGAAAACTCTGAAATACGAAGAGAAAGAGTTCATTTCAAACAGAACTGTGGAAATCTCTTTGAAAGAGTTTCATATGAACAGAACTGCAGAACTTAGAACCTTCTCTGATTGAAATACTAAACGAAAAATGTTTTGCTTTTTTTTCTTATGTTTTAAGCTCTGAGTTTGTGTTTGTATTTATAGGAGTAAAACGCATCTGTTGAGATACAAAATCCCGGCTACTGCGGTGCAACGCATGGCGTGGATAACGTGTGAGAGAGGTCAGGGTCAGCCCTCTGACTCAGTCTCCCTTCTCTGCAGCAATTCAAAAAATATTTTCATTTAAATAAATTTTCAGTAAAAAGAATGGGTTGATCTCTAAATGACCCGACCTGACCGACCGGACGGCGGCGCGCGAGTCGCTATCTCTCCCCTCCTCACAAAATTGTGGTACCCCAAGGGGTCCAAACCCAACTCCAAACACTCTCCTTATAAACTCATCCACAATGAGTTGTATAGAAGATGTGGGACTAAAATAGAGAGAGATCCAGAGATCAAAACCAGGTTCACACCCAAATGTTGTCCGCTGACTCCGCTCCTTACTCACTAAATCCGCATCTGATTCTCTTCATATAGTCATGATCTACATACTCGATTTTTACAGGTCAGATCCAAATGAACCCCACCAACAATTTCTTTTTCTTCTTCTTTCTGAAAACAACACCACCCTGTTTTCAATTTTTCATTCTCTTTTGGTTCACAATACTATAAGTTTTTGCTTTTGTTCTTATTTCAGTCAGATTGTGTGAGAAGAAGGCTGAAAAACAGGTTTGTCTTTATACCCATTAGTTGATTTTGTTACCCTTTAATTTGATTTCTTCTTAGTCTTCATTTTTGCATTACTTTATCTTATGGGTATGTGTAAAGATCTGAAATTTTCCATTGAATCATTCATGATTGAACCGATTGTTTCTCTTGGTGTTTTTGTTGTTTTGCAGAGCTACATGGAGATTCAGTAATAAAGGTGGGCAACTCCAGGTGAATTTCTGTCTCCCATTGATGTCTTTTGGATAATTTTGATTGATTTTCTATTAATCTCAACATGTGTGATTGGCTTAGATTTAATAAATGTGTTTGTCAATATGAGTTTACAGTACAATATTTTTGAGTTTACAATATGCAGCATGCTGATCCCGGCCGTCCCAAACCCATTTGGGATGGGACGAGGTCGGGATGAAGTCTATCACGTCCCGATCCCAAATGATCGGGATGGGATAAGGATGAGGTCATCTCGTCCCATGCCCACCCCTAGCTCCAATCAGCCACTCAGGTAGCGTTTGGGGCGTCGGTCGAAACCTGTAAACCCCACATGCAAGGGTGGTTTCATGGTTGGATGAAATTTTAAAAAAATCAGTTGTGCATGTCGGTTAGGGAAGTTCTCCAACGTGAATCCGAGTATTGATCGCGCGGGTGAGCCGCGATTCACGATTTTGGTGGTCCTGTGACCTATTTCGGACCTGTTGTGTTGTTTGAAGACGATCGAACCAGAGTAGGGTGGTTTTCATAGAGTTCTCGCCAGATTTTGGGCTTCGTTTGAGTGTTCACTGGATTTAGATTGCTGGTAAGTAATTTTTCAGTCACCTGCCAGCTGTTACTTCTTCATTTTTCCAGTTTTCGGCAAGTTTGCTCACTGTTGGGTCCGTCTTTGCAGTTTGGGAAGTTTCCTTAGTCCCGAATTCGTTGTTTCGCGAATTGGGAGCTTTGATCGGTAGGATTTGGATTCCGAAAACCCATTCAGCTCAGGTGAATGTAACTATAATGTTTACTTTGAGAAATATTTATTTTAAATTCTTGAATTGAATTGTTACATTATGTCGGCGATTGTGTATGATTGAATACAAGTTCAGGATTTGACACTGATAAGGTTTTTGAGATTCCAATTGTTGTGTTGGTTCTTTTGTGAATAAATTTATGTATTGAGTTTTTTAAAACCATGATTACATGAATGAAATGGAATAATGGTTGAATATAAATGTGGTCAGGCTTTGGTATAATGTCATTTGGCTTATATGCTGTGTTTTCAAGTATGCTTGGTATGACATGGTCGGACTAGCATCCCGATTTTTTTATTGCAAAATTGTATTGACTCGGAAAAAAATTAGTTGATATGGCCTATGTTATCAACTCGTGTGTTTTACCGTAGATTGTCGAGTCTTGAATGTGTATGATTGTTCGACTTGAGAGACTTTATTGTTGTGAATTGGGTCATGTTGGGACCCTAGTGTAGTTGGGGATTTATGAGAATTGCCTAGCTGATTACTGTTGCACGTAAGTTACATTAGATTCTGTATAGACTTGTAGTACGTGCATGCTGATATTAGTGTAAGTGTCTTTACCCCGTTGTAATGCTTGTTGTGTCGATGCTTAGGAGCTTGCTCGCATCGTGAGTTTGGTGACACTATTGCATGTGGCAAGTTTGCTGAGGTGCAGTGAGCTCCCGCACAATTGCTACTAGAGAGTGCAGTAGGATGGGTCCCGGAGGACATGTTTCCGAGATTACTCGCTTTCCCTCCCAGCGCGCTTCAGTTTGATTTGTGTTAGGTTGGTCGTGTTAAGCCAGTCGTTCGGGACTTTTGAGTTTGTATCTGGGCAGATGACACCCCATTAGAATACAAACAAACCCAAAGTGATACCGGTGCACGTTGTGGGATGTGTCTGGGTGAGACACATTCGTAGGGTATGCGAATACCTACGATATAAGACACTTACATAGAATTTTTTATGGTTTCGACTCGATTCTTAGGAGGCTATATAGGATTACGATATTGTTTTTTCCTTCATCACTTGATTTTTACCATGTTTGAATCACTTGTAATGACCGGCATATCTCGTAAACTTGTAGTTATTGTTCAATATGGAATACTTGTGTTGGTGTTTGAACTTAGAAATATTATCCTTAGAGACACGGTGTGATTTAGACTTTAGAAACTTGTATAGGGACCTCGCTTCCATGTTATGGATCATGCATCTAGGATTACTCACTTATTCATTATTGTATGGTATGGATTCCTCATGTATATTCTCTTGTTATTTGTATTTAGTTCACTCGCACCAGCTAGCTTTGTGCTTTGCTAACTCTGCAAGGGGCGTGCTTCTATTAGAGTGCAGGCAGTGTTGGTGTTCCTGTTGATCGTGCCGCTTAGGCCTAGTCTCCAGTTGTTAACTTGTTTTGTGCTGTTTAGTCTTGTCCACCATGTACGAGTATGTTTTGCTTCCATTGTACTGTTATATCTTGTTAAATACTAGATATTGTATATATTGGTTTTGTTGCTATGACACAGGGCGGGGCGAGGCGAATTGAATACTTTTTATTTTGTTCAAATTTTATCGTAGTTGGTTATTTTCATTTTATTTCTCGTTTCAAAAATCTGTTATATTATGATGTTGTGTTCGGTTATGATCCGCCTGTGGTTACGGATTAAGTTCACGTACCGGCACGCTACGGGTCCCGTGGCATGTCGGGACGTGACATTACCATTCTTTCTTCATGTAAAAAACATTTTAATTGTGTTCAAGATGACTATTTTACTTCCTCTACATGGTCTGTTATTTTGTTTATGGTGAACCGAATCTCGCTTCTCGAGAGCATTTTTGGAGTTTCATGTCCAAATTGTACTCTATTCAACCTTTACCGGGAGTAATTATTGGAAATTTGAATGTTATCAGTCAACCTGGGAAAAAATGGGTGGTAACCGACTTTTTTGTTCTAGCCTCAGTCACCTTAGAAATATTCTTGACAATCATCAAATGTTGTATTTCCCCCTAAACGACTCTCAATTCACCTGGCAAAAAAAGAAAATACAAAAATGAGGTTAAGGCTAAACTGGATCATATCTTAGTATCGACTGAATGGTTAGACTTATTCCCTTCTGCTTCTGCACGTACAATTCACACATATTTTTCGGACCACAAGGCTATCTCCCTCCAGTTAGTCTCAAATTCCAGCTCTAATCCAAAACCTTTCAAATTCTTTATAGGGATCCTTATTGCAGACGGGTGATTCAAACTAATTGGGCCCCTAGACAACATCCCTCTTCAACTCACAATATTCATTTCAAAACCAATAAGCTTAGTTGCAGCCTTACTAGGTGGAATAAGCAAGAATTTAAGAACATTTAGCCAGTGTATTTATGACAGTCTCTCTTCCTTAGATAAACTCCAAAATGATCCTCATTCGAAGGACAATGTCACAAAAATATCCTTACTGGAAGAACGCCTATCTGAACTTCAAATTCGTGAGGAGATGTTTTGGTGAAACAAATCTAGCTCTTCCTGGCTCAGAGATGGTGACAAGAATACCAAATTATTTCACCTCACTTCCTTGCTTCTGAGGAAACGAAACTTGATTCTTCCCCTTAAAGACAACAACAATGTGTGGCATTCCACACCAGAAACTTTTGGAGACACTATCAATGGCTATTTCTCCAATATCTTTCAATCCTCCAATCCAACTCCTGATCCGGGGATTCACGCCTTGTTTAGTCCGATCATTTCGAAAACAAATAACCAAGGATTGCTGGCAATTTTCACTGTTCCATATATTCAAACAATTATTTTCAATATGGATAGCCACAAAGCTTCAGGCCCTGACGGTTTTACGCTTTCTTCTTTCAATATTATTGGGATATTGTGAAAACATATGTCATAGAGGCTATTACACATTTCTTTACGTCCAAACAATTAGATCCTAAACTGAATGAAACATTCATTGCTCTGATCCCTAAAGTGGACAATCCTATCTCGCCGGATAAATTTTTCCCTATAGGCCTTTGCAATGTTATTTATAAAGTGATCTCCAAAATTTTGGCCAGCCGTCTCAAACCTTTGCTCGGCAACAATAGTTCTCCTAACCAATAAGCATTTCTACAAGGTCGCTCGATAACGGATAGTGTTAGTCTTACACATGAAACTTTCTATCAGATGAAACACTTTCGTAAGAAAAAAAAACAAGGTTTGATGGCAATCAAGATAGATATGACAAAAGCCTATGATAGGATCGAATGGTCTTTTCTGGCTCAAGTGCTCAAGCAGGTTGGTTTTGCAAAAGGATAGATTGAAATGATCAATTATTGTATATCCACGACCTCTCTCCAAATCTTTCTCAATGGTTCCCCCTTCATCCCATTAAGCCATCCAGGGGTATCCACCAAGGCTACCCCCTATTTCCTTACATTTTCTTGTTGGTAGTTGAGGCGCTCTTACGCCTTCTTCACAATACCGAAACAAAAGGCAAAATTCAAGGTATCAAGCTCCGGAGATATTCCCCTTCGATTAGTCATCTGCTCTATGCGAACGATCTGATGTTTTTCTATAGAACCTCTTTAGCTGAAGCCCCATTCAGTTAAAGATATTCTGCAATAGTATCGTCTAGCTTTAGGTCAAGGAGTCAATTATGACAAATCTTCAGCCTATTATAATTCCAACGTTCACCCTAAACATGCTAAAATGATTAATATGATCATAGGCAATAAGAGTTATAATCCTAAAGAAAAATATATTGACTCCCCCTTCTGTTTTCCAAGAAAAAAATTACAGACTTCCAATTCCTTATTAATAAAGTTAATGCTAAACTTTCGTCTTGGAAAGCCAAAATCCTCTCTCAAGCGGGTCGCACTGTGATGATTGAATCAGTTATCAACTCGATTCTCAATTACACTATGCAAACTTTTCTACTTCCTTGCACTATCTCAACAATACTGAATCATCTGGCTAGATATTTTTAGTGGAATGGAGCAAAAGATAACAAGGCCAAACATCTTTGTACTTGGGATAGGGTTTATTTGCCCCAGACTCTCGAAGGTCTCGATATTCCTTTTTGTAATAACATAAATCTTTCCTTATTGGCCAAGAGCATTTGGAATGCCCTCACCTTTCCTCAACACCACAAAACCCGCCAATTCAAATCTCTCTATTTCCGAGACAAGAGTCTCTTCCAATTAGGAAAATCTCCCTCTTTGACCTCCTTCGCTTGGAGAGGGAACCTAATGGCCCTTCTCAAAATGAAGCAATTTCTTATTTGGCAAATCATGTCGGGGGATCAAACCAACCTCTGACTAGATTGCTGGGTAAAACTAGATTTTTTGTTTGCAGATTATGTCAATGACCCTACTGACCCTAGCCTGCCTCGTTCTATTCGGGACCTTTGGACCTCTCCACCTGGAGGTCTACTTTACTGGAATTCAGAACTTATCAACTCTCTTTTTCTAGGTATGCAGGCTAGGGATATTCAAGACATTCTAACCCAATCCACTAACAATCCTGACAAACTCTTTTGGACTTTTGACAAAAGAGGGCAATTTTGGGTCAAAAGTGCAATGTGGGCTTTCACCATAACTCAATTGGAAAGCTCTACCTCCATTCCTCCCCATCCCACTTTTGGCTCTAAACTTTTGATATCCATCTGGAGAATCAAAGCCCCTCCGAGTGCTATGTTTCTCCTCTGGAAGATTAGTCAGAATTTGCTTCCCACGAGAGCAAATCTAGTTCAGATCCATATCCCCATTGAGGACAGCTGCACCTTTTGTCAGACTCGGAAAGAAGATGTGCTCCATATTTTCTTCCTTTGCTTTATTATTTCTCGATTTTGGTTGCTCTCTCCTCTCCCTATTAATTGTGCTGGCCCAAACCTCAACCATCACTTTGTTATGAAGGTATTCGAATTCATGTGGGATTCAGCTAAAACCCATGGTCTGAAGTCTGATGAGATGCATTCCCAGTTTACATCCATTCTTGTGACTATCTGGTATATACGTAATCGAACTATTTTCAACAATATAAAAGTCTCCCTTATGACCTTTGTATCCCATTGTAATAATCTTTGGGAATCTTGATCCAAGCAATGGATCCTAACCAGATCAGACTCACACACACCCCAGTTTCCATCGATCCCCCAAATTCTGAACACAGCTCAAACGGACAAACAGTTTGCTTCTCGCTCATCTTTAGACCTACACCTTGCCTCAGCAGGCTCTATTCCTGTTTATGGGTCCCCTTATTCACAGCTTGTCTAGGATCAGATTCACTCAGCCCGCACCCATAGGCTTCATTTCAAAGCAAACCGCACACATCCGCTTCCATTCTGCCTTGATAGAGATACAATTATTGTCACTTTTGATGTTTGCTTCTTTGAGTCTACAAAGTAGGGGTGTGGGAGTCTCAGCAACCGATTTGGCTGAGAATGTTCTGGCGTCTGTCGACTGTCAGATAGGTGACAAAGTTTCTGACAACACAATGGCGGAAGGATACGCAATTTAAGCGGCCTTGCTATTCATTTATTCTCAACAATGGAGGTCTGAACTTCATTGTGGAGACTCTGGGATCATTATCGATCTCATCCAGGAAGGCAAATTTCAACAGCTTTCTCCTATGCATTGGGTCTGGCGTCTTCTCATTTGTAATATTAAATGTTTGTTTCTTATGGTTCTTTTTTGGCAATGTAAGTATATATCTAGAGACCTTAACAGTAAGACTCACCACTTGGCATCAAATGCCGGCATACTTGGTTGTAGCAACTCTTAGTTTTTATTATATTGCCTAAGGCTTTTAACAAAAAAAAAAAAAAGAGCTTAACTATTTAAAAAAAACTCATTCTTATATTTTTATATGGTCATGACTATGAGGGGTTGAAAGACAATTTGATTACACTTACTAAAATCAAGCTTAATTTATACAATTTATTATTAGCATTTGTCTGACGATTGTTTATAAAATGTACCTAATTCAAAAGTAAAATTAATTTATGTTAAGCTAGTTTAACATTAAAGCATCAAATATAAATCAATACAAATAATGTTCGTGCACAGGGCTTACATTAAAGCATAAGGACGTTTATGTAACCAATAGTAGCAGAGTAACATTACAAACCTGTAGACATCTATCGCAAATGGGATGCATTGAAAAGATACAAGGGTCTTTTTTCTCTTTAATTTTATTGCCTTTGTTTTTCTAACAAAAGAAATATTAATAAAACCCTAGCGGTCTAAGCTATGTTAGATGTTTATTTTTATTTTTTGTTTAATATTTTGGTTTTTGTTTCGGCTTTAGTAAAGAAGATGGAGTGGTCAAAGAAGGTTTTTTTTGTGACAATTTATGCTTTGTACCTCTCCATTTCCACCTAATTACACTGCCACTTGCTTTATCTCACCACTCTTACCATTTTCCACTATTACTTCGTGAGGGTGTTGTACGATGTTGATATCACTTTTCTCTTCCATTCTTCTCCTTTTTCACAATTCTATCACGCTCTGACTTTCGAGAAAACGAAAATCCTTATATCTATGTAGGATTCAGATTATCTGTTTGCCCCAAATTTAGGACGTGGAAATTTAACAACATAAACATTTATAAGAAAAGTAAAGGTAGATAAAATTTTCTAACCAGGAAACTTTTTAGAGATTTCATCCCACAAGTAAACCTCCAACATCGCCGCCCCCAGTGACTTTCAAACCTAAGAAAGGCTAAATAGCTATGTTCCAATAAAAACGTACCCAATAAGCATAAACTTACTTGAGTCAGCGAGGTAGCTGGTATGAGTAATCTCAATGTCTTATAAATAAAGAATGTTACATGTTTTAACATAAAAATTTCATACCTAATAAAATAGCACATCAAATAATTGTAGTTCTTCAACGAGGCAAACGTGTCATACTAATAAGTTTACCATACTTCAAGTAAATATTTACTTATCCAACATTTACAACATGATAAGTCTGATCTACAGAAACGTTAATAGACTTACCATCCTACACAGAACGTTTAGAAACAAATGAACAAAAAATTTAATTTATCGGTGCTCATAAATACAATTTATTTTCAATCAAATATAAAACATAATCATAATACACCATTATCTAAATATCAACAAAACACAATTTATCTTGAGGAAAACATGTAGTTCTTATTCAATGATAGAATGCGCATTTAGTTTCTTCTCCCAAGAAAATCATATTATAAAATATCAACAATAAACAATTTATCTTAAGGAATACATGTAGTTTTCATTCAATGATCGAATGAGACATGCATATACACAAAAAATTTGCTTCTTTTTCACAATCACACTACCCTCCTTGTGTCGAACACATCTCACCCAAGTGTGCCTCCCTTGCCTTTGAAACCTTTCGAAGCGTACATGTTCCATGTGAGGTGCCACATCGAGGAACATGTCAGCTTATCCGAAACTCGATCATGACAAGTATATCATCATTAGGCATACATCCGAACACACATGGAATTGTGTACCCAGTATGGAAGCAAGTCTGCATGCTAAATCATATACAAGTATACAAACAAGTTTGTTTACTAACTCATACTTTTAATTCTTTTTCTTTTTTTTAACATTTCTTTCAAAAAAAAATTTGGAGTTGTGGAAAAGAGCATAAAAATCAACTTATCTCAAAATTCTTATACAATGGCACTATGTCATTGATAAACAAATCCACAACAGTATCCACCCATTCTTTTGGGAAAACTAACATTTTTCATGAACAACACGACAATCAAGCCAATTTAATCTAGGAAATTAATATTTCTTAACAAGTCAAATTTTTTTCATAACAATCAACTTCAAGTCATAATCGAATAATACAAAATTCCAATTCGCAATAACAATATAAATTCCCAATTCATCTTCTCAAAAGATGAATCCGCATCAAATAAATTTCACAACCAAAATTCATCATCTAAGATGGACACGTAGTAAAATCTATATATTTCACATGTTCTCAAAGTATATCATATAATTTCTCCAAATTCAGAAATCATACTTCCATATTAACTCAAGTAATATTGTCAGGCTCTTCTTGGTAAATGGTAATTCGGGCTACAGGTCATATGACAAAATGAACACTTATCTACCAAAATCTATCTTACAATTCAAAGAGGGTTTTTTTACTGTTCATGGACACTGTTCACAGTCTGTATGTCCTACGTGGCATTTTTACTCTTTTTATGTTTATGGCAACAACTTAAAACTAAAAACTCTCCCCCGCATACAAACTCAACTCAGCGTGTTTTTCTTTCTCTCATGCAGGTGAGCTCTCAAATCCTCTCTCAGATTTCTCTCATCTTGCAAATCCTCCCACAAGTCTCTTTTTCATCTTGCAAATCCCTCTCTCACGCAGAAAATCTCTCTCGCAGCAAATCCCTTCTCCATCATCTTGCAAATCTCTGTAAGTAACTCTCTCTCTCTCACACAGCTCTCTTGCTCTCTCTCACGCACAATGGGTTGATTTGGTTGTTTTCTTCTCCCTTTCATCTATAGGGCACAATGGATTGTTTGGGTATGTAATTTTTGTAACTTCCTTCATGGGTTTTGTGATTTAGATCGTTTTCTACAATGGGTTTCCATAAAAATTGAAGCTTTGGTAGCTTGGTTGGCTAATCAGGATATTGGGTTTGTGTTCTAGAGGTGGGAGGGGGTATGAAGGGGAACGATCTGTTTGGGTTATTGGGGGTAATTGAATTGGTAAGTTCTGTTTATTTGATGAATTGGGTTTTGATAGTAATTGAAAAAATTTTGATTATGATTTTGGTGTTGTTCTAGAAGAGATTGGTAAGGGGGTTTTGGGGTTTGTTTAGGATTGTGGGGGAAATAAAATGGATCAGTTGAAATTAAGGTTAAGGTAGTAGATTGTAGACTGATGAGATGTGTAAGGGTAAAAATTGAAGTTTTAGTTGGGTTTTCATGATCCTGTGGAAATTGAAAAGTGATGTACAAAGTGTTTGGTTTGTGGATTAAACTTGATTATATTGAGTGTAATAAAAATGTTGGTTGTTTAGTGATGGTTTGATAGATTTTCCTGAATATGGATATCTTGCTATTTGCAATTCTTCAATCTCTTGTTATTTAATCTTTTTTTCACCCTTAATCTATAAATTTAGGGTTTTTTTTTTTTTTTTTGGGTTTTTTCTCTTCGAATTATTTTGGTTGAAAATCTACTCTACGTTGTCTCACGGTTCTATATCTCACGCAGCTCTCCACTATTGTTGTAATTTTTGTTGGTGAGTTGAATTTCTAGGGTTAGGGTTATGTTTATGTTATTATTTTGGTTACTGGTTGTTGAATTTCTATTAAAAGTGCCACCATCACATTACTGCTGGAATGTTGAAAGAAAATTTTGATTTCTTTTGTTGCCTGGGTTTGATGTTTTAGCAGATAATGCCAAGTTCTTTCTGTTAAAAACTGATTTTTGTTTCTTATACTAAGATTTTGTCATATATGTACTTCATTAACATTTTTTTCCTCCAGGAAATGATTGATACACCTGGAGGGTATGATCTTTGACATACACTATCTGGTTTCAATTCTAAAGGAATTTAGCCAAACTTTTTATGCTTTTTTATTCTTTTAGTTGAAAGAAAACATTTTGGTTTCTCAGGTGCGGTGCGAGCTTTGAAATTGCTATAGTGTCTGAACAATTCGAAGGGAAGAGGCTATTGGAGAGGCACAAGATGGTGAACTCTGCATTGGCAGAGGAGATGAAGGAGATCCATACTCTCTCCATCCCAAAAACTTTGACACCTGCCCAGTGGAAGCAACAACAGGAGTCCAACACCCAGACGGCTTCGTACATCATCTTATTTTATTACTTAAAACTATTGTCAGGAATTTGTGACTTTGCAGTGATCCGTAACTAATAGAAGTATGAAAGTTTATACAACTTCCCTTGTTTTATGCTAATAGTTCCTAACTTGGATCATGCTCATCAGAGATAAATTAAGTTGCTATGGATAATATATTGGATCATGATCAAACCCATATTTTTTTTAAATTGTCAGACAATTTTTCTTGATAGTTACTCTTTTATTTTGATTTAATGATCTCTCCTGTTTATCTATCACTAGAGTATGCCCCGTGCTATTGGCACTCCATATAATTTTAAACCCAAAATTTCTCTTGATTGACTCATTTTCGTGAAATGGTTGTTTAAGATCTGCAGAGCAAGGAGTGGGATCAGTGGGGAGGAAGAGAAAAAGCAATGGATGTGACCCAGTTGCAGAGACGTTTAGTTGATTACACAAACTCGTTGTTTCGTGAGGTTGGTTTTTGTTGTTTTGGGTTTTGTTTTGCATGTTTTGGGTTGGTTTTGATGATGGGGTTTTTGTTGTTTTGGTGTGAAGGGGTTTCTTGATGATCAGTTTACACAGTTTCAACAACTTCAGGATGAGAGTAACCCGGATTTTGTGTTTGAAGTTGTGTCTCTTTTCTTTGAAGATTCTGATAAGCTAATCAATGAGATGGCCAGAGCTTTGTAAATTTCAATTTCCCATTTTTCTCTTTTCATTGCGTTTGTTCTTGGTTCTAAGTTGAGTTTAGATTCTATGTTTTGTTTCTATGTAGGGATCAAAAGATTGTAGACTTCAAAAAGGTTGATGCCCATGTCCACCAATTGAAGGGCAGCAGCTCCAGATAATGGTATTTCTTTCATTTTTCTAATTTTCCTCATCCCCAAATGATGATTGAATATAGTTTTTAGTAACTATTATTATTCTGAATTTGAGATGAAATCCACAAATTACAATTAAAATGTTGGGTCATTTTCATTGCAGTCTTGGTTAATGAAATGGAAGAGGAGAATGTGAATTGTTAGGAAGAAAAAAATCGATTCTCAAAAATTATGCAAGTGTTTTTAGAAATTGAAATAAAACCCCAAATGTGAGTATCGACATAGCCGTGAAGGTATGATGTAATCTGCGATAGTGCCAACGGCACGTGTATTACACTAAGGGTGTATCATAACTTAATACATTTCCATTTAACACCAAACATAGTCTTCCTTTCAGACCCACAAAGTTTTCCATTTAGTAAGTTGATCAGGCTAGTATCTGGGGGATCGACCTAAAACGGGCAGGCCAGCAATACATTGGTTCCGACTAGAAAACAAATACCGGAGTATAAGTCGTGCATGGACAACACTCCAAAAGGAAATTCTTTCCCGCAGATCTAGGAGAACAAGACATGTAAGAAAACTCTCCTACATGGATGACTCCCAACTAGGAAAGGATCTCCAGCAATATCTATTTTCCTAAACTATGTCACCAAAGGCCTAGCCGAACAAGGACTCTCGCATTATAAATAGAACATAGGGTTGATGAATAAAGGTACACTGCAAAACCCAATTTACGGCTTTAATTCTTTTTCGAGCCTTGTTTGACTTTAGCATTGGAGTGTCATCGGCCGCCACAACAATGATCTTTGGCTTACGTGTGTTCATGTGCAGGTCAAGGTAAATGTCAAGGAAAACAGGAATCGAATCGACTACATCAAAACCCATGACAATTTATGCTTTTTCACATTTTAGCTTGGTTATATGGCAATTATTCTTGTAGAAAATAAAGGTAAATGATGGTCTGATTTAGTTTTGCACTATGAGTTATGTAATTGAAAATTTAGTCAATGAACAATATTTTTCATTTTTTGAACTTATATTAAGATAACTTGAAAACTTATATTATTCATACAAGATACAATTAGGAGCAACGTGAGATGAAATTTTATATGACATTTTATATTGTTATGATGAAAGTTACATATACATAAATTAGGCATTATTGGTGTGTGAGCAATGTGAGATGAATTTTTTTTGTTATTTTTCATTGGAAGATTATTTAATACATGCTCATTCCGACACGTCCCATTCTGAACCCGTTTGGGATGAGACAAGGCCGGGATGAGGTCTATCCCGTCCCGGTCCCGAACGAACAAGATGAAATAGGGATGAGGTCTATCCCATCACATCCCGTCCCGTGCCCACCTCTAATTCTCATCAAATGTGCATAACTCCCAAATATTATATTATATTTTCATATTCCATCAAGGAACACACTAAACCCAAATAACACAATGTAATATCTTAATCAACAATAACTTTTAAATCATACCAAATCTATATAAATAAACCATTGATTCTAGTCAACTCTTTCTACAACAAGGTTTAATAATTTCTTACCATTGACTGAACCACAAATCTCCTAAGTCCTAATACATCAAAATGGGAAAAAGATAAATCATTATCCCAAATTATTAGTTAAATAAAATTGATTCCTAAACATTATTTAAACAAGACTATCTCAATAATTATTTAAACACAGTTATCCCCAATCACCATTTAAACAATTCTATCACTTTTGACATGGTCCCAAACATTCAAAATTAAGTACTATTAACAAATTGACAATTTCCTCAATATTTATAATCACGCTGTTGTTTGCATTACAAAATTCGTTCCCAATAAGAAGTCACTCTAGCTAGTAGAAATTTGATCATGGCCATAAATATATTGATCTATGATTTATCTTGAAACAATTTCAGCCCATCATAACTATTATATGTCGTTTAACAGAATGACATATAATAAATATGAAAACCAACCACTTTCTATCATTATATACAATTTTGCATTCTTAACACATCTCTTAAATCATATTTTCGATAAACAAAACCAAGGATATGAAGAAAACTCTCAAATATAAATATCACAAACACAAGAATGAGAAATGCTCACTTCAACTAACATCTAACAAGTTTAGAAATACAATTTACTAATCAAAATAAATCACGATATCATGTCAGATGAGAAAACTCACTAACTTCTACAAATATTTTATATATAATACCTATCATATGTGAGTATAATATAAGTTTCAATTTCATTCACACATGAGCCAAAGAACCCCAAGAAATAAATTTTGCAAAAAAATCATGATTTTTAAAATTCGACCAGTGGTTGTTTTCTCTGACACGAGGGAGATTTAACCGTTGGATGTACTCCAAACCAACTACATGTTTTTCATATGCGTGTCATAAATCTATAGATTTAAATTGAAAGGATTTTTTTTATCACTAGAAGGTCTCGATCCACTGAAAAAACTAAGAGTGCATAGAGCTGTGTTTATTACGAGATTTAAATAAAAACCTATTTTTTAATTTTCTCTTTTAACTCAACCAATTCCCACGAAAATACAATAAAACCTTTTATACCAACAATTTATTATTCTCCTCCTATTTTCTCTTCTCTTTCACTTGCTTTCTTCGTCTATTTTTTTATTATTATTATTTTTTTTTTTTGTATAAAAGAAAGTGGCTAAATCTGTTGTTACTAATTTTCACTAAACATAACCACAATTTCCATTATAATGATTTATTTTACTTTGAAGTCATAATCAGACAAACAAATTTATCTTCCTCGATTTTGAATCAAATAATCTATTTTTAAGTCAAGGAAGTTAAGATTGAAATAGGCAAATTAAATTAATTGGAGGATAACCTTGATGACTTGTTGTAGGAGGGAATAAGGCTATCAGAGGTAACTCCCATCTTTTTATTGGATTAAAGATATTGATAAGAAGAATGGGTTATTCAACTCAACTACTAGTTTCAGGAAAAGAAATAACTTCATATTGAGAAGCCAAAATAACAATTATGAGTGACATACTTAAGCTCAAGACATAGTTTGATTGTGTGACTTATTATTTCACTATCTTTTTTTTTTTTTTTTTTGAAAGCGAGTTGGGTTTTTTTTATAGGATCCCATAATCTATCAACAAGGTGCGACCTACAGGTCAACACCATAGGAAAGTAACCATGCCGCCGCAGGGTCTCGAACCTAGGAGGTGGGGAATAAACCCACACAGCCCTAACCACTCGACCATAACACCATTAGCTATTATTTCTCTATCTATAATCAACTCAACATCTAATCTAAAAAATTTTGAGGATATTACCAACTTGTTTTCTAGTGTTCAATGAAGAGGATAATTATAATATCAATTCCATCATTTATATATGGACTAGTGTAATACCCGTGCCGTTGGCACTATCGCAGATTACATCATACCTTCACGGCTATGTCGATACTCACATTTGGGGTTTTATTTCAATTTCTAAAAACACTTGCATAATTTTCAAGAATCAATTTTTTTCTTCCTAACAATTCACATTCTCTTCTTCCATTTCATTAACCAAGACTGCAATGAAAATGACCCAACATTTTAATTGTAATTTGTGGATTTCATCTCAAATTCAGAATAATAATAGTTACTAAAAACTATATTCAATCATCATTTGGGGATGAGGAAAATTAGGAAAATGAAAGAAATACCATTACCTGGAGCTGCTGCCCTTCAATTGGTGGACATGGGCATCAACCTTTTTTAAGTCTACAATCTTTTGATCCCTACAGAGAAACAAAACATAGAATCTAAACTCAACCTAGAACCAAAAAACAAACACAATGAAAAGAGAAAAATGGGAAATTGAAACTTACAAAGCTCTGGCCATCTCATTGATTAGCTTCTCAGAATCTTCAAAGAAAAGAGACACAACTTCAAACACAAAATCCGGGTTACTCTCATCCTGGAGTTGCTGAAGCTGTGTAAACTGATCATCAAGAAACCCCTTCACGCCAAAAAAACAAAAACCCCATCATCAAAACCAACCCAAAACATGCAAAACAAAAACCAACCTCACGAAACAACGAGTTTGTGTAATCAACTAAACGTCTCTGCAACTGGGTCACATCCATTGCTTTTTCTCTTCCTCCCCACTGATCCCACTCCTTGCTCTGCAGATCTTAAACAACCATTTCACGAAAATGAGTCAATCAAGAGAAATTTTGGGTTTAAAATTATATGGAGTGCCAACAACACGGGGCATACTCTAGTGATAGATAAACAGGAGAGATCATATCAAAATAAAATAGTAACTATCAAGAGAAATTGTCTGACAATTTAAAAAAATATATGGGTTTGATCATGATCCAATATATTATCTATAACAACTTAATTTATCCCTGATGAGCATGATCCAAGTTAGGAACTATTAGCACAAAGCAGGGGAAGTTGTAATTTTTCCTATAAACTTTCATACTTCTATTAGGTACGGATCACTGCAAAGTCACAGATTCCTGACAATAGTTTTAAGTAATAAAATAAGATGATTTACGAAGTCGTCTGGGTGTTGGACTCCTGTTGTTGCTTCCACTGGGCAGGTGTCAAAGCTTTTGGGATGGAGAGAGCATGGATCTCCTTCATCTCCTCTGCCAATGCAGAGTTCACCATCCTGTGCCTCTCCAATAGCCTCTTCCCTTCAAATTGTTCAAACACTATAGCAATTTCAAAGCTCTTACCGCACCTGAGATACCAAAATGTTTTCTTTCAAATAAAAGATTAGAAAAACATAAAAAGTTTGGCTAAATTCTTTTAGAATTGAAACCAGATAGTGTATGTCAAAGATCTTACCCTTCAGATGTATCACTCACTTTCTGGAGAAAAAAAGGAAAAACAAATGTTAATCAAGTACATATATGTCAAAATCTAAGTATAAGAAACAAAAATCAGTTTTTAACAGAAAGAACTTGGCATTATCTGCTAAAACATCAAACCCAGGCAACAAAAGAAATCAAATTTTTCTTTCAACATTCCAGCAGTAATGTGATGGTGGCACTTTTAATAGAAATTCAACACCCAGTAACCAAAATAATAACATAAACATAACCCTAACCCTAGAAATTCAACTCACCAACAAAAATTACAACAACAGTGGAGAGCTGCATGAGATATAGAACCGTGAGACAATGTAGAGTAGATTTTCAACCAAAATAATTCGAAGAGAAAAAACCTCAAAAAAAAACCCTAAATTTATAGATTAGGGGTGAAAAAAAGATTAAATAGCAAGAGATTGAAGAATAGCAAATAGCAAGATATCAATATTCAGGAAAATCTATCAAACCATCACTAAACAACCAACATTTTTATTACACTCAATATAATCAAGTTTAATCCACAAACCAAACACTTTGTACATCACTTTTCAATTTCCACAGGATCATGAAAACCCAACTAAAACTTTAATTTTTACCCTTACACATCTCATCTCTACAATCTACTACCTTAACCTTAATTTCAACTGATCCATTTTATTTCCCCCACAATCCTAAACAAACCCCAAAACCCCCTTACCAATCTCCTCTAGAACAACGCCAAAATCATAATCAAAATTTTTTCAATTACTATCAAAACCCAATTCATCAAATAAACAGAACTTACCAATTTAATTACCCCCAATAACCCAAACGAATCGTTCCCCTTCATACCCCCTCCCACCTCTAGAACACAAACCCAATATCCTGATTAGCCAACCAAGCTTCAATTTTTATGGAACCCATTGTAGAAAACTATCTAAATCACAAAACCCATGAAGGAAGTTACAAAAACTACATACCCAATCAATCCATTGTGCCCTAGGGATGAAAGGGAGAAGCAAACAACCAAATCAACCCATTGTGCGTGAGAGAGAGCAAGAGAGCTGCGTGAGAGAGATTTGAGAGTTACTTACAGAGATTTGCAAGATGATGGAGAAGGGTTTTGCAAGAGGGATTTGTTGTGTGAGAGAGATTTGCTGCGTGAGAGAATTTGCTGCATGAGAGCGAGATTTGCTGCGTGAGAGAGGGAATTGCAAGATGAAAAAGAGACTTGTGAGAGGATTTGCAATATGAGAGAAATCTGAGAGCTCACCTGCGTGAGAGAAGGAAAAGCACGCAGAGTTGAGTTTGTATGCGGGGGAGAGTTTTTAGTTTTAAGTTGTTGTCATAAACATAAAGAGAGTAAAAACACCTCGTAGGACATACAGACTGTGAACAATGTCCATGAACACTAAAAAAATCTCTTTGAATTGTAAGATAGATGGCATTGAAAATGTGGATTTTTGTCTTTATTTTTTTATTTTTTTTATTTGGTATCTTCCAAATGTATAAAAGAGCATACATGACTTATTTTGCATGAACTAACATGTTTGAACCTTTGGCAATCTCTTATTTACAAGTCAACATCTGCAATAGTAATGGTAAATGATGTTTTGACCCAATGTCCGGTATGACATATTTCATTAATTTGGTCAAAGAATGTTATGTTTCACACTAAAAGCATCGGAGCCCTTGCAATTTTGCTTATCTCGGGGGATGGGTTCGCTCCCTAGAATTTCTGAAAAGCATCGTGTATGTGTACAACGTTGATTATTGAAAAAGGAAAACATCCGTATATATAGACCTATTCAGTCAAAGTATGTTTTGCATTCCTTCCACTTACTTAATACACGTTTACACAGGCTAGCTACCTGGTGACAAGTTGATATCAAAATGGCTAAGCTCAGTTTTGCTCACATTTTCTTTCTTTGTTTTTATTGCTTTTTCAGGTTAATTTCCTTCTCTCTCTCTCTTTTTTTTTTTTTTTTAATTATTTTTAATTTTATAACTTTGATGTTTCGTTAACATGTTCTTTTATTTCATCACTAATTATTCTACTTATACTATTTCTTATACATGATGCCGCTTAAATTTATGTCATTGCAGTTTGTACTTTGGCAAGAATATGTGAAGACACAATATCCCTCATTGGTTGCGTTGCATTCAATGCCTTAAAGTTCGTCCTACAGGAAATGGATTTTGTCAAATTAATGGTTGGATGTAACTGTCTATGAGTGTTCATGGAAAGCTTAATTAGTTGGTCTTTCATCCGTACTCAAATGTCTTAAATAAGCATATATAAACTCAGTAATATAATAGTGAGTTTCTATTTTCATCTTTTTTTTTTTTTTATATATTTTCACTCATTAACCCATCGTGAAGGCTGAAGATACTTAGGGGGGTGTATTGTATCTGAATTTTGTGGGCAATTTAATAAATTCCATGGATTCTGAAAATCCAAGTGTATTCAATTTGGATTTTAAAAAGTCCACAAAAGTCTAGGGGTATTCAATCAGGATTTTAAAAAGTCTTTCTGAAATCCACAAAGTCTAGGGGTATTCAATATGGATTTCAGAAAGTCCACAAAAGTTTTAGGGTATTCAAAATATCATTCATATTTATGGATTTGGAAAATCATGGATTCTCATGGACTTTGTAGTGTTAGGTATAAATAACAAAGTTCAATAGTTTGCCAGCCTCCATATCAAAGATTTCAACGTGAAAAAAAGTCTCCCAAAGTTCTTCCTTGTACCAGCCGCGAAGAGGTTGGTTCCCATCCTCTTGTTTTCTCGATTCTTTTTCTATCTTTGCATAAGTGTTCATAGTTGCATCGTTGATGATTTTGGGTTAGGGTTTGGATTAAATTAAGGTCTATAAATCTGGAAGTTGTGTTAGGGTATATTTGGTTGGATCATTATGGCTACAATCCTTCATCTCATGTAGCTACTACACAAAGTATGTATGTTGGTGGCAGACCCTTATTATATCCAGTCAGTCAAAGTGTGGAGTTACATTATGCAACAGCTTACAATTTCCACAACCCATCGCACACATACGGGCTTCCACAAGATAAACATCAGCAAACAGATATGACAATGCTTGATTCCCAAATCAGACCAGAGGAAAACGGAGTTCCTGCATCATCATTACATGGAGATATAGACAGGAACGCTTTAGGAAAAATGCTCCCTTTTGTAAAGGACACATACGATACTGAGCGAGATAAACCTGTTGAAAGTCACTTTGAGTTTCCCCTTGATGGTCTGTCATTGGATTTTGGACCATTTGACAGTCCATTTAATTTCAATTTTGATGCTACTCCAAAACGAGAATGTCTCTGATTCAAGATTGTTTAATAACAAAACATAGTTTATATATAACAAAATTCTATCTATTTTTTAAGTACTTAGAAGCTAACTTTTAACAGGAGTTAGGAGTTTTGAACGAGCTGTTTGTTTTCTTTTTAAATGGGTAAGTTGTGAAATTAAAAACAAAAATACTAGGAAATCAGGTTTTTGCAACCATGTTTTATAAACAGAATGACGTGTCATGATCTGAAAAGAATGATGAAATCTCCAAAAATTTTATGTGTATCTCACCGTTGTAAAAAGCTCATCTAATAATGCCACATCATTCTGATTGTAAAACATGATTTCCTAATTTCACTCAATTAAAAAATGTGTTTATTTTTAGGTATTGAATGAAAACTGTTCGACAATTTTACTCCACTGAGAATGCACATACAGGAATGGAGAGACGGTGAGAAGAATCTCAATGCAATGCAAGACACTATAAGGAAGCGGTGAGGAGTGAAGTAGGCCCTTGTCTCCTCACATCCAAATAAATGACCATCACTTTACACTCTCCTGACTTCACCAATCACTCTCCCAAAGGCACAAACAGGCTCTCTCTCTCAATCTCTCTCCCGACTTCGAAACGCAAAAGATGGGAGAGGATCCAACCACCCAAATGTCCGAACCCACCACCACGACCATCACCACCAGCACTTGCAGCGGCTATTCAACCCCACCAGCACCAATACCACCACCACCGTTTCCAGAAGAGGTTCTCGACAACATCCTACTCTTCATCACCACCCCAAGTGACCGCAACGCGGTCTCACTCGTCTGCAAGTCATGGTATCGAGCCGAATCGGTGACCCGGACGGAGTTATTCATCGGCAACTGCTACGCTGTCTCCCCACTGAGGGCGATCCAGCGATTCCAGCGGATCCGATCCGTGGTCCTCAAAGGGAAGCCAAGGTTCGCCGATTTCAACCTGGTTCCACTAAACTGGGGCGCCCACTTCACCCCATGGTTGAAACCCATAGTCTCTGCTTACCCATGGCTCGAAAAACTCTGCTTGAAGCGGATGTCTGTGTCCAATGTCGATTTGATTCTGCTTTCTTGCTCCTTTCCTGGGTTTAAAGAGCTTGCGCTTGTTTGCTGTGAAGGTTTTGGGACTAGTGGCCTTGCTGCTCTTGCTAGTGGTTGCAGGTATAAACTTAGATTTATTTTGTGTAAAAAAATGGGTGCTTTTGAGATTAAATGGTAAAGTTTGCATCTTTTTGGTGATTCTCTAGGGTTTCGTTCGATTTGATTTTGTGAAATTTTAGTGCCCCAGATTGATTGTATGTTGGTTTTTTATTGATTATGGACTGGGTGATCTTTGGTTTGTCCAAATTCACCACATTTGCACCTTCAGTTACTTTGGGTTGAAATGAAATTCATTAATTCGGGTTGAGTTTGAATTCTTGAGATGCATGTGTTGAATAATCATTTGGCTTTTCTTCAAGTTTGAAAATTTACTTTCCCACAAGTTTTTTCTCCTTATTCTCAATTGTGTTTGTGCCATAGTCTTGGAATCCATTCTACTTTAATAATTTTACAAATGTTGATAGGGTTAGGCTATCTTTGATAGAAATGTAGATAGAGCTAGTTTGGTGTGGATTTTAAAACTTGTGGATTATTCTCAGACAACTTCAAGCACTTGATCTGATCGACGATGAAGTGATGGACGAGGATTTTGATTGGTTGTCATTTTTTCCGGAGACTAAGACTTGCCTTGAATCTCTAGTCTTTGAATGTGTTGAATGCCCTGTAAATTTTGAAGCGTTGGAGGCCTTGGTAGCACGCTCTCCTTCTTTGAAGAAGCTTAGAGTGAATCAGCAAGTATGCATTGAGCAACTCCACCGCCTGATGGCGTGGGCACCTCAGCTGACACATCTTGGCACAGGGTCCTTTAGTTCCAACAACCCCTTCGTACAAGGTGGACAAGAGCAGGAGCTCTCCTCAGCCTTTGCAGCATGCAGATCCCTAGTTTGCCTCTCCGGGTTCAGGGACATTGCACCCGAATATCTCCTCTCATTGCGGCACGTCTGTGCTAACTTGATCTCACTGAATTTCAGTTATGCTGCCCTTGATACTGAGCAACTCACATCAGTGATTCGTCACTGCCATAAGCTCCAAAACTTATGGGTATGTTCTCTTTATTTGAAACTGTTTCAGGTTCATTGTTTCCTTGTCAATTCAGAATCTTATTTGGCATAAAATTGTACAGGTTCTTGACTCAGTTGGTGATGAAGGGCTTCAGGCTGTGGCGACAACTTGTACTGACCTACGTGAGCTTCGTGTTTTCCCAATGGATGTTCGTGAGGATGGTGAGGCCTCTGTCTCAGAAGTAGGCCTTCTTGCAATCTCCCAGGGTTGTAGAAAGCTGCAGTCCATTCTGTATTTCTGCCAACATATGACTAATGCAGCTGTTATAGCTATGTCCAATAATTGCCCTGAGCTTGTGGTGTTTCGTCTCTGTATAATGGGGCGCCGAAAGCCTGATCACGTAACTGGATTACCCATGGATGAAGGTTTTGGTGCAATTGTCCAGAACTGTAAGAAGCTTACCAGGCTTGCCGTATCTGGTTTGCTCACAGACAGGGCCTTTAGTTACATTGGGGAATATGGGAAGTCGGTTAGGACCTTATCTGTTGCATTTGCAGGGGATAGTGATATGGGGTTGAGATATGTTCTTGAAGGGTGCCCCAAATTGCAGAAGCTTGAGATCAGAGACAGCCCATTCGGGGACGCAGCACTGCTCTCTGGCATGCATCATTATTACAATATGAGGTTCCTCTGGATGTCTTCATGTAATCTATCTATTGAAGGTTGCAAGGATCTTGCTCGCAGATTGCCTAATTTAAGAGTTGAAGTTATCAAGGACAGGGAAGAGGCCCCTGGTGATGTTGTTGAGAAGCTATACATGTACCGGTCTCTGGAGGGGCGGAGGGATGATGCACCAGAATTTGTGACAATCTTGTAAATTGTTGTTCTCATTGCCGAGTGACGAGCGACACAAATTAGCGAGTCATCAGAAGCCATTCAACATGTTGTATTTTTCAACGATTGGAGGGGCGGAGGGATGGCGCGCTAGAATGTGGATCCTCCTTTGTTGTCAAATGATGTGATCTGGAGACTAAGACAAAATTTTGAAGTGCTACGTTCTCTGCTCTCATCTGAAAGATTTGTTGAAGAGAGGAATCAATGTGCTGAAAATCTGGGATTGGCTCATTTGTGTTTTTTAAGTGTGCTGTTGTATACATTTTTCAGCATTCTTCTCATGAGAAGAAAGGCTACTGAGGCAGGTCCAGGCTTGGCGAAAATGGTTGCAATTAGTAGCTGGTTAAATGCTGAAGTTTGCAACCTGGAGATTATGTCATTGCATCGCTTGAAGAATGGGGTCCAAGATGCGGAATATGAAGTGATTCCTGGTGAATGCCTCAACATCAGTGCGAATGGCTAGTAATTTCTCTAGCAATCTCAAGTCTTTGGGTTCTAGAGTGAATTTATAGTGCACTACTTATTGTTGGTATAATCGTGAAGAAATTAGTCTTTGAGATCTTTTGGGTTCTAGAATGAATTTATAGTGCACTACGTATTGTTGGTATAATCGTGAAGAAATTATGTTGAACTCGCATTTAATTGAAAAATCTGTTTTAAATCAGCCCCAGCTTCTGAATTAGTAGATAGGCAGTGGACACCCATATGTTCTACCATGTCGGATATAATCGCTTGGATCGCAGGTATTAAGTAGGTCTCTTCGAGATTATACAATTCTAGTTTAATCTTAGGTGAGATGAGCAGGCTTTGAAACCATGTTTCCATCTTGAAAAGGTACAGAAAAATACTGAAAGACAGACCCCTTTCCTTATGTGATCTATAGGAGGAAACCTGTCGAAATTTCAGGTCATGGCTGTCCTTAGAAAAGGTTCTGCTACTGCTAACTGAATGGTAGAAGTAATCAAGCAATGGATTTCCTCGGTGACAGCAGTGCATAGAGAAGGGCTTTATTCACATAAAGTACTGCTCGACATTTTTTTTTAGGGTGTGTGTTCCTTGTGTGGGGTGAAACTGTGAAGATTTTTCATGCCTGGATATGTTAGGTTTGCTTCGTCGCTGTAATTAAATGACTGGAGGGAAAGTGCATGTGGTGGCGCATGTGTGTCTGCCTGTTGACATTTAGCTTACCAAGCTCACTTGTTTGCAACGGTGAGCATCCACAATTATCTTTTGCATCAAAAATTGAAATGTCTACATGCCGTACTGGATAAATAGGGCTTTTCTTATTGTCAAGGAAACGTGCGAGGGAGAGGAGCGTAAGAAAAGCTGGGATCAATATGGTAATGAACTATCGTTATCAAATGGAACTACTTGCAATAGTTTCACGACGAGGACTTGGTATTGGAAGTCTCAGTGATGATATGTTGTATCTCTGAAGGAAGTGTGATTTTTAACAAAACTATCGCGAGACCTCATTTATTGGGAAAAAAAAAATCTGAGTATTTTAGGAATAATGATTATTTTAAACTCTAGTTTTAGGTCAGCTGCAAGTGAAAAATGTAGCTTCAACCCATAAGTACGGGGTGGGCATGTGACCTCATCCCTATCTCATCTCGTTTGTTCGGGATTGAGATAAGACCGGTAGAAAAAGAAAAAAAAAACATTTTATTTATTTTACATTGATGTTATTATTTGTTTTCAAATGCAAATGTATTAGTTTTACTAGTACTTGTATAAAAGGGTAGATACATATGAATATGTTTTGTTATGCATTTTTAGCCTGTGATTTTTTATAAGAAAGATTTAGTAAATTGAGTTTTTTGTGAAAGAACATTATTTGGTACACTAACTTGTGTTTTATCTATAATAAAATACATGTGTTATTATTTTCATGAATAATATTAAAATTATTAACAATAAATATTTAAAAAATTAATTCGGGACGGGATGGGTGGGATTGAAATCTCTATCCCGATCCCTTCTCACTCTAGATCGAGACGGAATGAGATTGATCAATCCCAATAAAACCCAAAAATTTTTGGAACGGGATCAGATCGGGATCTTCAAGATGGAATGCCCACCTCTAACCATAAGGGTCCATTAAAGAAAAACAAATTTCTATTATTGATCTAAACTATGAAAAAAAGCAAATTATACATGGCCTCCATTGGAGCATAGATTGTGTCTTTCTGGAACAAGGAAGGGATATAAAGTATCCTTAATGTGGGTGTCCTTTACAGGAGGCGAAAGGTGTTCACGAAGAGGATTTGATGTTACAAGGCTTGTACATCTGCACCATAATATTTTCAACGTTGTCATTATTTTGATGTCAAAAAAGGGGAAATTTAGTCTATACTCTATTCTGATTTACTAAAGCATTTACAATCAAAATCATTGTATGCAAGTCCACTTACTTTACATTACTTTTTTTTTTTTTCTGTTGGTACTCCACTTCCCTCCTAATTAGGAAATTTGAGAGTTTTAACTTCTAGCCCTTATTATTACCATACTAAGGTGTCCACGCGCTGTAAGTGCGTGGATATTCTGTAATTTTTAAAAATTTATAATAATACTTTTCATTTGTAAGGATTTATTATAATTTAAAAATAATTAAAAGCCTTCAAATAAATTATGTTAGAAGTTTAGGTATAAAT
Organism: Berberis vulgaris; assembly: GCA_963556465.1. NCBI lineage: Eukaryota > Viridiplantae > Streptophyta > Magnoliopsida > Ranunculales > Berberidaceae > Berberis > Berberis vulgaris. The sequence goes on along the minus strand of OY747134.1, from coordinate 68,964,042 downwards.
AATGAATATTGGAAGTGTTTGGGTTTGATTATAAATAATCTAAATTTGGGATGAGAAAAGTGCAAAAAAATATAATAATAGTTTTTCAATTAAAAAACATAAATACCCTTGAAACTATTCATTGACTTTTGGTTTTACATGTAATTAATAAAATAGAAGATGACAAAATTGGAAAATAGAGTTAGAGTTAAAGACATGCAATTTTTATTATTCATTTGAATAAGAGATTTAGACTTAGATAGGATATCAATGATCAAGGTATTATATATTTTTCCAATTTTATATGGTAACCAAATGATATGCAGTATATGCTCTTCATTGGGAATTACATTTCTATTTTCATTTAATTCGAATTAACAATATTTTTTCTACTACTAGTTATTTGGGATGAACAGAAGTTATCTACAAATCAACTGTCCCCTTTTTTTTTGGCTGAAAAGTAAGTAATAGATAAAATTGTCGACCCCAAAACATATTCAAGAGAAGATGGGAAAGCGAGAGGAGTCTAACATCAATGATGTACAAAGATAATTGGGAATCAGGATTTTACAATCAGAGTGACGTAGCATGATATGGGAGAATTATGGATTTTTCGAGATGTGTAAACCTTCTTTGTGACACATCACTTTGTTTGTAAAATCCTGATTCCCTGACAAAGTTTATGATGTAATATAAGATGCTTTTGTGAAGGAAGTCAATACTAATTTTGCTAAAGTTCTGATTATAAGCAAAACAAATAATTTTAAATTAGAAGTTAGCTTCTAACCACTTCAAAAAAACACTACCTTAATGTAAATGACAGCTATAATAATATCAACAAACATTTTAAAATGATGATTTTTTTTTCCCTTTTTAACTAGAACTATTTGAATTGATAGCTATGTATTTTTTAAAATTAAATATTAAAAAATTTGTGATTCAATGAGGTTGCCCCCACAACCATTCGGTGAGGGCATATCTTTGGACCATACAATTAAGTAGATTAAATTAAGTTTTTAAATATATAAACTGAAATTTTTTTATTTCCTATTATATAGATCTAATTAGTGGCACAACTCCTTAGTTTTAGGCCCTCTTCTTTTTTCTTTTTAAATCATAAAATCATGTCTCCACTCTCTTCTCGATAAGAGTCAAAGATGATTTTGTTTAAGATTAAGCACGAATTTAATTTAATAAATTAGGAGAAAAGACCTTTTATCATTGAATTTCAAGTGAATATGTGTGGCTTTGAGTGTGATTGAAGAGGATGTAAAAGTGGGATAACTACCAAAGCTGGTGAAGAAATTGTTTTAGATGGAAGGGTTTGATAGCCATTGGGGAGGTCCAAGAGTACACGACAATAGATTTTTTCAGTGCCAACAATATGAACAAGCTTCACAGTGATCAAAGAAGGAGTTACAAATCAAATATTTTATTTTATTTTATTTTCTTTTATTGCTTTGTTATCAAAAGAAGAAGAAACTAAGAATTCCATAAATTTATTTATGTGATAAAAAAAAAGGAAGAAGAAGAGAGGGAATGAAGTCGCTAAAACTCTAAAAAGTTGTGGGAAACTGAATCTATATATTAGGAAACTAAATTTTTTTAATTTATGTTTAATAATTTCATCTAAATCTATTTGATCTTACTATCCCGATAGAGTTATTCTTCTACAGGGCCTGGAGTCTGCTGCCTGGGGGCGAAAATAAAAGTGCTTATTTTTGTCTTTCGCGGCAGTCGCTTGCGGTCTGGTTGAGTCAATTCAACTCAGATATGGGTTGGCTATTCGATAAATTATCGACAAATACTATGACATCCTGTTTTATTGGGTTGGATGTATTATTAGATTGACTTAAGATTATAAGGGATATGTAGCTATGAGTACCATTTGGATTCCATCTTTCAAAACAACAAAGTTGTGTATTTTGTGAGAATCAAATATAGTGTTGAGAGTAGGAATGATTCATCTCATGTTTTGCAATGATGATGATTAATTGATGAACAAAGTAGTACTTGAAGTTTGATTTGAAACATGGGGTATTTGAGAACTGATTTCAAAAGAATAACAATATAAATATACAATGGTGGGTGATGGTCTACTTCACTCCAAAACAATGGTTATTATGGTGATGAAACCTTGAAAAGTGGATACTTCATAGCTACAGGCTACAGCATAAAAGAGCAGAGCAGAGCAGCAGTCCATTTGATGTTTATTAAGGGATCTGTTGATTATTATTTTTTTCCATTTTCTTTTTGTGTCTGTCTGCTCGTGTGTTTGCACCATGTGGTTTTAGGATTAAGAGTCGCACGTCAGCGGTTCATAATGAATCATAAGACGAACCACAAGGTTAAACTTTCCAAAAGTGAGTCCTTTGGGGAGACGATCTACAGGGAGGGAGAGGAGAGGAGATGATCTAAAAATCAACAAATTTCATATCTTACTTGATATATACGAAAAAAAAAATGACCAACGTGTAACACTACAAGTTGAATATAGTTCATTTAGGCAGAAGATACACTATTCAAGGAACATCAGTCAATGTAAAATAAGTTGCCAATTAAACTGAAGAAGACTCCAAAATTCTACAGAGGTCAACCCTTATCTCACATGGTCATGAGATCACTTGATGACTCTCGCACAAACTGGAAGTAACTGAACAAGATCTGTAATTGGTAGAACTTACTCAACTTCATCTCAGATATTTCAGCCTTCCAACCCACTAATGGGTAATAGGGACCCAGAGGGGAGATATATCATCAACCTATTCTGTCTGTCTTGGAAAACTTGCATGAGTGCAAGTGGGGGGAGGACATGTGGAATTTTCTGTCATTTCTCCTTTTGAGCTCAATACACCCCCACCTCTATTTCTATGTTTCTTTATTTTCATTTCTGCGTGATTTGTAAAAAAAGAATACTACAGTGTATTCAAGTGATCTATCTCTGTCTATATAAATTATACAAATTTGATATCCACTCATTGAGAGGAACTCACTTCCAAATAAAGTTGTGCAGTCACCTTCAACAGAATAGCATTGGAGAAAAGCAGACCCAGACATCAACTTCAACTGGTCAAAAGAAACTTGAAATGCAAATCTGATGTTTCACTGGGGGGTCCCCCAATTGAGTCAGGACTCACAAAGCAAAACCTTACCCCTTACCTAACCCTGATAATATCAAGAAGAAATACAAACAGAAGAAAGCTCCAAATTGGGATAAGGGGGTGACAAAAGAAGAAGAACCCACATGCAGTCTCATGGATGGTTTGCAAGGACAACCCCTAGAAATTCCACACCAAGGGACCCACTTAGTCATAGGATCATAGCCTATCCTATTGTTACTTTCTTGTCATGTTAACAGTTGGAGGAAGAAAAATCCTAGAGAGCCAAGCACCTAGCGCTAGAGAACGTGATTATGAGAGAGTGAAAAAATAAATAACAAATAAAAATGAAGAAAATAATAAGAATTTATGAAAAAAGTGCTAGAAAGCACGGCCTAACGCTCTCCTGACGCCATGGGCCTGGCTCTCTAGACTGACTCCAGTTACAATGGTTGTTGTCTGCAGTTTGCAGTTTGCACCTTGCACCAACTCAATTACATATAATCAAAGTTTTAGTGCCAAACACGGTCATTACAGACTTGAGAAATGTAAAGATATTTCTAGGGGTTTATACAAATTCTTTTTTATATAGCTAGATTTCATATTTATTATCCATTACATTTATTTGTTTGTAGAAATTCCCCAACATCCTTACATTGCATTTTCTTATGTATATCAGCCCAACACGTGTTCCATATTACATGCCCTTGTCATGAAATTGTAAGGGAAATTTAAATAATGACCAAAACCTGAAACCTTATAGAGCAGAAATTGAAGATGCTAGTCATGGAGCCAGCCGGTGAACTTTCCATATTTTCTTTCCATCAACCTCTTGAAGAGAATATCGTAACCTAAAGGAGAAATCAACATTAATATCTCTCAAGTGTAAAAACATCTGCAAATAGCATGAAAATGGTAAAAGATGGAAACTACCGATCATGCAAGCGAGACTTTTGTCCTTGCCAAAACTCAACAACCTCTGGTGTAAGCCTGTATCCACCCCAGTGTTTCGGTTTTGGGATCGAGCTTCTGCACATAAACAAAAACTGAATATTTCTTGCAGTTTCTGAATTGTCAATCAGTTAGAGGAAGATGACATTGGCTGCATTTACCTTATCTTATATTACAGCATCTCCACCCATGAGTGGAAAGCTAAAGCTGAAAAGGGCGTTTTCCATCCCCATATTGTAGCTTTCCATCCCACCCTTCACACTAGTTTGGGGGGGTAAAGTTATAAGGTGGCAATCAAAGTGGGGGGTGGCACTTTGACTGCCACCTGATAAGTTTGAATAAAAAAAAAAAAAACAAAGGAATAGAAGAATGGGGTGAAAGGGGGTACACTCTGACCTACCTCCACTTTGAGTGCTGCCCCCCCCACTCGAAGTGGAGGGAAATAAGAAGCTAAAAACCCATCAAAGCATGGACTTCTCCACGCGATGTGAACATGTGAAGGGAAAATTTTGCCTTTCTTCCTCATGGGTGGAGGGGAAATTTTGCCTTTCCACCCCATGGGTGGGGATGCTCTTATAAGTAACCTTTTTCATCAAGTTTATTAGCATATGACATAGTACAAATTTTCCATATTACCAAGCTCAAATATACACAAATGTAGTCCTAAAGAGTGTCTCAAAGAAGTAGAAAGACAGTTACTTTTTGTTTTAAGAATTGCACAACAATGTAATTAGGTATATAGCTCCGTTGTCTTCGACAAACAATCTCATACAAAAATTTGTACCAGAGCTAGGTATATCTTGGGGTTTTCTTGCCAATCATCATGGCAAGGGTTCGAAAAGTTCGAGGCCGACAGCCCTTAACCCTAGAAGTGAGAAACTTGAAGCAAAGGGCGCAAAGAGAGTTGACTGTAAAAAGACAATCAAAACAATCTTGGAGATGGTGTCTCAAAACCCGTCCTTGGAGTGGGTGCGGAGGTGTCGAACCATGTTGATCATGCAAGTCCTCAATGAGGTAGTAGAAATTCGGTGTTGGGCAGGCTCAATCACACTAACTGATACATGGGTGTTGGACAAGCACCTCACTTTCTTCAATTTCCCAAATTGAATGGACAAGGGATCCTTTCACATAGGGAAGGTGGGACCATGAGAGCTATTGGGAAAACTCAATCAAGGAAATCTTTTGTAACCTAATCCCCGAGAAATCAGAGTAGATCTGAATGAATCAAATGGTTAAATTGCCTTTTATGGCCATGGCATGAGGCCATGATGCCATGGCCATGAAAGGCTAGAAAACTCAGTATCACTAATCATCTTCAGATGACAACAGCAGCGACGTATGAAAATCTTTTCAAGATCAATGAACAAGGTTTTCTGGTCACCATCTTTTCCAAGGTGCTTCATCTTGTGTTCATGATCACTTGACGAGTCCAAACCATCATAGCCTTGGAATAATCTCTACGAAGGTGTCATTGAAACGGTGAGCAGGCCCAAAAAAGCTAGATGAGACATTGAGTTTGGAACCCTGAACAGCCTGCCCAAGGAAGGTGAGCATGACGTCAAGTCATCATGCCCTGGCGACACTTGCTATTTGCTACATTGAACAAGACAGAGACCATTTGTTGGTGAAGACGTGCCTTCCATTCACTTGCTTTTGGCGTTCCAACAACTCCTCTGACATGTACATGATGTGGGACTAATCAACCCACCAAGAAATGCCTATCAAATACCTGGACGGTTGCCTAACTGTGTGCGACTCTCACTAGTGCAGCCATAACCACTCCACAGGCTAGGCTCCTTTCTAGCACACTACCGCCTTCCACCTCCTAGGGTGCAACGGTGTCACATAAACCATAATGGGCATGCAACCCAACTACAAGCATATAAGGCTTAATTCCTTCTTACATATTAGCTTTCTTTGTTGTTTGACACCCAGATACTTCATTTTGCGAATCGCATCAGATTTTGCATATAGTATCAGACAGGATAACAATTTGTTTAGTTCATTAGATTATTTTTTTTACGTTTGTTTTCCTTATGAAAATTAGTACTGATAAATTGCAAACTCTCTAAAAACTCGAACTTGTAGAAAGGGCAAAGCCAATTACATATCGAGTCGAAGTGACAACGAAAGCGTGGAACCACCGCATACATCGATGGGTAGCAAATAATACAACACCGTAATCTCACATGGTACTACCGTGGATAACCACATGAGAAAATTTCGCCCATGGATAACTAGATGGGCATTAATATTTCAACACTCCTCCCTTAGAGAAAGCGCGAGGAAAAACAAAAAATTATTGCGGCTTGCGTTGGATGAGACTTGAACCCACGACCTCCGAGGATCAATGCTTTGATACCATGTTAAATTGTCTATATTTCTATAAAAGCTTGAACTTGTAAAGACGGTGAATCTAATCACATATCAAGCTAAAGTGAGAGCAAATGCATTGAGACTATAACCCCAATAGTACTTCTACATGGTAAACTCACACGATACTACTGTGAATAAACATATGGTAAATTTAGGCTCATAGAAAACTGAAGTGCGCTTGATATGAGGTGGATGAGGGTGGTGGTGATCTAATGAATCTAAGGTGGGGGTGACCGATGGTAGATGGTGGTCTGGAATTTCAAGTTTCCAGTAGGTGGCCTGCAATTTCTATTGTGCAGTGGATAGTGGTATTCAATTTTTAGTTTGCAACGAGTGGAGGCTTGTAATTTTGAGTTTGCAATGGATGGAGGTGGAGTCGAGAAGAGTTGGTGGTTGTCTAATATGCAGAGAGGTGAGTGATGTGAACCTAGCTTCATAAGGGAGGCTAGGGTCGTGTTGGTTGTCGGCGATGGTGGAAAAAACCCTAACTTGGGTGAATCAATTTTTCCCAGATTTGATATAAAAGAAGAAATTATGAAAAGTATAAAGTTTTAAAATGGCAAGTCAAAGTCAAAAGAGGTAGATCCTATCAAAATTGTTAAGTACTAAATCAGGTCTAGCTATGTTGATGAAGCAACTTATAGGAAAAATCGCAAACTTAGTAAAAAAAAAAAAATTAGTGTTATATGAAATGTCGTGATCCCACACTTACTATAACAGAAGAAAATAAGAAAATCCCAATCCCGGATAAAGAAGAGTTGGATCTAGCTAGAGACATACTAAAGGTGTTTCTCGACTAATAACCCAAATGTAATATGCTTGGTTGATTGTAAAGCCATTTCATAGGGCTTTGTTAGTTAGGCATTGTCTACGTGTGTTCTTCTGAGTCTTGTTTTGTGCCTTAGGGATTTTGATTTCGTTTCCTTGTGGAGGGTATGCGTATATCCTCCCTCTTGGTTTCTTTCATCATTTTTATTAATAAAAAGGGAGGGATCCCTTCAACCTATAAAAAGAGAGAAAAAAAAGGACTAAATCATGTTATAAGATACAATTAAGTTCGGCCGAGATTTTATCCCAAAAAGTTTCATGAATGGGGCCTTTAGCCCAATTCCTTTTTTTTGTTTAATTTATGGACATATGTTTGCTATATATATCTATTGTACCATTTAATATTAATACTGAAAACATAGATATACTCACAAAAACTGAATGAACATTGATTGAGAACACTGTGTATTTTTTTTTTAAGATAAATAAAAACACTTGTATTAGAAAATAAGCAACAATACAAAGTTGTGCGAGGGGCCTAGGAAAAAGCAAAGCGAAAATTCAGCAAAAGAAATTACACATAGAACTCACGACTACGACTATGACTAAGAGAGGCCCAATTGGTCGATAGTTCAAGAACGGAAGAGGAAGAAACCATTCCCCGAGCTAATGCTTATTGAATAAACATAATTCTAATCATGTTTCATAAGCCAAATACTCTATTTTCTGTTCCCCAAAGATTTTACTATTCATTTATTTCTATATCACCCATAAAACAATGAGCAACAACCTTTCCCCATTGTAGTTAAGGTGTTGAGGCGGAGAAAAGGCGGACGGGCTTGAAAACGCCTGAGGCGGGACAATAATATTTTTTAAAGATGTTTTTATAATTAATTGAAACATATAAGCATAGTAGTATACATCATCATTTTGATAAGTATCATAAGCAAATATGTATAAAAAGTAACACAACTACCTATAATCGAAATGGAAATATAATAAAGTTGTATAGCATAGCGAAAAAATGCACTATATAAGTGTCAAGTAACTTGCAAACATCCACTAAATTATTAAAAAACAATAATCTTGAAAATAAAAACTTGTGAATATTAAGCATTTGTTAGAAGAAATTGTTGGAATGGTTGGTAAAAATCCACAAGTAAGATCACTATTGGTATTCCAAAAGCATAAAAATCATTGAACTATACTATGAAAAATCAAGATTGGTGTTGATCATAGACTTGTCAAAACACGATATGTTTTCTCCAAAAAAAAAAAGTGTACAAATTTATCAAAACTTAAAAACGTTTTATCTTGTTTTTATCAAATTTATCAAATATTACACCAGGAAACATAAAACCTATTATAGAGGGGGTTGCAACCTCTTTTTGTTGCAATTGGGCTACAAATGGGCTACAATTGGGATGGCTGCAACCATTTTTGGGCTGAGACGGTGAGGTGGTCGAGGCGAGGTGAAGCGATTCGAAATAGACGCCTCATTTCACCACATCGCATTACCTTACTTTGAGGCGGAATTCTATAAAAAAAACGCCTTGAGGCGCGCCTGAGCGATCGCCTTAACTACACTGCCTTTCCCATAACCACTTTTTGCTCGGAGATAAAACTCTCGTGTTCCACTGATGTACCCAACCAGCAAAGTCAGAATTTGGGACAAATATCCATCTAGAGTCACTCGCAATATAGGCCCAAATCTATTGAGTAAAGGGACATTGAAGGAACAAGTGAGTGATACTTTCTGTTGTCGCTTCACATAACGAACATTTGTGGTGATGACAAGGACCCTCTCTGCTAGATTGTCCAAAGTCAGAATTTTACCATGAGCCAAACTCCAAAGGAAAAAAAATAATTGCCGCAGCAGTGTTCGAGAATAAATGGAGAACAGGCTTGATGAGGAGGATGATTGGCAGGAAGAGAATTGGTAATCAGCTTGGAGTAGAAACCTGTGACTGAATTTGCTACTTTTGTGGTCTCATATCCTCTTATCACCCTCCTCTCCAATTGAGACACCCTCGAGGATCTGTAAGAGATCAATAATTTCCTCAATTTCTGAATCCCTCACTCCATTCTCAAGTTCAGGTTCCACGCCATGCTTCCGTTAATGCTGTTCAGAAAGTCAGTTATCAGCCCCTCTTTACTTCTGGAAATCTGGAAATAAGATTAATCATCTCTGCAAGGCTGCTCAGAGACCCATTTATCTTTCCAAAAACTGAGATGTCTGCCATCTCCCAACTGAAATGAAACTGTGATTGATGTTCCTTATCACCCTCCGCAGGGCACAGCCCTACAAAAGCTTAGTTTATTATGTGAACCAACCAAAAGCTTGCACCCCGTACTTCTCGGCAATTATATCCATCTCCACAAAGATCCATCCTCGGTCCCGAAACACCACAACCATTTTCCCAACAGCACATTATTCATGTCTCATACCCTTCTGATGTCTTGGTTTCCACAAGATTTCCCACTAGTTGATTCATTTACTTTCGACTCCAAGCATAGCTCTCTTCATTTGAGAAAGGGTGGGTATAGGACCCTCTTTCAGCCTATATGATCCCGAGTCACAATATCATCCATATTACTGGCATGGTTCAATAAATGCTAACTTGCTAGGCCTGCATCCACCCTTCTACACTCTATAGCAGGATCTTTTATTTCACTTTCCCAGATATAGTTGCATCTTTCATATTTTTTTTTTAATCAAATGTCGTGTTTCTGTTATTAAATATCTTAGACAACAATTAAGTTTTATATAGTTCTTTGCAAGAAGTAAGCAAGGGTTTAAGGAACCCACCGCATAATAGAAATATTGCATATAAATAATCAACCTCACTATTATTACAAATTTTTTTCTGTAAGTTTCTCAATATATTCAATATCTTAGATTCTTAATTAACCCATAGGATATGAGATTTCCTGGTTCTTAGTCACGCATTGCTGTTATTAATGAGCCATGTGCATTCAACTTTAATAAATTACAAATGAAAATAAAGCAGAGAGCTCAGTATGCAAGTTTGCAAGTTTGCAACTTTGGCAAAAATAACAACCAGACAATATTTGCATTAGCAAAAAAAAAAAATTCAATAGGAGAGTAAAGAGAAGGACAATTGGGACACTTACCCGTCAGAAAACTTAGCTTCCAACTCTTTGTATTCCTGATGAAGCACATGCCTTCCAGGTACTATAGTGCTCTGAATAAAATCAATATGAAAGTCAAATATAATTAGGCATACGAATTATTTGAGAATTGATCAATAGGCAAACAGAAACCAAGAAACCTGATTGCTAACTATTGCTCCAATCTGACTACCACGAGGACGACTATGAAAGTATTGTTCTGATTCCTCGTCGGACACTTTCTTTACTCGTCCTTCAATTCTTACCTGCATAAAGTCATTTCCAAGAAGTATCAAAGCATGTATTCAAATAACAAGAAATAAATTGGTACAGTGTATGTACAGATGTATAATGTACCGAGCGATTTAGACCATCCCAATAGAAAAGCAGTGCAGCATGGGGATTTTCTGATATTTCTTGTGCCTTGCGACTTTCATAGTTAGTGTACCTAAAGCATAACAGTAATATAACAGAACACCAACCACTTTTAGGAACAATACACCAAGAAATAATAGTTGCATCTAATCAAACAAAATGATCAATGTTGAATCTCAATGAAAAAGGCATTGAAGTTCAAAATGGAATAACAGTGTAGAACGCTACTAACCAAACAAAACCTTCATTATCAACTCCCTTTAGCAAGACCATTCGTGATGAGCTGCAGAAAGAGAGAATATGATATACAACAGAGTAGAATCTCAGAATACCATATATGATTCTTCTTATAATAGCAAGAAAAAGCAAATGTTAAAGAGAGAGATATACGGTTTTCTATTCTTGTCGGCAGTTGACAAGGCCATAGCATTTGGTTCATGCAAGCCAGCAGTAACAGCGTCATCAAACCATTTTCGAAACTGCAAAGGATCATAAACTTAAATGTTAACCCCACTTGTTGCTTCAAATATAGGTAGTTGGCTTTCATTAGATGCACAAGTTAAACAGATCATAATCATACCATGGGGAGTACTCATACCTGATCTATGGGATTAGCTTCTACATCTTCCTCAAGGAATTCTGGAGAAATATAGTTTTCTCTTAGAGCTGATATATCAACTTGTGGGGGCTTTCCAATCCGCACACACATGGAAGTGCCAGGGTACGGTGGAAGACGAAGCTTATACTTCTCTGCAATAGGTGGTGGAACAAATCTACCCCCTAGAAAATGATGGGGACCAGAGAATTTCTTGGCACACAGCTTTGGAGCAGTTAATGAAACCTAGAGGAATGTGGATTAGTATGATAGTCCAAATGAGATAAAATCTGAAGAAAGAATGAAGTAAATCAGATTACTGTTTAAATGCCAAAGGTAAGATAAATAGAGGATCATATGACACAAACCAGCATGTCAGGTTTAATCCCTTCCCCATCCTTGTCTCCTTCTTCAACATGCCACCCAGATGGAATATCTATAGACACAATAACAGCTGATCTCGGGCGAGTCTGATCATGGGTGTGCAGACAAATCAACCTTCTGATGAGATCATCAAAAGGTGGTCTTGGGCTGCCTGCAGATTTTAAAATATATTAATTCATATAAACAGTGACATGATACCAGCAGAAACAGATGGAGTTACATTTTAAGTATCAGAGTTTTTTTTTCCAATCAAACACAAGCATGTTACACATATTGACAAAAGTGCAAATGTGGTGGATACAAGTGAAGAAGAAGAAGGAAATGCAGCCAGTGACTGAGCAGGTCAGTGGAAATACATAAAAGGGCAACTAAGCTACATCATAAATGTCTGCTCATAATTTAGCATAGGCCATCACGTCTAAGTTCTAACCTGAATTCCCTCATTCTGGTAGAGTGACTTAGAAAGCCATCACTCAATCATGAGAGTCGTGCTTGAAATTCGAGCATTGGATAAAGATCCATGAAAAAAAAGGATTTTGTCTCATAAGATGACGTGAAAATATTGTATCTCTCAATTGATGAATCTCTACAAAAAATTAAATCAAATTAAACTATATACTAGGGTGTGGACGCACTCTAGGTGCGCTTATATTCAATATTTTTTATAAAAATTTAATAATAAGTAAAAATAGAATTTTAGGAGAAGATTTCTAAGCAAAATAATCATATAAATTATTTATAATTTTAATTTAATTAATTAAAAGGATAAATAATATTATGGAGTAAAATATCATAACCAAAGATTACACTCACTATTGTAAGGGCCAATTTATAGTTTATAGATAATTGGGTGTTCAAATAAATTATATTAGGGGCTTAGGTATAATTAATCAATGTTTGAGAGATGCTGGTTTTGATTGAATATGTATGAAAAGTGGAGGCCAAAATGGGAATTCCAAAAGTTAGATGTAAGGGTCTATTTACAATTTATAGATAATTAGGGGTTTTAAATAAATTATATTAGGGGTTTGAGTATAATTAGTCAATATTTCAAATAGGCTGATTTTGATTGTAAAAAGTATGATATGTGAAGGGCAAAATGAGAATCCAAAAGTTAGATGTAAGAGCCTATTTATAGTTTATTTATAATTTAAAGGCTTCAAATAAATTAAATTTGGGACTTAGGTATAATTAATCAATGTTTGAGAGAGGTGGTTTTTATTGTAAAAAGTATGAAATGTTGAGGGCAAAATGGGAAATCTAAAAGTTAGATGTAAGGTCATATTTATAGTTTATAGATTATTGGGGGCTTCAGATAAATTATTTTAGGGGCTTAATTTAATTAATTAATGTTTGAGAGAGGTTGGTTTTGCTTGTAAATATTAAGAAATTAAGAGGGCAACATGGGTAATCCAAAAGTTAAGAGTCAAAGACATTTCACTGTTCATCCAAGGCTTCAAGAGTTATAATAGTGTAGATATGAAATGAAAATTCATATGTCTGGGAAACGTTCTTCGACAAGTTCATACAAACATGTTGTACATCTGGTCCATAACGAGAAAACTTATTTACAAAGATACAAATTTTGGGGGAAAAAATAAAAAATTAACAACAAATAAAACATTTATTGATAGAAAATGAATATTTAAAAGCCGAGATCCCTCAAAGCCCCACATACACTAACAAGGAATTATCGAACCCTCATGAAATGTTCTACGTAATAATAAACTCTTGAAAACGAATTCTATTGAAGAGATCATGGGAAGTGCACATTTACCATAGAAAACCAACCACAACCATGACAATGTGGTCCTTTGATAAGTATGTGGGCTAAAATACCCTCTTGTTTCTTTATTCATATGACTTACCAAAACGCGTAGGGGATAAGACTCCAAACCACTCCTCCATCGGAATCGGCTTGACACTTCCAACCATGTAACACATTCTCAATAGACTACGGCATAATCCAATCAACCCCACATGTTTGGATGAAATGAAACCAAATCAAATGAGAAAGGTTGCAACGTGTCAAGCCTTTTTACTCCTATTGGTTTTTTCAAAAGGGAGATAGTTTGAGTTTCAATTACTCCCCACGCATAGGGCATCTTGACTCAACATTCATTCCCTTACTAACCAAAACATTCCGGGTGAAAACACAGTTCCAAATATGTTCCCACATAAAGAAGAAAACTCTAGGTGTGGCATATTTCCTCTAAACAACTCCATGACGCGGCGTAGAAAGAAGATGCAGGGAAAGCTTCCCCTTAGACCACACTCACTTCCAACCATCCCCAAAGGTATCTCTAACAGTCTTGGAAATTTACCACATCAAGCAGTGACAACCTATGGAATATATCCTTTAGAGACACCAAACCACACCACTTTATCATGCCAAATGAACATTTGTCCCCTTTCCCAGGGACATGCTCGGCTCTTGAAGAAAGCTTGGTGCCACTGACTAATGCCATATGGCCATCAAGGTTGAGGAAGAAGCCACCCATTCCTGCCACCATCATATTTTTTTTAATAACTTCCTGCAAAGGTTCTCTGGCTCAATGTTATATCTCCACAACTACTTACCAAAAACACCATGATTATCTTCTTAAAGGTTTTATTCCCCAACCTCCTGTTTCTGTTTTTGGAAAAGCTACCAAATCCCTCTCAGATGGAACTTCTTGCCACCCTCCGCCCCACCCCACAAAATCATTGACAAATGACAATTTTTTCCAAAATTAAATGTAAGAATATGCACAAGTCTTTTGTTGCAAAAAAAATTGCATGACTGGAAGAAGGTGGGGTCGAAGCTTCCCAATGTGAAGATTTTACCTTTCCTGGAAGCAACTGAACTTAAGGAGATTGCATGAAAGAAAGAAATGTCCCTGTAAAAGTCCTGATCTTACTGGTGTTTAAAAATTATTGAGTTAATATCATTGTGGAGGGAATGTGCCTTTTGAATATCTGAGAGGTCTCCAAACGACTTTGGTTCTATACGAATCTGACAAGTTATGATACAACTTGATTCAACCCCTCTTCAGATTTAAAGTATGAGAACACTGCTGATTCAGCCTCTTCATAGAATTTCAAAACTAAAAGTCTATCTATCTATACGATAAAAGAAATTCCCAGAATTTGGAGCTGAGAGTTGTAGTTCACCCGAAAAAGTGCAACTTAAGATGTACTCTTTCATCTCATTGATCTCATCCGTTGAAATCTATGGTTGAGATTAAATACACACCCGAAAAAAGTGCAACTTAAGATGTACCCTTTCACTTCATTTGATCTCATCCGTTGAGATTGAAATCTATGGTTGAGATTAAATACATCCATTCCTAAGAGATGTGCAAAACTATATAAATCTGGAATGGATATAGATGTTAATGCACACCATCTCTCTAAAGATGGAAAAGTCCTTCCAAATTAAAATGCTCCCGTGATCTGTTTTAGAAACAATGTTCGCGGTCTATGCCAATTTCACTGTTTTAGGCGTGTTTTTCCCTTTCAAATTAACATTAAACTTTTGTCGAGGGGAGCTATGGTTTCCAGCAATCTCTATATCGCTCCATGGACCCTCTAGAATAGTGTCATTTTTTGCAACTCTCTTTGAAATCAAAGGTTTTCTACATGTTATATGTGCAAGGTTTTCTCGTAATATGTGTTCTTCTAACTTTCATCTTTATTTTCTTATCCTCTCTTTTCCTTTCATCTAATCTTTCCCGATTTTAAAAATTCAAGCTTCGGATTTCATGGAAACCTCCATAAAATATTTTATTTCCTGCTATTCTCTAAATTTGTGTGATATCAGTCCTTATTTCTGTTGCAAGTTTTGGTTGATTTGGGAATCATATGTTTTTTATGAATTTGATTAGGAATTTTGACCGAGACAAATGCAAATCGAGGGATCTTGATTTCATGGTGAGCAAGGTCGACAAATGGGTGGGTGTCATTGGTGTAAAACAAATTCTCTTTACTGTTATGTTGGGTAATGAAGGCAAAAATTTCTTCAAACACTTTTGAGTCTACAGAGACTTTCTTGCTTTAAGAATATATTTTTCCATGTTGGGTTACCCAAGTATTGGAACCAAAAGTGGGAAAGTAGGCAAAGAGAGGCAAAAAAAAACCATGAACATAAAGAAGACCAAAAAAAAACCCATTGTAATAGAGAGACATAGAGACGGGAGTGATTTGTAGAAGTGATCAACTCTAAAGCACAGACACTACCAAAATTCCAAAGTCGCTGTGTCGGACACTGTTGGACACCGACACTCCTCAGATACTTGGTCAACTTATCCAAAATATTTGACTAGGTCAGACACTAGTTGGACATTAGCTCTTGTTTAAAAGCTTTTGTTTGCACATTTAAAAAGTTGGTGTAATTGAAAAAATGAAACATTTTGACAAATGCAGAATTGAAGGTAAATGCCAATATAACAAGATTGACATGAGTTAAAAATTTGAATTATGTTAATTATTTGAATGTTTTGAGTTTAACCCTTGTCTTAATATGATTTTCAACCATTGTTTATTTTGCTTAAGGTTTTATGTACATTTAACAATTTTTAATATATAATAAAATTATATTAATTGTTATATTATTGTTTTTTTAGATTCATCATGTCGCCGTGTCTGTGTCAATGTCGTGTTTGTGCCCGTGCTTCATAGGTGACCAATATTTGGTGATAAACTAAAAAACTACCATAACATCACCAAATTCACCAAACACGTTATAGTACTTATTGGTTGGATTGTAACTTACATGAGTAATTGAATAGCAACAAAGAAAGTCACTAGATAAATTGTCCATTGTTTGAAGCGCTTTTCTTATGTTCAAAAACTACCATAACATCAACCTAAAGGCTCTTTACTTGTTGTGTATAGTGTAATATAAAATTGAACCACCTTTACACTTAAAAATAGCCAGTGTCTCCAATTCCTTTCCTCATCTAAATATATTGTATTATGCATAACAAACTATTATGTAATTAGAGTAAGTAAGCACATGGAACGCACATGTTTGAAAGCTAGTAAAAAACAAAGCTAATTGCTGGTCAGTCTTGTATGATTTGAAGACGAATGACAAGGTTTTCAAATGTTGACCTAACAAAAGAAATTATATATCCACATTTATCTTGGACTGGGAGTTGGGATTCGCAATGCAATGCAAGGCTAGAACTACGCCTCAAAAACTAAAACAATCTTGGATGAAATAAACAGTGAATTATCAACAAACAGCTTGATGTGTGCAAACATTACATATTCAAGATATGCATTTGAAATTTCATGCACGTGTTTAAGGTAGTGACATTAGGCAAAAATAACCAAAAAGAAAGTAGTAGTTACCATGAAATGAGAACCCGAACATCGCATCAACGACAATGTCAAAGTCATTTGATAAATCCAGAGGCAGGTCTTCTACCGACAAGAAAGGGATTGACAGTGACTCCAGCTACAAAATTATATTTAATAAATGCTTCTCAACAAACAATTTCAGAATATGATCCACAACGAATTTGGATTGTCACCATACCTGCGTAACAAGACCATCATAAAGAGCCTTGGAGGTATGCTTTGGATAGCAAACAAAAGGCTTATATCCAAAGTGATGCAGATGACGAGCAGCTACCAAGCCATCACCCCCATTGTTTCCTGGACCACATATAACAAGAACACGGCTGTATTCACTTGTTTTGTAGACCTGTTATAAGCATTAACTTTTATAGTTACGGGAATTATCAGAAAGATTAAAAGACTTTAAAGAGCGAAATGGGTAAATGGCACAAACACAGTAACTAAGGGACATCAAGACGACCTCCAAATAGATGAGGGGAGGAGGGAAAAGCTAACCAACAAAATGATATTATTAAGTAATTGGGTAATTTTGATAAAGTAACAAATTGTGTTGGACATAGTAAGTCCCATATTAAAGTTAGGGCACCAGCCATATTAGATTTAGGGTTAGGTAAAAAAGCTAATAAGCTCTATAAATAAGGCATGAGATTAAAGTTGTAAATAGTGACTGATTAAATGAAAATTGAAATTATTTGTTTATCTATTATATCAGGGTTCATCTTAGTTTTAGGTTAGATTACACTATTTGACATCAGAGTCAAAGCGTTCCCATTGTGCATACTGATACAAATCAAAATCTCAAAGTACGTAGAAGAGAAAGCTTGGAGATGACTCAAGAAGAAAGATCTAAAGCACATAAGCCATGGAAGAGTGGTAAACAACAAAGGATCTCTTGGAAGCTAAAAGAGAGCAAGATAGGCGCCGCAGAGAGGAAGATTGATTGAATGGCAGGGATAGAATCAAACGCTCAATGGCGAAAGAGTTAAAAAAAAAGTGACAGGATTGCAACAATGTATTTAAAGGAAGTTGCAACCCGAGAACTCGGGAAAGCAAACAGCCACCCACCAATCTATCGAGCTTCCACATGGAGCACCCAACGACACTGTGGGGGCGAACGGCACCACCTCCAGCAACTCTGCTGGTGGCACGGTAAACCCCACACGGTCGGCACCTTTGGTCAACCCACCCCACCCCCACAACACCCCTCCTTACCCTTCACGTACCTCCCCTCCATCTCCGCCCTTCCCACCACTTTGGGAGGATTTCTCTCTCAGCCACAATCTTTTGTTGCACACCCTCACCCTAAAACCCTAAACATCAATCCATATGCATTTATGATGCCTAACCAAGCCCTTTTGGATCCTACTTTGGGTAGGTTGAACCCTAATTTCCTCCCATATTACCAGCTTCCCAATCCATCTAGTATGCCTCCACATCACCCAAACCCTCCACAAATTTATCCGATTGAATCTCATCACAAGGCACAAGCTCAGTTTGGTATCTCCCGGCAACAATCAGTTGTAGATTCGGCTGACTTTCTGCTAGAGTATTTTGACATTAGGTAGAGGATCAATAAAGAGATCCAAATCCCCCGTGGCCACTGTTGCAGGACAGAGAACACGTTTGGGCACTATTGGGACGAGGTAAAGGTTTTGGGAGAGGAGGAAACCACCGTTTTCGTCCTTTTAGTTTCGGCAATCCAGTTTATAAAGGCGGCCACTTTGTAGATAAGGACCAATTGGTGCGATTGTTAGCTGTCATGGAGAGGTGCGATGACACAAGTTTGACACTAGATATTCCTTCATATGATGGGGTGGAACTGGGCAATGCATTTGTTGATTGGCCATTGAAAATTGATCGCATTCTTGAGTTTACGAATATACGGTGGCCAAAAGCAGTTCAATTAGTAGCCACGAGAAACTGAAAGGAACATGAAATCTTTGGTGGCAAGACGAGAGTGCTCATCAAACGACTATGCGTTTACCCCCTACGACGAATTGGGGTGATTTGCGCGATTTGATGCATGCATTATTTGTTCCATTGAATTATGAGCATGACCTTTTTGGTAGGTTAATGGTAGTTACACAGAGTGGACACAAAGTTAACGATTATGAAACTGAATTTTGGACTTTGAATACGTGCGCTAAGCCTCAGGAGTCGGAACACTAGCCATCATTTCGTTCCTACCATGGTTTGGACGCTAGGATTAGATCTATTTTAGCCATAAAAAATTTTGATACTCTTTTGTCTGCAAAGAATATGGCTAACCGAGTAGAAACTAAGCTCCAACTTTAGGATCAGATAAAGAAGAAACCTTATGTTCACCCTTCAACTACTTTTCTGCAACGACCAACTTCTGACATGTACATACATGTTTTGGATTTGGCCAAACTGACCATGGTCGAAGTAATTTCCCCAAGGGAAATCCGTGTTGTTAACTGATTAGATCGATGAGCAAGTGGGAAGAACAGAGTGTACTTCTTACTGATGGTGAAGAAGAACTCATTTCTTTGGTTGTTGAGGGCACAACATGCAGCCTTGAAGCTTATGGACAAACTTCTTCAACCCGAGAGGATAATGTAATTGGGTAATTTAGATAATAAGTAATAATTGGGCTTGACATAGTAAGGCCCATATTAAAGTTAGGGCACTAGCCATATTAGGTTTAGGGTTAGGTAGGTTGCTTACCAGAAAAGCTAATAAGCTCTATAAATAAGGTATGAGATTAAAGTTGTAATTGGTGATTGATTTAATGAAAATTTAAGTTATTTGTTTATCTCTTATTTTAGAATTTATCTTAGCTTTAGTTTTAGGTTAGATTACTAGATTAGATGCTAAAGCAGGGACGTTCTACAAAAGTGTTTATTAACCAAAGTGGATAAGTCAACCGAAAAAAGAGGAGACATCACATGAATCAACTACGGTACCATTTGGCATTTGCACTTTGTTGCGATCCTAGTTAAGTATTAGCCTTCCGCTCCTAAACAGTTGAGGCTTTTGAGGAGTATTGGTTGGTTCTTAACACACTTTCACTATTTTTTTCTTCTAAATAAAAGGTCAAATATTATTGACAAGAAACACAAGGGGAACATACAACGAAAGGGCCTTTAAGAGGATTAATTCCTCAAAACTAGAATATACCAATAAACTCTATTATATTAGCTTTGAGGTACCAAGTTGAACCCTTAATTTAATTTTTAACGTGTCAATGTTGTTTCAATATAATTAGTGTAACCAAAACAGGATGCTGAGATGACTGGATGGAAGGGCTCAAAAGTCAAAACAACAAAATCAAAAGAAATTATCACTTTAATAGTCTAGGCATGAGTAACAAGAATTGATCAGTACCATTAGTAAAATGAATGTGCAAACTGAGTGTTCTGAAAGAGCAAGGACATGCTACGAAATGATAAGAATATAGGTGAAGATAACTAGATTTTTTAAAAGCAGAAATGTATTTATGCATCATGATAACCACAGAGACTTGTGGAAGCTGACTAAGGCAGGCAGTATTTGTTTTTGCCAGGTCTCCATTTGTTTTTAAAATTTCAGACGTCTAACTAGATTAAGAGACAGAAAAAACCACTTCTTAAGGAGTTGTTTGTCACTATAAATTGTTATGTCTTCAAGACCATCGCGAAGGTTAGCATAAGTCCATATACTGATTATAATCAGAATTCACCCATGATCAGCATACACAATAAAGCTTCTCAAATAAAAATGATTGACAAGCATGCAATTGGCAAAGATATAAAAGGTGCTAATCAAATTCCTCTATTAAGTATTAACTTTTCCTTCACCTAGTCCATTACACATCATAACACTTAAAAGACGTCCTCCAGTATTAACACACATACAATGGTCGAATTCAAACTAAATTCTATTTCAAAGGACTTAAAAAACAATAATAACAAAAACATTTCTTTTTTTACTGCAAACGAGAACTTATTTGACTAACACAACCACCCAATGCAAAAACCTCGATCCATTTCGCTGCAACTTCACCATTTTTAAGAGAACAAAATGTTAGAATACTAACATTTTACCCGTGCAGTTGGCACTCCATCATCATCATCATCATCATCATCATCAAAGCCCATTCCCGAGATTTTCGGGGTCGGCTATATGAATTTTGGTTCTCCAAGCAATGCGATCTTCCCACATTTCCTCACCTAATCCAAGCTCAATGATATCTTCATTCATCGTCTTCATCCAAGTTTTCAACGGTCGTCCCATCCGTCTATACCCTCCATTAACTTGCCAATCTAAACATTTTCTAATTGGCGCCGTGCTTGGTCTCCTCCACACATGACCAAACCAAGTTAAACGTCTTTCTCTAATTTTTTCCTCTATGGGCGCTACACCTAAGTATCTCCTAATTCTTTCATTTCTAATTTTATCCTTACGAGTTTTACCACACATCCACCTTAACATACACATTTCTGCTACTGCCATCCTATGCGTATGTTGTCCCGTAGTAGCCCAACATTCTGAACCGTATAGCATGTCTGGTCGAACAATTGTCTTATAACATTTCCCTTTTAGCCTTGCAGGCATCCTTCTATCGCACAATACTCCCGACGCCATTCGCCATTTCAACCAACCAGCTTTAACCCTGTGGTCTACATCTGCTCCAATAGCCCCATTCTTTTGAATTATAGACCCTAGATATCGAAAAGCCTCACACTCCGGGACCTCGACACTTTCGATCTCAATTGCATAACTTCTCCCTCTTGGTTCACACCCAAAGTTGCACACTAGATGCTCCGTCGTCGAACGGCTAATTCTAAAACCTTTACTCTCTAAAGCCTCCTGCCACTTAACTAATTTCTGACCTAAACCTGCACTAATCTCATCCATTAAGACAATATCATCTGCAAATAACATGCACCAAGGTACATCTTCTTGCAGATGTCTCGTCAACTCATCCATGACCAAAGCAAAGAGATATGGACTTAACGCCGACCCTTGATGTAGTCCTACTGTCACTGAAAATTCACTAGACATCCCACCTACTGAGCGAACACTTGTTACAGCCCCTTCATACATATCCTTAATGATATCGACAACTATGCAGTTGGCACTCCATATAAAAAAAAAATTGTTGTTAATTATCCTACATTGACACTCTCACCATCATCTCCAGTATTGCCCTCAATCAGTTCCATAAAAATATCATATTTTAGAATGTAAGTTATTTTTTAAGTCAAACTTGGTTAAAATTAGAATCAATTTAATGTTTAAGGTCTTTGTTTGAATGTTCATTAAAATGTTGTTTGTTTCTTTGAAAAATATTAAAAATAGTTAAGGCGAAAATAAAAAATACCTACATCTTTAAATAATAAAATACATATTTTGAAAATTTAAGTGTTTATATTGATTATTGGTTTTGTTCGAAAGATCTTCAAAATTTCATTTCAATGATATCAAGTTTACCAAAATTCGACAACTATATAGATAGTTATGATAATTTTCGTTTTGAAAAAAAAAATGGAAAATACAATACTATATATATCTCAACCACATATACATTTCACCAACTTTTTTCACAATTTTTTTCAATTTCTTTGCCCTTTCAGATGTTTTATATTTACAAGCATGCCATCAAAGGAAATGAATCTCAACCCTCAACACATTTTTCAACTTTCAATCTTAGCCATTTTTATCTCCAATCCTCAAATTTGTCCCGGTCAGCAATGAATGGTAAAACACCACTCTGAATTATAATATAGGTTATTCAGTTTCTAATTAAAGCTATGGTGTGATCAATATTAAAGTATTGATTTAATAGTAAGTAACGGAGTAGTCCAGTCATGGTTTTCAAAAGAATTGATTTCCTACGCAATCTCACATCATGATGGATGGTTGAGAGATTGAGTAATTGAATATGGAAACGAGGTAATCTATTTACCTATAAATAATGATGTATGCTCCATCGAATGATCATAACAATTGATGTAGTCAATTCCTGTTCTCCTTCCTTGCTACTTATTTAGACCTGCACAGGTAGCAAACGTGAGCCAAGGACCACCGTGTGGTGGACGATGACACTCCGATGCTTAAATTAGATAAGACTTGGGAGAGACTTAAGAAACTGGGTTATATTGCGTACCTCTAGTTCATTGACTTTATCTCCCTTTTATAATGAATGAGTTATTGTTTGGCTAGACCTTTGGTGGTGTAGTTTAGGGAAAGTGATCTTGTTGTGGAGATCCTTTCCTGATTGGGAGTTGTCTATGTGGGACAGTTTTCCTACACAACTCGTACTCCTAGATCTGCGGGAGAGGTTTTCCTTTCTGAATGTTGTCTATGCAAGGAAATTTTTTTGCCTGACTTATACTCTAATATATGTTTCCTAGTCGAATTCAATGTGTTGCTGGTCTACCTGTCTTGGATAGATCTCTCAGATACTTGCCTTAGATGTCTTACAAGTATTGGGCCTGACCGCGTGACGTGTGGGCTTACTAGCTCATTGCAACTCGGACCCGACTATCTGGATTCTGCCAATAATGGGCTTACTGTTGTTTGGGCCCCGCTGGATTGAGCATGCAATCGGGCATGCTTTGTAATGTTGACGAAATTATCATGACACGTGTACGGTGCTAATCAAAGGACGGTTTGATGTATTATCAGCTACTACCCCGAGTTAGTGGGTCGTTTTATCAGTCCACTAAGTCATTTCATGAAGCAGCTGTGCAATCGTGATGACTGAGTCGGAGTGTTTTCCTCGAGCGGCGAATTGCACTAATTGGGCGTGCACCAACTTGAAAGCAGAAAAGGCGAGAGTTCAGTTTTTTATGTAAATCTCCTACCTATGGAGTATACATCCTTTACTATATTGAACTCAGAGATTCTGTTTTGTCGTATTGCCTGATGATTTTAAATAAATCATGACAAAAGTTATGTTTCATGGCTCCTGCGGACTCGGCGTACTATGAGCTTGTTGGTCGTCCGATTGAGTGTGAATTTAGACCACTGAGTGAGTTTAATATTTTTCCGGTCTTGCTTGTGTTAGGTGCGGATGAACCTGACTATGGTCGTCCTAGCCTGCATTTATAAAGCGCAAACCTGATTATGGTCGTCCTTGTTTATTTTAAAAGTCTGACTTGGAGGTCTTGACTTGTGCTTGGCGCGTATAAACCTGACGAGATTGAGTAATCGAATCTGGAAACTAGGTAATCTATTTACCTATAAATAATGATGTATGCTCCATCGAAGGATCATAACAATAAGCACATAATTGAGTTTATAAACTAATATAGTGAAATCCTAGTTTATCTTTACGGAGTTCCAGAAGGTCTTGCTGAAGGTTGATTTCTAGAAGATCGTTGAAGACTAAGCAATGGACTCAAGTAAGTTCTTTAAGACTGTTTAAATGTTACATGAACTATAAGTTAAGATCTAGGGTTTATATCATATTAAATAAAGATTTAAACTTATGGATTGTTCAAAAAGTTTTTTAAATTATGTTTTTACTTTTCAATGTTGTTCATATTGTGGCTTATAAGATTCGACTTTGGTTGTCTTTCTGCTTGTGAGTTTTTTATGTGCTTATTTGTGGCTTAAAGCTTAAAATATGTCACAAAGGTTTTTTTTAGGTCTAGGTTTTGGGTAGATTTCGTCGGAATTTACTAAATGACTCAAAAATGGTAAAACGACCAAAACTCGCTGTTACGCCAAGATGAAGATTTTTTTCGGGTATTTAGGCCTTGAAAAACGTGTTTTTGCCGTTTTAAAAAATAATGTTGATTGCTATAAATATTTATTGAAATTTGTTTTTACAGTTCCACAAATTGCCATGATCTTAGAAAGTTAAATAGATTGTTTCCATGAATTTTTCTCAAAATTTTTTATTTTTGAAAATTTTAGTATTTCTTGCTATATGACCTATTATGTTTACTTTAATGGTCATAATATGTGCGCCAAATTACCCACAAGAGAGCCCATTATGTTTCAATATTTATATTACTTCTTGGTAGTAAACATATATTTATTTTATTGCAGTTAATTTTTCCGTTCCTCATGGGGTCATGTACCAACTGTTCATCTTTTGAATGGGACTAACTGCATGTTCATCTTTCGTTAGTAATAACAAAGTTAATTATTGAGAAGAGTCATGTCAAGGTCCATAATTCAATCTATTTTTTTCCAGGATGAGAAGTATGCCAATGCAACATGAAATAGGTCGAACAAATTATGTAGCATATACATGCGAATGACTGTTGCAAACAACATTAAGTCATCCCTTCTAGCTACTAACAAAGCTAAGGAATATGTGAAAACTTTAGAAGAACAATTTTGTAGTGCTGACAAATCCCTCGCTGAGAAATTTATGGCTGACCTGACTACTTTCTATTTTGATGGTGCCCGTACCATGTATGAGCACATTATTGAGAATTGAAATGACTAATCTGGTTGCAAAATTAAAAAAATTGGAAATGCCAGTGAATTTTTTCCTCGTACAATTCGTCATGAACTCATTGTTTCGTTAGTATGGACCTTTTCAGATTCGCTATAATACTATTAAGAAACAGTAGAATGTGAATGAATTGTTCAACATGTTGGTTCCGGAAGAGCCAAAACTTAAGAAGCAAGGTAGTCATGTTGCACATGCACATCTCACAGTTCAAGATATTAGAAATAAGCATAGTAAGAAGGTGAATAAAGGTATCAAGTGTGGACCCTCGAAA
This sequence comes from Berberis vulgaris, assembly GCA_963556465.1. NCBI lineage: Eukaryota > Viridiplantae > Streptophyta > Magnoliopsida > Ranunculales > Berberidaceae > Berberis > Berberis vulgaris. The sequence goes on along the minus strand of OY747134.1, from coordinate 68,938,348 downwards.
CTCGTTGATTCTGATCAAAGTGCACCAAAGAAGGAAAGAAAAAATGACAACGGTCTTTTGTAAAAAGAGTGGACATTTTAAAAAAGATTGCCTGAAACATAAGGCATGGCTTGAAAAGAAAGGTAATCCTTTGGTTTTCTCGTATTTACTCTTTTCAAACTGAATGTACGTGAAGTTGCTTCTAATAATTGGTGGCTTGATTTTGGAGATTAGAGCTAATGTTCGTGTTTCAAACTCGATGCAGGGGATTCCTTTCAACCCAACCCACTAAATCCAAATGAAACCATTTTTTACATTAGGAATCATGTCAAAGCACCAATTGAAGTCATAGATTTGCACCAAACTCTTTTTGTTCCTTCAATTTCTCGTTATTTAATTTTTGTGTACAAACTAGATCATGATGAATTTTGTTTTAAAGTAGGGAATGGTTATTTTAGTTTGTTTAAAGTATCAAAACGTGTTGGTTCTGAATTTGAAGTTAATGGTTTATATCAAATTAGTCTTGATAATTCTTTTGTTGATTCTCTTGCCATAAATCTTAATGTTGAAACAAATCGTACTCTAGTGATTGAAAATTTTGTAATCGTGTGGCATAAAAGATAGTGATTGAAAATTTTATATTCTTGTGGCATAAAGACTGGATCATATATCCAGAGAAAGAATAAAGAGATTAGTGAAAGATGGGAATAGATTTTACTGATATTGGTGTTTCAGCAAACTATATTAAGGGTAAACAAACCAAACTCGCCAAGAAATGAATCACAAGAAGCACGCAACAAACATATGTGGACTTTTTTATGTTCCCTGTTTTGGAGGAGAAACATAATTCATTACCTTTATTGATGATTTTTCTTGTTACTATCATATTTATCTATTGCATGAAAAAGCCCAATCAGTTGAAGCATATATAACTAAAGTAGAGAAGAAATTAGATAGAAAGGTAAAATAAAATTTGATAGAGGTGGTGAATTTTATGGTCAATACGATGAAAAATGACAACATCCTGGTCCTTTTGCCAAACTTATTAAAAATTAGGTATTTGTGTACAATACACAATGCCGGCAGAATGGTGTAGCTGAAAGGCGCAATCGTATCTTAATAGAAATGGCTAGGACTTGACCATATTGTTGTGGATGTATGCTATTAGAACCGTTGTGTATATTTTGAATAGGGTTCTTAGTAAGGCAATTCAAAATACACCTTTTGAATTGTGGAAATGATGGAAGAAACACATGCATGTTTGGGGTCGCGTAAGCTAGAATATACGCCGCACAGAAAAAGAAATTGAATTTAAGAACGATAAGTGGTTACTTCATTGGGTATCCAAAAAAAGGGGAATTCTAATTGTCGAGGAAACCAGCGAGGGAGGGAGGGAGGACCCTCCATCCCCCTCGTGATGCGTGTAAGGGATGGGACGCACGCATCGCGAGGGGGATGGAGGGTCCTCCCTCGCTGGTTTCCTCGATAGCTAGCTTTCCAAAAGGTATAAGTATTACTGTCCTCCCTCCCTCGCGAGGGTGATGGAGGGTCCTCCCTCCCTCGCGAATTTCCAAAAGGTATAAGTATTACTGTCCTAGTGAAATGTTGTTTTCCTTGAGAACGGTGAAATCGGTTGGAGTAGCGTTAATAAGGATGTGGTCATTCGAGAAATTAAGGTACAGATCCATTTACCTTTATCCATTTACCTTTATCCAGGACTCTTAATTGTGTTATTAGGGGTGGGCATAGTCCGGAACGGTACAGGATTGGGCTTGTCCTGGTCCAGCGGGGAGTTTTTAGGCAGAACCGGCTGGTCCCGGACCGGTTTGAACCGAGACAGAACCATGCCATGTAGTTCAAAATGTTGAGTCTCTTCAACAAAACCTTGTTTGAGATCAAAAATATGTAACGCAACGAAATCAGTGGCACCAATTGCAGCAAGCGACGACAAAAGGGCAAGAAGTGAATCAATTGCAGAGAATTCAATGAGAATTGTTGATTTCATATTCAAGGACCCATCAAAAATGTGGTTTTGCTTCCATGGGCAACATGAATTGACCAGAAGGAGTTGCAGAAATTGCAGAAGCAAAATTTTCGCCTTTTCGAGATTAAAAGCATCAAACTACGACGAATTCAACAAAGAAGACTGAATTCAACAAAGAAGACATAAGCTGAGCTCCAAACCATAGAATTGAGCCTCAAAAGATTAAATCTTGAACATCAAAAGCCGTAACCCTGGATGGCAAATTTCCATTTCTCAACATAAAAAGCAAATTCAAAAATATTTTTGGGTCTCTATCAATAAAGGGTATTTTAGAACCAACCCAAAACCGACGAGCTGACACCTCAACCCAAACGTGACCTGAAAGTGTATTTGGGTTGTTTCAAATTTTTTCACGTTAGGGTTTTACACTTGTGAAAAACCTCACTTTACCTCCTTTGTCAAGTACAAGGGTTGCTGCTGAGATCAACACAAATAGACTCTTATAAACCCAAACAACATTTCTAGCAAGGATTGTGATTTCATTTTTCGAGTTAATTTCGGTCTCCTGATTTTAAGAAATATTTTGAGAAATATTGCGGTGTAACGAAAAAACGTAAAAATTTCGAGGATACATGAAATATAAAATAAATTTCGATGGTATATTAAATATGTGAAAAAAATAATATGCAAGTAAATAAATGTATAGAATACATTAAATGAAACAAAAATACCTATAATTAGAAAATCAAGGGGTAGTTTAAAAATCAATATATAAGTAGAAGTGATAATTAGGGAATTAGGGGGTAGTTTCAAAAAGTAATAAATGATTAGAATAAATGATAATTTAAAGAAAAAAACTCAAAATTTAAGAAAAATCCCAAATTTTTGGAAAAAATATTCTTAAAAAGCTGTAATTTTTAGTAGCTGATTTTTGTATTTTTACGAAAAACGAAATTTACGAAAAAATCTCAAAATTTTTCAAAGAAAAAACCTCAAAATGTTTCGAAAAAATGTACTTTTTTCACCCTTTTTCTTTTCGCAATTTAAAAAAAACTAAAATTTCGTATAATTTCGCGAAATCACAATCCTTGATTCCTAGTTCGTTCGCGGTGCTTCTTCTTCGTTTTCTTTCCAGAAAACCCACGCGACTAGTCCCAGTTCCAACCGATCTAGGATCGAGGGATCAGGATGAAAATAGTAGAAACTGGTTGGTCCTGGTTTGAAACGTGTATGGAACCATACCAGTTCGACCTATGGACCCGGATTCTTGCCCAACCCTAGTTGTTGAAGTTATCAATAATGATGAACAACAAATAATGATCACCAATAATTCTCAAAAACTGTATTCTATGCTCAATTTGTAAATTCATAAATGGGTATTACTTCAATTCATAAACAAACATAAATGCATATATCAAAGACCCATATTCAAGAAGATAATGAAATACCTCTGCAATAGACACAGCAACACTTAGCCCAGCCAATTCCTGCAAAATACTCCACAATTCAAGTTAGTTAAAGAATGGGTTGACGAGATTGAAAGAAAATTAATCATTCAAGTTAGTTAAAGAATGGGTTGACAGGATTGAAAGAAAATTAATCAATTGGAACCGAGAACAGACCATCAACTGATCGACACTGAACCCCAGAGAGCCCATGAGGATCTCATCAATTTCCGCTGCGTCTCTCTGCGAGAGATAAGACACTGAGTCAGGGTTCTGGGAGCTCTCGAGAGATGAGAAGACTTTGTCACCCATTGGATCACCAAACTTCGAACAGAACCCACGAAATTCAGAACTCGAAGACCAACTCAAAGACCCCTGAAGAAGAGAAGGAGAAGAAGGTAGGGTTCGGTGAGGGAGAGAGGGGAGTGAAATGGAGGGAAGAAGAGTCCGGGTTAGTGGGAGTGAAGACGAGATGGAGAGGGAGAAGGCGGAGCTAAGAAATAGTTGGGTTACAACGCATGACATTGCTCTTCTTTTGCTTCCCCATTGCGACATCTTTTATGTGTTTGACGAAATGACATGTTCGTGTGCGAGGGAAAAGTGTAGGGGTGGGCATCCCATCCAGTCCCGAGATCCCGTCTCGTCCCGATTTTTTCGGGTTCTATTGGGATTGATCAATTTCATCCCGATCCCGATCCCGTCCCATCTTGATTTAGAGTGGAATGAGATCGGGATGAAGGTTTTCAATCTCGTCCCATCCCGAATCGATTTTTTTTAATATGTAATATTAAATATGTAGTATGAAACTATGAAATTATTTGCTGACATGACTTTTATTTGTTGTTTTATTTCTACATAAACTATTTTATGTTGAAAAATGATAGTCCAAGAGAAGTAAGCATGTTTTCTTTGCACAATTTTTGTATAATTTCTATGTTTTTTATGAAATAGTTGTCGGTCAAAGAAAATGTTGTACTCTGATTGAACTTAAGTTTGAATGCATTGAGTTAGTGTCGCTCATCTGAGATATAACAAAATTGTTTACTTGAGAAATCATGTCTGCCATACACTTAGAAGTAAAACAGAGAACAACAATCCAAACTCATAAACAAACAATTATTCTTGTGCATGCATATTTTAATTCAGAACATCTTGAACAAAAGTAGTGGGATAGTGGTAATGACTACAAACTATAAAACACCAAGAATCACGCAAGAGACCTAGCAACCAAGCTAAAAAATAACAACAAATAAAATGGTTATCTTCAATAGTGGTTCTAAAAAAGAAAGTAAAAGCTAATGAAATGGGAAAATAATAATCAATGGTTTAAAGTTATATAGTTCTTAGAGTTGTGTGTTTGGTATATCAAAAATTTTCAATTTTGCATGTTAAATTTTCAATCCAAAATTTAGTACATGCTCATCTCGTCCCATTCCGAACCCGTTTGGGATGGGATGAGGTCTATCCCGTTCCGATCCCGAACAAACGGGATGGGATAGGGATGAGGTCCATTCCGTCCCATCCTGTCCCGTGCCCACCCCTAGAAAAGTGAGTGTTGGGCTTTCTAGAATCCAGATGATAGGCGAGTGGCGATACAATCATGAGCGGTGTTGGTGGGTTTTGATGGTTGCTACTCGGGAAATATTTTTGCTCCACAATTTTCTAGTCCCTTTTGAATTCTTAGCTTATTTGAGATTTGAGGGAAGATTAGATTTTGGTTTCAGGAAAAAAAAAAAAAAAGGCTTATTTGCTATGCATTTGGCAAAAAAAAAAAAAAAAAAACCCTTCAACATGCAGATAACATATTATTTTCTAGAATAAGTCCAGGTAACCAAGTTTTGTAACCAGGCTGATGTGGGCATCCACATCACTAACTAATGTGGATGCGGAGGATAACCCAGGCTGCGTAGTATAAGAGCTTTTATCTTCTTCTTGTTGAATGGGCCAATCTGTGTCATCAGCCACTGGAATCCCTGCTTCTTCTTCAGCATCATCAAATTCACTGAAGAGCCGCGAAAGCCGATAGAGCGGCTCAGCAGACCACCATATGAAGAACAAATCGACGGTGGTGATTTCTCCTCTCACCACCACCACGACCACCAAAGAAGAAACCATAGGAGGTGGATACAACTTCATCACAGATCAGCCGGATGAATGCTTGGCCATAGTGTTCCAGTCCCTGGGATCCGGCGATTGGAAACGTTGTTCGCTAGTTTGTCGGCGGCTGCTTGTAGAAGGACATAGTCAGTAGCGGTTGTCTCTCGATGCAAGGTCAGATCTACTGATGGAAGTTCCATCTTTGTTCACTCGGTTCGACTCAGTGTTGAAACTCGCTCTGAAATGCGATCGTAGATCGGTCAGTACTGGAAGTACTAAAGAATAACACATGATCATCATCAGGATCTTTCCTCCATTTTCCATCATTTAAGCAATAATGCTAAGAAACCAGGTTTTGCAACTACGTTTTGTAGCCATGTTGAGGTGTGTATCCACATCACCAACCGGTGTCCTCAAAATTCTCGTTTGTGGTCCATTTAACCAAAAAAGAAAAAGGAATTGTAAAATCCAATCAAAGTTTTAGTAAAATCAGAACATAGGACAATTGTTTGGATTTCTCCCGACAATAACTATTCATGTGATGGTGCTCTATATAGCATTGGCATAAAGTTATTTGTCTTTAGTACTTCCCTTTATAGAGAAGGTACAGTGAATTGGCTAATAACTTGGGCCATCACTTTGTGTTAAAAAATTTACAGTTATTCGCAAACGTGGCCATCCCTGCATTGGTCATCACGACAAGCATGGAGCTTTACTCGAGTAAGGTTTCGGCAACGAACGGAAATCATTATTAGTGTTTCCATCAGACTAAATGAGAAATCAGTTAGAAAGCCAATTTGTTTATCTTCTTCAACCTTTGTCTATAATGGCGCCTGACAATGATAAATCATTTTGAGCGTCTCAACGACGCCACTCTTGTCATTATCATTACTTCCTACCGAAAATGCTGCAAGATATGCGATGTTGTTGCCGAGAGCTAACGAAATCATCAAGCAAATTTGCGAATGTACTTGCTTAACTGAGGAGAGATTGGATTTCACAAAAGATTGAGTAATTAGGCATTAAAGACAACATAGATTGATGAACCTGTAGCTTTGGAAGTGGAAGCAATGATGCAAATTTTCATTACTGAACAGACTCGAGAGTTGGGTCTTGGTAACTTGAATGAGAGTAAGGCTAGGCAACCAGGTTTTGTAGCCATGTTTTGTAACCAAGCTAATGTGGACATCCACATCACTAACTAATGTGGATGCGAAGGATAACCCACCCTAGCTGCGTAATATAATAGTTTTTATCTTCTTGTTGTTGAATGGGCCAATCTGTGTCATCAACCGCTGGAATCCCTGCTTCTTCTTCTTCAACATCATCAAATATATACAGACATATATACATACAGACAGACATATATACATACATACAGAGACATATATACATACATACAGACATATATCTTCTTGTTGATGTCTGCATCATCAAATACATACAGACATATATACATACAGACCCATATATACAATCAAGGGTTTTAGTGAAGTCTTGGGTTTTGTTTGAATCCCTGCTTCTTCTTCTTCCGCATCATCAAATTCATTGAAGTGCCGCAAAAGCCGAGAAAGTGGCTCAACAGACCACAATATGAAGAACAAATCGACGGTGGTGATCTCTCCTCTCACCACTACCACGACCACCAAAGAAGAAACTTTAGAAGGAGGATACAACTTCATCACAAATTTGCCGGATGAATGCTTGGCCATAGTGTTCCAGTCCCTGGGATCCGACTACTGGAAACATTGTTCGCTAGTCTGCCGGCGGTGGCTGCTTGTAGAAGGACGTACAGAGTCGGCAGCGGTTGTCTCTCAATGCAAGGTCAGATCTGCTGATGGAAGTTCCATCTATGTTCACTCTGTTCGACCCAGTGTTGAAACTTGCTCTGAAATGCGATCGTAGATCGATCAATATTGGAAGTACTAAATAATAGCACATGATCATCATCAGGATCTTTCCTCCATCTTCCATCATTCAAGTTACCAAGACCCAACTCTCGAGTTTGTTCAGTAATGAAAATTTTCATCATTGCTTCCACTTCCAAAGCTACAGGCTCATTAATCTATGTTATCAATGATGCTAATTACTCAATCTTTCGTGAATCCAATATCTCCTTAGTTGAGCAAGTACATTCACAGATTTCTTTGATGATTTCGATAGCTCTCGGCAACAACATCTCATATCTTGCAGCGTCTTCGATAGGAAGTAATGATAATGAGAAGAATGGCGTCGTTGAGACGCTCAAAATGATTTAACATTGTCAGGCACCATTATAGACAAAGGTTGAAGAAGATAAACAAATTAGGTTTCCAACTGATTTCTCATTTTGTTTGATGGAAACACTAATAATGATTTCAATTCATTGTCGAAACCTTACTCGACTAAAGCTCTGTGTTTGCCGTGAGTTGACCGATGCGGGGATGGTCGCGCTTGCGAAGAATTGTAAAATTTTAACACAAAGTGATGGCCTAAGTTATTAGCCAATTCATTGTGCCTTCATTGTAAACGGAATTATAACTTTATGCCAATACAATATAGAGCACCATCACATGAATAGTTATTGTTGGGAGAAACCCAAACAATTGTCCTATGTTCTGATTTTACTAAAACTTTGATTGGATTTTACAACTCCCTTTTCTTTTTTGGTTAAATGGACCACAAGCTAGAATTGAGGACATCGGTTGGTGATGTGGATACACACCTCAACATGGCTACAAAACCTAGTTTCTTAGCATTATTGTATTTTCTATACATCTAAATTTTTAGGGGCGGACACTAAATTCCAATTTGCAAGAAGAAAAAGGATAGGGTTTTACTATTTTTGGTGCCCTTCCACCAAAATGACATATTTAAAGAATTTAATTTCTTCAGGATAGATGTTGGGAGTATAAATGATTGCATATGATATATGGGAATGAAATAACCCACCAATTTAATGAGAGTCGTTCTACCAACCTGAGATAAGAGTTTGCATTTTCAACCAACAAGGTATTTTTTTACTCTATCAATCAAGTAGGTGAAGTTTTGGGTTTGGTGTCTATGGTGGACATTGGGGGTTAAACAAGACAGAGAATTTATTAAAGTTAATCAATTGACCAGACACATCACAATATTCCTTAAGAATATTCTTCGCTAGGTTGCATTAGTAAATAGAGGCTTTGCAAAAGAAATGAGGTCATCTGCAAACATAAGGTAATTGATTTTTGGGGAGGACCTCCTTGCTTTAATGCCACTAATCTCCTTGTACCCAGGACTCTCATTCATTAATATGAAATGTATCATCCAATAAAGGATCTAGATCAATATCACACCACGTTGGTCTCGATACCATATTGGTCATTATAGTTGGCATATGCGTAATGTTGGGTTTGCATGTATCATTGTTAACTACGAAAAACCTAAAACTAAGGATAATGCCAACATGTGCCAGCTTAGCTGGAAGACTTATGACAGGTGGTATCAAGTCCAATTCAAACTATGCCGAAAGGTGTTTAATAATTTTGAAACCCAATAATAATAATAATAATAATAATAATAATAATAATAATAATAATAATAATAATAATAATAATAATAATAATAATTGATGATACATCAAATAAGACTAATATCGCAGCCGTACACGTGACAGGAATCATCCATCGCGAGGATCAAGTATCCCAAAACTAGGCTAATTCATAAAGCCCAAAAAGGGCGAATCCAGTCATAAAAGCCCAAACGGGGCCATCAAAATAAACCATAGTTAAAGGCCCAAATCCAGGCCTGATAAAATTTTCATTTAAAGAGGAGGAACGTTATAAAGAAAAAGAGTCGCGGAGGGAGTTACGCCTCCGATGACGAATCTTTATAAAGAAGGAAACCGTTATGATGAACGTTTCCTCTCGTTGTACCTCACATGCTTAAGTCACGCCGAGAATTAACAACGACCATTATATAAGGTAAAAAGAACATTCGACAAAGGTATGCAACTTTAACTGAGTTCTATCCAGATTTATCTCCATCTCCAACCGAGTTACTGACTTAAGAATCAAAGTGTCTTCGACCACCAAAAAGGTGGTATTTGGCAATTAACATTACTTTTGCAAGTCATACTTACAGGAGAACGGATTTTGGACACATCAGTTTGGCGTCGTCCGTGGGGAACGACACACTTTCCTTTCAAGAAGAGAATCTATAGTAACGAATTTCCTCAACTCCAATTAAGGATTAAGAAAAGCTCAGAACAGATTGAACACTCTACAGACCCTCAACCCGACAACAATCAAAGCAATACTCCCACCGGCAAAGTTGCGCTGCCGATAGTGCACACTTCAAACCCAACGACAAACGCCGAACCGATCAGGCCCGACGACAGAGAGCCACAACATGCAATAGCCCAAACATCACAGACATCTAGTGACATTGCCAAGGACCCTCGTGTAGACCTACTCATGACCCAGATGGACTGTATGATCAAAATGGTGGAAAATTTTACCTGAGAGCGTGCTCAATCCGCCAACCCTGTCCAAGCGCCTCGTCGTCTAGTATATCATCGACAGACATCGTAAAGGAATGGAGAAGCAAGAAAAAATAAGAAAAAAGAAGTGATGATACATCAAATAAGACCAACATCTCAGTTGTACACATGGCATAGATCGTCCATCACGAGAAATAATTATCCCAAGACCAGGCCAAGTCATGAAGCCCAAAAAAGACAAATTCCGTCATGAAAGCCCAAACAAGGCCCTTCAAAATAAATCATAATCAGAGGCCCAAATCCATGCCCGATAAAGTTCTCCCTCAGGGAGGAGGAACGTTACATAGAAAGAAAGTCGTGAAGGGAGTTACGCCTCCATGGACGTATCTTCATAAATAATGAGACTGTTACAGAGAGTATGTCCCCTCGTTGTGCCTCACATGCTTAAGTCACGCATGGAATTAACAACGACCATTATAAAAGGTTAAGGGAACATTTGACAAATGTATGCTATTAAACTTAGTTCTGTCAAGTTTTATCTCCATCTCTAACTAAGTTACTGACTTAAGCATCGGAGTGTCTTCGGCTACAAAAAAGGTGGTCTTTGGCAATCTAGCAGTTGTTTTGCAGGTTTAAACTTATTGGAGACTAGATTTTGGACACATCAGTTTGGTGCCGTCCGTGGGGAGCGACAAGTTTTCCTTTCAATAAGAGAATCCATAGTGACAAAATTCTCTCAGTTCTGATCGACGATTGAAAGTGCTCTCAAAACAAAATGACACACTCTACAAAGCCTCAATCCAATAATAATTGAGACAATCCTTTCACCGGAGAAACTGTGCTACCAGTAGTGCACATCATAGATCCAGAAATGAACGTCGAGACGACCATACCTAACAACAAAGAGCCACAACCCGATGTGGCTCGAACACCCCAGACGTCTCAGAGCACCGAAACCCCTACTGAAATCCTTTCAGGATCAGAGTCACTGATCCCAATGTATTGTACGAACTAGCTTGACCACCATTCTCCAACGCACTCATGGTGATTCTTATGCCAAAGAAGTTCATCCCACCAAACTTTGAAGCGTACGATGGCACCATTAACCCGATAAACCACTTGCAACACTTTCACCGCATGATGTTAAGAGAGCACAAAATCCATCCTATGCATAACATTTCCGAAAAGTCTCACCTCCACAGCAATGAACTGGTTCAATAGCCTACCACCAAGATCGATAGATTCATTCCAGGCGCTTGCTACCGCCTTCATTACGAGGTTCATCGACAGTCAATGGATGAAAAAGGGGCCACACTACTTGCTCCACATCAAGCAGAAATCTGAAAAGACAATAAGGGAATATGTTACTCGTTGCACTAACAAGTTAACTATGATTGACGGATGCAGTGATGACATGACCACAACGACTTTCATCGTCGGACTAAAAAAATGACCCTTTTTTATGCTCTGAACCTGGAACCCCCAAAGAACATGGCGACTATATTGAAGATTTCACTAACAAGTTAACTATGATTGACGGATGCAGTGATGACACGACCACCGCGACTTTCATCGTCAGACTAAAAAAATTACATTTTTTATGCTCTGAACCTGAAACCCCCAAAGAACATGGCGACTCTATTGAAAACTGCTAAAAACACATCATTCTCAAATAAATGATAGCCTCAAAAAGGAAGAATGAATCTGAAAGGGAAACCCATTCAAAAAGGTGAGAAATGAGGGAAGAAATAAGGAGAGACAACAGACCCCGGGAGGAAAACGTCCAGTCAAAAAGGCACCAAAGGAATGGGCTGAATCCAACTAGTAGGTACTCTGGAAAACCACATTCAATGAGGCCCAAACATGAGTGAGTGGCAAAAGTGACGAAAAAGACATACAAACCATATACGATCTTGAAGACTAACCGAGCAAACATACTGAAACACATGACGAGATGGGAAGATGTCAACTAGCTACTCAAAATGAGAGGAAACCTCGAAGGGCGAGACAAAACCAAGTACTTCTTTTTCCATAAGTATCATGGGCACGCCACTGAAGATTGCTACAAACTTAAAGAAGAAATCGAGCATTGGGTTCAAAGAGAATGAATCGACGAGTTTGTAGGGTTACCGGATAAACAACTCAAAGGGAAGGATAAGGCAGAAACCACCACAGGATCTAAGGAACAAACCAGAGAACTGATATGCGCCTTACAATGCGTAACCGAAAAAAGCAACCAACCAAGCCCACCAATGACATTTCTCACTCGAGCTGATCTATATAGAGCCAAAAGCGCCAACACTGTCAAACGAGACCAAATGAATCAATACGACAACCCAAACAAGAAGCAAGGAGAAAAATGAGAATTCAAATGGGGGCCAAACAACAGACAAAGTCCAAAGAAACTTACAAGCTCGACCATTTTCAACGACAAGGCCAACAACGCCTTCTATGCTACTGACAACAAAGATAACACAAACAAGTTCTACAAATCGACGTACGAAGCCTTGGCAGAAGATACTGATGTGAACATGATTGGACAATTTGGGACCGCATTTTATTCTGCTCGTCCGAACCAACTTACCAATGGCACACACCCAACAAATCGATTAAGAAGCATCCCGAGTTCATTAGCTACCTCACGACAACCGTACACAAACAACAAAACTATAGAGAACCATGGAAGCAGAAGTTACAAAAAAATGCAAAGACCATACAAGACAAAGCAAATCAAGAAACAGTCAGAAAAGACACAATGCAGACCCCACAACTTAACTTTATGAGGAAGATATGACTACTACTACTATAGGTTTGTTAAACACCCGAAAATGGGGTTATCAATAAAATTATGAGTTCAAAACTCCCCATCTTGCGCCCAAAATTGTGGCATCAAAGCCAGACAATGAGAAGCTCTCGACATACCAAAATGTTAGGACGTATAAATCAGACACAACTTCTGGTCTGATCAACCACGAAATAAAAGTTGAGACAAATTCAACTTATTTAAATAAACTTCGAGTCGACTGATACGTCAGACCAACGAAGTAAAAGTTGGGATGAATGAGTCAACTTATTTAAAAAAACTTCGGGTCGATTAGTATGTTGAACCAACGATGTAAAAGTTGGGACGAATGAGTCAACTTATTTAAATAAACTTCGAATCGACTGATACGTTAGACCAACGAAGTAAAAGTGGGATGAACGAGTCAACTTATTCAAATAAACTTCAGGCTGACTATTATGTCCAACCAACGAAGTAAAAGTTGGGACGAACGAGTCAACTTATTCAAATAAACTTCGAGTCGACTGATACATCAAACTTACGAAGTAAAAGTTGGGACGGGCGAGTTAACTTATTCAAATAAATTTTGGCCCGACTAGTATGTCGAACCAACGAAGTAAAAGTTGGGACGAACAAGTCACCTTATTCAAATAAACTTCGAGTCGACTGATACGTCAGACTAACGAAGTAAGAGTTGAGACAAACGAGTCAATAAACTTCGATCGACTGATACGTTAGACCAACGAAGTAAAACTTCGGGTCCAATTAACGCCTCAACGAGGCAAGAACGAACAAGTCAACGTATTTTAGCCCTATGTGAAGGACCAATAAGTGAAAATACACAATACGACTTGCTTCGATAAACACAACGGATCCATCTAAAAATGAGCGAGTAAATTCAGTCACAACACAAGCCAAAAATCCTTCAGAACACCTCGGCATGCGAAAACTTGAGGATATGATCAGGGAAAATGCCCCGATTGACGGGAACAAAAAAACTTAGAATGGTCGACAAGAAAACGCAAAAACAGAAATAAGTCAATCACAACTGATGATACATCAAACTATACCGCCATCACAGCCACACACGTGGCAGAAAACATGCATCACGAGGAACTGGCGTCCCATCTACTGAGCCAGCTTGTAAGACCCAAAAGGGCAAAACCGATCATAAAAGCCCAAAAAGGGCCCATTGATGGAAGACATAACCCAAATCCAGGCCCGCACGAGTTCTCTCATAAAATAATAGGAACGTTGCGTAAGAAAAGAGTCATGGAGGGAGTTACGCTTCCACGAACGCATCTTCATAAAGGAGAAGATTGTTACGTGAAACGCCTCCTTCCGTTGCGCCTCACACTCTTAAGTCACGTAGAGAATTAACCGTGACCATTATATAAGGTAAAGGGAACAATTGACCAAGGTATGCAACTTTAATTGAGTTTTGTCCAGATTATTTTCTTTTAAAACATAGTTGCCGACTTAAGCATCGGAGTGCCTTCATCCACCAAAAAAGTGGTCTTTGGCAGTCTAACATCTGTTTTGCAGGTCAAACTCACATGAGGACGAGATTTGGACGCATCAACGACAAGTTTCCTTTCTAAAAAGAAGATCCACAGTGACAGAGCTCACCAAAAGACTGATTAATAATCGACAGGCTGTCAGAATATATGAAATACTCGACAAAGCCTCAACCCAGTAACAATCATAATAACCCTCCTATTGGCAACACTATATTGCCTACAACTCACAATCAGGACCCAAAAGTGACCATCAGATCAAATGCACCCGACAATCAAAATCCACAGCTTGCAATTGCTCAGACAACCCAAACATCCAACAACGCCACTACTGACCCTCAGGTGGATCTGATTATGATCTAGATGAACCACATGAAAAAGATGCTGCAAAAACTCACTCAAGAACGCATTCGGTCAGCTGACCCTATCCAAGCACTGCCCCAGCAAAACTCTACCAACCGAACCCCGAGAAAGCGACGAGGTTCCTACAAAACCTCAACAGGGAAATCTCGAAAGCAATGAACTTCCCCAGGGAAAGATCTCGAAAAGCGATGGAACACATGTTCCGAATCGGAGTCACAGATCCCAATGTATTGTACGAACTAGCCAAGCCATCATTTTTTGACACCCTAACGATAACTCCCATGCCAAAAAAGTTCAACCCACCAAAGTTCGAAGCATATGATGGCACCACCGACCCAACAGATCATTTGTGACATTTCCACCACATGATGGCGTTAAAGAAGACCACAAAGTCAATCTTATGCAGAACATTTCCAACTAATCTTACCTCCACAACAATGAATTGGTTCAACAACTTACCACCTAGGTCGATAAATTTTTCCAGGCCCTAGCCAGCGCTTTTATCACGAGATCCATCAGAAGTCATCGAATGAGGAAATGACCACACTACCTCATTCACATCAAACAGAGGCCTGAAGAGATGATAAGGGAATACATCACTCATTTCACTAACGAGGAGCTGATAATGATCGATGGATGTAGCGATGACACGGCCACTGCTACTTTTACCGCCGGTTGAAAAGAGGATCCTTCTTCGATGCTCTCAACTTGGAACCCCAAAAAGCATGGCGATTCTATTGAAAACCGGCCAAAAGCACATTTCTCTCGAGGAGATGAAAGTTGTCAGGAAGAAAATTGACCAGGAAAGAGAAAACCACTCAAAGAAGCGGGAAAAAGGGAAGAAAGAATAAGAGACGATGGACCTCGAGAGGATAGCATTAAGAAAAAACATCGAAATAATGGAAGGCCTGAATCCAACCAGCAAAAGTCCGAAAAGTTGTAGTCAGTAAGGCCCATACACGAGCAAGTAACAAGCGTAATGAAAAAGACATACAAACCGTACAAAACCTTGAAAATGAGTCGGGCCAATATACTGAAACACATGACGAAATGGGAAGATGTTAACTAGCCACTCAGGATGAGAAGAGACCCAGAAAGAAGAGACAAAAACAAATATTCTTCCTTCCACAAAGATCACGGGCACGATACCGAAGACTGCTACAATATGAATGATGAAATTGAGCATTAGGTTCAAAGAGGAAGACTCGACGAATTCATCGGAATGCCAGACAAGCAGCTCAAAGGAAATGAAAAAAGCATATACCCTACGAGATAAAAAAAAAACAGTCCAAAGAACTAATATATGCCCTACACTGCATGGCCGAAGGAAACAAAACGATCAACCCAACCGAAGAAGTAGCCAGAAATACCTCCCACTCGAGCTGATTTATATTGAAGTAGGAGTACTAACGCCAAACGAAACCAGATGAACCATTTTACCAATGCATAGTAAAAGAACACGGAGAAGCTATCATCAATCAACTAACACAATTCAAGGACCCTACTTACAGATGCAAGCCCAACCCGATTTACCAACGAGGAAATTGACGACAATAAACTCAATTAAACCTCGGCAGTTGGTGCCGAACTTGGTGCTGATGTGAGCATGATTAGACAATTTGGCACTGATGTGAGCATGATTGGACAGTTTGGTGCTGATGTGAGCATGATCGGACAAATCAATATTGTTCAGCTACTGAATCAGAAAGCACTCCGAGTCCACTAGCTACAATAACATATCCAACGAACAACGAAATGTAACCAATTGAAATCCGGCGACTTGAAGACATAAGTGATAAAAAACAAAGCAACAAAGACATAAGCCTTTAACAACATGAGGATCAACATCAACCAAGCAAAGGTCAGAAGGACAAAGCAAATCACTCTTTAATCTAGCATAAATTCTCAAGAAGAACAACCGTTAAGGTTGATCAGAATATCAAAAAAGGAATATCAATAAAATTACAAATTTGGAATCCCCATCTTACGCATGGACAACAAGATAAAGGCATCAAAACTCAACCATACAAAGCAATCGACATATCAAGCCAAAATAAATCAGGACACAAGTAAGATATTTATAATAAACTTCTGGTCTGATCAACCACTAAGTAAAAGTTGGACGAACAAGTCAATTTAATTCAGAGAGCTTCAGGTCGACTAATATGTCGAACCAACAAAGTGAAAGTTGGACAAACAAGTCAACTTAATTAAAAGGCAACTTCAGGTTGACTGGTACATCAAACCAACGAAGTAAAAGTTGGACGAACGAGTCAACTTATTTAAAAAAGCTTTAGGTTGACTTGTACGTCAAACCAACGAAGTGAAAGTTGGACAAACAAGTCAACTTAATTAAAAAGCAGCTTCGGGTTGACTAGTACATCAAACCAACGAAGTAAAAATTGGACGAACGAGTCAACTTATTTCAAAAAGCTTCAGGTCGACTAGTACGTCGAACCAACGAAGTGAAAGTTGGACAAACAAGTCAACTTAATTAAAAGGCAACTTCGGGTTGACTAGTATGTCAAACCAACGAAGTAAAAGTTGGACGAACGAGTCGATTCAATTCAGAAAGCTTCAGGTCGACCAGTACGTCGAACCAACAAAGTGAAAGTTGGACAAACAAGTCAACTTAATTAAAAGGCAGCTTCAGGTTGACTAGTATGTCGAACCAACGAAGTAAAAGTTAGACAAACAAGTCAACTTAGTCAAAAAACAACTTCGGGTTGACTACTAACGAAGCAAGAGCTGGACGAACAAGTCAACTTAATTCAAAATCTTTGTATCGACCAATACACCGAACCAACGAAATGAGAGTTGGCCAAACAGGTCAGCGTAGTTAAAAAACAACTATGGGTCAACTAGTACGACAAACCAACTTTTTTACAGAACTTTGGGACAACCAATGCAAAGTAAAAGTCGAGACAGAAAAGTCAACTTGCTAGAATAAGCTCTAACGCATCAAGAAGAAAGGATAAAGCCAACCCATTTCGAGGCAACTAATGCGTCAAAACACGAAAATAGCCATAAGGGAATTCAAGTCAAGAAATTGCGACGTGATAAAAGATACAGCCGTAAAGTCCCCTCGGCCGGTCAAAAAAATCAAACTGCCAATACGCAATACAACTCACGTCATCTACGACTGGCCTAAAAAGGTACAAGTAACACACAATGAGTCGACAAGATATATTAGGAAAACATGCAAACAAGAATATTAAGAAGGATAATTCTTTTCATTAATAACACTATTTTGTTACATCCGGGGAAGAAAATGAAGGAGTAGGAGAGGAAATAGAGGCAACCACAACATCATTGGCAACATCATCTGCAGGAGAAGGTGAAGCTCTCTCTTTGAAAAGAGAAGGAAGCAATGGCCCTTCAATCACTGGAGTGCTCGAAGGATCCAGGGCACCCTCTTCACTGTCTTCATCTTCGAAGGCTTGATCAACCAAGTGGCGGTACTTAGACAAATCCATATCGAGCCTCTCGATATAATCAAGAAGCTCAACCCACCCATCAACATCTCGCTTCCAATCTTCAGCCTCCACAATGTGAAGCTTGTCCTTGGCAGTAGTAGTTCGTTTTTTGCCACAACAAGCCATCCTTCAGTGGTGGTAAGCATAACGAAAGTATCTCCCTTGACCTCGTCGAGTGCAACTGTTCCACCCGTTTCTCAGCAATATCACGATTGATGGTTGTTCAATCACAGTACGTGAACCTCATCATAAGTTGCCTTATCAGCGGATAGCTCCTCCTACACGTCACGTAAATGGGCACAGACCCCATCCAACTTGGCCCTCAAAGACTTGAGCTCAACTGTAGACTTATCCCGTGCACTTTCCGCTTCGACCAACGAGGCTTGAGCAGCCCTGGCTGTTTTCTCTGACTCTACGCATTGCGCTTTCAACACGTCAAATTGGGAAATGACATGAGAAAAATACCAGCAACAATGCTGCCAACTTTCTCTCCAAAAAAACACCTGATCACGACTAGCTCGATAAACCGAGCCCATCACCCTTGCACAAGTGAGATGATTCATCTCGTCCATTATCTTGTTAAGACTGTAATCAAGATGACCGCTTGGATCCAATACGGGCATCGAAGGTATTTCCTCTGATCACCTGTGTCGTTCATTTATCAACTTGCACGCACCATCTTTCACGTCAAGCTGAGTAAACCAACAAAACTTACCGTCTGACTTGAAACATATATCTCCCAAGCTAGGCTCAAACAAGCTAATTTGTGGTTGAAGAAAACGGGGATCCGGAAGCACAGAGGAACTACCCCCAACGCCCGGAAGGATAGGCGGAACGGTGGTAACAATGGAAAAACCACTATTGCCCTCCCAGCATGGAAAAACCATAGTAGGAACAAGACTAGTAGTGGCAGCAGGAGCAGGAGAATCCAAAGAATGGAAGAAGAAACTAAGAATTTGGCTGCATCACTGATGTTAATGGAAGGAGACTGGGGAGGACGGACTTCAAAATTTTGACCACTACCAACAACCTCTTTAGATTGCTCCACTGCCAATTGGAGCATCTTGTCGTCAATCGCCCGAGGATCGACGCTCGACCATTTAGCAACATTCGAAACACCATAGCCGAAAATAAGCCTCTTCTCATCATCGTCCAACAGACGAGTAGTCTCTTTCTTGCTCCTTTCCAGCACCAGCCTCATCTCCTCAGGCTCCTCGAGGGATGCACGATCCTCTTCCATAACATCCTTGCAAGAAGGATTCGGACGAGATGCAGTTTCCGGAACATCCTTGCCAGAAGGACTCGGACAAGATGCAATCCGAGTAGCACCACGAGTAGAGAGTTGTTTCTTATTCAAAACCCGACCAGGATCTACCAATAATCACTTCGATGGACTAACAGGCCTCGCAAGCTTCCTCTTCTGGAGGCCGGGCCAACGGCATTGACAGGAGCATCGAGATTCGCAACGCGCCTGTCCGAACTCACTTCCCAATCAATGCTAGCACCACTAACGCCTGTACGAGTCGCGCAAGTAGTGATTTCCTCAGCATGGGATTCAATAAGCATGGCCCGCTTCGCTTCATTCACAGTGCACAAATCGCTACGATCCACAAGATGTCCTTGGAGAGGAATGCCTCCACAGGAAACTCGATAAGACTTATGAATTGGTCATTGATCATCCGTTCCTCCACAATCAACTGCAGATCCTTCCGTTTGTTAAGAACTCGGAACGATCGCAAAATCAGACGACTTCGTATTTGGGAGTAGCTAGAGTTAATAGAAGCATAAAACCAGGATCTCGACCAAAATCGGATGTCATCGTTAAGCTTCGCGAAACAGGAAGGGGAACGAAGGAAGCAAATATCCTTAGTCACCATCAAACCAACCACCGAATGCAGGAACTTCACAGTTAAAAGGATGTCGAATAAAATAGCCCTTGCATAGGCAGGAACCATAACCCTCCAACCGTTAGGACCCATTTGGGCAAGCGGAATGCCCAAAAAATCATGACACTCCCAAAATTGCTCTAGAACTGGGCATCGAATGCCCGAAGAAACATGCATGGATACAGTACAATATACCCGAACTTTGAATGACAAGGACTGTCTTCTGTTTAGGCAAAATAATTTCAAGGTCGGATAGCAAATTATAGTCAGTACGAATGTTGTCCAACATTGCTTGAGAAGCTTTTTTGGGAGTAAAATAAGCTTAACAAGTAGCTAGCGACTTACCGCTTAGTTTATTGCTAGCAGACATTGCTAAAGAATGGAGAAACGAAGAGAACGAAAAAGACAGAGGAAGAAAAAAACCCTAATTTCAAAGATAGCGTAAAGAGGGAAAACAAACCCATCACGCCCCCTTTATAAAGCCAATCAACGAATGGACTGCTCATGGGATAGCGTGCGGGATTTGATGGCTACACAAAATCCTAAAAATGTGCGCAAAATGAATGGATGAGCAGGAAATCGAGACATCAACCTACCAAAAGCTGCTGACAACATTAAATACAATGCAATGATGGAATTGAAAGACCAACCGTCACGAAGTTAATGGCCACGTCAACATACCCACTAACTAAGGGGGAGTAGCTAATGATACATCAAAATAGACCGTCATCACAGCCCCACACACGTGGCAGAAAAATCCATCACGAGGATTTGGCGTCCCATCTATTGGGCCAGCTAGTAAGACCCAAAATGGCAAAACCGATCATAAAAGCCCATACAGGGCTCAGGAAGACACAATTAAAGCCCAAATCCAGGCCCACACGAGTTCTCTCATAAAGAAAAGGAACGTTGCGTAAGAAAAGAGTCGTGGAGGGAGTTCTTCCTCCACGGACGCACCTTCATAAAAGATAAGACTGTTATGAGAAATGTCTCATTCCGTTGCGCTTTACACGCTTAAGTCACACAGAGAATTAACTGTGGCCATTATATAAGGTAAAGGGAACAATCGACTAAGGTATGCAACTTTAATTGAGTTTTGTCCAGATTACTTCATTCTTAAAACAGAGTTGCTGACTAAAGCATTGGAGTGCCTTCGACCACCAAAAAGATGGTCTTTGGCAGTCTAACATCTGTTTGCAGGTCAAACTCACAGGAGGACGAAATTTAGACGCATCAACAACCTCAGGGAGAAAGCATGCGAAACAAAAATTAGATAGAAAGCAATACAACATGGGAGAGAACATGCGAAATAATTCTCATTCACAAAATCATTCTATTACATTTGGAGGATAAGATAGAACATTCGGAGAAAGAACAGTAGAAACAACGAGAGCGTTTGATTGAAGAGAGACTGCAACAACAATGACATAAGAAGACAAGGTTCCCCTCTCGACGACAGAAGCAAATGGTAGAATTTGGTTGGAAGGAGAAGGAGGAGGAGATAACGTTTCTTCCTCTATGAGGTCACTTGGGAGATTTGAGGTACCTTCTTCAGCATCTTCATCCTCGAAGATTTGATCAACCAAGTGATGATACTCGGATAAATCAACACTAAGCCCCTCAATATAGTCAAGAAGCTAAACTCGCTCATCTACGACTCTCATCCAATCTCCACCTCCACAATCTTCAGCTTGTCTTTTGTCACGACAAGTTCATTCTTACCTAAAACCAGTTGCCCCTCAGCAGTGGTCACCATGGTGGATATATCCGACATAACTCCATCGAGCACTACCATTAACTGCTCCACCCGCTCTTCAGCAATCCTACGGCTGACCGACTGCTCAACGACGAAGCACATAGCCTCATCATGGTCGGCCTTCTCGAATGACAACTTATTCTCCAACTCATCCAATCATGCATGAGCCCCCATCCAAATTGGTCGTTGAAGTCTCAAACTTCGCAACAGACTTATCTTGAGCAATTTTCACCTCCTTTAAAGAAGTCAGAACAGCTCTGGAT
Organism: Berberis vulgaris; assembly: GCA_963556465.1. NCBI lineage: Eukaryota > Viridiplantae > Streptophyta > Magnoliopsida > Ranunculales > Berberidaceae > Berberis > Berberis vulgaris. The sequence goes on along the minus strand of OY747134.1, from coordinate 68,916,341 downwards.
GCCCTCCCCAGCTCCGAGCACTGCTCTTTCAGTACATCAAGCTGACGAGGGATGTGAAAAAACACCAGCAACAACACTGCCAAATTCCTCTCAAGAACAACCACTTGGCCACGACCAATCATGCACTCCGACCCCATCACCCTAGCATAAGTGAGGTAATTCATCCCATCCATTATCTGCCTAAGACCATGGTCGGGATGAGTAAACCAACAAAACTTCACACGCACCAACTTGCACATCAAACTGGGTAAACCAACAAAACTTCACATCCGACTTAACACATATATCCTTCAGGTTAGGCTCCTTCCAACTATGGATGAAGGATACGGGGATCCGGAAGCAAAAAGGAACCACCTCCAACGCCAGGAAGAACGGACGGAATGACGGTGACGACAGAAAAACCACTCTTGCATTCTCGCTGCGAAGTGGTTACTACAAGAGCAAAACGAGTAGTAGTGGCAATGGGAGCAGAATGATCCAGATGATCAGGAGAAGAAATTGAGAACCATGTTGCATCATTGACAGGAAAGGAAGATGATTGAGAGGGAAGAACCTCAAAATCGTGACCACGATCACCAACTTAGTTAGACTGTTCCACCGCCAGCTGAAACATCTTATCATCAATGCCATCGGGTCATCATTAGAGTATCCAGCAATGTCAGGCACACCATAGGCAGAGAGGAGTCTCTTTTCATTATCGTCCAACGGACGAATAGTTTCCTGTTTACTTCTCTCAAATAGTTTCTCTTTTGGTCACCAACAGACCAACCACCGAGTGTAGGACCCTGGCAGTCAAGGGAATGTTAGAAATAATGGCTCTCGCGTAGGTAGAAATCATAACCCTCCAACCATTAGGACCCATCTGAGCAGGAGGAATACATAAAAAGTCTAAATATTTCCAAAACAACTCTGAATCCGGGAATCGAAAGCCGAAAGAGAATATGCACGGGTAGAACGCTATATACTCGACCCTTGGACGACAAAGACTTTCGTTCTCTTCGACAAAACGATCTCGAGGTCAGATGGCAGGCCATAATCGGAACGAATGATGTCCAACGTCGCATGAGAAGCCTTCCTGAGTGAGAAGTAGGCCTCACAAGCAGTAAGCGCATTGACATCTAATTTATCACCAGCAGACATTGTGAAGGAACAAAGGAGCAAAGAAAACAAAGAAGAAAGGCGAATAAATCCTAATTAAAAAATTAACCAGCGTAAAAAGAACGCCCTTTTTTATAGAGCCGACCAACAAAGAGACTATTCATAGGACGACGTGCGAGATATGATAACTGTACGAAATCCCAAAATACACGTAGAAATGTACGAACGAACGAGAAATCGGGATACCAACCCACCAAGAACTGTCATTAAATACGATACAATGACGAAGTCGAAAAGTTCAATCATCATCGAGTTAGTGGCCATGTCAACATACCCACTAACCAAAGGAGGGAGTAGCTGATGATACATCAAATAAGACCAACATCTCGATTATACACGTGACATAGATCATCCATCACGAGAAATAATTATCCCAAGACCAGACCAAGTCATGAAGCCCAAAGAAGACAAATTCAGTCACAAAACCCCAAACAGGGCTTATTAGAATAAATCATAATCAGATACCCAAATCCAGATCCGATAAAGTTCTCCCTCTAGGGGTATGAACATTACATAGAAATATAGTCGTGGAGGGAGTTACGCCTCTACAGACGTATCTCCATAAAGGAGAAGACTGTTACAGAGAACGTTTCCCCTCGTTGTGCCTCACATGCTTAAGTCATGCAGGAAATTAACAACGACTATTATAAAAGGTAAATGAAACATTCGACAAATGTATGCAATTTTAACTGAGTTCTGTCAAGTTTTATCTTCATCTCCAACTGAGTTACTGACTTAAGCATCGGAATGCCTTCGGCCACCAAAAAGGTGGTCTTTAGCAATCTAACAATTGTTTTTCCAGGTTTAACTTATTGGAGACTGGATTTTGGGCGCATCAAGAAGAATAAACCCTAATTTCAAAAATAACGTAAAGAGAAAAACAAATAAATTACGCCCCCTTTTGTAGAGCCGAGCAACAAAGAGACTACTCGTAGGATGACGTACGAGATATGATGACTGCACGAAATCTCAAAATACGCGCGAAAATGAATGGACGAATGAGAGATCAGGATACCAACTCACCAAAAGCTGCTAACAACATTAAATGCGAGGCAATGATGAAATCAAAAGTCCAACCGTCATCGAATTAGTGGCCACGTCAGCATACCCACTAACTAAAGGGGGAGTAGTTGATGATACATCAAATAAGACTAATATCGCAACCATACACGTGGCAAGAACCATCCATCACGAGGATCAAGTATTCTAAAATCAGGCTAATTCATTAAGCCCAAAAGGGCGAATCCAGTCATAAAAGCCCAAACGGGCCCCATCAAAATAAACCATAGTTAAATGCCCAAATCCAGGCCTGATGAACGTTACAGAGAAAAAGAGTCGTAGAGAGAGTTACGCCTTCGAGGACGTATCTTCATAAAGAAGGAACCTGTTATGAGGAACGTCTCCTCTCGTTGCGCCTCACATGCTTAAGTCACGCAGAGAATTAACAACGACCATTATATAAGGTAAATGAAACATTCGACAAATGTACGCAACTTTAACTAAGTTATGTCCAGATTTATCTCTATTTCCAACTGACTTACTGATTTAAGCATTGGAGTGCCTTCGGCCACCAAAAAAGTGGTATTTGGCAATCTAACATTTTTTTGCAGTTCATAATTACAGGAGAACAGATTTTGAACGCATCAATAATAATAATAATAAAATTAAGAATGATATCATGAAACAAACCATTCTTACATACTTAACCACCATCAAATTTTTTTATTTTTGTTAAAGAAAATGGTTTAAATATTCACAAAAGTGAGTAAGAAAGTGCGCCATGTTTGTTCATCATGATGTTATTGTGAACAAAGCTAAGGCTGGTCTTATGGCCATTATCTTGTTTTTGTTGTATTACCGCTGCTAATACTTTTGTTAGCTACAATGGAACAAGAACTAGATTTTTCAAACCATCTAGAGGCCTCAACTTGTCTCTTTGCACTTTGTCATTGCTATGAACTACTTTTCTATTATGTTTTCGTCCAAAGATGCACAAAATATTAGTATCAAGCTTAGCAAGATAGGGCCACTATTGTCCCACCTCCTTTTTGCAAACAATGCTTTGATGTCCTCCAAAGTCATTTCAAATACGCCCTAGGAATGAAAGGTATCGTGGATATTTTCTATTTTGATGCCATGGGGCAAAAAATCAACTATGATAAGTCTTTTATATTTTTCAGTCCCAAAACGCATCCAAGCATTAGGAAAATCATTTCCAAAATTTTCAAGATCAAGTTAGCTTTGAAAAAAACAAAGTATCTTGGTGTCCCTATAATCCAAAAGAGGATTTCCAAATCTTCTATCTATAAAGTCCTCCATGGATGATAGATTGCAAGGTTGGCGTGGCAAACTACCATCCAAAGCTTGTAGATGTACCCCTATTAAGAGCACTCTGAATCCTATTCGGTTTTCCCTATGAGGCTGATGACACTACCGATTGAGGTCACCAATTAGATTGATAAAAAATGCATAAATTTTCTAGGGGGCATGATGATAATGTAAAAAAAAATTGCATCTTGTTGACCGACATCAAGTTTGTTTCCACTGAAGGGCGAAAGAAAAAAGTGCATTTTTTTTAGGGTTTTCTTGAAAATTTTCGAGATTTTTTTCGTAAATTTTGAGTTTTTTGGTAAAAAAAATTTGGGTTTTTTTAATATATATATTTAAGGTTTTTTTTTTTTTTCGAATTATCATTTCTTCTATTTATATATTGATTTTTTGAATCATCCTCTAATTTTCTAATTATATATTGGTTTTATTCTTTATATTTCTGTTTCATTTAATGCATTTAATAGATTTATTTACTTGCATATTTTTTATTTGACATATTTAATATACCCACAAAATTTATTACATATATGTCATGTATCCTCGAAATTATTACGTTTTTCTTTATATACCGAAATATTTCTTAAAATCAGGAGACCGAAAATAACTCAAAATTGGATGGCTTTTGATTGGGTGGCTTCTATGGATGGGATTGTCACAACTAAATCTCTATCATTGCTAATCAAAACTTCCATCCCCCACTACTGATGAGACAATGGTTATCAAACATCTTCATAAATGAGTGACTTGAGCCGATACTAAATTTATGTTTTGGTTTTGTGTCAACAATGTTTTACCTACTAAAAAAAGTCAGTTTGATAGAAATTGCAGCCCAAACCCTTTATGTCATTTTTGCAATGACACCAATGAAAATATTTCTCATCTCTTTTGGTAAAGCAGTCATGCTCAAGACATATGGACGCAAGTCCATACTCGTGGAGTAGTGTTTTCCAACTTTCTATCTTCTTTCATTGATTGCTAATTTGATGTCCTCCAAAGTCATTTCAAATACGCCCTAGGAATGAAAGGTATGGTGGATATTTTCTATTTTGACGCCATGGGGAAAAAAATCAACTATGATAAATCTTTTATATTTTTCAGTCCCAAAACGCATCCAAGCATTAGGAAAATCATTTCCTAAATTTTCAAGATCAAGTTAGCTTTAAACAAAAAACAAAGTATCTTGGTGTCCCCATATTCCAAAAGAGGATTTCCAAATCTTCTATCTATAAAGTCCTCCATGGATGATAGATTGCAAGGTTGGCGTGGCAAACTACCATCCAAAGCTGGTAGATGTACCCCTATTAAGAGCACTCTGAATCTGATTCGGGTTTCTCTATGAGGCTGATGACACTACCGATTGGGGTCACCAATTAGATTGATAAAAATGCATAAATTTTCTAGGGGGCATGATGATAATGTAAAAAAAAATTGCATCTTGTTGACCGACATCAAGTTTGTTTCCACTGAAGGGCGAAAGACAAAGTGCATTTTTTTTAGGGTTTTCTTGAAAATTTTCAGAGATTTTTTCGTAAATTTTGAGTTTTTTGGTAAAAAATTTGGGGTTTTTTTTAATATATAAATTTCAGGGTTTTTTTTTTTTTTTTTTTTTTTTTTTTTTTTCGAATTATCATTTCTTCTATTTATATATTGATATTTTGAATCATCATCTAATTTTCTAATTATATATTGGTTTCATTCTTTATATTTTTGTTTCATTTAATAAATTTAATAGATTTATTTACTTGCATCTTTTTTATATGACATATTTCATATACCCACAAAATTTATTACATATATGTCGTGTATCCTCGAAATTATTACATTTTTCTTTATATACTGAAATGTTTCTTAAAATCAGGAGACCGAAAATAACTCAAAATTGGATGGCTTCTATGGATGGGATTGTCACAACTAAATCTCTATCATCACTAATCAAAACTTCCATCCCCCCACTACTGATGAGACAATGGTTATCAAACATCTTCATAAATGATTGCTAATTTGTCAGTGTATCATCCCAGGTAGTACTCATATGCATCCTCCCTCCCCATACTCTCATATTTGTTGGGGGTATTTGGAAGAACAAAATTATTTTGTTTTTCAAAACAATAAGAAATCTCCTCAACTGGCTATGAATGAAACCTTGGCTCGAACTGATATTATTTTCAAATCTCTCTAAAAGAAAAAAAAAAAAAAATTCCTAAGATGTATGGTAATCATATTGTTATTAGGTGGGAGCCTCCTATGGATGAGTATGTTACTCTTAATGTCGATGGTTTTAGCCTTGGTAATTATGACATTGGTGGTATTATCTGTGACCAGTATGGTAGAATTATTGTTGGTTTCAGCCATTACAACGGCCAATCTAATAATAACATAGCTGATCATTGACTCTGCTAGCTAGTATTAAGCTTGCATTGTCAAAAGGAGTTTCTAATATTATTATACAATTTGATTCGCAGGTAGTTATTCAGGCAGTGACAAGCGCCAAAAGACCGATGTGGCAAGCAGCTCAGGCACTAATGAACTCCAGAAAGTTATTGAAGCTTTTCTTGAAGGTGGAAATGAAAAAAAAAATCTACAAAGCGATGAACCAAGCTGCTGATTTCTTGCCAAAAATGAGGTTTGAGGAAAGATCTTGGCTTTTTTTTTTTTTTTTTTTCCTCTTAGTAATGAAGATCTTTTATGTATTATTAGAATGATGTTAGTATGATGATGTACTTAAGACTTTGCTATTAATATTATCTTTATTTTCAGTTAAAAAAAATCTTCAAGATTATAAGTGAAGTTAATCAACATGTTTATTCTAGAACTCATAAAATCAATGTCTCCAACAGTAGTGTCATGGTTCTTTAGGGACAAAAAAAGTAAAATGACTACATTTTAATGGAATATACAAGCATTTCTAACTCCCTTCGGGTACTACTATATTTTCATCACACTAGTCGTGATCTCTTTAACAAAAATACTAAAAAACTTATGTTTTAGAACCAAGTTTTGCAACTAAGGTGACATTAATTCTCCAAAAGTATAGGCGTATCTCAAGGTTTTTTTAATTATTATTTTTTATTATTATAATCAACCTAAGTAACTAATCACCTTTTAATGAATATACAAGCATTTCCAAGCTTATAAATAGTCAAGTGGCTTTAGGTACTACTCAGTAGGGATGGCAATTGGACGAATTTGGCCAAATTCATCACCGCTCCATCGGAGATCGCAGATCCCCAAATCCGATTCCTAAAAATTCATTTATAGAAATTATTTAAAACCTCCCCCGCCTCAAACGATTTGGAGGATATCAGCCCCATCCGGATATCCCTTTAATTGAAATTTGTACTAAAAAAGGAAAAGAGTAAAAATATAATAATAATGATATGCCAGACATGGTACATCCCAGCTGTTTCAGTCTTTTTCTACTTTTGATTCGGTTTTAATGAGTAGTGCTTTGCGAATGTGAACAAAAAAACGATCAAATCGATTTTCAATTTTTACGTGATTTTAATCGACCAAACCAAATATATATAATAAATAATATATATTTTATATATAAATAATATAATATATTTAAAATAGTCGATTTTCAGCCGGAGTGAGTAAAGGGTAGAGTGGTGCTCAGGGCCTGCCTCGGTATCATAATATCAAAATGTTACTCCATCATCATTGACAGCATCCACGGTTCGCTAAGCACTGAAATGAACAAAACCCCCATTCATTAAAACTATCAGAAACTTGGCTAAAACACCGAACAGAGAAGAATTTCTAGTTTGGGTATCTGAATTGGTTACTTACTTTTGGAGAAGAGAAGAAACTCATACAGAACAAGCAAACAAAAGTGGGTGGGTTTTCTACTGTTGTTGGGTGAGTTCAAGTAGAAATATAAAAGTGTAAATTCACAAATGGGGTGTTGGTTGATAGCAGTTACATAACCATTCATGCTTTAACATGAGAGATTATCTTGAAGAGAGAAAATGAGTGTGTGGTTAATGGATTAATATGATGATGCGAGAGAAACAAAGGGGGAGGGGTTAGCATCTACTAACATGCATCTTCTGTGGACAAACACCATTGAAGGTCTTGCTAGCTGACCACCATCATTTCTGCCAAAACAAAACAAAATAGCAAAATCAAATATGATCATCTATGATATTAAGGAATTAATTACAGTGGTATCATTATGAAAACGAAAATTGGAGAGTAGTATAGAAATACACTAGAGTCTAGAAGGAGAAATGCTAACAAGAGAGCAGCAAAGAGAGAAATTTGCGCCATTGTGAAAGCGAAATCTGCGCCAGCGGAGGATGGAGGCCCCAAATCCGTGAACGAGAAGCATAGGAGGTTGAGGAGGAAGAGAATCAACTTTGAAGGAATTGGTCTGAATCAAAACTCCTTCGTCGTGGAGAGGTTTTAACATCTGTGTGATGAAACTGTTTCTGAACGAGATCTTCCAGATCTGTTTTCCCCTCACGAATTCTTTGAGGATTGTCACAAACCCTTCATCCCTCTCTGAGTCTTTTGTGGAGATCTTGTGGGAGGAGTTGCAGAGGTTTTTGCATTTGGGGAGGAAATTGGGGATCGGATGGGCGAGAGAGGGACGAATGAACTTTCATTTGGTGGGAGAGTGAAAGGGACGCGGGGTTAGGGTTTTTTGTTTGCTTTTTTAAAGATCATGGTTATTTATGTAATTTCTCTACTTAAACCGATATTTGCAGGGCGGACTTGACTAAATCTGTATTCGTCTCGAATATTTGACAATGCTATTTGGACATTCGTATTCACCCCAAAATCTATATAGGCACATCTAAAATCGCCCCAATAAAAAAAGACAAGACAAATATCCGTAAAAACTCGTCCCACTGCTATCCCTACTACTCATTTTCATCACACTAGCCGTGTGGATATTATAATAAGGGAACCAACTTTTTGCAATCGAGTTCTGCAACTAGGATGACATTGGCGTGATCAATGGAATCTTCTAAAATATTTATGAGTATCTCAAGATTTTCAATATACCTTATTTGATCATGCCACTTTACCTTGGTTGGAAAACCTAATTATTGGTGGAGTTCTTCTACCAATATCCAGTTTTAATTCGAAACTTTGTAAGGGAGTCGTAGTTTTTTTATTTTAATGTATCCGGGCCCTTAAATCAAATATTGTGGTGCGGTTATTCGCTCCCCATATAAACCCTCGTCTTGTAACCTTTGCTTCCTTGCTTGTCTCTGCGCAAAACGTCTGAAGCGGCAAAACAACTGGAATCTGATTTGCTGTTGTTCGTTAAAGGTTTAAACTTTATTTCTCTCTTCATTCATTTACTTGTTAATTTTATATTCTAGCGTTTATTTCACCTATCTATCTGATAGGAAATTTTCATCGCTTTAGGTGCAGAATTGCCAATTTAGGGTTTATTTTCCCAATCGGTTTAAGAAAAAATGTTTTTCGTTGCACTGTAATTAATTATTTTCTGTAATTTTACATTCTAGGGTTTATTTCATTAATCATTTGATCGCAACGTTCGTCGTTTTTATCTCCAGATTTTTGCGAATTTTGGATTTATTTTTTTGTTTCCTCTAATTAAATCGCCTGATCCCTCTTTCTTCTTATACAGAAATCTGCGCGGTCCAAAATATTTTCAAGTAAACAAATTTATTGCAATGACTTCTCGATTTTGGACTCAGGTTTGTTCGATCTAGAAACCCTTTCAATTTGGTGTTTGTAGAGAACATTTATATCGTAAAATCGTATCTTTCGTTTACACAGGGTGGTGATAGTGATACTGAGGAAGAGGAGGTCAGTGATTACGAAGAGGAGGTTGAGAATGTGGAAGGGGAGACTGGGGGAGAAAAGAAAGTCAATCCCTACTTGAATGACAATGACAGTGACAGTGATGATTCGGATGGGCAGAAGCGGGTGGTTCGATCTGCCAAGGATAAGAGGTTTGAGGAGCTTTCGACCACCATAGACCAGATGAAGAATGCGATGAAGATTAATGATTGGGTTAGTTTGCAAGAGGGGTTTGATAAGATTAATAAGCAACTTGAGAAGGTGATGCGAGTTACGGAGTCTGTGAAGCCCCCGATGCTTTATATCAAAGCTCTTGTGGCGTGGGAGGACTTTTTGGCTGAAACTTTGGCTAATAAGGAAGCTAAAAAGAAGATGAGTAGTAGTAATGCCAAGGCGTTGAATTCGATGAAACAGAAGCTTAAAAAGAATAATAAGCAATATGAGGAATTGATTAATAAGTACAGGGAGAATCCTGAGAGTGAGGATGAAGGGCAAGAGGATGAGGAGGCTGAGGAAGAGGAGGACGAGGATTCTGAATTTGAGGAGGATCCATCCAAGATTACAATGTCAGAGTCGGAGGATGGTGAGGGTGAAGATGAAGATGAAGATCAGGATGCTGAAGGGACTTGGGAAAAGAAAATGAGCAAGAAAGATAAGCTTATGGATAAAGAATTTGCAAAGGACCCCAGTGAGATCACATGGGAATCTGTTGATAAGAAGCTGAAGGCGATTGTAGCTGCACGTGGTCGGAAGGGAACTGGAAGGATGGAACAAGTCGAGCAACTCACTTTCTTGACAAAGGTTGCCAAGACCCCTGCCCAAAAGCTTGAGATCCTCTTCAGTGTTGTATCTGCTCAATTTGATGTCAACCCAAGTCTTAATGGTCACATGCCTACTAATGTGTGGAAGAGTTGTGTGCAGAACAGTCTTGTGATACTTGATATCCTTGAACAATATCCCAATATTGTAGTAGATGATTCAGTGGAGCCTGAAGAGAATGAGACTAAAAAGGGAGCAGATTATACAGGAACTATTCGTATTTGGGGGAATTTGGTTGCTTTCCTTGAACGGATTGACGTGGAGTTCTTTAAAAGTTTGCAATGCATTGATCCTCATGCAAGGGAGTATGTGGAGAGGCTTAGAGATGAGCCTTTGTTCTTTGTTCTAGCCCAGAATGTTCAGAATTATTTAGAGCGGATTGGAGACTTCAAGGCAGCAGCAAAAGTTGCTTTGAAGCGGGTTGAACTTGTTTATTATAAACCACAAAAGGTGTATGATGCAATGAGGACAATGGTAGAACACACTGAGAATGAAGAGGATGGGGAAGGGGACGGAACAGAGGAAGTTCAAGCAGTTGACCGAAACAAGGGCCCACCAGCTTTTGTTGTTACACCTGAGCTTGTGCCCAGGAAACCGACTTTTCCAGAGAACTGCAGGACATTGATGGATATATTGGTCTCTCTTATTTACAAATATGGGGATGAGCGGACGAAAGCACGTGCAATGCTGTGTGATATATATCACCACGCTATCATGGATGATTTCTCAACTGCACGAGATCTGTTGCTAATGAGTCACTTGCAGGATGGCATTCAGCATATGGACATTTCAACTCAGATACTTTATAACAGGGCCATGGCTCAGCTTGGTCTCTGTGCATTCAGAGTTGGGATCATTACAGATGCACATAATTGTCTTTCTGATTTATATGCAGGGGGAAGGGTGAAAGAGTTGCTCGCACAGGGTGTTTCTTACAACCGTTACCATGAAAAGACTCCAGAGCAGGTATACATTCTGTGCCCTTGTCAATGCTTTAAGAATTAAGATTTTACTTCCATTCCAAGAGTTATGTGTGTGTTTGGTTCAAAAGAAATTTTTCTCGAGAAAATTTCCCAATATTGGGAAGGGAGGTGAGAGAAAGAGGAAGAGTATGAAGAACAAAATGATGTCTATCCTCTAGGTTTATATACAAATTGTGAGATATGTTTTCTTAGAACGGACCAAAGAATTTTTTTTTCAAAATATGCGCTCATCTTCACCCCAAGATCTAGAACTTTTCCCCACTTTGTCTCCCATCTCTTCTCATTTTCTATGTTTTTCCATGGCAAATTTTATTTTCTTTTGAATGAAACATGACCTTTACATTATTTTGAAACCTTGGCATTATGAGTAATAATTCAAGTTTTGATGAAATGCTAAGGAAAATTTTTGATTTATGTACTTGCAAGAGACTTTAAATGATTGACTTTTGAAGGGGAAGAAAAGCTAGGGAATCAATAACTCTGATTTTAATATATGTTATCGCTTCAGGAATTTTTTTTTTTCAATTAATTCCATCAATTCATTTGTTCCTCTAGTACTTAATAGTAAGTATATGTTTTTTCACAATTCCATAAACCTGCAAGTATTTGTGTACTTGTTGGGTCGATAAATAGACATTGTATACTTGTAACGGTTTAATATTTTTAAAACCAGTCTTGTAATCGTGTTGAATGAATGTTGCTTATTGCTTGAAAAATCACTTGTGAAGAAAAACACACAAATAGTTAGTCTAAAAACCTTGAGTTGAAGCCCCAAACAAGCATGTTAGTGACAGTCTTAACACAACGCCCACCAAGGGAATGACAACGAGCGCTATGGGTTTAGCATTTGGGAAATATTGGATAAACCTAAACCGATAACCCAAGGTGATATAGTGTAAATGAAGAAACAGAAGCCGACCCCCCAACCTGACGCCATCCATGATAAGTTATCCCATAATCCATCCATGCTGCCCCAACCAGACCAGGGGTGCCTATAGATGGCACATCCATTGGTATAGATATTAAACTAAATGACTATGTTTGATGTGATTAGTTAGTAGTGACCACTAGTGAGTTGCGAACACCCAACTCCCACTCTTTGAGTCGCACAAGTAATATTAGACTTGTTGGGTGGCCAAGGCCAATGACTAGTCTGTATGTTTTTTAAAGCAAAAAAGATTTGAAAGTGTATTTTTTTTTCAAGCAAAAAAGGTTTGCAAGTGAAACTGGCAAGTAAACTCTCTATTTGACAACAAAGGGAGTAATTTGAAGCCCCCTCGTGATGTAGTTGATCCAAATCGTTGCTCTAAAATTATATTCGAGCAATCCACCCAAAATGGAGAAAAACTAATATATGACTATGTTCCTTTTGGTGATGTGAGCATCACTACGTGCTTAAATCGTTAATCAGACCCTAATCGATTAAGGAGTGATACAAGATTAATCACAATTAATCGGCTTATGTTTATAAACATGTTTTCTTTATCCTTCTAAGTAATACATTTACTTTAAGGAAAACAATTAGTGTGTATTGAAGCAACATCGCTTGTCACGATTCCATATCCTTTGGTCATTCTTTTCTCTTCTCTTCTTATATATTTCATATTTCTTTTTCTCTAGCCTCTTCACGCACTTTTGGTATTGTCTTATGGGTAGGTATTGACAATGTTAAGGCAAATTTTTTTTTAAAGACCTTAATATTTTTTCTTATTTGTTTATAACACATTGCCATGGACCGACTAATTGGTGAGTTTTGAAAGTGATTTAATCGAGATTAATTAGTAAATCGACCAGAAATCACCGATTACTCGGTCAAGGGATTATTCAAAAGATTAATTCATAAATCATGACTCCCTATCGCTAGAGATTAATCAGGGATTAATCGCCTCACAAATGTAATAAAATATGAGCATCATTAATTCAAAGCTTTGCTAATCCGTTGGTTTGTTACTTATGTTTTACTCATTCAATGTTATTTATTTTATTTTACATTTTTACTTTATTTATTGGATTGATGGCTGGATGTCATTCTTTCTATCTCATCCTGATCGAAAATAAGATTGTGTTAAAAAAAACTTTAGTTCTTAATTGATGTTGATCCATAATATATGTGAGCATACATCATTAAACAACCTGGTGAAAGAAAAAAAAAAAGATCCATATCGCTATGAGGTTCTAGTTATCTAGTATAATCTATTAGATCCCTGTATGTCACTTTAATGTTTTTGTAACTTATTGTGCCAATTCATGTTGATTTCTGGAATTTTGTTTGTGAAACACTAGTTGTATATGCCTTGGCACTTTCTGTTCACGATGTACTGGTTAAATTATATATTCTCTTATTTTATTTTTGCCTTACTCTTCTACTAATGGTTATCTTTTATCAGGAAAAGCTGGAAAGGAGGAGGCAAATGCCCTATCACATGCACATAAACCTTGAGCTCCTTGAAGCAGTCCATCTAATATGTGCTATGCTCCTGGAGGTTCCAAACATGGCAGCCAACACGATTGATGCTAAACAGAAGGTCATAAGTAGGACATTCCGTAGGTTGCTTGAAGCGAGCGAAAGGCAGACCTTCATAGGTCCCCCAGAAACTGTTCGTGACCACATCATGGCTGCAAGTAGGGCCCTTAGGAAGGGAGATTTCCATCAAGCCTTTGATTCTATCAATTCTCTTGATGCCTGGAAGCTTCTCAGCAGCCGAGATAATGTTCTCAAAATGCTCAAGACCAAGATCAAGGAAGAGGCTTTGAGAACCTACCTTTTCACGTATTCATCATGTTATGATTCAGTGAGCTTGAACCAGCTCACAACCATGTTTGACCTCTCTGAAGCATATGTACACAGCATTGTTAGCAAGATGATGATCATGGAGGAGCTTCATGCAAGCTGGGACCAGCCTACACGTTGCGTTGTCTTCCACAATGTTGAACACACCAGGTTGCAAGCTCTTGCTTTCCAATTTATAGAGAAGCTAGCAGTTCTTGCAGAAAGCAATGAGAAGGCCTTTGAAGCAAGAACAGGGGGAGTGGTGGATGGAGTGCCTCCAAGGCGTAGAGAGGGTCAGGATTATGCTGGTGCTGCGGGAGGAAAGTGGCAAGATAATCTTTCTCAGGGAAGACAAGGTGGTGGGCGTTTGGGATATGGTGGGGGTGGAAGACTGACTGCCTTCAACCAGGTTTCTGCTGCAGGGTTTCATAGGGACCGAGCCGGACAGTCACGTGGAGCTAGCAACCAGAGCAACCGTTATCGAGATGGATATGGGGGGACTGGAAGGACAGGTTCGACAACTAGAGGATCACAAATGGATGGTTCAAGCCGCATGATAAGTCTCAACAGGACGGTTCGCACCTAAGTTTCCATAAGAGTAACTCTATGGTTAGATTTTGTTGTTTTTCATATCTACTATTTATCTGACAAGTTGAGTTTTTGAAATAGATACTTATTTTTGCTCGTTGCAATGTTTTGGTTATTTTTGACACAATGTTCCTCTTTAGAACCTCTTAGTTCTATGTTTGATTTTATTTATGTATTTATTTATTATTTTTTACCAGTTTTCCCTTGCTTCTGAAATAGCGAAGAAACTACCGAATAGTATAATAACCCATGGGTATAAACAGGGTAGCAAACTCGCAACTTGCAGAGCATAAGAATACTAGCATAGTAGTAATACCCATGCGTATGTTACTGTGTTTGCATCAACCTTGAACTTGCAGAGTCCTTCCTGGGGTCACCTCCCATTCAGCTCCCAATATTCCAGACTCAAACCTTGGAATCTACTCCTATGCATCCTTATCATTTATTCATGTGTAAGATTCTCCTTGGTCAACCAGTAACACTTGGCAATAACTTGGCTGGGTTATTTATCCGGCGATTTAGTGTAAATCGGAAGTAGATCGATTTGAACTAGGTATTTAGTGGTTGGGTTTAGCTGTCACTGATTACTGAGTGAGAAATTGGTGAGTTGCCAAAAAATCGGTGATAAATCGAGATTGTTCTTTTGGGTGGTGGTTGTTATTCTGTTAGGTGGTGGTGGTTGTTGCTTTATAATGTGTGATGTTTTAGACATGATTTCATAACTTTTGTTACTTTATAATACTTGTCTTATTAATCTTTATTGTCAAGATATGTTATTTATTATAATTAATATTAGTGAGTGTATAAAATGTATACTTTGAAAAAGTAGACCTATTAAATCCAATTAATCAATATTCCCTACTTCTATGAGCAAAATCAATATTTTACAGCATATCAGGTTTGATTTGGCTGATATCAAGGTAACATGTATCTTTTGGTTTGGTTTCAATCGAATAAAATCAGGAAATCACCTTGGCAATCTTTCTCTTAATTTCTTTCGATTATTTATATCAATACCTTTAAAAAAACATTACTATATCCTGGTATGTCATTCCAAAGCACTCATATTTTCTCTATTATCTTATTTCTTGTTTTTTTAATAAAGCCTAACAAATCTTCTATTCCATATTCTTTTGAGATGAATTTTCACAAACAATCAATGTCTCTAGCGCCCTTGTACCCGACACATATAAGAAATTCACTTTTGCAGACGAGGAAGGGATTTTCAATGTTTGGCATCTTACTATTCTAGGGAAATTCCTGTCACCTACCATAATGAAAAGTGAGGACATCCATGAAGATCTTATCAAACAATGGGCTCCATCTGAAAAAGTTAGTACCACATGGTTCAATACAGGTGTTTTCCTCTTCAAGTTTGACAACAAACATGACATGGATAGAGCTCTAAACAATGGTCATTGGGAAATAAACAAATTTCATTATGTCAACCCACGCTTGGAAGCCGAAAACAACTTTGACAGAATACGGATTTCATTTGGTATCAGTGTGGATTCAATTACTTAGAGGTTCCCTTGATTCAATGTGAAGGATATTCAAGATTTGGATAGCACTACTGGGGAAGTTATGGACATGGATCTCTTCAAAAGATTTGACAACAAATATGTATTTTGTAGAGCAAGGATTTTGTTTGACACTAGATTGGAGGTAACATAGGTGATAAGAAGTTCTTTCCAAAGAGGTAAACACATTGAGATATTAGTTCGCTATGGTAAACACATTGAGATATTTGTTCGCTATGAAGGCTTTTCGATGATTTTCTTTTAGTGTGAGTCTGCAACAGGGGGTTAACTACTGTGGTAAATGGAAAAGAACAACCCAACAACGCAGAGAACATGATCCAGATGCGAGACTTCCTTCACAACTCACCATGAATCCGAAAACACGCACGAGTAAACTGTCGTGATTCGCGGAGGTTGATACCAACTTTTCCATCCCCAATTTGCGCTACACACTGTTCCGACATAATCAGGAAGGAGACCAAACACATGCCGTTACAAATCTTAGTAAGTTGGGCGGAAAACCAGATCTCATTCAAGAGAGAGGCGAATGTTTCACTCATTGACAACCATTCAAACAGAATACCACCGACTACCACTCAACTGTTTCATCAAAGAGGAAGATCTGCTCCTTCAATCACTCAACCTGTTAGGATGCCAATCCTATTTAGTATTTACTTGAGATTAGAATGTCTTAGTTAGAACAATATTCTATTTTAGGGAATATTAGCTTGTTTTGAATTAGGAGTTATTGTTTGATTAGAATTAGGTTTGAATTCAATTAGGAAGTATTATTTTTGCTTTCAGTTATAAATACATATGATGTAATAGAGTTAGGCAAACAATACAAGTTTTTATCTTAGTTTATTGGTGGCTGTTCCCCAATCAAAGGATCTAGGTGGTTTGATCTCCAATCAAAAGGTCAAGGTCTCTATTATCTGGTATCAAAGCATCATCGATTTTGAGCTAATTTTTTTCTTGTTACTTCGTTCTTCACCGGCCATCACCTTCCTCGTGCATCACCAACAACTCCATAACAACCCTCCTCTTTATAATGACTGTTGTTGAATTACAAGAGAAAGTCGATGAGCTTACTGCTCAAGTTGGCTGGATCTTATCCCACCTCCACACACTTGAGACCACTAATGCCACTATTCTAGAGGCATTAAGGAATCTCCAACCATATCTCCCGGCACCATACGTTCAACCGGAACAACGACCAATTATTCCTATTTCTGACAAGGGCCTATGTATTGATTTACCCCGTTTCGATGGAACTGATCCGTATGGTTGGTTATTTCAGGCCGGGCAGTACCAGGAACTCAACGACCTTTCCAGTGAACAAATGCTTCCCATTGCCGCTCTTCACCTTCAGGGTGATGCCAACTCTTGGTACCGATGGATTCACCAATCACTGGGCACATTAACTTGGCAACAATTTTTGAAAGCTCTTTGCTCTCGCTTTGGCTCTCGCGAACATATCGATCCGTGTAGTTCTCTTTCCAAGTTAGTACAACGAGGCACAACTCGCTCATTTATTTGGTGCCAGATATTACACCAAATTAGCGAGCTACTTACACACCTTTCAACCACTTTCCATCCTTAACTCAAAATGTTTCATTCCCAATTATCCCAATTGAAAGCAAATCGAAGGGGGGAAATAAATCATTACTTCCCTCATTTACCCCAAATTCTTACACACCCTTTCCTTACCTACAATGAAAGCAAATCAAGAATTGATGACAAATCAAATAACATTACAGTTATAGATCTTACCTCTTCAATCTTTGTAATCCAAAAAGGAAAAACCCTATTCAATCCTTCTCATCCAACATCTATGGGCGTGATCACAAACCTTCATTCAACCATTCATTCATCACATTCCCAACACCAAATCGAGCTACAATCCACACTCCTTAATCGTAGCCCAATCTCACTAACTTCTTAGCTTTCAAGATCCGACATGATCAACGCATTAAACAGCGCCAGAGCCAACCCTCGACCTCCCTCAAGTCTCCCTGTTCGCCAATAGATGAAAGGCGATTCAATAGGAATGATTTCCTTATTTGGATCCTCTCAATCAACCATTTGACTAAATAACCCTCCCCTCTTGGACCCTCAAAATTCAGAATCCATGAATATCAACCCACCTTCCAAGCCCACTAATGTTTTTCAGAATCTGGACCCCTTCCGAGCTCAATGGACATCACACCTCCAAAACTTTTGATGGGTCAAACTAGGGTAGTAAGAGGTCTAAGAGGGTGTTTGTTTTTGCTTCTGAATGGAGTTAGAAGTTTTAATAAGAAGTGGACCACCTTCTTTAAAGTGTTTGTTTTTAGTTCTGATAAGAAATTCTACTTTCGATTGGAGTAAGCAACATGGATGTGCTGATCACTTAGCACCGAGTGCTGAGTAAAAAATTATTTCAATAATAACCTTAACATAATTTTGTAATGACAATTGCAGCCCTCATCTTCTTAAAAATAAGTAGGGCTAAATTTTGACGGCACACCTTCATTCTCTTCACCAAGCATTATAGTTCTACCTACCTTCACAATGATTCGTTAAGAAACTTATCTATTTTCTTTCCTTCATCTTTGTTTTTTTTCTCTCTCTGTATTTTAAAGTTTTTCTTCATCTCTCTAACTCTCATTTTCATGTATATTTTCAATTCTTCTTCATCTTTGGTCATATTTCGATATTCTTATAATGAAAGGTATTGTAACATTATCTACGATTTGAATAATTATTGTGTATGATTTTAAGCACAATATTTATGTTAAATTTTTTCAGCGCAGTGGAACAAATTTGTCAAACAGTTCTCATTTAGCACATAAAAACAAACACCTTTTAATTTTAAAGCTTCTAATTGGCAGCTCATTTAGAAGCAAAACAAACAGTTCATTCAACTCCAGTTAGAAGTTAGCTTCTAAGCACTTAAAAAAAACAAACGCCCTCTAACTTGAAAGACTATATGGTTATAGGAAACAATCCATTTGGGCCCAATTAAGCCACTTATTCCCCCATGAACATTGTGGACAACCCATATCAAAGAATCAAAGTGACATGTTATCTCGAGAAAGAGAAACTTGAGATGACATTTGGTTCTTTTCACTCCTCAATGAAAAACCAAAAAGATGAGAATTAGAAGTATTTTGTGACATCTCCAGAAGAGGACGAAGCAGATAAAAACAACATATCCAGTACAAGCAAAGGTAAAAAATTGTGTTAAGAAACCCAAATTAGTGATTGATAGCAGTGAGATCAGAAAATAAGAAAATTTGAGATTTCTCAAAAAACATTGCATAATTGGCCTCCCTGATGCATGCGAAACTGGAGCATATAATATTGGGACCAATGGTACATCAATGAATTTTTATACAACTAGTGCACTTCGGATGTATAAGATAAACATGTCAAACTTGATTCCTGATAGACATGAAATAAATAAGGAGACACAATTGAATATATCAAGTGAAGTGGGCAATCACAAGAATGGACTAGGCACCATTGTTATTCCTACACTCTCGACTCAGTAAGTGAATTTTGAGGAGCAGATGTTGGGAAATGAGAGCGCTATTGAGTCTTCCCCTATTTTAACCACACCTATTGAGGTATTTACTCACCCTCCCTAATTTGTTTCATTTACTACTTTTGCATCCCATTATATTTTCTATGTCACACCACTGTTTCTAGTGTGGCACTCAAACTCTACACAATACTCACCCTTACACAAATACTCTTCTTTGCCTTTACACTACTTTGATGAGGTTCCGACGGTGGCTTCCCCTAAAACTTGGAATTGCAGAGGGTTGGGCTCCTCCTGATGCGCTATTTTAGTAGCACACAACTTAATACCCTGCTTTGTGATTTGTAGTATAGAATAAGTAGGGATCGTTCTAGACCGGGGATTAGAGGGCTTGTTAATTACACTAATAATAATTAAAAGACAACTAACAACCTAATTAATTAAATAAAAGGGATTGGATTTTCTAAATTAAACTATGAAAATAACTACGAAAATTAATGTAAAGATAATAAACTAAAGAGATGGCAAAGATGAGAAATTAGCTAAGAGTTTTATCTCCACACACCAAACATATGCTTATAAATCAATCTTCAATAATCACTTGTTAACTCGTGAGAGACAATGCTCAAGACTAACCGTGACCGCACTGCATTAATCTTATTATTTTCCCAAGTTCGTTGAATTAAACTAAGCGTCGCTTTCAAACTATTATTATCATGCTATCTAAACAGGAATCGCAAGTTAAATAACAATCTAAGATCATTAAGTTTTGTGAAAAATATGAACACTGACTAGGCAATTACAAGTATGATCAGCATCTTGTTCTTGCCTAGGTTTTGACTTAACCTTACCAACGTTCCTTGGTATTTACTACTTGTGAGTAAAGAATCATAACAATTAGGTGAAACTCTCCTATACTCTAGCCTCAAATCCTAGCATGCTTACTAAGTTGGCCACCTTAACAAACATACAAAGAAAAGTTTTCTATAAAGCAGTTAAGCAAAACACAATCACTAATAGCAAGGAAGATTAAATTCAATTAATTTATAAAACACATGTTCGGGGCTTCGAATCCACCCCTAACTAAGAGGAGTTTAGCTAGACATATTAATTATGTTCAAACAATATTCCATAATCAATAATCAAACTAAAAATAAGATAAAGAGATTAGAAAGAACGCTTTCGCCTGTGCGTGGTGGTACTGAGTGGAACTAGGGTGCGAATAGCGCGAAATCTCTTCACCTTCCTCACGCGATTTGCTCCTTCGCTGCTTCCTCAGCTCCCTTCGTTCTGCTTCACCTCTTTCTTTCGATCTCTGCTTGTGAAACAGATTGAGAGAAATAAGGGGATGACGAGGGACTGAGACGGTGGCTGGCGAGTGGTGATGATCAGGGAGGAGGTTCTGATGGTGATGGCGATAAGGGAGTCAGGCGAGAGAGATGCGGACGGTGAAGATGGCGAAGACAGGGGACAACGAGAGAGACTGTGGCGAGAGGATGGAAGAAGGGACTGTGGTTGTAAGGAGGAGAGATGAATAGGGTCCTACAGTGGTGGTCTGCGGCTGTGGATGAGATTGATGGATCAAAGCCAGGTATCTTCCCCCTTTTATTCTTGTTTTCCTCTTTCTGTGGTTTCCTTGTTGGTGTGGTTTCCTTGTTGATGTGGTTTCCTTGCTTATGTGAATTCCTTGTGCAATTAGTATTCCTAAATTGCCAAGTTGCTTCTATTTTAAAATATTGTAATTGGAAACCTGCACAAACATGAAAATAACAATTAGTACCATAATTAACAAGTAATAGCTAAAAATATATATAGAAATATGGTACTAAAAATAGCCTAATTATGCCCCTATCACCTCCTCTACAATTCATTATATAAGGACCCTCATTAATAAGTTCAATCTTGATGTGACTTCTTAATGGAAACCAAAGCATCAGAACGACGTGTTAACTTTATAAAAAGTAGTATTAGTTTTGCTCATAGTCATGTAGTTGAATCAGTGGGTAACTCTGGGGGTTTAGCTTTGTTGTGGATAAAAGATGTTAACATTAGCATTATTGCTTCATCTCAAGTTTTAATTCATGTTTCTTTTATAGACTATTACGCTTCTATTTCTTGTTCTGTCTTTTATGTACTGCAATCCTAGCCTCAGGCTTAGGAATGGTTTTTGAGACTCTCTAGAATGTCTGGGCTCTTATGTCTTGTATCCCTGGCTGATCTTAGGAGATTTCAATGCTATGCGATATTCTAATGAGAAACTATAAGGCAGACACATGAATTAGAACAATCCTCTAAACTCCAAAACCTCATAGACACCTTTGGCCTCATTGATCTTCCTTCCAAGGGAATCAAGTTCACTTGGACCAATAAAAGAATAGGAAATGACCATATTAAAAAAAAAATTAACATGATATTGTCTTGCAGTGATTGGAACCAAATGTTTCTTACAACAAACCAATCATCTATTTTTGCTCACTATTCATACCAAAGAGCTATCATTCTCGATCTTAATAACAACCCCTGCAAGGGCAACAGTCCTTTCAGATTTCCCGAGATGTGGTCCAGAGATTTGACTTGTTAAAATCTGATTGATCACACATGGAATAATACCTCTGAACCATAGCCTAAACCTGCCCCTCCCATTGGGCTCCTTAATAAACTTCTTAAGCTCAGGCATAATATTTCTTTATGAAATAATGAACATTTTTGTAACATTTTCCATCTCATGAAGGGGTGAAGAGCCAGATTGACCAATTACTTTCACTTTCCATTACCGAACAAGATACCCTCCAATTGATAAATCTCAATAATTTCCTCGAAGAACTCTTGATCCGAAAGGAATTTTATTGGAAACAACATTCTAGAAACAATTCGGTTGCGTTTGGTGATAAGAATGATAAGTTCTTCCATAACTCCACCATTCTAAAGGATAAGAAAATTTTCATTTCCAAACTCAAAAACATGGAAGGGGTCAATGGTAGAAATGCAAACTTATGTCTAGAAATCCAAACTCCACCATACCTTATGGCTAGAAATCCAAATCCAAACTCCACCATACCTTGCTTGCTAGAAATGCAAACTTATGTCTCAGGCTGGTAGAACCACTCTCATTAAATCAATGTCTTCTTCCATCCCTATCTATCCTATGCAATATTTCCTACTCCCAACATCTATCCTGAAGAAGTTGGATTCTTTAAACATGTCATTTTGGTGGAGGGTACCAAATATAGTAAAGCCCATTTTTTTGCTAAATGGGATTTAATGTCTGCCCCTAAAAGCATGGGTGAGGTGAATATCTAGCTTTCCAAACCTAAAAAATCTTGCTATGCTGTCCAAAATGGTGGTTAGAATCTTAGAGCGACTAGGTGATCTTTGGCCAACTTTCCTCAAGTCTATTTACTTCAAAGACTGTAGCTTTTTCCAAGCCTGCTTCACCAAATCGAGTTCTTTCATTTGGAGGAGTTTGGGGAAAATTCTAAGTACTCTCACCAAGGGTTTTTTTTTGTGGACGGTTGCCAATGGGGAGTTTTTCAATATTTGGGAGTACCCGTGGATATATGAGTTTGTCCCTTTGAGAGACTGTATTTTTCCGACTACCTTACCTCTGTTTGATTCTGTGTCAGACCTGATTATTCAGGAAGAATGAGACCAGCCTACTATAGAACTTTTCCCCCATCAGGTAGCTATGGCCATACTCAACACCCCCATTAGACATTCGGAGGAGCATGATGTGCTTATTTGGAAGCATAAAACCAAAAATATTTTCATTGTGAAATCGGCTTATAAATCTTTCAGGGATGTGGCGGCAGTTTTGATTAATGCTTCTTCATCCAGAAGTGATGATAAGAGATTGTTACAAGGTATTTGGAAGCTCAAGATTCCTCATTGTGTTCAACTTTTTCTCTGGAAAATATACAAAGGATTATTTCCTGTGAGAGGTCCTTAAACAACATCATATAGTAGTGAGCGATGATTTCCCACTTTGCAACACAAAAAAGGAGACGTCAAGGCATGTACTTTTTCAATGTCCTTTTGTTGTACACGTTTGGAGTATTTCTAATGTACCAGTTAGATGTGATAGAATGGATTTCTCTTATAAGAAGGACTTTCTTGAGTTCTTATGGTACATGCATAACAACGGGTATGAAAGGTTAGAAACAACTTGGCATTTGAACACAAACAATTTAGAATACAGATGATAACAAGGTTATCAAATAATTCAGTAAATCTTTGGCATGTTTCAATCAATATGGAATAACAACAATATGATATTACTGATGCCAACACTAACATACCATTAAAAGACACACTTGAAAATAATCACACTATTTCAAAGATTGTCGAGCATACAAAAATATTGGCAGGTTATGATTTTATTATGTTGGTTACATATGCTGCTTTCCACAGGAACAATGGTGATGGATGTTTTGCATTCTACGTGACTGATGCAGATGGTAAAATTATAAGGATCAATAAAGGATGGTGCAGGAAAGGCATGACAACAAGTTTTGAAGCTAAACTGGAAAAGGTCAGACTAGCAAGTGAATGGGCGATGGCGAAAGGGTACAGAAAGGTTGTAGTAATAACTGATAGTAAAGACGTTGCAAAAGCAATCAATGGTGGAAGCGAACATTTATCATGGAAGCAGAAGGTTACTTGGCAGTATTGGTTGGAACACAAACTAGCTTACTTTGAATGTTTCAGAGCAATTCACATTAGAAGGAATATGAACTTAATAGCCCATCGGCTAGCACCATCAGTCTATACTAGTTATAATAGTGGTAATAGTAACAATAATGACTTTGATATGAGATATATTTTGAAATCGACAAGGGTAGGAGATTTACATTTCGGTGAGTCCATATAAGGAATATTTTCCCCAAAAATAATATTCCTGGATATGCAAATGCGACGAGTGACAGGATCATAACATCGATATCCCTATTGTTCAATACCGTAGCCAACAAAGACGCAAAAAAGGGACTTTGAACGTTCAACACTAGGGAGAATGACAAAACAAGTAGAACCAAATTTCTTTAAGTGTCCATAAGTGGATTGAGTACCAAAAAGAAGTTCATGTGGTGTTTTATTGCTGATCATAGGAGTTGGAGTACGGTTAATAAGGTAGGCAGAAGCGAGAACAACTTTTCCCCAAAAACTTTGAGGTAACTGATAAGCACTCAAAACATCGATTTTTACACCCCTAAATATACAATTGCTAAGTCCAATTATCCAATAAAAATATCTCATTACGTGTATTTTGTGCATTTTATAGGAATTCAAGCACAAATCTCAAATCATGCACAAAGTGACACAATATGGCTAAATTCAACAATTAGAAGGCCCAATGGGAATTCACATGCATTCATATGGACTAAAGAATTTCAATCCCAAGACCTATGAAATCAAGCCCACAAAGTATCAACAACAACGGACCTCGAGAAAATCAACATGAAGATTTGGACATCCACATGTCCAACTTTATCATAAAAAAATCTCTACAAGACATGTTTCCTTATTCAACTCCAACATCTTTCCTTGTTTCACTCAAACATGTTTCCATGTTTCATTGTTTCATTAACCATGTTTCCTTGTTTCACTCAACCATGTTTACTTGTTTCACTCAAATCCTTTTTACTTATAAAAACCCCATATATGGAGTTCATAAGGGATAATTTTTCTTAGAGAATTTTTTTTGTTGTAGTTCTTAGCTTTAGATTTTTGCTTGGTAAAGAAGTGCATGTATTACTTTCCAACATTTTAATTTTTCCATTGAAGAAGTAAGTTCTATCTTTGTTTCTATTTCTCCTTTAACTTTTAGTTTATTCTCATTATTCATGGAGAGTTAATCTCCCCTCTCAAGGGGAAGAGATTATGTTTCATTTAGGAACTAAAGTAGAACCATAAATTGTAAGAAATACTTCGAAAGAAGCCTTCATTTGTTAAATGGATAATGATTTTGATTCAAAAGAATAAATTATTTCCATGTCTTTTAGGATTTTTCCGATGAAAAACGTAATCGAAATCCAATGATGTTTTAGAAATAAAACAATAGATTTGGTTAAAGTTGAGGAGAATGAAAAGACTTTTACCTTTTTAATCCCACAATTCAAAGTCACGTAGGTTGAAAAACCATGTGATTTGAGTATTTTGGGAGAAATTGAAATTATATTGTACAATCATTATGTTTGAATATGGTGATTCTCATACCCTTGAGATTTCACTATATTCATTTTTATTACAAATTATTTTGTTTTAGAATCATATCATCTCTCAACATCTCACCATTCATTATTTTGCTATTCTCTTTATTATTTAAATCAAAATTAAAATATTGACTTCTAATTCAAGTAAAGTAGTCGATAACCCCTACTTCCACTATGCATTGTTCAAGGAAAAAAAAAATCTTCTCTTTAGTTGATGTCGAAAATAAGCAACGACATTAATGTCGGTTTTTGGCATCAATCAAATGGCACCGTTGCACATCATTTGGTAAAGGAAGACATTCTTTAAGATACAACTTTGGAGTCGATAGAGAAGATTTTTAATTTCTTTAATTTTTTCCTTTTCTTTGATTTTTTTCTCATCTTTATGCGTTTTTTGGTAATTTAAGCATATATCGAAAACAACACAACGACAGATGGCTCAAACAGTGTTCGTTTACCGTGAAAAATTTACAAAAAATTTCGTGACAGTCCCTTGAATTTCTGTAATTTTTTTTAGATTTTTTTGAGGTCAGTTGCCTGTTGAACAAATTTGTTTGGAAAAGTGGGTGATAAAACTGCGAAATTTCCTAAGACATGCTTGAGGACCCTTTTTTTTATTTGTAGTTTCTAGTGAGGAAGAGAGTTTATTCTCTAATATTTATTTTTAATATGCCTCGGTTGAGTGCAACTTGTAATAGTTAGGCATTATTTTAGCATTAGGTTGATTGTAAGTTTTAGGTTAGAATTAATTCACTTTCACACAAAAAAAAAAAAACAAAAAAAAAAAATACAAAAAACAAAAAACAAAAAACAAAAAACAAAAAACAAAAAACAAAAAACAAAAAACAAAAAACAAAAAAACAAAAAACAAAAAACAAAAAACAAAAAACAAAAAACAAAAAACAAAAAACAAAAAACAAAAAACAAAAAACAAATTTTTTTTGACTTCTTGACCAAGACCATTAAACACCTTTGCATCTGTAATTTCTTGATTGTGTGTTTATTTATTTAGATATAAATCGATGTCAAAATAAAAATACAAAATATTATTATTCTTTGAAAAAGGATAACTTTTTTTTTTGTAGTGGACAACTAGTGGTGTTGTGGGGGGGGGGGGAGAGAGCAATTGCTTGAACCTAAGAGGAGTAGCTCTCAAATAACACTTCTTTCTTTTTCCCACGGTGGAGACCTTCTGTCCAAGCTCACAAGTTAGTATCTCTTTCAGACACATTGTTTTAGTGACTTGGGTGCTGAGTGAAGATCTATTGGACATTGCTTGGTGTTTGTTTATGTTTTTGCATTTATCTGAACTGCGTGGTTGCTTACGTTAATAAACTACCATAAACAGAGAGGGCGGACCTAGCCCTATTTTTGAAACTGGTGGGATTTCATCACCCACCTCATCACTCTAGCTGTGTGAAACCAAGGCACATAATAATCAACTAAGATTATAGCCAACTTGAACGGTGTTCATAGGACAACTAAGACCAAGGTTATTCTGCTGCATTTTGTGTTGACTAAAGCTAAACACGACGTTGGGTTTAATCATTCAATGAACTCTGGGAGGCCTTTGCCCCATGGGTAACTCATGGTATGCCGAGTCACTAGTAAGCTGCGAACCGTAGAAGGACATTGTGTAACTAATAGTTTTGGCTAGGAACACACATCCTAAGTACGTATTTGACATGCATCATTCTCATATCAATTGGTCTACAGAGCGGTAGCACAAGTACAATTCTTAATTAGACCGCGTGATCTCCTGTCACTTGTGCAATAATCCGGCTTCTTGCGAGCGTAACTCTGACCTCCTGATTTTGGACTTTGTATTGTTGGATACAAGCTTTTAGGATCATCTGTTAGCACCCTATCTAATCAGGCAATAATAGATAACAATGTAACGCTCACTGGTTCCAATCAATTTTGTCCCTCATAGATTAACAAGATAAAATCCCATTAAAACATTGTTTGCTTAGATTTGGCTTTTGTGTGGTTCAGAAGTGATTGTTGCTTGTGTATGTCTTCTTAGCAATCGTTTGGGGATACTTGATCTTGTGTTTTGTCACTGTCATCTTTTCATCTCATTTTATTTATTTTATGAAAGTTTGGGAACGACCCAACAAACGCTTAGTTCGTACACAATTTTTCTAGCCACCCTAATCCACTATTTGTCTCTTCATCACACTCATCTTCACCTACCTCCTCTCACTCTCCGATCAACACTGAAATGGCAGAACGTCCAATTTGGGAATACAATGTTCCTCTTGTTGCTAATGTGCACATATGCATTGAGCTGCCCCTTATCACGACAACTCAATTTGAGATCTGACCAGCTATTATTAATATGTTGTCGAAGTTTTATGGGCATGATTGAGAAAGCCCATATGTCCATATTGGAAAGTTTCTTGAAGTTTGTAGTACTTTTAAGAACCAAAATATAGATGAGGAAAATGTTAGACTTTGCTTGTTTCCTTTCTCTTTTGAGGATCGGGCCACCTCATGGCTAAATTCTCTGTCTGCCAATTCCATCAAATCATGGGAGGATTTAGTTAGAAAGTTTCTAGTGAAGTACTTCCCCATGAGAAAGACCCTAGAAAGTAGAAGAGAAATTGAGGAGTTTACTCAAACACATGATGAACTTTTTTATGAAGCATGAGTTCGCTTTCAAGATTTACTCATTAATGCCCCCATCATGGCTTTGAAAAACGAGTGCTAGTGCAGAGTTTCTATAATGGATTGATTGTCGAATCTAGAAATATGATCGAATCCATGCACCAAGAGAAATTCATGCGTAAAACTGGTACTGATGCTTATACCTTTCTAAGCGAACTTGCTGATGATTCTCAACAATGGACTGCCCATAGAGACTTGAAACCTAATTCTTCTAGAAAATCATGTCTATTTGTACCAAAGGAAGATTCCGAACCAAACATCAAAACCTTCCTCGAGAACTTTGCTAAGGAAATTAAATCTATTGCAACGAAGTCCGCCTCTGAAGCCAAATAGCAGACTTCTAAGCCTTGTACCTTTTGCCTCAAAAGAGATCATATGATTATGATTGTCCTTTAACTTCAGGTGACAATGAACCTCCAGAGGTGGTGTGTGTATTTAACAATGAACGTAAATCAAACAATTCGGTCAAACATACACAAATGCAAATCGACATCACTCTAACCTTTCCTATGGTGGTGACTTTTATGAACAACCACCCAGAAGTTCAGGGAATCCTGGGTTTCAACACCCTAGGCAACCTAGTGGACAAGCCCACAACTCATGCACCTATCCCAGACAATATGGACCTCAATCTAACCAGTGGCAACAAAATCAATATCCACCACAGGGATGACCTCTTTCATACTAGCAAAATCAGCCTGTGAATCTTTCTAGTACCTGTCCTTCATAATTTCTATGGTCAACCTCAACTTAGCAACTCATAGGACTTGGTACCTCAAACTCAATATGTTGCTCCTTTACCACCTCCAAAACCATCATTGGAGGATATGATGCACAAATTAATGGCAACCAATGTTGCTAATTCCCAAGCCATCCACCAGCTTCAACAACAGTTGAAACATTTGGCCGTGGGAAGGCAAAAATGAACATTCCCCAATCAACCCATCCCTAATCCAAAAGGTGCTCCCCAAACCCATGTCAATGAAATTGGTAGTAGTGTTGATTCACATGGAGAAGTTAAAATTGTCATAACCCTTCGTTCTGGCCAAACAATTAATAATGACATAGAACAACCCAAGACAACTTATGTGATTTCCAAAGAGAGCGTTCCTAAACCAATTGAGAACGCTAAAGGTTCTTCTCAAACTAGTTTAATCTCACCTTCTCAGATTCCCATAGAGCCAATAAATTATATACCTAAGGCACCTTTTCCCAAAGCCCTTTCAGGTAACAAAAAAAGAAGCAATCTCAAGAAATACTAGAGATTTTTAAAGGAGTACATATCAACATCCCTATTTTGTCTGCTATCCAGCAAGTACCAATCTATGCAAAAAGTTTCAAGGACATGTGTACTAAAAAGAGAAAAACGGAACTACCTAAAACTGCATGCCTTGCAAGCGATGCCACATCGCTTATTCAACAAATTGGAGTAGTTAAGTACAGGGATCCAGGAACCCCTACTATACCGTGTTTCATTGGGAAAGACTTTGAAAGTCGTGCCTTGATCGACTTAGGAGCGAGTGTGAATCTCTTACCTTATCATATATATTTAGAACTTGGGTGAAAGAGATGAAACCAACAAAGGTAGTTCTTAAGCTAACAGATGAGTCAAAACGATACCCTAGAGGAATAGTTCTGGAAGTGATTGTTCAAGTTGCAGATTTCTATTATCTTGTTGATTTCATCATCTTAAACACTAGCTCAAGCCCAAATAATCAAATTCCTGTCATCTTAGGACGACCCTTCTTAGCAACTGCGGAGGTCAACATCAACTGTAGAAGCGTTAGCATGTCTGTTTCCTTTGGAAACCTTATGACTGAATTGAATATTTTTAAGGTCTTGCAAAGGAGAGATGATCTCGATATGATTGAGGAAGAGTAAAAAGTGTGTACAATTCGATCTTTTGAGTCTATGGCTCAGTCGTCACCAGATGTCGTATTGCTTCGTTGTCTCTCACACTTTGGTATGAACCTAGATATGGACGAGGCTATTGAAGAGGTCAACAATATGTTGGATAATGTGCCCATAATGCATATACCTGAATCTGAGCCATTATCACTTTATCAATACGAGGAAGAGTTGTATTCCTCATCTTCCTTCATAGGACACTCATAAGAGAAAGACTCATCCACAAGCACTCAGAAATCATTAAAACTTAAGCCTTTACCAAATGAATTGAGATATGCATTTCTCGGTCTTAAGGAGAGTTATCCAGTGATTATTGCCTCATATCTCACTGAGGAACATAGTGAAAAGTTGTTGGAAGTCCTTAAAGCTCACGAGTCTGCCATTACTTGGAATATTCATACATAAAGGGTGTTGACCTATTGTCTGTGAGCATCATATTTATTTGGAAGATGAAACCAAAACCTCCAGATAGCCCTAGCGACGTCTAAATCCCATTTTGAAAAGATGTCGTAAAAGAAGAAGTGTTGAAACTCCTGGATGCAAACATCATCTATGTTATCTTTGATAGCCAATGGGTTAGCCCAGTCCATGTGGTTCCTAAGAAGTCAGGAATTACAATTGTCGAAAATGAGAACAATGAACTTGTGCCACAAAGAGTGAAAAAGGGATGGAGAGTATGCATTGATTATCATAAGCTGAACTCTAATACTCGAAAGGATAACTTTTGCCTTCCCTTTATTGATCAGATGCTTGAGAGGTTAGTGGGTCATCCTTACTATTGTTTCTTGGATGGATATTCTAGATACAATCAAATCTTTATTTCACAAGAGGATCAAGAGAAAACCACATTCACTTGTCCTTTTGGTACCTACACTTATCGTCACATGCCTTTTGGGTTATGCAACGCACTTGTGAAATTTCAAAGATGCATGTCTAGCATAATTAGAAATATGGTGAAAAACTTTCTTGAGATCTTTATGGATAAATTTTCAGTATTTGGCCCATCTTTTGACCAATGCCTACATCACCTCTCACTTGTCTTAGAGCATTGCAAAGAAAAATGTCTAGCTCTAAATTGGGAAAAGTGCCACTTCATGGTGAAGCAGGGCATTGTTCTTGGGCACGTTGTCTCTCCAAAAGGCATTGAAGTGGACAAAGGTAAGATTGATGTCATTTCATCTCTTCCGATTCCAAAATCTGTTAAAGATGTGCAATCTTTCTTAGGGTATGCTGAATTTTATCGCCGCTTCATTACAGGTTTCTAAAAAATTGCACGCCCTTTGAGCAATCTCTTAGCCAATGATGTTTTTTTTTTTCCTTTTTAACAACAAGTGCATATCTGCATTTTTGCATCTTAAATCTGAATTAGTCTCAGCTCGTATCATCCGAGCTCCTGATTGGGCGCTACCTTTTGGGATTATGTGTGATGCCTCTGACTACGCTGTAGGTGCAATTTTGGGTTAGAAAGTTAACAAACTTCCTCATGTCATCTACTATGCTAGCAAAACTCTGAATGAGGCTCAACTCAATTACTTTTGTTCCTATCTCATTGGAGCTAAAGTCATTGTGTACACTGACCATGCAACCTTTAGACACCTTCTCAACAAGGACACCAAACCTCGTCTGATCTAATGGGTCCTTTTGCTTCAAGAATTTGATATTGAAATACGAGATAAGTCAGGTACAGAAAATGCGGTCGCCAACCACTTGTCTAGGCTAACATCACAGTCATCTACTAGTATCTTGCACATTCAAAAGGACTTCCCAGATGAACAAATTCTCTTGGTAGAGTAAGAGCTTCTATGGTATGCCGACATTGTCAGATTTTTAGCAATTGAGGAACTCCCTTCACACTGGTCTAAGCCAGATCGTGACAATTTTTTGTCTAGGGTCAAGTATTATTCTTGGGATGAGCCATATTTGTACAAATACTGCCTTGACCAACTTATCAAAAGATGTGTTCCAAAAGTTGAACAGTTGAGCATTCTCTTCTTTTGCCATGATCAAGCTTGTGGTGGGCATTTTAGTTCTAAGAAAACAGCGGAGAAGGTTCTCCAATCGGGTTTTTATTGGCCTACCCTATTTCGAGATCCCCATGAGTTTTGTAAAGCCTGTCATCGATGTCAACAACTTGGGCGAATAACTCGTCGACACATGATGCCTCTAAATCCTATTCTAGTGGTTGAAGTTTTTTATGTTTGGGGCATCGATTTTATGAGACTGTTTCCATCCTCCTATGGGT
The DNA here is from genome assembly GCA_963556465.1 of Berberis vulgaris. Classification (NCBI taxonomy): domain Eukaryota; kingdom Viridiplantae; phylum Streptophyta; class Magnoliopsida; order Ranunculales; family Berberidaceae; genus Berberis; species Berberis vulgaris. The sequence continues at coordinate 68,883,836 of OY747134.1, read as the reverse complement.
ATCAATACATCCTTCTTGCAGTGGATTACGTTTTTAGATGGATGGAGGCCATTGCCACTAAGACCAATGATTACAAAATTGTTGTTTCATTCATAAGGGAGTTTATCTGTAATACCCGCCTAATTAAATAAATATAAATTTTTTTTATTTATTAATCGGGGCATATATTGTAATCTCAATTATTTGGAAAAAAATATTTTTGTTTGCCATGGCTAAATAGGATAAAGTGTGTGTGTGTATTTAGCCAAAAATTTATAAACCCTAATGTTGATGGGTTGTTACTCAATTGTATTTGGGCTTGGTTTTGGGTTTTTATTAAACTAATGATTATGGTTTTATTTTGTGAAGATTAAAGGGCGGACTGTTTTTAGAATTTTAGTGGGGGCGGATAGCCACCCGCCATATAAAAAAAAACCTTTTTTTTTCCTTAAGCTTTTCTTTTCTCCTTCTTCTCGTTTCCTTCTTCTTAATGGCAGCTCCCCTCTTCCTCTCACCTCCATTTCGCTTCAGTGGTCACCGAGGTCGAATTGGCGGCAATGGAAGAGCCGGGGCAGCTAAAGCAAGCAATGATACACGCTACAGCAGGTTCAATTTCTGGCAGGATTTCTCGAACTGTTACGTTGTTGTGTGTTCTGCTGTGAGAAGGGGGAGGCGATTGCTTGGCACATAATGGAGATGTTGCAACAGCAGGAAGCTCTGCATAAAGATATTACTGTAGCAAGGGTTGTATTTCATGAAATAACTGAGTCATCCATCAAAAGTGCTCTACAAACTCCTAGAGATATTGATGCTAACTTGGTTCATGCATATCTTGCTCGGCGTGCTCTTGATTAGTTGATTGGGTTCAACATTTCACCACTTTTGTGGAGGAAGTTACCTGCTTGCCAATCGGCTGGACGAGTCCAATCAGCAGCTTTGGCTCTCATATGTGATAGAGAAATAGAAATAGATGAATTCAAGCCACAGGAGTATTGGTCTGTTAAAGTAGACTTCAAGAAAAATGATTTGGATGAGCTCCTTTCTCTTCCATCTCACCTAACCTATTGTGGTTCAAAAAAAAAGTTGGATCTGCTCTCAATCAGCTCAGATGGAGGATGCTGTCAAACAAACGAGAATCACGGGCGAGGGGATGATGAGCTATTGTTGGGGTGGGTTGAGAAGAAGAAGTGGCATCGTGTGGACGTGGATTGGTTGCGAAAATCATTGGTGATTTCATCAAGTGAGTTTTCTTATTCTCTGAATCTTGCAATCCTTGTTTCTTGACTGAATTAGTGATTTTGTTTTTTAGATTTGATGATGGGGTTTGTGAGTTTTGTTGTGAGGATGTGTGGTTATGATTTGGATATTGGTTTGGTGGTGTGATGACCTGTATTTGTGTGTCTTTGATGATTTTGGATTGTGGGTTTGGGTTGATTTATGATGAATTGAGAGTTATGAAATCGAATGATTGTTCATTGTAGTTTAGGAACAGATTTACTATCAGAATTCGTGAATTTTGAACTGATAGCGATCTTGACATATGTTTGGAAACCATTCTCTTAATTATATTTTGGTCTTACTGGGACTGTGCCGTATGATCCTGTGTAGTACATAGTCATGGTGTACTTAAGTAACATGTATGTCTCAGCTGAACTTATGTAAGCAACACTAATTTCATTAGTACAAAATAAGAAGTGACAATACTCCATGGTCAGTTTAGTGAATCCGAATCCCCCATTTTGAGAAATGTTTTTGTTTTCTGTATGTACCTTGAGTGCTTGTTTGAATTTCTCTGAGGAAAATGAAATGGTGCTGTGATGTCTGATATAATAATGGTGGTTGTGAACTACCTTAGCATGTATTCTCTTTTGATAGTTCATCCAACAAATTCATATGAAGTGGTCGCCTAATGAGCTTTTCCATGTTGCATCCTGGAGTATACCTAGTTGCCAAGGTCCCATCATAGTTTCATCGTTTGTAACCACCTGGGATACGATATAAAAACGGTTGTTTTTCTCATTTGATTATTTAGTAGGAAATATCTACGAAAACATTGATATGGCTATCTGGACTTCAACTTGACATTGTAAGCAGTGTTTTACCCTTTTGGTAGCGCTCGTAAGCTCAACATTTCATTCTAGACAGTATCTGTTGCCCCTGTCATTCTCTGCAACTTGTTAGAAGTGTTAGCTTATAATGTCTTGTCTGTATCAGTTTTATGTATGATTAAACCCTTATTTAGTTTAGGTTTAGAAGAAAATTTTCTAGTAATAGATATTGGCTGAAATTTAACTAAGCACTTGTTTTAGCTTGAGTATTTGAATTTTTATGCGAATTGGTATGCATATTGTTTTTCATATGATGCAAAGAGATGAGATGTGTAAATTGGCAATGTGTCAAATATTACTTGTTCCCCAAAAGAATGGTGGATACTGTGGTTGATTTACTTATGGTTGACAAAGTGTCACCATAAAAGAGTTTTGAGTTTTAGTTGATATTTTTTTATGCTATTTTCCACAACTCCGAAGAAAAAAAAAAGTGAAAAGAAAAGAAATTTTTGTATACAGACTTGCTTGTATACGTGTGATATTATTATGGGTATGCAGACTTTTATTTATTTTTTATTTTTATTTTTTTTGAAAGGCAAGCAGGGGGGTTTATATGGGCTCCCCAGACTACTGAAAATAAATAGAAGAAGCTTGGTTACATGGGTATGCAGACTTGCTTGCATATCGGTGCACCGTTCCATGTGAGTTCGGTTGTACGTGTAGATTTAGGAAGAATACTTGCCAGTTATCGAACTTCGGGAAAAGAAGCGAGATTTCTTTTTTGTGTATGTGCATGATTACCTTAAAGGAAGAAACTAAATGCTCATTCAACCATTGAATGAGAACTACATGTCTTCCTAAAGGTAGAAAATGTGTTTTGTTAATATTTCAATAATAGTCTAATATGACTATGAATTGTATCATTGTTTGAAAATAAATCACATTTGTGAGGACTGATAACTTAGAAATATTATCTGGTTGCTTTTTACTTTTTCATGCAGGATGACAAGTCTACTCATATTTCTGCAGGCCAGACTTACCATAGTCAATTTTTATAGTTAGGATGATAACACTGTTGCCTCAATGAGGAACTACTTGTTAGTGTGGTTGTTTATTGTTTTGTTTATTTTGATGTTGTCATGTGCGGATTTATAGATTTTGGGATGAAGATTTCTCACACCAGCTTTATTGCTAACCCAAGTGAGCTTTTGCTTCTTGGGTACATTCCTTTGGGAATGTAGCCAATTAGCCTTTCAGGTTTAGAGACTTTTGAGCAGCGTTACTGGAGTTCCGTTAGTGGAGCTAGCCACGCCAGTCCATTCCGGGTTAGAGTTTTATTTGTTTCAGTAATTAAATCATGTTTAGTTGTTGCTGCGCGCTATTTGTTTATGTTGTTATTGAATTTTCACGTCCCGAGTTTTGGGGGAAACGGATAATCCTAAGTGGATTTTTGGGATTTTCGTTTTCTTCGAAAATCGGGGCGTGACATTATCTTTAGTAGATTTGGCACCCCAAGGGTATCATTAGTGATGGGGGTAAGCATTTCTATAACCGCGTCTTTGAGCATCTTGTTAAAAGAGGTTATTCACAAAGTTTCTCTTTTCTACCATCCTCAAACAAGTGGTCAAGTTGAAGTCTCAAATCGTCAAATCAAGAACATCCTCGAAAAGACTATCAATTCAAATTGAAAAGATTGGTCTTTACGCCTTTTGGATGCCTTATGGGCACACCGAACTACATTCAAAACTCCTTTAGGGATGCTCCCTATAGATGGTCTTTGGTAAACCTTGTCACCTTCCTGTAGAACTCCAAAATAGAGCTTATTGGTCTACAAAGAGTCTAAACTTTGACCTCAATATGGCTGATCAATAACAAAGATAAAATGAAGTGGATACATGTCAAAAACATCATGAAAAAATAGTTCTATCTTGGTCAGAAAGTCCTACTTTACAATTCTCGTCTTCACCTCTTTCCAGGAAAGTTAAAAACTTGTTGGTCTAGTCCATTAATTGTTCGTGATGTTAAAGACTACAGTGCTATCACCGTAAAAAATCCTACAAATGGTAGTCTCTTTTAAGTAAATGGACACCGACTGAAGCCATACCATGAACTTCCCACAAGGTCAGTGGAAATCATTCAGTTGATTGATCATAACTATGAGGTTTAGTCACGCCCACAAATTCCTACTCCACTAAGCCTGTTTAGGGTGGTATCCACCACCCCCATTACGTCCGGCCAATGACATTAAACTTAACGCTGATAATCACATAATTATAACATTTTTTTACCTCCTATTATATTTTTGTTAATCCTTGTTTTATTTTATTTTAAATTAATTATTAAATTTTTGTGTTTTTGTAGAATTCGGAGCAATAACGTAGAAATCAAAGAAAAATGCAATGAATAAATCACAGACGGTGACTTCAGAGGAAGTGGAGGTGAGAATAGCCTAAGCCCATAACCTAAACTCAAAACCAAACCCAAAACCAAATTCGTAAGCCCAAACCCAATGCCAAACCCAATCAAACCCAAAGCATATTCTCTTAATTATCCAAGATTCTAGTTTGATTTAAGCCTTAAATCACTTATTGAACCCTCCCCTTAACCTGTCCAAGTTCATTTTTTCAAACTCAGTCAAACCCAAAGCATATTCTCTTAATTATCCAAGATTCTAGTTTGATTTAAGCCTTAAATCACTCATTGAACCCTCCCCTTAACTTGTCCAAGTTCATTTTCTTAATTCTCTATAAATACAATAAAAATGAATAAGAAAGGGGAAGAAGATAAGGGGAAAAAAATACAGAATACCAAAACCTCTTCTTCACAATTTGTGATTCTCATCACCATCCCAACCAAGCAAAATCACCACCCACAGCCTATCCATCTCTGTTTTCTCTCATTCACTCCACCGAAACAGGGTCGTGACAACCCTGTTTCACTTCATCTTCAACCACCGTCACCGGCTGCACCACGCACCACCACAGAGACTTAAATCAAGTTGACGCTACTGACACCCAGTGGACCTTGCTGAGAGTACCTCGGCTGAGAAAGATTAGAACTATTTGCACCCACTGGGATCTGCTAAGCCACACTGGACCTGTTCCTGTTTGCACCCTGCTGAATGCTCTGTAACACCACAGTGAATTAAGTCTTAAACTCTAGAATTAATTTCATTTTACTTTATTATTCCATGATTAATATTAATTGATTCGCGATTTATAATATTTTACTTTCACCTAATATGTCATGCATCTTAGGTTGTTAGAAAAATATTATGTTATAAATCAAGCATGTTTTAATTGAATAATTAAACTTGTGATTAATTGTGCCCTAAAAAGACAATTAATGCTAAGAGTTTATACATTGCTAGAGTCATTTCAAATTGAATATAATTTTAGGAGCGTGAAAAATATTTTGCAAATTGTGGTTTCCCTCCAACTCTTTTCTTTTATTTATTGTTATTTTTATTACTTTTGTTTAACTCAAATTTTAAACACTGTAACCCCATTTTCTCCAAATTAGTTTAATTAAATTATTAAATTCAATTTAATCCACCTTCCTTGTGGGATCGACCCGTACTTGCCGTTGTCTACCAGTTAGACACCGTGCACTTGCGGTTATTACAAGTGGGTCAAATTAGCCTGTTTATTTAGGACTGTTAAACACGCAACAAGTTTTTGGCGCCGTTGCCGGGGAAGGTAGCGGTGTAATTGAATTTAAGATTTATGTTCACTCATTTAAAAAAAAAAAAAATTCAGAAAAAAAAACAAAATTTTATTTTTATTTTGTTAAGTTCTTTTTACACTCATTTCATGTTATTTGTTTGATTTTTCAGAATACACGCTTCTCGAGAAAATTGGACGATCCTGCAAACATCAAGCAAATTTTAATTTTAATTTTAAAGTTTTTTTTATTTTGTGAGGAGAATTTTAATTTTATTTTCACCTCGTTTTACGAGTGTGTGGTGTAATAATTTTTGTAAACTCTATTGTTTTCCATTTTTAATCACCTATAAAAAAACCCCAAAATTTTCCAAGTCAAAAGAAATTATAGGGAAACAATTTTAATTGTTACCCAATAATTTTTTTTATGATTTAGAAATCCGACTTCTAAGACCAAGACCAGTAATTTGATTGCATATGCATGTGTGCTGATTGAAACGGATAAAAAGAAGTCGGACATTTTTTTTGTGCTAACTTTTTGTGCAGAACGGAATACGCACACTGTATGTACTTCTATCACACGCAATGTATTAGCGACCCGGGTGCTTTGTGTAATTGTTTGAAATTGTGTGATTGGTTGTTTAATTTCTGTAATTGTGGATGTTAAACTTTAGTAATTCATAATAAGCAGACCCAGCTTCTAAATAGAAACTGGTGGGACTTGATATCCCCACCTCATCACTCCAGCTGTGTGCAACCAATAGCCAAACATAATTAAAATCAGTTAGCAAGTTAGATAGAGTCATCTTTTAGGTACGGTGTTCATAGGACAACCAAGACCAAGGTGAATCCAATAATTTTTGTGTTGACCAAAGCTAAAAGTGACGATGGGTTTAATCATTCAATGAACTCCGAGAGGCCACTGCCACAAGGGTAATTTACCCGGTACGCCGAGTCATAAGTAAGCTACGATCCACAAGAAGAATTGGTGTAACTAACAGTTTTGGGTTAGGAACACAAGCCTCAAGTGTACATTTAACATCACATCGTTCTCACATCTATTGGCTTACAGAGCGGTAGCACAAGGAAGTACTTAATTGGACCATTGTGATCTCCTTCTCTTGTGCGATAATCCGGTTTCTTTGAAACAAAACTCCAACCTACTGATTTTGAACTTTGTGGTGTAAAGTATACACTCTTAGGATCATCTTGTAGCACCCATTGCTCTGATATAAAGATTACATAAGAAATAATCTGTCCCCCAAAGATAAAAAGATAATTAATCTCAAAAACACTGATTGCTTAGGGAGGCATTTTTTCTTGTGCATCAATTGGTTGTTGATTGTGTTTGAGTCTGCGCGTGATTTTTTTTAAGGTTAGTAAACATTTCAAACCTCACTTGGTGTAGACCTGTTTATGCGTATTTGGGAACGGGATTCGAGAGGTAGACTAATTCGAGAGGATTTTGTAGAGTTGTCTGAAGTCCCCATTGACCTTCTAGAATCTTTCTCCCTGTTGAGTGAGACCATTGAAATGGCTGGGGAGAAAGCATTTAAGGATTATTTCTCTCCACGTTCCAATAACACCCCATCTTGCATTGTCTTACCCGAGACCACTGCAAGTAGCTTTGAGCTAAAACCATCAATTATCCACCTTTTGCCTTCATTTTATGGTCTAGAAAAAGAGGATCCCTATCTTCATGTCAAAGAGTTTCTTGACATTTGTGCTACTCTGAAATATCCCAATTTTTCTAATGATTCAGTTCGTCTTAGGCTATTCCCCTTTTCTTTAAAAGATAGGGCGAAGTCATGGTTAAACTCCTTAGAAACTGGAACCATCGACACTTGGGATGCCCTATCAGGAAAATTTTTGACAAAATATTTTTCTATTCATAAAACAAATGCCATTCGAAGAGATATATCTAATTTTCAACAGAAAGAGGGTGAGCATTTCTATGAATGTTGGGAAAGATTCAATGAACTCATTGCTAGGTGTCCCCATCACGGCTTTGAAAAGTGGCGTTTGGTTCAATACTTTCAAGACGCGTTAACCCATCAAAACCATCGAATGATTGACGCCACTAGTGGTGGGTCACTTATGAAGACGAGTGCTAATGAGATTTGGGAATTCTTTGAAGCTATTTCTGAAAATTCTCAACAATGAGATTATTCAAGAAAAGACTCGGATAGGCGAAATGGTGGTTTGTATGAAGTAAGGGATACATCATCTACTCCTCATCTTCCTAATTCTTCAAGGTTGGAAGCAGTTGTAATGACAATGGCACATAAGATTGATGCATATCTGGAAAAGTCTCAGCCATCAGTCCAAACCAATGTTCCATCCGAGGTCTGTGCTGCATGTTCAAGTTCTAGTCATTCCACATTAGACTGTCACTTGAAAAATGAGTACCCTGGTTATTTTGCTGAGCAAGTCAATGCATTCAATACCTTTAGGCAATCTGGTTATAATCCACACTCAAATTTTTACAATCCAGGTTTAGCCAAACACCCTAATCTCTCATAGGCCCATGGTCAACATCAAGGAGGCCCAATTGTTATCCCTCAAGCTCCTCGAGCTCCAATTCCTGCTAATAGGCCTCAATTCAATCAAGATGTACCTCCCTCTAACACTCAGAGTTTACATGATACATTGAACCAATTGCATAGAACAAGAACCATGCTCGAACAGAACTCTCAGGCTATCACCGAATTAAAAGCTATTTCTCAACAACAATCTCAAGCCATCCAAAAGCTTGAGATGACTGTGAGTCAAATAGCAAAATCCTTTCCTGAAAGAGAAGCAGGAAGATTCCCTGGTCAACCCATTCAAAATCCTAAGGGCCAATTCGAAATAGGCAGTGCATCTCAGCCACGCAATGAAGATGTCAAATCTATCATCACCCTTAGGAGTGGAAAACAAGTTGACAACCAAATTAGAATGCCTAATTTGATTGATCCTGAATCCCAATCCACGCCAAAGCAAGTCACACCTCCATCTGAGAATGAGGCTGATAAAGCCTCATCTTCTCAGAAGGATCATCATCTTGACTCTGATCCCACCAAGGCATCCTATATGCCTAGAACACCATTTCCATCGCGGTTAGTTCCGGCGAAGAAAAGAACAAATGCCAACGATATAATGGAAATTTTTAAACAAGTTCAAATCAGTATTCCATTACTCGAGGCCATTAAGCAAGTTCCCTCTTATGCCAAGTTTTTGAAGGATTTGTGTACACAAAAACGAAAACTGAATGTGCACAAAAGAGCCTTCCTAACTGAGCAAGTCATCTCCATCCTTCAACACAAAACCCCACCTAAGTACAGAGATCCTGGTTGCCCGACTATTTCATATGTGATTGGTGATCATATGATTGGGAATGCACTGTTAGATTTAGGGGCAAGTGTTAATCTATTGCCATATTTAGTATATGTGCAATTGGGTCTTGGTGAGTTGAAACCAACTCAAGTGACACTGCAATTGGCAGACAGATTTGTCCGAGTCCCCCGCGATGTGATAGAGGATGTGATCATTAAGGTTGACAAATTTTATTTCCCCGTGGACTTCATAGTCCTTGACACACAACCTGTTCACAATCCCTCTAGTCACATTCCAGTTATTTTGGGTCGTCCATTTTTGGCCACATCCAATGCTATCATTAACTGCCGAAATGGAATCATGAAATTATCATTTGGTAACATGACCGTCGAACTCAATGTATTCAATGTAAGTCAACAACCTCCCGAGTCTGAGGATTCCTTTGAGGTTAACATGATTGAGAGTTTGGCGGAACATTCATTTCCTCAGTTTAATGATCATTTAGAGGCTTGTTTGACTCATTTTAATTTAGACTTCGATATTAATGATTCCATCAGGAAGGTCAATGCTTTGCTTGACTCTACCCCTATAATGGAAACCAGTTATAAATGGAAGCCTAGGGTGAAACCTCTTCCACTCAGTGAGTCAAAACAAGTCCCTTCCGTTGAAAAACCACCCATGCTCGACCTAAAAGTATTATCTGACAACCTCAAGTATGCATTTTTAGGTGTTGACAATACCTTACCTGTTATTATTTCATCTGCATTGACTGAAGAACAGGAAGAAAAATTGTTAGATGTTTTAAAAGAACATAAAACAACACTTGGGTGGACTATCGTGGATATTAAAGAAATAAGTCCAATCGTTTGCATGCATATCGAAGATAATGCAAAAGTATCGCGTGAAATGCAACGTAGACTTAATCCTAATCTAAAGGAAGTTGTCCGAGCCGAAGTGCTCAAATTGTTGGATGTGGGTATAATCTACCCAATTTCGGATAGTCCTTGGGTCAGTCCTGTTCAAGTTGTCCCAAAGAAGTCAGAGGTAATGGTAATCAAGAATGAATTAGTACCAACCCGCATGACCACGGGGTGGCGATCATGTATTGATTATCGTAAGTTGAACTTGGTCACAAGGAAGGATCACTTTCCTCTTCCTTTCATTGATCAGATGCTTGAAAGGTTAGCCGGACATGATTACTATTGTTTTCTTGATGGGTATTCCGGTTATAACCAAATCCCCATTGCACCCGAGGATCAAGAGAAGACCACATTTACTTGTCCCTTTGGTACTTTCGCATATCGAAGAATGCCCTTTGGATTGTGTAACACACCCACTACTTTTCAGCGGTGCATGCTTAGTGTTTTTTCCGATATGGTTGAGAGGTTCCTCGAGGTGTTTATGGATGGTTTCTCAGTATTTGGTGATTCATTTGATGAATGTTTACATCATTTAACTTTAGTGTTAAATAGATGTGTGGAGAAAAGTCTTGTCTTAAATTGGGAGAAATGTCATTTTATGGTACGACAGGGCATTGTTCTTGGACATGTAATTTCACACAAGGGAATTGAAGTCGACAAAGCCAAAATTGATTTAATTTCGAGTCTTCCGCCTCAAAAGACAGTTAAGGAAATTAGATCTTTTCTAGGCCATGCTGAATTTTATTGGAGATTCATCAAAGACTTTAGCAAAATCGCTCGTCCTTTATGCAATTTACTTGCTAAAGACGCGGGTTTTTGTTTTTGATGAAGATTGTTTGAAAGCTTTTGAGAAGCTTAAACAATTATTGACTTTAGCTCCAATAATCCAATCTCCTAATTGGAACTTTCCCTTTGAGCTTATGTGTGATGCTTCCGACTTTGCACTCGGAGCTGTCCTAGGACAATGATTGGACAAAAAGCCACATGTCATTTATTACGCTAGTAGAACTCTACAAGACGCACAGCTTAATTACTCCACCACTGAGAAAGAGTTATTAGCTGTAGTCTTTGCTCTAGACAAATTTCGGTCTTACCTTATAAGATCCAAAGTAATTATTTTTACTGATCATGCGGCGTTAAAGAATCTTTTTTCTAAAAAAGATGCTAAACTTCGCTTAATTCGATAGGTCCTAATCCTACAAGCGTTTGATATTGAAATTCGGGACAAGAAAGGTTCGAAAAACGTTGTAGCTGACCATTTATCTAGACTTCTGGTAGAGTCATCTAGCGAATATTTACCATTGAATGAGTCATTTCCTGATGAGCAATTATTTGCTCTCTCCCAATTACCTTGGTATGCAGATATCGTGAACTATCTTATTACAGGTCAACTTCCTTTTAAGTGGTCTAAACAAGATAGATCCAAATTTCTTGCTGAGGTTAGACATTTCTTCTGGGATGATCCATACTTGTTCAAGTATTGTCCTGATCAGGTTATCAAGAGATGTGTTCCTGAGAGTGAATTTCACAGCATCATCTCATTTTGTTATGAGCAAGCTTGTGGTGGTCATTTTAGCTCTAGAAAGACAGCTGCAAAAGTTTTGCAGAGTGGTTTTTATTGGCCTACCCTTTTTCGAGATACTCATGCCTTTTGCACCACTTGTGATCGATGCCAACGAATGAGTTCCATTTCTCATCGCAACATGATGCCCCTTACTAATATTCTTGTGGTTGAAATTTTTGATGTTTGGGGTATTGATTTCATGGGACCATTCCCGCCTTCGTTTGGCAATCTTTTCATCCTTGTTGCTGTGGATTATGTGTCCAAATGGGTAGAAGCGATACCATGTAAAACGAATGACCACAGGGTTGTGGTAAGATTCTTGAAAGATAATATCTTTTCTCGTTTTGGTATTCCGCGTGCCATTATAAGTGACGATGGTTCTCATTTTTGCAATAGACCGTTCGAGCTATTAGTAAAAAAATACTCCATCACTCATAAAGTTGGCACCCCCTATCATCCACAAACAAGTAGGCAAGTTGAGATTTCCAATCGGGAGATTAAAAACATTCTAGAGAAGACAGTCAGACCAGATCGTAAAGATTGGTCTCAACGTCTGAGTGATGCTCTCTGGGCTTATAGAACAACATTTAAGACCCCGATTGGAATGTCTCCATATAGGCTTGTTTTTGGAAAAGCATGTCATTTGCCTGTGGAATTGGAACATCGTGCATATTGGGCCATCAAGACGTTCAATTTTGATATGGTCAAGGCTGGATCGCATCGTAAGCTTCAACTTAATGAGTTGGAAGAGATCCGAAATGATGCGTACCACAATGCCAAAATCTACAAAGAACGAACGAAGATATTTCATGATAAATCCATTCTTCGTAAGTCCTTTGAACCGTCTAAAAAAGTTTTGTTGTTCAACTCTCGGTTACGACTTTTTCCTGGAAAGTTGATATCTCGGTGGTCTGGACCTTATATTGTGAAAGCAGTGTTCCCACATGGAGCTGTGGAGATCGTTAACCCTAAGGATGGCCATGTATTTAAGGTAAATGGTCAACAACTTAAGCCATTCTTAGAGTTACCTCGATTAGAAGTCGAGGATGATGTGATTCTATTAGAGGACCCTGGGTATCAGAATTGAGGATCTTTTGGGTTTTGTCGAGCTGATGACGTTAAACCAAGCGCTACTGGGAGGCAGCCCACCTTTTGTTGTAAGAGTGCATGTTGAGTGTGTATTTTATCTATTTCTATTAACTAATCCACAATTCTTTTGTCTCTGAGCTCTCATCGGTGGATTACTTGTGGAAATTGGTAAAATCTTCACCGCAGTAATACTGTTCTAACCTCCTCTCATGTACTTATTTCATTCATTTGTCAGAATTATTTTGTTAAACATTGAGGACAATGTTCGGATTAGGTTTGGGGGTAGGGTTCATGAGTCGGTGAATTTTTCGTAGTGTTTTTTTTTCTTATTCTAAAAAAAAAATTTGTGCTTTTCTGTCAAGAAAACTTGGTCTTTTGCGATTATGAAAATGGATTTTAAATGTTTTATGCTCAAGAAAATACAAGCCAACTTGACATATTGGTATATTGATAATGACTGAAAGTTTAGTATGATCCTTAAGTTAGATCTAGTTCATAAGATTTTTCAACTCGATTATCTTTGCACCATGAGCCATGTTAGCATAACTTGAAGTTGATGAGTGAAGTATATACTAGAAAACCTTAGAATAATAGTGGAGACTTAACCCTGAAAGTTTTGAACCTTTCTATTTTTCCGAGGGTTATACGTAAACTCTGATTTTTCTTGAGTCCGTATTATCTCGTTGATGATCTCATTATTCTCATTTTTCTGATCAATTGCTTTGGGAATGACATCAAAATTGAATTATTACACTAGAACTTCTTGGCTTATTCAATTGAGATGTCATAATACTGACCCGAACTTAGGAAATGATCTAGGCATTTTTTTTTCCTTTTCTTTCTTTAGACCATTAACTAGCCTTTTAACTTACCCATAACATTAACCTTTTTGTAGCCTTTTGAGCCTTAGAATAACTTTTATCTGTTAACCCATTAACCTTTACCCAACTTTTCTGGGAATGTGTATGGATGGATATACTTGGGGTAAAAAGGGCATTAAAGAGCAAAATATGAGATATTTCATAAATCCTCTATATGAAAAAAAAAATAAAAAAAAATGAATGATTCTTCAATGAGGATAAAGATGTGAGAATGAAGAAAAAATTTATGGTGCGCAACATTGCTTTATTCTTGACAGCCCTAATTGTTCGTTGAATGGGTGTATACATTCCTAGAATTTTTTGTTAGAATCCTTTGACATTCCTTATTAACCATTACCCAAGCCCCGTTGCAATCCAACAAAGTCTTAGTTGATCTTAGGTAAAGGTTGGTTCCGTAGACATGGAGATTTAATAACCAAGACCTATGGTGTTTGATTCAACATTCCCAAAAGTAATTGATATTCCTGTCCATGAGATCATGTTCATTCCATTCTTGAAAAGTCCGTTCTTCATAATACTATATGTGAGATGATTGTTTTCCATTATTTACTCTTTCCTCACATATAAACTAAGTGAAATACCAAATCTCTGAGTGCTTTATTGTGAGTGACATGAGAGGTTTGAAGTCAAAACAAACTTTCTACAGGAGATTTAGTCATTATTTTACTTTGAAATGAAAAGTTATGTTGATAGTGCTTTTCACACACACACATTGAGTTGAGGATGATTATGAAATTTTTTTCTAACTTTTGGAGAATATTAAATTATTTGGAGATTTGTTGATACACGAAAATGACACTGTTGGTTTCTTGCATATCTTAAAGTTTTAAAATAAACATTGTTTGACCAAGTTTTGTTGAGTCAGTAATGTTTGTGGGTAACATTTTCTGGAAACCCTCACGAGACTATAACTCGTCCCCTAGAGGTAATCTAGGGGTTCAAAACCTTGTTGCACGTTTTCAAAGGTAAGTGCAATCGATGATGCCTGCAAAAGTGAGTTAGGATTTTCTTTTCGATTCTATAGTTTAAGACTTAATTCCTTTTCTCATCACCATCCCAACCAAGCAAAATCACCACCCACAGCCTATCCATCTCTGTTTTCTCTCCTTCACTCCACCGAAACAGGGGCGTGACAACCCTATTTCACTTCATCTTCAACCACCATCACCGGCTGCACCACGCACCACCACAGAGACTTAAATCAAGTTGACGCTACTGGCACCCAGTGGACCTTGTTGAGAGCACCTCGGCTGAGAAAGATCAGAACTATTTGCACCCACTGGGATCTGTTGAGCCACACTGAACTTGTTCCTGTTTGCACCCTGCTGAATGCTTTGTAACACCACAGTGAATTAAGTCAAACTCTAGAATTAATTTCATTTTACTTTATTATTCCATGATTAATATTAATTGATTCACGATTTATAATATTTTACTTTCACCTAATATGTCATGCATCTTAGGTTGTTAGAAAAATATTATGTTATAAATCAAACATGTTTTAATTGAATAATTAAACATGTGATTAATTGTGCCCTAAAAAGACAATTAATGCTAGGAGTTTATACATTGCTAGAGTCATTTATTTGAAATTGGAATAATAAGAAAAATTGAATATAATTTTAGGAGCTTGAAAAATATTTTGCAAATTGTGGTTTCCCTCCAACTTTTTTCTTTTATTTATTGTTATTTTTATTACTTTTTTTTTAACTCGGAGTTTTAAACACTGTAACCCCCATTTTCTCTAAATTTGTTTTATTAAATTATTAAATTCAATTTAATCCACCTTCCTCGTCGGATCGACCCGTACTTGTCGTTGTCTATTAGTTAGACACCGTGCACTTGCGTTTATTACAAGTGGGTCAAATTAGCCTATTTATTTAGGCCGGTTAAACCCGCAACAAACGCTACTAGATGGCAACCCAGACCGTTTATGCATTCATTCATTCATAAAAAATAAAAATAAAAAAATTTATAATACCGCCAATGCCTGTTTGGGGGTGATGTATTTTTAATAATACATTACCCCCACCAACTTACTCTTTTTCATTGCAAGGATGGTACATATGTTCAACAAATCACCTGAGGTAATAAGTTCTAATTTTTATTTTTCACTTTTCATTTCATTTGTTTAACACTGGGGACAATTTTATATTTGTTTGAGGGTGGCAAGATTTATAAAAATCCATACCTCTTTTGAAAATCTTTTTCTAAAAATAAAAAAAATAAAAAAAGTGTGGTATCCTAGCGATGATGAGATTGAATTACTTGATTCATTACATTTAGGCAAAAAGATGTTGAAAGTTTATTACTAGAATAAACATTGTATTTGAGCATTTAGGAACAAATAAATTTTTGCACAATGACTACAGATGTAGTTTGGAAAACAGAAGTAAATAACCTCCTGAGAATCTAGAGGAATAATAGTGGAGACTTTAACCTTGTGAGCTATCAGATCTTTCATTTTATTCAGAGAGTTTTTACACAACTCCGAGTCATATGATGACTTAAAATTTTATTGGACATTAACTTGTTGTGAAGTCTCATTATTCTTCTTTTTGATTGATCACTGAGGATGACATATTTTTCAAGTTAAGAAAAACATTGGTCTTATAGTCTATTTGAGACTTATAACCATTACCAAACCTTAGAAGGTAAATTCGACATCTCTTGTCCATCTGAACATTCTCAAAACCATCTTGCTAAACATTCAATCCAATACCAATGTGAGCCCTTTATCTTGGGTTATTAGATATATAAAATAAAATAAAAAAAACCATTTTCCCATTTATGTTTCTGAAAAATGTTAGGAAGTTTTATGAAGAAAAAGGAGAGTGCAAAGTGAAAATCCAAAATCCAAGGCATTTCAAAAAGAAAAAAAAAGTTGCAAAAAGAAAAAAAAGGTTCTGAAAAAGGAAACAAATAAAAAAGGGGGTTTGTGATGAAGGAAAATAAAAAGAAGTGATTGATGAGTTCCCTATTAAGCTATTTGAAGACCCTACATTTTCAAAAACATCTCTTTACTTACCATATACCCCAATCTTCCTCATAAAAAATAAAAAAATCAAGCCAGATTCATTTTTGTTTTAGAGAATTCCTAATTAACCCTATGGTAAGGTATGGTGAGAAGTGGAGAGTAGATCAGAAGGTGCTATGGTGGGTAACTCGACATTCTTGCAAGTGATTAACATTC
The DNA here is from genome assembly GCA_963556465.1 of Berberis vulgaris. NCBI lineage: Eukaryota > Viridiplantae > Streptophyta > Magnoliopsida > Ranunculales > Berberidaceae > Berberis > Berberis vulgaris. The sequence continues at coordinate 68,867,185 of OY747134.1, read as the reverse complement.
CTTCGATAAGGCTATTATTCTCTTTCATGTCCGTTTATTCTTATGAGCATGTGAGCAGTTTGAATTTTCGCATTTCCTCTGTTCCTCACATGCAAGTGAGAAAATATTTTACCCAAACTAAGAGTGATCATTTCAGAGAGATTGACTGGTGAGTTTTGAAGTCAAAACGGCTATTCCAAAGGTGGATTAGGATGTACGTTACTTTGACACGATAAATTGCATTTGTTGGTTATTCACATACACACACTTGGTTCCAAAGTTGCTTATTTGTAATGTGCATTTTAGTAATTAGTTACATATGTCTATTGTTTTCTTTGTGGTTGAATAACAAGGATATTCTCTGAGAAAAATAGGGCACACATTATTTTGTTTCAAATAAAAAAATGTTTGAGGGTGTCATCCTGGATAACCCTCAGGAGGCTAAAACTCCTCCTTTAGTGTCATGCTAGAGGTTCAAGGCGTTGTTGCATATTGTAAATGCAATCGAGTCATACCAGCTAAAGTGGCATTGATTTCTTTGAGAAGTTTAGGATGAATAAAAATGTTTTGTTTTGTGTTCTTATCTTTCTTTTCGTTGTTCTTTGCTAGAGGACTAGCAAAAGATTGTTTGAGGTGGTGTGATAAGCATCTAAAACATCGATTTTTACACCCCTTAAATATACAATTGGTAAGTCCAATTATCCAATAAAAATATCTCATTATATATGTGTATTTTGTGCATTTTGTAGGAATTCAAGCACAAATCTCAAATCATGCACAAAGTGGCACAATAAGGCCAAATTCAACAACTAGACGGCCCAATGGGAGTTCACATGCATTCATAAAACTAAAGAACTTCAATCCCAAGACCCATGAAGTCAAGCCCACAAAGCATCAACAACAACAGATCTCGAGAAAATCAACATGAAGATTTGGACGTCCACATGGCCAACTATATCATAAAAAAATATCTACAAGACACGTTTCTTTATTCAACTCTAACACATTTCCTTATTTCACTCAACCATGTTTTCTTGTTTCACAAACTATGTTTCATTGTTTCACTCAACCATGTTTCCTTGTTTCACTCAAATTCTTTATACCTATAAAAACCCCATACATGGAGTTCATAAGGGATAGTTTTTTTTGTTGTAGTTCTTAGCTTTAGATTTTTGCTTGGTAGAGAAGTGCATGTACTATTTTCCAATATTTTAATTTTTTCATTGAAGAAGTAAGTTCTATCTTTGTTTCTCTTTCTCAATTGTTTATTTTTCTCCTTTACTTTTAGTTTATTCTCATTATTCATGAGAGCTAATCTCCCCTCTCAAAGGGAAGAGATTGAGTCACATGAAGATATAAAGATAGATTGTGTTTCATTTAGGTAGTAGAATATAACAATAAATTGTAAGAAGTACTTCGAAACAAGGCTTCATTTGTTAAATGGATAATGATTTTGATAAAAAAGAATAAATTATTTCCATGTCTTTTAGGATTTTTTCGATGAAAAACATAAATCGAAATCTAATGATTTAGAAATAAAACAATAGATTTGGTTAAATTTTGATGAAAATGAAAAGACTTTTACTTATTTAATCCCACAACTCAAGTCATGTAGGTTGAAAAACCATGTGATTTGAGTATTTTGGGAGAAACTGAAATTACATTGTACAACCATTATGTTTTAATGGGGTGATTCTCATGCCCTTGAGATTTCTCTATATTCATTTTTGTTACAAGTTATTATTTTGTTTTAGAATCATGTCATCTCTCAACATCTCACCATCCATTATTTTGCTATTCTCTTTATTATTTAAATTGAAATTCAAATATTGTCTTCTAATCTAAGTAGAGTAGTCGATAACCCCTACTTCTACTATGCATTGTTGAAGTGTACTGTAGGTAGAAGGAAAAAATAAACAAAAAATAAGATATTTCTTTGATTGATGTCGAAAATCATACAACAAAATTAATGTCGATTTTTTGCATCAATCAGTAACCGTGAAGATGAGAGCAAAGTGCGTGCAGCTTCAATGAGATGTTGGTGTTTCCGTTCTGACACACCATTTTTGTTGTGGTGTCTTAGTACATGAGAGTTGGGGAAGTGAGTCATGAGATTTTAAGCGATCAATAAAGGGATTGGATTTGAATTTTCCACCATTATCAGACTGAAAAATCTTGATTGGTTTTGAAAATTGAGTGAAGATCATATTTGTGAATTCATAGTAAAATAAACATCAGATTTATATTTCATGAGATAGACCCAATTGTATCGAGAAAAATCTGTCAATAAAAAACACAAAATATTTTACACCACTTAAACTAGGCACAAGAGATGTCCAAACATCACTATGAATTAAATCGAATGGAGCAAGAGACATACATGAACTTATTGGAAAAGGAAAGACATGTTTGCTCAAAACACAATGTTCACAATAAAATGCTTTATTGGAAGAAGGAATATTACCCAAACAACCATTAGACATCAAAGATTTTAGTCTAGGAAATGATAAATGACCTAATCGTTGATGCCAAAAAGAGATTGAAGTAGCATCAATATATGTTGTTGGTAGATGGAGAAAATCAATGCAATAGAGACATCTCACTCTACGCCTCATCCCACAGATCTTCCTTGTTTGACGTTCCTGTACAACACATTGAGAATTAGATAACTCAACATGATAACCTTGATCTCATAATTGACTAATAGAAATAAGGTTCATGGTGAGTTGAGGAACAAGTAACACGTTGTGGAGACTGAGATTTTTGGTGTGTACAACACCGACATGGGTTACAGGTAGGGTAGTGTTGTTGGCAATATGAATTAGTAAATGATGAAAAACGGGGAAGGGATAGAAAAAGGCATCATGGGAGTATGGCATATGATTCGAGGCTCCTGAATCTAATAACCATAAAGACTCACGAGTCTTACCTGATGACATGTAAATAGAAGCTGCAAGAGGAGGAACTGAGAGCTTGACGAATCATCTGAAATCAAAGATGAAGGTGGAGACTTGACGGCATGGCAACAGTAGGCTAAGAGGGTCTATTATTCTGAACGCGCTTCAAGTGAAGACAATCTTGCTTCTAGTTCCCCTTTTTTCGACAATAAACACAAAAGGATTTCTTTGAGCTAGATGCAATCAAAGCAGTCTCAGTGATAGATAGGTTGTTGAGACCCTTTCTAGTCTGTTCAACAATTAACTCAGGAAGAATTGTCTGGACTATGGGAAAAGGTTGTCGATGCAAAATAGAGTTTTCCAAAGATTCAAAGTCACAATCAGAGCAAGAAGAAACTATACCAGACGAGTCTCCTCACGCAAGGTTTTATATGGAGCATGAGAGAAGGTCCACTCAGGTTCAGTAAGTGTGCGTTGATCCCAGAGAAGAGACATCTCCATGTGAAACTCAGCTATAGGTTGATTCGGCTGCTGATGAAGTTTTCGAATCTCGACTTATAACTGATAACGTCGTGTGTAAAGTCAGCTTGAAGTAAGACCTTTGTAGATGATCCCAAACTTGCTTTGCCGAGTTCGAGGATCCAATCATCATCCCAATAGACCAAATACATGTATTGCAAATCCAAATGATGATTTTATGATTGTTCATGCCCCATTCCTTTAGTTTTGAACTTTCATCAGTTGTCAGCTTTATAACATTTCCATAAACATATTTCCACAATTCACGACCTTTCAGAAAAGATGTCATGCTATGAGCCCAGTAAATGTATTTGGCACCATCTAGTTCTACATTAATGAGCTTAGAAACCTCAATAGCAGTGATGGCCGTGATTTATGGTTACACAACATATATAGGATATGATGACGTGCTTTGCAGGTCGTCTAATGCTTATGACAACGCCCATCGGCACATCGAGGAATCAAGGATCGCTATAGGTGTCAAGTATTTGGCGACATGCATTTTGTGTCGTCGAATCATGTCCTTATAAGTTTTATATAATTTGCTTATATGTACAACGACTTAAGTTGTACATCGTAAGTGTTTTCAATGACGCCTTTGGAAAGTCGTTAAAAATGTAAAACAACAACATGTTTTGAATGTCATTGGGCAAGACGTAAATGATGAATAACGACCTGCTAGTCACGACTTAACTAATCATTGAGGACGTGTATTGCACGTCTTATTGCAAACAACGACATCAAATGGTTTGCTAAAATAAAAAATTAAACCTCCGAGAGGACGGGACAACTATGGGATGCCAAACCTTTATTACTTATTAAAAAAAATGATTTATAATCTAGTCGGGGGTACATTACGACTTTACCCAAGAAATCACTAATCGAAATTAAAATAGAACAAAACGTGGAAAACCTCTTACCCTCCCTATTGCGCATCAAAACTGGAGTCTCAGTAGAGGGAAAAATAACCATTGCGTCAACAGACTTTCCAGCCTTCTTGGACCTGCCCTTACAATCTGAAAGAGAATCCACAGCACTTAAAGTGTATATCATACCCTGTTTTAATAAAAACAGAGCAACTGCGTAACTCTGTTTTTTTTTTCTTTGCAAAACATCGGCCATAAATTTCTGCCATTTAGCATGAGATAGAGTAGCTACATCATACCCAATTTTAAGAAAAACAGAGCACCCTGCAACTCCACCTAAATTCTGCGGAACTACTCAATAAAAACCAACCCCTGAAAATTCGCAAAACAATTGAACTTTCAGACCCTGTATAGCAGAAGCCTTGTTTAGAAACATAATTTAATCCAAACTGATTCCTTAACATACCACCATGAGAAGTAACCAGTTCAAAAACACCAGAAAACATGTTCCATATTTTTTCTATAATCTGCAATATAACCCAACTGTTTCTGAAAATCAGCAGACGGAAACTGTTTCTGAAAATATGCAATATATAAACGCAATAAAGAAAATTATGTCATCTTCCATATTTGATAATCATTGACTCAAAGCTTGATGATAGGTAAAACCAGATCATGTTCCAGCATAAAAAAGAATTTACCTTCAGTGTGGGTACAATGACTCACATTTCTTATATTCTTGAAGAACCCGAAGAAGGTCTGTAGTATACTCTTTGGACGAGTTTTATAACTCTTAAATACCTGATAAGTGAATCAATCAAAATTGGCAGTCACCAAAGCAAATCGAGTTCAGAAGCGGTTGAAAACTTTTCAGTCACCCACTAATCAAGTACCTGTATGAAACATTGTTGATTTTAAGCACAATTCGAGCCATCAATTAGAAAGCGAAAACCAAATTTTAGGGATTGTGTTACCTAAAAACTCGAGTTTAGTGATTGAAATCTTCAATCACCTGGAACATATATGGTTTCTAAAATTGTGTTACCAGAAAATTCGAGTTTAGTGATTGAAATCTTCAATCACCTGGAACATATATGGTTTATCACTCTGCAATCACCTGAAATTGAACTCAAAATTCTAGTTACCATGGCTTGTCAGGAAAGAAAATAAGGAGAAGAAGAAATGAAGAAAAGGAAGAAGAAAAGGTACACAAGAGAGAAAACAATATTCAAGGAAAAAATAAACTCAGAACTAGCAGCAAAACATACAACTCTTTCTCTTTGATTAAGCCAGCTCTAGACATAGAGCGACCTAACTTGCACGAGCCAAACCCAAGTTCCTGCAAAGGGTAAAATTTTTAAAAAATAAATAAGTATAAAAAAAATATAAATCATCTATCTTACAATTTAGATAGGCTTTTTACTGTTCATGAACAGTGTTCTGTGAGAGTTTGTCCTACGTGGCAACAACCACTACAAGAAAACTGTAATTTAGCGGCGGTTATGTAGCGACGTTTCATAAAAACCGCTGCTAAATATGTTATTCAACGACGTTTGTTCAACCGTCGTAGATTAATATTATTTATCGGCGGTTTTAGTAAATGGTGACGGTTGCAACCGTCGTAATAAACTTTATCAAACTATGCTTGTTCAACTGTGGTGGATCAATATTCTTTTAGGACGGTTTGAGTAAATGGCGACGGTTGTAACCGTTGTTATAAAAATAAAAAATATATAAAAATTTAGGACCTTAAAACACTATCCCTAATTTCATCGATCTTTTACTCCCCTCCACTGCTCATCCACCACACACCACGAACGAACAATTGTTTGAAAAGAAGAGAGAAGGAAGACATCAACAGTTTGATCGTCCCCAACCCCTCTCCTCCACAACCCTTCCTCCCTGATCAATCGTAATCGCCACTCAACCCTTCCTCCCTTTAACTCAAAGTTTCTGGACATGATTTTGGTATGAAATTTAGGGTATTGCGAAGTTGTTGTTGATATAGATACCCACCTCTCTTTTTCTTTTTCTGAATCCTCAATCCATTTTATGTAGAAAGTTTTCTTCAACAATTCCAACCTTCCACACTTGTATCGGTCTGTCTTCAACCACACAACTTAGATCTCACTTCCTCTCTTTCACATTCAATTCCCCAAATCGCCCTCTCAGGTATCTAGGTTTTCTCCCTCCCTCTCTCTCTTACAGTTTGATATCTGTATAAAGAAAGAATGATTACCATTTTCTTCTAGGGTGTGCTTGCACTCCATATGTTTGATGAAATTTCTAAGAAGTGGGTTTTGTTTGTTTTAGTGTCGATTGAGGTCTGAATTTGATGGATTCGAGTCAATCGAAGTTTGATTATTTGTTCAAGTTGCTATTAATTGGGGACTCTGGTGTTGGAAAGAGTAGCTTGCTTCTGAGCTTCACCTCCAATTCTTTCGACGATCTTTCGCCGACTATCGGTACCTCTTTTTACGTTCATATATTACGAATTTCACAATTGCAAGAAATTACGTGTAAATCATTCCCGTTTGTGTTCTTAGTTTTAGATCATAGTCTTCATTGACAAGGGTTTGTAACTCTTCAATGTCGAACAAAAAAATAAAAACAAATTTCACCATTGAAATTGCTATGCCTATAAAGCATTATGATCAATGATCTGGGCATTGAAAAAAAACTTTGCACTTTGAGTTAATCATATAGACTGTGTGTAGCCTTGATTCGGATGTTGAGTGTTACTTATATGTCTTGTTCTGATATGTTTTTGTGGAAATTATGTTAAATTTTGAATCTTTTAGGATTGAGAGTGTAATGTTTCATGGTTTGGAATATCTATAGAATGCTCACTAGTGAATCAGTTACTTGAGGTGTTGTGCTCAGTGGAAGCCATATAATTGAAAAGTAAAGATTTGGCACTAAAGATAAAATACATCAGGACTGCACAGTTTTTTAATATGGGAACCGACCCACCAACAAAGCACTGAGGTTGTTATTTGCTTCTTTTACTGAAAAATTACTTACACACTCTCTGTGCAGAAAACTTAAAATTGTAACTCGAGCAAGTTATGGTGCAGGATTAGTCTAAGCTAAATCCTAGTGGTTGAAGGATCAAACATTCCCACAACCTGATGTTGAGCGAAGCCCTGTGTTTGGATAGGGGTGAAAGTGTGAAAGTCTTTGGCATTACTGCAGTATCTATAATCTCCCCAATTTAAACACCCAAGTGGGTTTGGACTTTTGGGTGTGGGGTTTTATTTGAAAAGGTCTCCTTACTATGAGAATATATAAGATTCATTGTAACTCCTATCCAATATCTGACTTTTTCCCACCTTTAACTGTGATTTTGTCTCCATTTTTTTTTTTTTTTTTTTTTTTTTTGCAGAGAGGCTCTTTGGTCAGTGGAGGTCGTTAAGCCGGTAGAGGCGAAGGACGTCGAATAAGGTTGTGGAGGAGGAGAAGGAGAAGGAAGAAGGGAATAGCAATGTGTCAGGTAAATTTCTCTTCTTTTGCCTTAGTTTTGTGACCTTTTGTGTTTGCTTCGATTTTTTAATCTAATTGAGATAGTCAAAGTGGATAAGCTGGAATAAGTTGGCTACTTCAACCAGAAGGTATAGTAATTGCAACAGAGGGGAATAAAACAGTGTGGGGAAAGACTGATTATGAGAAAGACTGTAGTTTTTTCCTTAGTTTATGTTTGTACCTTTGTTGATTTTGGGTTCCTAAAAGTGGGGTTTTGCTTTATGTGTGTTTAGCTCTATGAAAAGATTGTTATTGATTTAGTTCTCTTTGGTGATTGTCTAGTTCACTATGTTGGTACTCTACTTGATGGAAGCAAATTTGACTCGAGCAGAGACAGAGGAATGCCCTTCACTTTTAAGCTTGGTGAAGGTGAGTTCTTAGCTCTTCTTAATGACACTCCAAATGAGCATGCGGTCAGTTATTTAAAGTTTGCATGTTAGCGTATTTTATTTATTTGATTGGTTCGATTTGGTTTATGATGGATATGTTAGGTCAATTGGTGACTGGTTTGGATCATGTGGTGGTTACGATGACAAAGAACGAAGTGGCATTGTTCACATTACCTCCTGATATGGGGTATGGAAGAAAAGGTCCTGATACTCCATACGCCACTATTCGATTTGAGGTAGAACTCTTGTCTTGGATCGTGGTAGTAGATATTTGCAAGGACGGTGGAATAATCAAGAAAGTTCTGTTGAAAGGGGAGAGGGATGAGAAACCTGGTGATTTAGATGAATTTACGGGTACTGCAACTTAGAATTCTTTTACTGGCTTATCATTTAAACTTGAAAATATTATCTGCCATGACACTCTCTTGATTTAATACTGCTTTGTTTAAGTAATTGTGGGCTTTCCTTGCTTCTGCAGTCAAGTATCAAGTAATGCTCGTTGGTTGTACAATTGTTGCAAAAACACCTGAGGAAGGAGTGGAGTTCTGCATAAAGGATGGTAATGTGGTGCATGCCTGTTCTCTAGTTTGTTTTTATCCTTTTCCTGAGTATAAAACAGTATGAGCTTCAGATCCCATCAGCATTTCCATTTGTTATTTACAGGTCATTTCTGTCCAGCACTGCAAAAAGCTTTGAGGACCATGAAGAGAAGGGAGAGAGTCGCTCTGATCGTCCAACCTCAGTGTATGTTACATATAAATAGTTTTGTTATACTAAACATATCATATTAGATTATTCAATAAATTTGTTTCTAGTTATATTCATAGATTCAGACTGAAGCTGTTTGTTGGTTCTTAGTTCCAATGACAAGGATTAAGATTGTCAGTCTTTCATTCCCGAGCCAACTGTTCCAATACTTGATGAGAATTGTTGACAAAAATTGTTGTGAAAGCGTGTATCCTAACACATATTAGGACTCCAATTTTAAGATACATGTACTGTGATGTAGTCCATATTAATGTATAACTTTGTCACTCTTTTCATCCAAAAATACGAACTTTTGTGTGCAAAATGCTGGTCAAATGGTATCCTTATCATTTTCTTATTATGAACTTTTGTAGGAAAGCCTTTTGTTTTTTGACTGAATGGAGATTTCTTATTATGAACTTGTTATTTTGATGTTGTTTCATTTCAGTTTAGCTGTTATCATCTTTGTTGGCTCCCTTTTGCTTGGATTTCTAATTCATATTTGGTTGTATGGTGTCAAAAAAAAAATTATATATTTTTATTATTATTTATGGGTGTATCAATTTATTTTCTAGCAATTCAGGAAGAAAAGAAAAGAAAAGAAAAAAGAATCATTATCTTGGCTTAAATTTGAGTGATTCAATTGACAATGGTAAAGATTGCTAGTACAGCTTTCATGCTTGATTAAGATTTGTGTTACATATTCAGTCCATATGTCCTATAGAGTTCAAACTTAGCACACATCTAGTTTACAACATGATTTTTTCCTAAAGACTGACTCAAAGCGTCACTGTTTTTTTACTTTTGTTGATATGGCAGGGACATCAGCAGGTGTAGATTTGCCATCCCGTCCTAGGATTTGCTATCCCGTCCTCAATTGATCCAATTTGGCAAAGTAAGTCATTTTAGTTTGTCATTTTCATTTGAAATGTTTTCAACTATGCAATTTCTTTTCTTTCCATTGATCAGTGAAGGAGATGACAAGGAATGGTATTGACTAAGAAAATTTGATTCTGTTTATGCCTTGAGTTTCTTGGAATTGATGTTCTGTTTAGATCAGTTATTTATTTCTTGTTTTTTGCTTTAACAGTTTTTTGGCTGCCACTTGACATACAATTGTTTGTAAATTGTCAGACTTCAAGGGCATTCCATTCCAGGCCTTTCTGATGAGAAATCTTAAGACAAAACGTAGATAGCTTAATCTTGGCCAGCAACTTACTGATGAGCTCAAGGTCGGTGAGGCCCTGTAGACAACGATCCTGAGACAACCATTGTACAACTTCGGTTTTGGTTGTTAGATGTAAGCATTGACAATTTGTAACAATTTTAATTTGTATTTTTCTTCTGGAACATGTATAATATTGATTTTGAAATGAAATTAAAGTTCCTCTTAATGTATGATGATGGTATCATATGAGTTTAGTTTGGTGTCGTTTATATTTGATTTTTAATTTGAGTCTAAAAGTTGTAGTGCATATGTTGGATATATTATCTGCACCAAATGAAAAGAAAACACTACAGGTTGAAAAATATGATTTTTTTATGGTAAAAAAATTTGAATTATCAAAGGGAATTTAGCGGCGGTTGCAGATCGTCGCTAAAAGGCAAAAGTTGGATTGTTCATCGAATTTTGGCGACGGTTATAAACCGTCGCTATATAGTATTTAGCGACGGTTATAAACGTCGCTACATTAAACCGTCGCTATATAGTATTTAGCGACGGTTATGCCAGCGGTTGCTTAAAACCGTCGCTGAATGACCTAGTGACGCCTTTATTAGCGGCGGTTGGCCAACCGTCGCTGTATTATTTAGTGACGGTCAAAACCGTCGCTAAATACCTTTATCCACCGTCGCTAAATTACTGTTTTCTTGTAGTGAACTTATGTTTATGGCAAAAGTTAAATGAAAAAAAAAACCCGATGCTTTCCTCTCCCTCTCTTCCTCTACCCAAACCCCTCCCACCCAAACTCTCTCCTTTCTCGAAGCAGAGAAGAGAAGAAGAAGGACCCATCTCCTCTCTCTTCCATTCATTTCTTCTCAGAGAAGACTTTCCTCACTCTCTCCACCGTTCTGTTATTCATCTACAGATTCACCATCAATTGGCAAGTGGGAGTTCATGGGAGTTCATCATGTAATCAAAGGGGTTAATATCAGAAACCCCATCTCCCCAACTGCCCAACAATCACTCACCTCTTCTTCTCCTATTTTTCTTATGTGCTACTAAATTTCTCTGGGGTTTACTGTGATGGATTCAATCAACAGTGAATATATAGAGAAGGTATGGTTTATCATTTTCCTTCATGCAATTGAATTTTTGCCCTTTCTTAATTCTCTGCGATTTTTCCTTCATTTTCCTTCATTTTGGGTATGTTTAATTTGGTTGTGATGGGTATGTTTAATTTGGTTGACTTTTGCCCTTTCTTAATTCTCTGCGATTTTTCAATTTTGGGTTTCTCTCCTAAAGAAATATAGTTGAATGTTGTGATGGGTATGTTTAATTTGGTTAAATTTTTGCCCTATCTCTCAAATTTCTTCGATTTTTCACTTTTGTGTTTTTCTCCTAAAGAAATACGGTTGAATATTGTGATGGGTATGTTTAATTTGGTTGAATGTTGTGATGAGTATGTTTAATTTGGTTGAATATTTGCAATATCTCTCAAATCTCTTCGATTTTTCACTTTTGTGTTTCCATCCTAAAGAAATATGGTTGCATGTTGTGATGGGTATGTTTAATTTGGTTGAATGTTGTTATAGCTATGTTTAATTTTTTTTGAATTTCATTCAAAGCAGTTTCCTAAATGTTCGTCAATTACTGGGACATTTATACTCCAGTAGAGAGTCCCTCTCTTTGAATGAATGTGACCCTTCTACTAACTTGCTTTTCTTAGTAAGCAACCTTAAAAAGTTCTCAATTAAAATGTGATGTTTGTGGTTTGTTGTGAATCCTTCTACTGACTTGCTTTTCTTCAAATGTTTAATTAACTCATTTCCTTCAAATGGTTAATTAACTCATTTCCTTCGGATGTGGACTACTCATGGTGATTTTCTTCTTCTTTCAACAACCATATAACTAAGCATGTATGCTCTCATTCTAACTAAGCATGGCTGCAAGTGTGGCAAGTATTTTGTGAATATATAGAGAAGGTATGGTTTATCATTTTCCTTCATGCAATTGAATTTTTGCCCTTTCTTAATTCTCTGCGATTTTTCCTTCATTTTCCTTCATTTTGGGTATGTTTTTCCTTCATTTTCCTTCATGCAATTGAATTTGGTTGTGATGGGTATGTTTAATTTGGTTGACTTTTTGCCCTTTCTTAATTCTCTGTGATTTTTCAATTTTGGGTTTCTCTCCTAAAGAAATATAGTTGAATGTTGTGATGGGTATGTTTAATTTGGTTAAATTTTTGCCCTATCTCTCAAATTTCTTCGATTTTTCACTTTTGTGTTTTTCTCCTAAAGAAATACGGTTGAATATTGTGATGGGTATGTTTAATTTATTTGAATGTTGTGATGAGTATGTTTAATTTGGTTGAATATTTGCAATATCTCTCAAATCTCTTCGATTTTTCACTTTTGTGTTTCCATCCTAAAGAAATATGGTTGCATGTTGTGATGGGTATGTTTAATTTGGTTGAATGTTGTTATAGGTATGTTTAATTTTTTTTGAATTTCATTCAAAGCAGTTTCCTAAATGTTCGTCAATTACTGGGACATTTATATTCCAGTAGAGAGTCTCTCTCTTTGAATGAATGTGACCCTTCTACTAACTTGCTTTTCTTAGTAAGCAACCTTAAAAAGTTCTCAATTAAAATGTGATGTTTGTGGTTTGTTGTGAATCCTTCTACTGACTTGATTTTCTTCAAATGTTTAATTAACTCATTTCCTTCAAATGGTTAATTAACTCATTTCCTTCGGATGTTGACTACTCATGGTGATTTTTTTCTTCTTTCAACAACCATATAACTAAGCATGTATGCTCTCATTCTAACTAAGCATGGCTGTAAGTGGCAAGTATTTTGTGATGTCTATGAAATTTTAAGCTGAAAAGTGTTCTTGATTTGGTCTTCTTTTTTTTTTTGTTTTTTTTTTTTTTTAATCTCTTCTCCTCACTCTCTCCTTTCATTCTTCGATTCGGTGGAGTAGGAGGAGGGGTGAAGCCGAAGAGGAAAAGTAAGATCCTTCTTCTTCTTCTTCTTCAGATATGAATAACAAACGGTTTGCTTTTTTTTTTTTTTTTTTTTTTTCCAGATCTCTTCGCTCTTAAGCCCTTCTTCTTTTAATTTTTTTTCAGATCTCTTCTCCTCACTCTCTCCTTTCATTCTTCCATTCGGTGGAGGAGGAGGAGGAGAGGTGAAGTCGAATAGGAAAATGAAGACGCCTTCGCAAATAGAGCTGTTGAGTTATTGATTGGTTGAAGATTTTGTTTTCATTTTGTGTGTTTTTAGGCTTTTTATATAGGCTTTTTACTGTTCATGAACAGTTAAAACAGAGTGTTTGTCCTACGTGGCACCACTTATGTCCTTGGCAGAAGTTAAGTAAAAAAAAAAATCCCGATGCTTTCTTCTTCTCTCCCTTTTCTCCTTCTTTTTCTTCTCCACAGAGCTCTTTTCTTCATCTCTCACTCCCACAAAGATCCTTCATCACAATCACATCTATGACTACTCGGCCGCGGCAGCGTCGACTCTTCTCTTCTTCTTCTTCTTCTCCAATTTCCTTCTTTGGGTTATCGTCGGTGAGATAGAGAGAGATTTTCTTTTCTTCTTCCTTCTCCTTCTCAACAGAGAGAGAGAGAGAGAAATAGCTTTGATTTGTTCTTAAGCTTTCTTCTCTCTCTCTGATTCGAATTTGTCTCTTAAGGGCAAGTAGCTCCTTCCTTCCTTTCTGCAACAAAAAATCTCCAAAGAGCTCAACGCCAGGCACAAAAAGGTATCCTTTTGATCTGCAAGTTTGCATCTTTTTTCAAATGGGGTGGATCTGTTTTTTAAGATTATAACTTAATTTACTCGATTTTGGGATTCATTTGGTTGGTTAATTAAAGAGGTTGTAATTGGAGAGATTTTTAGATTTGGGGGATTGAATTGTCGATTGGGTATTCGAGATCTATCCGATTGATTTGAGTTTTGTTTTTGAATTTGGTTGTTGGGGTCGTTTCTGAATTTTGTGCTTCATTGCTTGATTGCTTGAATTTGAACTTGGCTTCTGATTGCCTTCATTTGGATCTCCAAGTGGGTATTTCTCACAATTGCTTTGGTTCTAACAGAGACCATTTGTATGAATTTTTTAGAGATAACCAACAAAAATACCCCATAGTTGAAAAATGTCCTCATAGGATACTTGGTTTCTCAATAGCTATAGTGATTTAGCTGGGAATTGGATGCTTAATAGCTAGAGATCCTAAATACCTTACTCCACACTATGTAATTGGATTAGCTGCTACTCACACTGTCGAAATGTATTTCCAACACACACACATCTACAAAGCTTTCTTTTTCCTCTCTGTCTCTCTTACATCACTCACTAGAATATTGGGTTAGATATGGTTTTGCTTTTGAAATGGGGACATTGGAAGAGCAAGTGGAAATCAAAGTGCTCATGAAAAAATAAAATAAAAATAAGGTTGGTGGATCCAATGAGTGTCAAATGTTTTTCACAAATTCTCCAATGATTCATTTCTGGAACATTGATAGGCACATGAATGGTGGAATCAATTGTGCAATATATGGCTTTTGGCATTTTTCGTTCTTATGTGTAGAATAATGTGGAAATTGATATTTTGTATGTGTTTTAGCAAAATGCCTTATTGTACTTACTACATGTTAGTTGTATTTTTGTTAAAAATGTCCATTATACTACTTTTTAATATTTCAAAATTTATATTGTAATAGGGTCGACTGGATCCTCTGTTAGTTAAGTTGCATTCCTTTCTCATAAACATATGTGTGTGTGTGTGTGTGCAATGGTTCCATACCTGCTGTTTTTACTTTTCTGCCAAGTAGATAATCCTTTCTTAATTCTCTTACTTTATGTCGTGACTTCCTTTTTACGAACTCTTCAAAAAATCATTGTTTATGTTTTGTAGACTTATCGAAAATGAATATTTAGGTCTAAAAAATGGTATTCTGGATCAGCCATATTACTTTCAAGCTATGGCTGTCTTACTTGCATGAACTGCAAGGTAATTCATGGTTCATTATGTGCAATGCTTCCAAACCTGTCAATTCATAAGAAAAATGTTGTTTTTATTTTTCTGCTGAGTAGTTTATCCTTTCTTATTCTCTTACTTATATGTGTTACATCGAACTCTGCTGAGTAGTTTATCCTTTCTTATTCTCTTACTTTTATGTGTCTACATCTGAATAATCAATTGGTTGGTGTGTGTTACCAAGCAGTCAGCTCCCAGCAACCCGGACAACACCAACGCAAGCTCTGTTTCGCAACAGCGTGCAGAAAACCCGCAAGCCTCCCAATGCAGAGCACTCTGACAGCACCAATGCATAGCACCTGACAGCACCAGCACCAGCACCAAAGCAGAGCACTCTGACACTGCAGCGCACCCTGCCTGGGTCTGTGCTGTAGTGTTCGGATCACCAACGCAGCACACATCTTCCATACGCACGTTCCTGTGACAAAGCCAGAATACGCGCCGGACTGCCCAAAACAGCCAGCGTACACACGCTCCAACCGCATGCCGCAGCATCTCAGCAGGCCGCAACCTTAGCAGGCTGCAGGACTCAGAAAACAACAACATCTTCAGGCCGTGTCCACACAGCACAGACCGCAGCATAGCAACACAGACCGCAGCAAACATCTGTGTCGCAGCAGCGTGCTCGCAGCCACCCTCCCGACCCTGGACAACACCCAGCACTCGGCACCATCTCATCCAGCCACAGCCTCGCATCAGGTCGCATCATGTTGCATGTTGTTATAGGTATGTTTCATTTTTTTTTGAATTTCATTCAAAGCAGTTTCCTAAATGTTCGTCAATTACTGGGACATTTATATTCCAGTAGAGAGTACCTCTCTTTGAATGAATGTGACCCTTCTACTAACTTGCTTTTCTTAGTAAGCAACCTTAAAAAGTTCTCAATTAAAATGTGATGTTTGTGGTTTGTTGTGAATCCTTCTACTGACTTGCTTTTCTTCAAATGTTTAATTAACTCATTTCCTTCAAATGTTGACTACTCATGGTGATTTTTTTCTTCTTTCAACAACCATATAACTAAGCATGTATACTCTCATTCTACACGTTGTTTTATTTTTTTGGGATTTCATTTTCTACTGTTGAATGTTGTGATAGGGGGTTTTCCTAGCGCCTCTACGTCTTTATAAAATCTCTTTTTCTTTCACTTTTGGGTTTCAATAGCAAAAGAAATTTGGGAAAATGTTGTCACGGGTATGTCGAATTTGGTCTATTGTTTTGATGGGTAAGTTCAATTTGGTTGAATATTGAAAATTTTGAGACTGTATATTGCAAAGGTTAATTGTTGAATTTAATTGAATGTTGTGATTGGGTATGTTGAATTTGGTTGAATGTTGCAAGTTTTGAGATTGTTGAATTTGGATGGTTGATTATTGCAAAAGTTTATAAAGGTTTAAATAGGGTATTCACAATTTCATGGTTCTGGATTTTTTTTTTTTTTTCTTTTTCCCTGAAGTTTGATGGTTATGATGGCATTCAAAAAGATTACCATCCACAACAATGGCATCCAAATGGCCCTGATTTCTCTTCCATGGCTGCAAGTGGCAAGTATTTTGTGATGTCTATGAAATTTTAAGCTGAAAAGTGTTCTTGATTTGGTCTT
This sequence comes from Berberis vulgaris, assembly GCA_963556465.1. Classification (NCBI taxonomy): domain Eukaryota; kingdom Viridiplantae; phylum Streptophyta; class Magnoliopsida; order Ranunculales; family Berberidaceae; genus Berberis; species Berberis vulgaris. Next base: position 68,850,464 of record OY747134.1, on the reverse strand, counting down.
TTTTTTTTTTTTTTTTTTTAATCTCTTCTCCTCACTCTCTCCTTTCATTCTTCGATTCGGTGGTGTAGGAGGAGGGGTGAAGCCGAAGAGGAAAAGTAAGATCCTTCTTCTTCTTCTTCAGATCTGAATAACACACGGTTTGCTTTTTTTTTTTTTTTTTTCCAGATCTCTTCCCTCTTAAGACCCTTCTTCTTTTAAATTTTTTTTTTCAGATCTCTTCTCCTCACTCTCTCCTTTCATTCTTCCATTCGGTGGAGGAGGAGGAAGAGAGGTGAAGCCGAAATAGGTAATTGAGGATTAGCATTGTGTTTTGGTGCAATTGTGATTTTGTTGAAGACAGTTTTTCATTTAATTTGATTTGTTGTTTTTTTATTTGATTAGAGACACAAACAAAGCATAAAAAAACCCATCATTTCCATGGCAACCTCCCAACTCCTCTGCATCTCATCTCTTCACACTTCCTTTAATTTTTTTTAACCGCTTTGATCATAGCAAAGGTTTCTGATTCCCAAACTGCAAAAAAGAAAGTTGAGGTATGTGTGGATTATAGGTTTGTGTGGGTTATAGTTTTGGGTTTTTTTTTGTTGATAATTGATTGGTTTGGGTTTGGGTTTTGATGAATTTGCCTTCTTGGCGGAGAAGATGAAAGGCAAGAACAAGTATGACCACTAAGCCTACCTCCCTGTTCAAGCATCCTGCCTGCAAGCAAGCAAGCTGCCTGCCTGCCTGCCTGCAAGCAAGCAAGCTGCCTCCCTGCCTGCCTGCAAGCATCAGAACACTTCAATGGAAGGTAAAAGACTTTTAAGTTCACTATCCCTTCCATGAAGTTGCTAAATCTTTTTAGTACTATATAAGTTCATTAAAAAAAGGACCACTAAGCCTACCTACCTGTTCAAGCATGGTGTCTGCAAGCAAGCAAGCTGTCTGCCTGCCTGCAAGCATGCTGCCTGCAAGCATCAGAACACTTCAATGGAAGGTAAAAAACTTTTAAGTTCATTGTCCCTTCCATGAAGTTGCTAAATCTTTTTAGTAATATATAAGTTCGTTAAAAAAAGGACCACTAAGCCTACCTGCCTGTTCAAGCATGCTGCCTGCAAGCATCAGAACACTTCAATGGAAGGTAAATGACTTTTAAGTTCACTGTCCCTTCCATGAAGTTGCTAAATCTTTTTAGTACTATATAAGTTCGTTAAAAAAAGGACCACTAAGCCTACCTGCCTGTTCAAGCATGCTGCCTGCAAGCAAGCAAGCTGCCTGTCTGCCTGCCTGCAAGCATCAGAACACTTCAATGGAAGGTAAAAGACTTTTAAGTTCACTGTCCCTTCCATGAAGTTGCTAAATCTTTTTAGTACTATATAAGTTCGTTAAAAAAAGGACCACTAAGCCTACCTGCCTGTTCAAGCATGCTGCCTGCAAGCAAGCAAGCTGCCTGTCTGCCTGCCTGCAAGCATCAGAACACTTCAATGGAAGGTAAAAGACTTTTAAGTTCACTGTCCCTTCCATGAAGTTGCTAAATCTTTTTAGTACTATATAAGTTCGTTAAAAAAAGGACCACTAAGCCTACCTGCCTGTTCAAGCATGCTGCCTGCAAGCAAGCAAGTTGCCTGCCTGCCTGCAAGCAAGCAAGTTGCCTGCCTGCCTGCAAGCAAGCAAGTTGCCTGCCTGCCTGCAAGCAAGCAAGTTGCCTGCCTGCCTGCAAGCAAGCAAGTTGCCTGCCTGCCTGCAAGCAAGCAAGCTGTCTGCCTGCCTGCAAGCATCAAAACACTTCAATGGAAGGTAAAAAACTTTTAAGTTCATTGTCCCTTCCATGAAGTTGCTAAATCTTTTTATTACTATATAAGTTCGTTAAAAAAAGGAGCACTAAGCCTACCTGCCTGTTCAAGCATGCTGCCTGCAAGCAAGCAAGCTGCCTGCCTGCAAGCATCAGAACACTTCAATGGAAGGTAAATGACTTTTAAGTTCACTGTCCCTTCCATGAAGTTGCTAAATCTTTTTAGTACTATATAAGTTCGTTAAAAAAAGGACCACTAAGCCTACCGGCCTGTTCAAGCATGCTGCCTGCAAGCAAGCAAGCTGCCTATCTGCAAGCAAGCAAGTTGCCTGCCTGCAAGCAAGCAAGCTGCTTGTCTGCCTGCCTGCAAGCATCAGAACACTTCAATGGAAGGTAAAAGACTTTTAAGTTCAATGTCCCTTCCATGAAGTTGCTAAATCTTTTTAGTACTATATAAGTTCGTTAAAAAAAGGACCACTAAGCCTACCTGCCTGTTCAAGCATGCTGCCTGCAAGCAAGCAAGTTGCCTGCCTACCTGCAAGCAAGCAAGCTGTCTGCCTGCCTGCAAGCATCAAAACACTTCAATGGAAGGTAAAATACTTTTAAGTTCACTGTCCCTTCCATGAAGTTGCTAAATCTTTTTAGTACTATATAAGTTCGTTAAAAAAAGGATCACTAAGCCTACCTGCCTGTTCAAGCATGCTGCCTGCAAGCAAGCAAGCTGCCTGCTTGCCTGCAAGCATCAGAACACTTCAATGGAAGGTGTAATACCCGCCTAATTAAATAAATATATAAAATTTATTTTGTAAACCCTAATGTTGATGGGTTGTTACCCAATTGTATTTGGACTTGGTTGTGGGCTTTTATTAAACTAATAAGTAGGGTTTTTATTTTGTGAAATAGGGTGGGTGCATTTGAAAGTTCGGTGGGGGCGAATAGCCACCCCCATATATAAAAAGAGAAGAAACAAAACTTTTTCTTCCTCCTTTTCTTTTTTCTCCTTTTCCTTCTTTTGTGCAACAGGAAGAGCAAGTGCTCTTCCTCCTCTTACCCTTTTCGGCGGCGACGAAGGTCGAGATCGGTGTGACGAGGAGAGGCGGTTAGATCTGAGCGGAAGCGAGGAAAAGGACGAATGGTGTTGCGATTGGCGTAGATTCTGCTGATGAGTTTCTCCATCCCCTTCATCTTTACAGTTAGTTCTTTCGTTCCCTTCCCCATATTTTTGTATGTTCATACTTTGCTCTTACTCTAAGTTGGGATGTACAATCTCCTATGCATTATGATTCGGAGCATAGGATGATGATTTTTTTTTATCAGACAGTGCACACCAATTGTTTGATTAAATGCTTAATAGAAAAAGAAAAGAAAAGAAATTTTTGTTGAATTTTTGTATGTTGGGTTCATGTTTGGATGGAGGTTTAATTGGATCCTTGTGAGTTTGTTGAATTCGATAATCCCATTTTTGTTGAATTTTTGTATGTTGGGTTCTGCTTTATCCATGCACTCGGCTGTTTTCTATAACAGGGCTAACTCCATTTTTATCTACACTTTAGATTAGGTGCCATCTAGCTATGTTTATGTTATATAGCTAGTGCAACTGTGGTGTGCCAGTGGGCTGTTGTGTGGTGCCTACCTTGAGTTTCAGTCTATATATCATCTTTAGCAAGATTCAGAAAGTGAGATGATTTCTTTAGTTGGAGAAGTCATTGCTTAAACCCTTTAAGCTTGTGAAGAAGCTTATTCAACAAGTAGATGATGATGGAAGTAAGAGTATTCAAGCCACTACTACTAATTTTAATTAACTTCTAATTTAGTTATTTAATAACTGTATTGTTCTATGTATTAGTGGAGCCTCCTCATCCAACTCTGAATTGGTTAAGTAGTTCACCTAATGAGGATGGAAAGAATTAGAACTTATACAATCTACCAATTTGTTTCATCTGCTAGTAACCACTGCCTTTCACTTTACATATAAAGTCACACCATCATTTTATTTAGTTGTTGGAGATACACTTTATTGGATTATAAAAGGTATATTTGCATGAGTTTACTCGATCAAAAATACTGAACCAGTGAGTGTGTTTTCCCATTCTCCATTTTTTTTTTTTTCTCTCTTTTTAGTATTGTTTGGTGTTTGGGTTTCTTTTGGTTTGTTTGGTAGTTCCGATCTGTAACATTTGTGTTATCCAGTTTACCTACCATTTTTGGCTATCTGGACTTCAACTTGACATTGTAAGCAGTGTTTTACCCTTTTGGTAGAGCTCGTAAGTTCAACATTTCATTCTAGACAGCATATGTTGTCCCGGTCATTCTCTGCAACTCGTTAGAAGTGTTAGCTTATGGGAGAATGTCTTGTCTGTATCAGTTTTATGTATGATTAAACCCTTATTTAGTTTAGGTCTAGAAGAAAATATTCTAGTAATAGATATTGGCTGGTATATAACTGAGCACTTGTTTTAGTTTGAGTATTTGTACTGTTATGCGAATTGGTGTGCATATTGTTTTTTTTTTATGCAAAGAGGTGAGATGTGTGAATTGACAATGTGTCAAATGTTTCTTGTTCCCCAAAAGAATGGTGGATACTGTGGTTGATTTACTTATGGTTGATAAAGGGTCACCATAAAAGAGTTTTGAGTTTTAGTTGATTTTTTTTTTATGCTCTTTTCCACAACTCCGAAAAAAAAAAATGTGAAAAGAAAAGAAATTTTGTATACAGACTTGCTTGTATACTTGTGATATTATTGGGTATGCAGACTTGCTTGCATATCAGTGTACTTGCCAGTGATCGACCTTCGGGTGAGATGACATGTTCCTCGAGGTGGCACCCCACTTGGAACGTGTACGCTCCGAATGGTTTCGATGGCAAGGGCGGCACACTTGGGTGAGGTGTGTTCGGTGCACCGTTCCATGTGTGTTCGGTTGTACGTGTAGATTTAGGAAGAATGCTTGCCATGGATTGAACTTCGGGTGAGATGACATGTTCCTCGAGGTGGCACCCCACTTGGAACATGTACGCTCCGAGTGGTTTCGAAGGCAAGGGAGACACACTTGGGTGAGGTGTGTTCGGCACAGGAGGAGAGTGCGATTGTGGAAAAGAAGCGAGATTTCTTTTTGTGTATGTGCATGATTACCTTAAAGGAAGAAACTAAATGCTCATTCAGCCATTGAATGAGAACTACATGTCTTCCTAAAGGTAGAAAAATGTGTTTGTTTAAATTTTCAATAATAGTTTAATATGATTATGAATTGTATTGTTGTTGCATTTATGAGGATTGACAACTCATAAACTTTATTTATTAGTAATAAATAATGCATATTATTTATTAGGATGATAACACCATGGCCTCATTAAGGAACTACCTGATGGTGTGGTTATTTATTGTTTGGTTTATTTTAATGTTGTCATGTGCGGATTGATTGATTTTGGGATGAAGATTTCTCACACCAGCTTTATTGCTGACCCGAGTGAGCTTTTGCTTCTTGGGTACATTCATTTTGGAATGTAGCCGAGTAGTCTTTCAGGTTTAGAGATTTTGAGCTGCATTACTGGAGTTTCGCTAGTGAGCTAGCAACGTCAGAATCTCACCGGGTTAGATTTTTATTTGTTTCAGATGTTTAGTTCATGCTGCTATTTGTTTCTGTTATTATTGAATTCTCACGACCCGAGTTTTGGGGGAAACGGATAATCCTACGTGGCTTTTGGGATTTTCGTTTCCTTCGAAAATCGGGGCGTGACAGAAGGTAAATGACTTTTAAGTTCACTGTCCTTTCCATGAAGTTGCTGAATCTTTTTAGTACTATATAAGTTCGTTAAAAAAAGGACCACTAAGCCTACCTGCCTGTTCAAGCATGCTGCCTGCAAGCAAGCAAGCTGTCTGCCTGCCTGCCTGCAAGCAAGCAAGCTGCCTGACTGCAAGCATCAGAACACTTCAATGGAAGGTAAAAGACTTTTAAGTTCACTGTCTCTTCCATGAAGTTGCTAAATCTTTTTAGTACTATATAAGTTCGTTAAAAAAAGGACCACTAAGCCTATCTGCCTGTTCAAGCATGCTGCCTGCAACCAAGCAAGCTGCCTGCCTGCCTGCAAGCATCAGAACACTTCAATGGAAGGTAAAAGACTTTTAAGTTCACTGTCTCTTCCATGAAGTTGCTAAATCTTTTTAGTACTATATAAGTTCGTTAAAAAAAGGACCACTAAGCCTATCTGCCTGTTCAAGCATGCTGCCTGCAACCAAGCAAGCTGCCTGCCTGCCTGCAAGCATCAGAACACTTCAATGGAAGGTAAAAGACTTTTAAGTTCACTGTCCCTTCCATGAAGTTGATAAATCTTTTTAGTACTATATAAGTTCGTTAAAAAAAGGACCACTAAGCCTACCTGCCTGTTTAAGCATGCTGCCTGCCTGCCTGCAAGCATCAGAACACTTCAATGGAAGGTAAAAGACTTTTAAGTTCATTGTCCCTTCCATGAAGTTGATAAATCTTTTTAGTACTATATAAGTTCGTTAAAAAAAGGACCACTAAGCCTACCTGCCTGTTCAAGCATGTTGCCTGCAAGCAAACAAGCTGCCTGCCTGCAAGCATCAGAACACTTCAATTGAAGGTAAAAGACTCTTAAGTTCACTGTCCCTTCCATGAAGTTGATAAATCTTTTTAGTACTATATAAGTTCGTTAAAAAAAGGACCACTAAGCCTACCTGCCTATTCAAGCATGTTGCCTGCAAGCAAGCAAGTTGCCTGCAAGCAAGCAAGTTGCCTGCAAGCAAGTTGCCTGCAAGCAAGCAAGTTGCCTGCAAGCAAGCAAGTTGCCTGCCTGTAAGCATCAGAACACTTTAATGTTGAAGATGATGGTTATATGGTGCGTTCTTAGAGAGATTTTTGTGAATGTTAATTTATGTGAGAAAAAATAAACGGCTAAAAAATGCATCTCAATATTCTTCTAAACTGAATGTGGCATTTCGTTTTCCTTAATGACATTCTGTTTCTTAACTACTGAGCCCTATTACAAAAGATTTTTTAGTACTAAAACTGATGGTTATACAATGCTTTACTAAACTAAATGTGATACGATGTATTCCTATTAAAAATGAAATAAAAACCAAATTGCGATTATTCGACAATTCCGTGCAAGTGCGATGTACTCTATCGTAGTGCCCACGGCACGGGTATTACACTAGAGGTGTAAATTTCTAAAGGTGAAAGGATGAGTACCATGGACTTGCTTTTCCAAAGATATGTCTTGGATGCCGAGTTTTTCCTTCAATGGGACCTAAATCACCAAATTATTTGAACAATATAGGTTTACTATAAGATAAGGCAAAGAAAACAGACATTGAAATTGGAACTAGAGTTACTTGAAGTAGCATTCCATCCAACAAAAAGAAGAGAGAGAACCTGATGAAAATCAAATCAGAACACTTCAATGGAAAGTAAAAGACTTTTAAGTTCACTTTCCCTTCCATGAAGTTGCTAAATCTTTTTAGTACTATATAAGTTCGTTAAAAAAAGGACCACTAAGCCTGCCTGCCTGTTCAAGCATGTTGCCTGTAAGCAAGCAAGCTGCCTGCCTGCAAGCATCAGAACACTTCAATGGAAGGTAAAAGACTTTTAAGTTCACTTTTCCTTCCATGAAGTTGCTAAATCTTTTTAGTACTACATAAGTTCGTTAAAAAAAGGATCACTAAGCCTACCTGCCTGTGCAAGCATGCTGCCTGCAAGCAAGCAAGCTGCCTGCCTGCCTGCAAGCATCAGAACACTTCAATGGAAGGTAAATGACTTTTAAGTTCACTGTCCCTTCCATGAAGTTGCTAAATCTTTTTAGTACTATATAAGTTCGTTAAAAAAATTACCACTAAGCCTACCTGCCTGTTCAAGCATGCTGCCTGCAAGCAAGCTACCTGCCTGCCTGCAAGCAAGTTGTCTGCCTGCAAGCATGCTGTCTGCCTGCCTGCAAGCATCAGAACACTTCAATGGAAGGTAAAAGACTTTTAAGTTCACTGTCCCTTCCATGAAGTTGCTAAATCTTTTTAGTACTATATAAGTTCGTTAAAAAAAGGACCACTAAGCCTACCTGCATGTTCAAGCATGCTGCTTGCAAGCAAGCAAGCTGCCTGCCTGCAAGCATCAGAACACTTCAATGGAAGGTAAATGACTTTTAAGTTCACTGTCCCTTCCATGAAGTTGCTAAATCTTTTTAGTACTATATAAGTTCGTTATAAAAAGGACCACTAAGCCTACCTGCCTGTTCAAGCATGCTGCCTGCAAGCAAGCAAGCTGCCTGCCTGCTTGCAAGCATCAGAACACTTCAATGGAAGGTAAATGACTTTTAAGTTCACTGTCCCTTCCATGAAGTTGCTAAATCTTTTTAGTACTATATAAGTGTCATTTTACCTCAAGATGGGCTGGATTCTACGACCAATATTGTTTATCCAGAAGTTTTGTTGTAAGAATTTTTTTTAAGGTATGTTTTAATAAATTTTCTATTGATTTTTCTATTTTGCTTTCATACGATATGAATCTAATATTTTTGATACATTTTTGTAGAATTCGGATATCATTGTCGAGGAGTTCAAAAAAACCATTAAAAAACAAAAGTATAATGGTTGGCGTCATTGGAAATTGGCAAATAAGGTAGTTTATCTCTAAAGATGATTGAAAATAGCTTATTTTATTAACATTCTTTTTCTAATATTGTGTGTGATAAATTTGTAGATTTCAGTCATATTCCATCTTTGCTCAAAGTTGGTGCATATAGACGCCGAGTCATTTGATAATGTGATGCAGAAAATGTTTGGAGCATTTGTTGATATATAGTTTTGATGTACATATGCAGTTTAACCCATTTTTGTATATTGTGGGTTCCTTTTGTTCTCATTTTTTGAAAAGAGAAATGGTGGAAACCATGCTCTTTAAATGCGTATAGGTATAAATAATGTATGGCTAAGGCTTTGATATAATTAAATGTTTTTATATTTTTTTTGCGTGTGGATATATATTTGGTGTTCATGGCATTGAATGCCATTATAAATTTGTATGACAGGTTCAAACAGGTTTCAATATTGAAAAATACAATGGAGACTCTGTCGAAATTTTGAGTTTTTACTTCTTATGACATGTTCAGATAATTTTTTGAAAAGAGAAATGGTGGAAACCATGCTATTTAAATGCGTATAAGTATAAATAATGTATGGCTTTGATGTACTTAAATGTTTTTATATTATTTTGGCGTGGAGATATTATTTGGTGTTCATGGCATTGATTGCCATTATAAATTTGTATGACAGGTTCAGATAAATTACTTTATTCATAAAATTGACATTTTGGATAAAATGATATTGTGTGCGTGTCTCTTCGACCGCCAAATAAACTCTTTTAATATACTGAAAACGGTGAATATATATTGCGCTGAGACAACAAGTTTTTGTGAATGCCAAATTATGTGAAGTACAAATGCTCATGACAAGTTTAAATATTGCAAAATGGGAAGTTCTGTCAAAATTTTAAATATTTTATAATTTTTGTTAAATATTCATCTTGATATTCTTCCTAATCGATTATGTCATTATGTTTGTCCTAATTAAATTATGTTTCTTAAACTGCTGCTTTACTAAATTGGGCATCAATTTCAGCCAATACTCACTTGGACAAACATGAGATATTTTCTTCTTATTTTTAGTTAAGCTAACATTTGGTGGAGATTAAATTCCTTAGCACATTGGTTGCGTTGATCAGATTTATTAACATTGTTTTACTGTTCAATAGTATTAACTTTTTACAAAATTAATTCATCATAACTATTGTAATAGACAATTATGCAAGTGTTTTTAGAAATTTAAATAAAATCACAAATTTGAGTATTCAACATAGCCGTTTAAGTATGATGTAATCTGCGATAGTGCCAACGGCACGGGTATTCCACTAGTACATATACATTAGAAACCAAAACTTTGAAGTTTAGTACACATTTCCTTGATAATTCCTAGACAATAAACACAACGTGGACTCCCATTGATTTCGAATAAATTGAATTGCCAACAAAATTTGATCTCTCCTCTCATTGCATCAACCTTGTCCAGTAAAGAGCACGCACACCAAAATATTCAACAATATTCCTTTCGACTGTAAAAATGGGCATAGAAATAACTTCCAAATATGAAATTTCTTGATATATACCAAATAACATTAACAAAATCATAAGGAATGAGTTTATTTCACTTGTTAGTTGGAATGTAACACGACTGCATGCATCATATCTATAGAAGTCCAAGTAAAAAAAATAGAAAAAAAAAGTTAAAAGAAGTACAACCCTTGGAACCCACCAAATAAATTCCAACTCTTCAAACCAAGTTGGTAGTATGTGAAATATCCACAAGTATTTTAGAAAAATGCTTATGAGTACTAAACAAATATTAAAAATTTTAGACACGCACAAAAAAAAAGCATTAGAAAATAACACTTCATTATTCACACCTAAATCTAATCGATAAACAACTGGAAGGTTCAAGAGAAATGAGATTGACAATCATTATTTTCTCGAAAAAAAAAGTAACTAAAACAACATACTCACCCCAACCCAACTTCAATGAAAGGCAACAATGGACAGAGGTGCATGAAACTTATCTCTCTTTTCACATTGGAGGCATCCATCAATTAATAAGAAATTTTATTATTAATTGGCGTCCATGTGCTCACAGCAACAATTACAGGTTCAAAATAAATATTCCAAAAACATACCTGGCAAGCCAATTCCCTTGTGTTGCACAAAATAAGTGTAGCAACTTGTCCAACAACATGCTCAATTTGTTGCAAAGTTGATAAAATGAATACCGCTGTTTCCCCATTCCAGATTTTGCTTGAGAGATAACGTCCATCTCCAATATAGCTTCAGGAATGCACTCATGTTGCACTAATGACGAGTCAAAGATACAATAAGTAGCTAGTACCTTACAATATTAAACTAGTTCAAACCAAATATGCATTCATAACAAGTTCTAAGTTGGAAACCTGACGCAAGATGAAAAAATATAGAACAATAGAACATTAAACGAGCAACTAACCTATATGGATCAAAACTCCCATCCTACAACTACTTATAAGATGTTAAGCACTCGAGGGAAAGTGACTATGACATGACAACTCTTGAATTCACTATAATAAAAAATAAAATCAAAATATCTCAACGGCTCTTCTAAAAATAAACAACATATAAAGATATAATTTGAAAAAAAAAATTTGAAATTAAAATCACCGTAGCCAAGTCCATATGAACTTAAAAATTTGATTCAGGAGTTAAAATCTAGCAAAACCAAATAATATTGTGACCACAATGCAATTTAATCTCCAAAATCAACACAAGATCATACATCCTTCGAAAAACCCAACAAATAAAGTAATAACAGACACCCATTTCTATTCACACCATGAAATCAACAACCAAATAGGCTTTAATCATATAAATGTAAAATGATAAAATGATTTAGGCGTTCTGTAGAGGCTCAGTTCTTGGTTGAATAGCCCAGAAGTAAGTAGAACAATGGCATCAAGCAAAGTTCAATAGAAGTATTACTGATTAATTAAGGAGAGGACTAAATAAGGAGTAATGAAAAATAGAAACTTTGTGAATTGAGCTTCAATAAGTTAAATGTAAACTAATTAAGATACCTAGCTCAGAGAAACCAAAGCCTCCCTCCTATGACAAGATTAAAAATCATTTTTCTTCATTAACAACCCAACTGATCTATGTAGGTTAGTGGATTTAAAACAAGAATCACCTAAAACATGCATGAACAACCAAGAATAACGCTAGACCCAAAATTTAGCAATTTGATAGTGAAGATCCTCAGAGCTCTAATTTATTATATTCTTTTTGTCGAACACGTGAAAACTAGCTACCTGAATGACAAAAATCGAAAGTTGGTAGGGATGGCAGTGGGGCAGATTTTTACGGATATCCGCCTCACCCAATTCGTATGGGACGAATTTGGATATGGCTAAATGGGGTTTGGGATGGATACTGATATCCAAACAACATCCGTCGAATATTTGGGGCTGATACGGATTTAGCCATATCCGCCCCACAGATATCCGTTTAGGTATGAAAATTTACATAAATACCCCTGACCCTTTAAAAGGAAAAAAGAAACTCTCATTCCGCCATTCGATATCTCACATCTCACATCTGATGAAGGCTCATGAAGATCGATCAAGTACTAAAACAATTTGTATAAATACTATATTATGGTTCCATTCTTCATCTTTTTTCTCAGACCTGTTTGTTTGTTTTTTTTTTTTTTTTTCCGTGTTAAATGGGGCGGAGAGGATATCTGCTTAACCGTCCGGAGCGGAGATGGTTTTAAAAAAAATGATAAATGAATATGCGAGGCGGTTTCAGGGACCCGAAATCCCCCGCGGGGCAAGAGATGGGTTTGTTTAAACCCGCCCCGTTGCCATCCCTAAAAGTTGGGTTGAGCAAAATTGAAAAACCACCAAGGAGAGAGGAATCGAAAAATACCCAAAACCTGTTTCGAATGTGAAAATTGAAAACCAGTTCAAACCTTGTCCTTCTCCTTCTCCATGTCTCATTCTCTAACGATACAAGCTCCTTCTAAATCCCTCACCAACTTACATCTTCCATGGAGACTCTCTATGCTCGCCCTCAACCCTTTCGTCTCCAATCAAAATCGCAAATCCAAACCCAACTTCGTTATCTCGTCAAATCTGCCACAAAAATCTTAATTTGAAACCAACAAAGAAGATTCAACAGATAAAAAGACATAAAATCACCAAATGGGTTCTAATCAAAGATACTCTTTTCAGGCACCCTAAAAAAATATTCTTTTCAGGCACCCTAAAAAAAAAGGAGAAGAAGAGAGGGGGATGATAAGCGAGGAAGGGGACCCCTTTGTTGATCTTCAATTTCCCTCCAAATCCAAATCCTCTAATGGGTGGTATTTCGAAAGACTCCAGAAGAAGATCCCTTTGCTGTTAGAGAAATCCGCCTCTCTGATGGTTGCTCCAACAAATACGTAGTTGCTCCAACAACTGTTGTTATGGCTAGTTTTTTATTCTGATGTCATCGTTGGGAATCGTAGAAGAGAACGGGTTAGTATCACCTTCAGGTTGGCTCTGCTCTGTTTATTTGCTTATAAAATAATTTCCAAGCGGTGGTGCATCCCAATATGAGTAGGGGTTTTGATGTGTCATGCAGTTCTCAATCATGTTGCCCCAAAGATGGGGGGTGGAGTGGGGAGAGTGGATAAGAAGACAACCAATTTTGAGTTCGAAAATTCTAAATGTCGAGGAAGTGGGCGAGGAAAACAGCGATGGAGGCGCATCCCGAGGGGGATGAACGGTCCCTCTCTCCCTCCCTCGCTGTTTTCCTCGTTCGTTTCCTCGCCATGTAGAATCACTCGAGTTCGTTAAACCATTTACTACACTACAAACAAGGTGCCAGAGTAGTTTTGGGTACTTAATTTTTTTTTTTTTAACTAGTAAATGCCAAATGACTAACTAATGATAACTTAGCCTTAAAGTGGTTCACCTGGTACGCGTCATTATTCATTCAACTATGTCAACCACCACTTGGTTGATGACGTGCAACATATGCACGACCTTAAAAAGACTAACAAGGACATGCATTAAATGCAAGTCGTATTGACACGTCTTAGAAACCTATGTGTTGTAGTGTTAGACACGAACTGTGATGTTGGCTTCAAGCCAGAGGTGCTAGTTTTGAATCAAGTAGTAGCATAAGCCAATATTCAAAGACGCCAGGATTGATTAGAGAGCCTTTTGAGAATTCGAAAAACAGAGCTCTGATACCAAGTTATATACAAATCCGAAAGAAACATAAAAGGAAATAAGAATCAATCAAAGAGATTTTACAGACTGTTGATTGTGATTAGCTGTTAATTGAGCTATTCACTAACAGCTGGATGATCAATTTTACATGGAATTGCTAAAACATTTGAGTTGTGCTGCCGAGGCTGCTACACTCCTTGTGGTAGGTTGGGTTGGACTCTTAACCTTGAGAGCAACACGAAATTTGCTATGTTACTCGTAGTCAGGTTGGGTGATGTGTTGTGATATTGAGTTTGAGCAGCTCAAAATCTTAATCCAATTGCCTAATTATATAGTTTGCTTTCTCTCTCTCAGCACATTTTGATAGGGATTAAAGTCACAGGGAATGCTCTGATAGCGGTAACTTTTGCTAGTCTCCAGCTCAATCCAAGCCTAACCTAAGTTGACCGGACATTGGGCTGCGTATAATCAATAGAGCCGAATCCCGTTGAATTATTTTAATAAATTTTTATAAATGTGATGTTTATATGGATTACTTTTATTTATTATTTAATTGGGTCAGTCCATGTTAAGGCCCAACTAGGAGTATGAGTCCAATTACAATTAGAGTTTCAATTCAAGTAAGAAATAAGGTTTCTATTTTGTTTAGAAAACTAGTTGTTTGCTTAGCAAACATAAGTCAATTATTAATTAAGGCCATTAGCCAATGTAAATAGTTAGTTTTGTTGAATTGTGAATTAATTGAATTTGTGAAATTTTAACAAATACAATTTTCGATGTTTTGATTTGGAAATTTCCACTAAACCTGTCAATTTGGTATCAGAAGCGGTAAAATCTTTGGACAAAGATGAAGCCTAAGGGAACTAGATTCACCAACACATGGAGAAAGCCCATACGGACATCTCGAAACAATTGGTTGTTGTCTTGGTTCGTCAAGAACCTAAAGTTATCCGCGAAAAGTCTCGTTGTGATGTTGGACAGCGAGATGATATCTTTTCAAATTCGTCTGAAGTAGAGAAAGTGAACCTACTGTCGTTGATTGGGAAAAGGCTCATTCATTTGATGATTACGAAGGTTAAAAAACTTGCCTTTCAGAGTCAGGTATTCAGGCTATCCGTGAGTTGTCACGTCGTGAGGTCATGAAATCCTGCGCTGTTGATTTAGAGGAACAATACCCAAACTCAGTAATTTGCAACAATATCCTATATGAAGAGGATCGAAAAAAAAAGGAGCGGTTGTGGCGAACAACCCTAATTTCCCCAATCTTTTCGAAGTCCCTAAGTCTAGGGTTAGTAGAGAAGATCGAGGAATGGATGAAAACAAAGACAAATTACTTGAACAAGACCAACATCAGCCCCTTCGCCATCGCCACCCTTCGCAACAACAACCACCGCCCAAGCAGCGGCAGGCAACGCGTCAATCGGACCCACTACTACACACAGGACCACCGACAAGTGCTCATCCTCATTGGCATGTTTGCACATCTTTCCGACACGATGATCACACCTCTCTCCTCCAAACAGCCTAGCCACATGCATCCAACTCTTCATCCTCTGATGAAAAAGCTGAGCAGATCGTGCCGCCACATGTTAATTGTTCCTCTTATGACGAGGAAATGGATATGTGGTGCCACTAGCAACATATTTTTCATTCATAGTCTATGGATTATTATGTTGATGATATTTGCAACTACACGATTGGCTATGTGCCACCGCAAGACAAAATGTATGTTGCAAACACTTATGTGAACCACCACAACGAGCAAATTTTTGTCCTCCCAATCAAAGGGATGAGTCCATCATGGTTTTTTTTTTGAAAGGCAAGCAGTGTTTTTATAGGATCCCAGAACCCATAAAGATGCTACAAGCTGGGTTTGAACCCATGACCCAGTGGTACCATCCGCCAAGCTCTAACCGTTGAGCTGTCATGCCATCATGCTTTTTACGAAGGTGAGAATCATTTTGATGTTTTACCTATGACTTTAGATCGTTTTGTCCGTTACTTGGAACGTATACAACATGGTAATATTAAATTAGATGTTCCAGCTTATGTTGGTCCCGGTGATGCTGATATTTTTGTTGATTGAGTTTACCAAATGGACATGGAGTATAAATCTCTAACAGTACTAAAATTGGGCACTTAGTTGCAACAAAGTTACATGGTACACCATCTAATTAGTAGAGAGATTCGACCACAAAGAGACAGTTGTTGGGAAGGCACCAGTTCAGACTTGGCTTAAGATAATTTTTTTTTTATTATTACAGCGTGTTTTCATTCCCCAAGATTATTACATTACACCAAAAGGCCTGTTTAGCTACAGGGAGGTGGCCACGGCTATAAACCGTTGGTTTATTTGCCACGGCTAAAAATCGTGGCTATAACGGCCAACGGTTTAAAATCGTGGCTAAAAAAATAAAAATCGTGGCTATACACTACACCAAAAGGGTTGCCACGGCCAAAAACCGTGGCTAACTGCCAACGGTTTAAAACCGTAGCTATATCACGTGCAATTTCGCGCTTTGGCGAAAAATAGACAGTGGAGAGGAGACTGCGCTTTGGCGAAAAAAATTGAAAAAAACAGACAGTGGAGAGGAGAGTAGTTTCGCGCTTTGGCGAAAAAAATTGGGGAAAAACAGTGGAGAGGAGAACATTTTCGCGCTTTTGAGGGAGCAGTTTTCGCGCTCTGGCTTAAAAAATTTGCGCAGAGGAGAGATCGAGGAGCTCCATTTTTTATTCAAATCATATTGTGGAGAAGACTTTCACGTTTTGGCGAACCTTCCATTCCTTCGTTTTAGGGTTTGTTAGAAAATCAGAGTGAGAGAGAGGAGCAGAGGAGAGTGTGAAGAGAAAGAAGAAGTGAACCATAATCAATCAGTGGAGGATCTTTCAGGTCGGGGAACGGTTTGGTCTGGTAATGAATTTTTTTTTTACTTCTTGGGTTCTTGAATGTTTTATTTTTTTTTGAATTTTTTCAAGACATGTTAGATTGAAGTAATGTTTTAGCCCTTTGTTGATGCATGATTCTATTGATTGTTTGAGAAACGTTTGTTGATGCTTTCATTTTAGGGTTTGTTAGAAATCAGAGTGAGAGAGAGGAGCAGAGGAGAGTGTGAAGAGAAAGAAGAAGAAGTGAATCTGTTTAGTTTCCTGTTTAATAGTTCATCAAACAAACACACAGAAATTTGGTTAGTTATTTGCTATGGTTATCCCCAAATAGGTGCACAAATCCAAGCGTAATTCCTAAATTCCTCGTCTACTTTAACTATCCCTAGATAGGTTTTCAAACCTTGACAGGAAGAATTCATTTTACAGGCAAGTGCTCAGAGTTCTAAAAAAATATTGGCAACAATACCTAATACCTACTACATCTAATCTATGTTAAGACAACCAAGGATTGCACAGAAAGCTTTCCAATTTTTTTCTTTAGAGATTGCAATCAGTCATTATTCTGTAGCTTTAGTTAAGATATTTGTCCAACCTTTGTATGGGATTAGTGTAATGGAGCTAGTGAAAAGGGTGAAGGGTGTGCATATGGGTTTCAGTAGTGAAGTATATTTTTCCCTCAATGCACTTCATATTAAAGAATCCCTAATATAGGTATTCTCTTTTGAATGTGGCAAAGACCAGCTCTCTTGAAAGAAGAGCAAAAGCAATAAAAGGGAAGATTTTTCTACTGTTCCTTGTTTTGCTTTAAAATATTCCCCAGCAGGAATATTTAGGTAATAGATGTTTTTTAGATCAAAACATATTTTAATTGTTGAACGTGTTTTGTTTTTGTTGAGGTGTGGTGAGGTGCATGAACAAGTTGGTCGAAAAGTCATATTAGCACCATGAGACTTAGTGGTGATATGGTGAAGCAAGGTGAGCAGTATGCCAAGCGTAAATGAGGCCAGACCCACTAAAAGTATACACTGTTTACTTATTTTGGATATTTGATAATTTTTTGTGGGAGAGAAAATTATTGAATTCTCGGTTAGTTTTATTGAACCTAAAGTTGGAGTGAAGTTTCTTTGATCAATGTAAGAGCATCCCCAGTCATTTGTCAAATGGTAATATGGTATAGTAACGCATAATGGTAATACACACTAGTGATAGAAATTGAGATACACTTTGCTAGTTTTTTTTTTTTTTGGGTCGATCATTTGGATAGTAACAAAACGAAGTGTGTTTTTAATATAAAAATGGCTTTAATTGTTGGTGTTCCGAGCATTGACATTTTATGGTTCACCAATGACTTGTCTTTTTCTTTCTGATTCAAAATTTTATTATGGGATTGGGAAGTTGCATAGTTATGGATTTAATGCATCTAACAGAATATATTGAAATTTTCTCTTCTTACTTGCACTTTCTTTTTCACATTGTGAGTCGACTTCCTAAGTTTGATTGTCTTACTCATTCATTAGGTGTGTTTATATAAGCTCTATTGATCTATGGCACACTTTAATGTAGTTACTTGATGTATATTATATAAGGCCATTTAAAAAATGATTGAAAAAAAAAACATAATGGAAGAGGAAGTAAATATTAGTAGGTTAATGGATTTACAGCTAATGCTTTTGAGTAATCACTATAACCTATTGACTATTTAAGATGTATTAGACTTTTCCCTTTTTTGATTTTCCCTATTTAGGATTTCAACTTGGTTGATGCATAGTTCTAGGACATATTTTGGACAAAATTTGAAAGAGTTTTGCATTCTGTTGATTTTGTTGATATTTTTGGTCAGATATTAATAATGTCTAACCTAATAATACCGTTATTTGTAGGAGAGAATTCGTATAGGTAAGGAACTTCTTGAAGCAAAGCGGATTGAGGAAGATAAAGAAAGAAAACGGTTTGTCTTGAAACGAAAAATCTTTTTGGTTGGAAAATGTTTTATTGTCTTCAGTCTTCACCATTATCTTGTTTCACTTCACCCATTTCTGTGCAATTTATTTGTTTGCCCCCTAAAACTAAAATAGATTCATTTTCTTGTTGTAGGATAATTGCCTTGCGGAAAGCAGAGAAGGAGGAAGAGAGAAAAACAAGGGAGAAGATCCTTCAGAAACTCGAAGAGGATAAGGTATATGTTGAATTCTCAACTTATCTTTTATTGAGGTATGATTGAAGAATAATTTGTTTAAGTTCATACTTCATACACACATTTAATGAGGCTAAGAATTCTTATTGTATGTTGAAATCTTATTATTGTTATTACTAATATTATTATTATCATTATTATTTTGGGTGACCTTCTTTTACTTGAGCATATATCTAGTATGGACTGAATAGTAGACCTTATACATGGCAATTTTTCTGTTTTTCAGAAACTCCCTTGAGATTGGTCTGCTAAAATAGTAAGCAACTTTACATTAAACTTAAATCCTAGAAAAAATTAAGCTATGAAGCATGTAACCCTTTGAACATTGCCCTGTAATATTGAAACCTAACTTGTCGAACCAATCTCACGCAATCTTCAAGGAGCAAAAATTGCAATTACACAGCTGGACTCCTCAGGATATTAAATCTCTGATGAACTGAAACTGATTGGAAAGATGGAGGTAGTGTCAATAAAAGCATATCTTTATTTCTATTTGTTTTCTCAAAACAATTCTAAGAACAATTATTGGATGAACACCTCGTTATACTAGCGGTAACCTAGTATCGGCACCGTTCTCTTGAACTGTTCAAAGAATTATCTTCAAATGATTATTGTTATTCTTGTCAATTTTTATCTGTGCGTTTTACTAATTTTGTATGTTCTTTCTCCTGTGTTCAACTATATGTTCTAGACTGTAAGCTTAGTTTGCTTTCTGAAATCTAGTAGTCCTGGGTGCAAAATTGGTATCAGATGAACTGAAACTGATTGGAAAGATGGAGATAGTGTCAATAAAAGCATATCTTTATTTCTATTTGTTTTCTCAAAACAATTCTAAGAACAATTCTTGGATGAACACCTCATTATACTAGCGGTAACCTAGTATCGGCACCGTTCTCTTGAACTGTTCAAAGAATTATCTTCAAATGATTATTGTTATTCTTGTCTATTTTTATTTGTGTGTTTTACTATTTCTGTATGTTATTTTTCATGTGTTCAACTATCTGTTCTAGACTGTAAGTTTAGTTTGCTTTCTGAATCCTAGTAGTCCTGGGTGCAAAATTGGTATCAGATGAACTGAAACTGATTGGAAAGATGGAGGTAGTGTCAATAAAAACATATCTTTATTTCTATTTGTTTTCTTAAAACAATTCTAAGAACAATTCTTGGATGAACACCTCGTTATACTAGCGGTAACCTAGTATCGACACCGTTTTCTTGAACTGTTCAAAGAATTATTTTCAAATGATTATTGTTATTCTTGTCAATTTTTATCTGTGTGTTTTACTAATTCTGTATGTTCTTTCTCCTGTGTTCAACTATATGTTCTAGACTGTAAGCTTAGTTTGCTTTCTGAAACCTAGTAGTCTTGGGTGCAAAATTGGTATCAGATGAACTGAAACTGATTGGAAAGATGGAGATAGTGTCAATAAAAGCATATCTTTATTTCTATTTGTTTTCTCAAAACAATTCTAAGAACAATTCTTGGATGAACACCTCGTTATACTAGCGGTAACCTAGTATCGGCACCGTTCTCTTGAACTGTTCAAAGAATTATCTTCAAATGATTATTGTTATTCTTGTCTATTTTTATTTGTGTGTTTTACTATTTCTGTATGTTCTTTCTCATGTGTTCAACTATCTGTTCTAGACTGTAAGTTTAGTTTGCTTTCTGAATCCTAGTAGTCCTGGATGCAAAATTTGTATCAGATGAAGTGAAACTGATTGGAAAGATGGAGGTAGTGTCAATAAAAGCTTATCTTTATTTCTATTTGTTTTCTCAAAACAATTCTAAAAACAATTCTTGGATGAACACCTCGTTATACTAGCGGTAACCTAGTATCGGCACCGTTCTCTTGAACTGTTCAAAGAATTATCTTCAAATGATTATTGTTATTCTTGTCTATTTTTATTTGTGTGTTTTACTATTTCTGTATGTTCTTTCTCCTGTGTTCAACTATCTGTTCTAGACTGTAAGTTTAGTTTGCTTTCTGAAACCTAGTAGTCCTAGGTGCAAAATTGGTATCAGATGAACTGAAACTGATTGGAAAGATGGAGGTAGTGTCAATAAAAGCATATCTTTATTTCTATTTGTTTTCTCAAAACAATTCTAAGAACAATTCTTGGATGAACACCTCGTTATACTAGCGGTAACCTAGTATCGGCACCGTTCTCTTGAACTGTTCAAAGAATTATCTTCAAATGATTATTGTTATTCTTGTCTATTTTTATCTGTGTGTTTGTTTCTTATTTTGACTTTTGAGTTGGGAAAGGGAAGCTTTGTAGCTAAGTATTCAGATTGGCTTTTCCAATGCTTTATAAAAATGTATTTGTGGTGATATGTTGTGGAAGGAAACTATGTATAAATGTAGTGTATATAGTTGTTTCTTATTTCTTTTTGTTTGATAATGGTTGATATCTATAATGTCATTGATAGAAATGGGTAGTACTCGCGACAATCTCTCCACCAATGATGTTACTACATCTACAAATGATGACAGTGAAGTTAAAAAGACCATACAGTTCAATGTCCATGGTTTAGCAGTTGGACCTGGTGCTAGAAATTTCAATAAACACATTGGAAAGCTTGTTGAAACCCTTGTGCCCATCAAATTCAAGGGTTGGCACCATGTTACTGACAACTACAAAGAGGATGTGTGGAATGGCCTCAAGGTGAGATTTTACATCATTGATTTTCATAATGTCTTATTTTATTGTCAACTTATATCTCAATGGCTTATTTGCAGCGTGAATACGACATCCCAAATTATGTGAAAAGGAGTGTGCATTTGAAAATGCCAGAATATTTCAGAAGGTTCAAGGCAGATCTTAGGAAGGACTATTTGGATAAGTATCCTACCATTGAGGAACAAGAGAAGCATGTTCCAAATGGTGTAAGAGAGGAGGATTGGAAGGAGTTTGTTCTCTATGAGAGCACCCCTGAAGCGAAGGCAATTAGAGCCCAAAATGCCAAAAACAAAAAGGGTTCAAAGTATGTATGAGGGGGTGGCCAAAAGAGTGCTGCAGAAGTGGAGTATGAAATGGTAATTGAGCTTCTAGCTACTAGTACAATAATAACCATTTAACTATATAGGCTGAGACTAATCTTTCAAGTATATAGGTTGAGAAGAACCCTGATGGGGAACCAGTCACACGCACTGATATATGGATTGCTTGTCACACGGGAAAGGATGGAAAACCCACGCATGGTGCTGAACTATATATGGTACGTGCCCAATGATGTATTTTATACACAATTCTTAATTTACTTTGTAGTTGTTTGAATATTATTTGTGTCCTGTGTTATTTTATTTTATCATTCTTTTGAAGGAACAAGTTTAAGCAAAAAAGGTCGTCTTGCAAGAATCTTCAACCTAGGGTACCACTGACCTCACTATTGATAATGAGCCTCTAAGCCAAGTGTTTGGCCAAGAAGAAAGGGGACGTGTTCGTTGTGTTGGAACCACCGTCTCTAAAAGGAAGTATGATGCTTCACTTCCCGCGCGTTCATTGTTTTTGGATAAAACATTGGAAGTAAAAAAATTTAGCGAAAAATATGATAGATTAGAAGAAAATGTTCGTTGGATACGAGAGAGACTTGAAACTGGAACTTATGTGAGACCATCAACAAGTGAGGGAACACAAGGAGGGACACAAAGAACTAAAGATACACCTTCATCCCGTGCACAATCGACAAGGCAACCAGAAAATCCATTACCTCCATCTCCATTACCACCATCTTCTCAAGGTGTTGTGAGGTTTCCTTCTCCAAGCAATCCTGTTCCTTCAGTGTCAAGGACTTACAAAGTTTGTGATTGGCATAAGAATGTCATTGCGATAGCAATAGAGGTTGTAGATCCTATCCATCGATTCTCTTGCGATTGCCATGGATCATTGAACCCTGCAACAAATATCAGACTTTCCTTATGCTTCAAATATATGACTGAGGTGAAACTTTACAAGAGTGATCCAAAAGGAGACATGATGGGGGATTTGGACGTTGGTGATTTCTTCGTATGGTGTAAAAATCATGTGGAACTTGATGATTGATAGTGTGCATTGATCTGCCAATTTCTGCTGTGATCCTAACTCTGTGTTGAACCTTGATTCAACTCTTGATTATCTGTATGTGGAACTGAGTTGTGGAGATATATATTACAGATCATATCAAACTGGTATCAGAGCCAGGTCAGATATTTTTTCCCAGCATCTAGTATTTTAATATTTTGATTGCCTGTGACTGGCTAATTGCTTCTTCTGTTTGGGTTCTGGTGCGGCTTATCTTGTATATTGCTGACCCAACTTTCTTGTTTTGTTTAATGCTTTTTTTACAACCTGCAAAGATGAAACTTTCTTGTTAGGTTTAAGGTTCTTCACAACCCACTGTGGGGAACATGTGTAATATGTAGGTTACCTCATTATCTGTGCAATATATTCATTGATTTTGGAAAAGTCTTTTAAGTACAATTATTTGAAGAACAACCTTACCATGAACTAATATGATTTATCTGTTCTTAGCCTTCTCTATAATTGCCTGAACCTTGCACTTTGCAGTGAAGTGAGTGAGTGGAGATAGGGAGGTTCAGAGAACTCTTAGCCTTCATTTGGTCAATGGAGCAATTTCATTACATAGACTAAATGAATTTTAGTATTATACTTTGGTACTCCCTGTAAGTTGATAATATGTTGTTAAATTTCAATAACATGCAACTTGAAGTGTACAAAGACCCCACCCATAGGCTGTTTGTACGTTGAGCATTATGTTTGTGTTGCTTTTTTTACATTATGCACTGACATCTTAGGAGATAAGTGAACTGTAATTTTAATCTCCTGAGTAATCATTATGAAAAGTGAAATATTTTTTGGTCTGCATGCATAATTGATCAAAGTGAACTATCAAAGAATAAGTTGATTCATAAAGGGGCAAGAAGATTAAAGTCACTAGGAGCAAAACAGTATATGCAGAGTTTATCTTTTGTTGCACATGTTGACTCAGTTCTGTTATTATGGTTTTTTTTGCAAGTGATCACAAAAGAATCTCTTTTAGCAGCTCAGGTGAACCCTCACACTCTATTTTCATTCCTTTGTTAAGTCATAGTTCTGTTTGCTGGATGTAATTTCATTAACATAGAAGTCTTAACTCATGCAGAGGGAAGATCTCCGTAGAGTAATGGATTTGCTAGAACTAAACTAGCAACATTCTCGGACTTTACTTATTCATCATTGTTGGGATGTTGAGAAGTTGTTTGCAGTGCTTGTGGAGAAGGGAAGAGATAGATTATTTGCTGAAGCGGGTGTAACCGTGCTTGAGCCTAAGAGTCATCCATCAGCGCAGTCCTCATCTGAGGTAGCTTGTATTATCTGCATGGAGAATATTTCCATAGAAGAAGTCACAGAGATGCCATTTTTCTGTTACTAGTCTTTTTTCTTGTTTCCTTAATTAACTGTGTGCCCTTCTCTTTTTTGAAGCAGGTTGGACCTGCCCCTGCTCTCATCAAGGCTGAGGTGCCATGGTCAGCTCGAAGGGGAACTCTATCAGACAAAGATCGTGTCTTGAAGACAGTGAAAGGGTAAGCGATAGAGGGTGGGCAAGTTTAGTCCCCTTGATTTTGGATGTTTTATCTTCTTTTTCAGTCACTAAGTTACTTGGTCATATATGTGTGCTGACTTTATAATTTCTCCACTTTTCAGTATATTGAACAAGCCTACCCCAGAGAAATTTGATCTTCTGAAGGGCCAATTGATTGATTCTAGCATAACAACTCCTGAGATATTAAAGGTTCGGATTTCGGATAACTCTTGTATTACAAATATACGAGATCTTTGGCTTCAAATTGCCAACTAAACTCACAGATCTACTCGTTCTGCAGGGTAATTCAATGGTACTTAGTAGATCTGTGTCCTTCTGTTCTGCCAAAACACTTGGGATAATTGGGTATTTGGGTGTGCTTTAGGGCATCCACAAGACACCCCCTAAATGGCCTTGATACCTGTTTTCTGGGAGTGAAAGTGCTGAAATAGGTGTGTGTAAGTGGCTTTCCAGATACCGGCATTGCTTTTACTTGACACATGGTGATCATGGATTTTGTCTCAGAGATATTGGTCTAAGCTTCCCCTAAATAAAGAATCAATGTAGGCTGATATTAGATCTCACTGCTTTTATACATAGGTTTACCACCCAAACATCAACTCACTACTAAAAAAATCCCCTTTTGCGACGACTCGTAGCGCGACGAGGAAAGTTTTGTCGCTCAAAATTATCATGGCGCGACAACATATTTAATATTGTCACGCAAGTACAAAAAATAGGTAACTACTTAACGCGACGAGCGGTTTCGTCGCGTCATAACCTCTGTCGCGACGCAGTTAAAGCCTTCGTCGCATACCTAATATGCGACAACGTGTCGTCGCTTAAAACCAAATATTTCGTCACCCTAAAATACCTAGGGCTACGTGTCGACCACTTTAAACGACCAACTTTAATATTCTCGGGCGACACACTATTTCGTCGCCTAAATATAGCTTACGCGACGCACCAGAAGCCTTCGTCGCCCTAACATACCTATTGCTATGTGCCGGCCACTTTAAACAACATCCTAGGGCGACAAACTTTGTCATCGCCTAAAGATATCTTACGCGACGAAGCTTTCCGCTTCGTCGCCTAAAGTATTCACAACAAAGATACATCCTAGGGCGACGAATGTCGTCGTCGCCTACAGATAGCTTATGCGACGAACAGGAACCCTTCGTTGCATCAAGTATTCACAACAAAGATTCTTTGCTTAAAGAGAGCCGGTTCATCGCCTAAAACATCCTAGGGCGACAAACTTTGTCGACGCCTGAAGATATCTTACGCAACGAATTGGAAAGCTTCGTCGCCTAAAGTCTTACATCCTAGGGCGACAAACGTCGTCGTCGCCTAAAGATAGCGTACGCGACGAATAGGAACCCTTCATCGCATCAAGTATTCACAACAAAGATTAGTCGCTTAAAGAGAGTCGGTTCATCGCCTAAAACATCCTAGGGCGACAAACTTTGTCGTCGCCTGAAGATATCTTACGCGACGAATTGGAAAGCTTCGTCGCCTAAAGTCTTACATCCTAGGGCGACAAATGTCGTCGTCGCCTAAAGATAGCGTACGCGACGAATAGGAACCCTTCGTCGCATCAAGTACTCACAAAAAAGATTCGTGTCTTAAAGAGAGCCGGTTCATCGCCTAAAACATCATAGAGCGACAAACTTTGTCTTCGCCTGAAGATATCTGTTGCGACGAATTGGAAAGCTTCGTCGCATAAAGTCTTCCCAACAGAGATTCGTCGCTTAAAGCGAGCAGGTTCGTCGTACAAGCTCTGACCTGTTCATCTTCTCCACGAATTAGAATAATCAGGTCTGCGTTTTTCACTATTTTCTCCTCTCATTTTATTCTTTTTCTCTGCTCGATTGATTTCTCTCACTATATACTCCAAGCTTCCAACACTTAATTAGGCTTCGTCTTCTCTTTGTGTCGTCAGCGCCGGCCACACCTCCAATATTCTCTCTCTTTCACTTGGAAAACGGTGAGGAAATTGCTAATTTTTTTATTTTTTGAAATTTCATGAAATTAGGTTGCTATCATGTGGATTTTTGGGAGTGTCTCACATTGTTTTTCGAGTGCATACTAGATATTTATTAATTAATAATATCTACATCGTCCACTTGAAGAATTGTAATTGAGATGCTGCTGAAATTTTTCCACATTGAAACCTAATCGCATTAGTGTCGTTAACTCTCTTTAAATCTCATGTTTTGTTTATAAACTAAAAACAGACGTAATGGAAAGACAATGGATACAAAATCAGGACAAATGCTGTGATGAATATTTAAATGGGATCGAGAGCTTCATTGAGTTTGCAAGGGCACATGTCACTGGTACGACGAATCATATCAAGTGTCCGTGTCAATGTTGTAACAATTGTTTATGGCAGACATTCAATATGGTTCGATATCATTTGGCGAGGTACGGGATGATTCTGAATTATACGAGGTGGATTTATCATGGGGAGCAACGAAAATTTGGTTCGACTTCATCGAATTTCCAGCCACTTGTGCCGCACATTGATGAAATGTCCATGAATGATAATGACCAAGTTATGGGTATAATAAATGATGCTTATCTATATGCATCGATGAACGAAGATGGCATTGATGATATGGTAGGAGATACCATACCTCCCAACATGCTGCAAAGTGAAGAGTTAGAAAACTATGAAAGACTGTTGAAACAAGCCCAACAAGCATTATACCCCAGTTGCACAGAGTTCTCCCTGCTTACTGCCATTGTGGAGTTGATGCATTGCAAAGTGAAACATCATATGTCGAATAAGTGTTTTTCTCATTTAATGGAAATTATGAAGCGGATGCTTCCGAAGGAAAACGTTTTGCTTGAGGATTATCGTAACGCGCAAAAATTGTTGAATGGTCTTGGTTTGGGGTATCAAAAGATTCATGCTTGCAAATACAACTGTGAATTATTTTATAAGGAAATTGAAGGGATGGATGCATGCCCTGTGTGCAATGAGCCAAGATATAAGCCTAATTCTGGTAATAAAATGAAGAAAAGTCCCCAAAAGGTTTTGCGTTATCTTCCACTTAAGCCCAGATTGCAGCGACTGTACATGTCGACGCACACTGCGAGTCATATGAGATGGCACAATGAAGGAAGGGTTGATGATGATTTTTTGAGACATCCTGCTGATGGAGAGGCTTGGAAAGCATTTGATACTATGTATCCCGATTTTGCAGAAGACCCACGCAATGTCAGATTGGGGCTTGCAACTGATGGATTTAATCCGTTCGGGAATATGAGCTCTACTCACAGCACCTGGCCCGTCGATGTTGTTCCTTATAACTTGCCCCCTTGGATGAGTATGAAAAAAGAATTTACAATGATGACTTTATTAATTTCCGGTCATCCCGGAAAGGACATTGATGTTTATTTGCAGCCGTTGGTTGATGAGTTAAAAGACTTATGGGAAAATGGTGTACGTACATTTGATAAGTCTACCAACACAATGTTTATGTTGAGAGCAGCAGTGATGTGGACTATACATGATTTCCCCGCTTATGGAAATATTTCAGGTTGGAGTACTCAGGACTATAAGGCATGTCCGATATGCAACGATGATGTAACATCTGATTGGCACGTGGGAAAGGTTTGTTATATGGGTCACCGTAGATGGTTGCCCCAGGATCACGAGTGGCGAACAAATAAGGTGGACTTTGATGGAAAAATGGAGAACGACACTAGACCTAGAGAATGGTCGGGGGATGACATTTTGGCTAAGTTGAATAGCTTGGAATTTGGTCAGATTGGCAAACATCCCGATAATCGTGATACTAATTTGCACAGGTCAGCTACACATCTGAACTGGACGAAGAAGATTATATTCTTTGAGCTTCCGTACTGGTCGAAATTAAAGATCAGGCACAACCTAGATGTGATGCATATTGAAAAGAATGTGTGTGATAGTGTGGTTGGGACAATTCTTGGCATTGAAGGAAAATCGAAGGACACTGTGAAAGCGAGGGAAGATTGTATGAACATGGGTATAAAGAAACGGTTATGGCTTAAGAAAGTCGGTGACAAATGGGTAAAGGGACATCCCTATTTTGCAGTTAAACCGCCAGTAAAGATACAAAATTTTAACTTTTTTTCTTCTGTGAAGTTTCCAGATGGGTACGCATCTAATATTGCCCGTTGTATGAAAATGAGTGATGGGAAAATGTTGGGATTGAAGAGCCATGACTGTCATGTACTACTGCAACGCCTTCTTCCGGTCGCTATTCGAGGATTTTTGTCATCGGGTGTTGTTGGCCTATTACAGAATTGTCGAGATTCTTCCAGCAGCTATGCGCAAAGTCTCTGCGCAAATCGGATATAGAAAGGTTGAAAAACAATATTATTAACATCTTATGCAAATTCGAACAGATATTATTCACTTGATGATACATTTACCTGGTGAGGCAAAGCTTGGTGGGCCGGTCAATTATCGGTGGATGTACCCAATAGAAAGGTAACTTATATACTTGTTTTCTAACTATTCTTCATTTATTGTAACGAATCTGACATCTTTTATATTTTGTAGAATACTAGGCACATACAAAAGGTACGTACGAAACAGGGCAAGACCCGAAGGATCTATAGTGGAGGCATATATTGCAAATGAATCACTTACTTATTGTGCAATGTATCTCCATAATGTTGAGACGTCCTTCAATCGAACTCAACGAAATAATGACGGTGGTACTAGAAGTGAGACACTTTATGTTTTTGCGCAACTCGCACGACCGTTTGGCGAGCCACCAACAAATGATCAGTTTAGCGATAACGACATGGAAGTTGCGCATTGGTTCATACTCAACAATTGTCACGAGGTCTTGCCATTTTTGGAGGAGCATGAAGAACTACTTAGGCGTAAGTATCCTGCACATTTACGGGTCGAGAAGCACCGTCAATTATTTCCTTAATGATTTCGCAAACACGTAAGTTGATAACTATAAGAAAATTTGATAATATTGCATTATTATTTTTATAATTGTATTCAACATATTCTGAATATGTATAATTTTTTTTTAATAGATGTTACAATTGAAGGAAGTAAATTTGGCTCTTTACGATGATGAATTATCAAAACTGGCGAGAGGTCCTATTCGATCTGAAATATTTTCGGGTTGTTATGTGAATGGTTTTAAGTTCCTGGTTATCGAGCGAGACAACAATTTGAGCACTCAAAATAGCGGCGTATCAGTACCTGGGGACGGCGGCACCGCCGATGTTGATTTCTATGGTAAACTGACATCTGTAATTCAATTACTGTACAAAGACCGTTGTCAGGTGATTTTATTCAAGTGTCGTTGGTTTGATACAAACCCACATAAAGCCGGGAGTATTAAACGAGAATATGGTCTAGTAAGTGTGAACACAAACACACTTTGGTACGAGCATGATCCTTTTATTTTGGCAACTATGGCAAAACAAATTTTTTATCTAGATGATCTTAAAGCCGGTTGTGGATGGAAAGTAGTCCAGACGATCCAACACAGAAGTATATGGGACATTCCTGAAAAGGCTTCTGATCACCACAGAGATGACGACACCGCTGATTAAGAGAATTCATCTTCAAGCATTTCCATTATCCAACAGCCATTTGAGTTATTTGTCGAACTTCCTCCAATTGATGGCGAATATGATGTTGAGGTATCACCTGCAAAAGATGGAGTTTTTGAAGAATCTGAGGCAACCATGTCAGATGAACTTGAAAAAGAAGTCGAAAGTGATTACTCTACTGATTCAGATTACATGTGAAGGATTATAATTTGTTAGATCGTTTACAAAATGTTAATAATATTATGTATTTTGTTAGTTCATTTAATTAAATTTGTTAATGTACAATGAATTTTTTACCATAAATTTTTTAAATGAATGTCGAATTTCAATTAATTAATGATATAAAATTTTCCTTCTAAAATAAGCAAATTTGATGTTTGCGCGACGAAATTAGAATATTTCGTCGCACAAAATGCTCCCCCTCCCCTTAAAAATCATGGTGCATGCTTCTGGCGACAATTTTGAAAAAATGAGCACACAATTTTGAAAACTAGCGCGACGAATTCTGTGATTTATGGAGACGAAATTTTGAAAAAGCGCAAAAAAGTTTCGTGAAAATTTGAAAACTTGCGCAAAACAAAATGTGAAATTTTGAAAACTAGCGCAAAAGAAAGAGGTGTGAAATTTTAAAAACTAGTGCGACGAAGTCGCAGATATATGGTGACGAAGGGTTCATCGCGCAAAACCGACCATTTTAATTAGAATAGTTTTTCCATTGCTAGCCCATTCAAAGCCATTTTGTTAGATTGTTTCGTTGGCAGAGAAAAAGAGATCTCATTTCCTCTCTTGTTGAAGGTAGTTGGCAGAGAAGAAGAGAAAAGAACAAAAGTTCATGGAGGCTTTCATGAGCAAAGAGTAGAAAGAAGAGGAAAAGGCAAGAAGAGAAGAGGAAACGCAATAAGGGGGCTGCTGCTGTGCGATTGGGTCATTTACGTGAGTGAGCGACTCGCACAAACCTGAGTAATCAACAACCTTGTTTGAGAAGAAATACAAGCGGTAAGTGTTGGAATTGTTGAAAATTCAGTTTATTTATTTATTTATTAGGTTTTGGTTGTCAATAGAGTATAGAAAGTTATTTAATTGCTGAAAAGTTTGTATGATTTTTGCAGTGTTGAATTTCATCCCCATTGGACTTCCTCTTCACCAATTGCATCAAGATTAGGTTTTTCTGCTCCGCTGCTGAGAGTGAAAACCATCACCAAAAGGGTAAAATTATCTTCTGTGCATTTAATCACTTGTGGTTGATTCTCTTTGTTTTATTTATATTTGCTTCTCACTGTGATTTTTAGTTCTGAATTTTATATGGGGTTGTTTAAATCTCTTCAAAGTTTACTTCTTTGATTTTTTTGCTGAGTGGTGTGTAGTTTAAGATCTGTTTATTGTTTTGCCCATTTCGCTTTGGTTTTATGATCTTAATTTCTCGGCGAGTTCGGTTGTGGAGAATGAGGGAAGTTAGTTTGTATTTAGCTCCTTGGTAAAACAATAAAAGGGAGACATGGAAAATTCTCTTCAACACTATGGTGAGAAAGAGGAAGAGAGGAAAATGTCCGACTTGAGTTTTGGTTGCTCCTCCTATGGAGTCTTCTTAGGAAGAGTTGTGTAAAAGTTTGTAGTAGAAGTTAATTATTCAAGTATGGAGATAAACTGTGTAAAAGTTTGTAAACATAAACTGAAACATAAACTGAAGAGTTGTGTAAAAGAGTTGTGTAAAAGTTTGTAGTAGACTGTGTAGAAGAGTTGTGTAAAAGTTTGTAAACATAAACTGAAACATGTGCTACTATGTTGTGTTGTATGCATTTTTATTTTTCTTGCATATTGGGTGTCAAGTCGGGTTTTCTATGTTGATCTGAGTTGGTTGTCATTGGTCCAGTTCAGAAAATACAAGCTAACTTGGAAATTTTGTACATATATTGCTAGTGTGGACAAGGCTGATCAGGAAACTACCTTGAACATTGGGACTTTAAATTGCTAAGTGAGGTTTGATTTGGCTAATTATTCATAATCCTTTTGCTATCATAATCATGTCACAGGAATGATAATTTGACATGTTAACAATAATGTTCCTCACGCCTTAGTGGAGCTGAGCATTGGGATGCAGCCGAGCAGTGGAGTTGGTTTTGATCTAGGTTGTCTGGGTCTCGGGGTGTGACGAGTTGGTTTTGATCTAGGTTGCATTGGTTTCAGCTGCAGACTTGCCTGAGCAAGTTGTTGGTGTCACATTGCTATCAGTTAGTCCTGGTCCACCTGTAGGAGATTAAATATATCAAAACATTATATTTTCTCTAGCTAGAACCTGGAAGATTTTGTTTGTCAGGTGAAATACATAGCTTTGAGATTGGAAAACTCCAACCTGGTTCTTAATGTGGCAATTGGAATGCCTTTGAGGATAATATAACTTAGAAAGTTTTGAATACAGTATAGATAAAAATAAGTTTCTATTGCTTATATGGGCAGTGTGTCTGGAACTTGGTCCTACTGCATAGCCTTGGATGTATGACTAACTTCGCCCTGGAAAGGGACAAGGTATATGTTAAACTGAGGATGTAGGTTACAGGAATTGGCAGCAATGGAGACATTCATACTGCCATGCGCAAATGCTTATGTCCTCACTAGGCATCTTTTCCATTCGAAACACAACATCAAGGCAGCAATGGAGACATTCACTTGACATTCATACTCCATCCCTATTTTCTTTGCTTGATTTGGATAGGTAAAGTAAAAAGGTGGAGAGAATTTACCCGAGGGATACGACGATTAGTCTAAGTACAATTATAACACTCTATGGATTGGTCTTAGTTATGCTAACTTTAAAATCTTTGTGTGCTCATGTCTACTTTATTGCTAAGTTTGGAGTGTCTGACAGAGTTATTATCAAAACTCATCTCATGTATCTATTTTGTGGTCGATTATAATGATTAGGTATTGCCGTATAGGCCTTTTTATTATGAGGAGCTGCATCGACATTATTTAATGAAAACAGGGGACTATACTCTGTCTTGCACACTGTAAAAATAGGGGAAAAACCAATTATGAGGAGCTGCATCGACATTATTTCTTTTTTTAATTCTCACATGAAAAGTTTATCTGATTGCTGTAATTCTCACAGAAAATACTCTAAAGTTAGAAGTTGGACTCTGGGATTGACATGAGGTAAAGATCAGATTGCTGTAATTCGAGCCTCTGGAAGCATCAGCCGTGTTCGTGGTTCACTTAGTTTATCTGACTCTGGTATTACTTCTGAGCAATTTATTGAGAAGATCCGCACTGTAAGAGGTAAGATATGCACATTACATGTTCATATTTTTACCAGCTGTGCATAAATTTTCCTGGCTTCTCATGTGGTCATATTGACCTATTGTCATGCTAAGTGGCTTCTCATGTTCATTTTTACCAACCTTATCTATCATTTGCATATGGTATTTTAGCAATCCATCTTACAAACAAAATAGAGTGTTTGACATTTAGAAATTGAGGGGTATTACATGTGTTTTGATTGAAGGTTGAATGTATTTGTATAGCATGTTTTAGTTCATAGTAAGTGCTCTCCTAGAAATGGAATCTTATAAACTTGTGGGGTAATAGAGTCTCCCATGTGCTTTGCATTCTCTGATCAATGCCCATTTCGAGAATTTCGGGTTTATTGGGTTTTAACATTAACCAATACTGAATTCATTTTCTTCCTCCTAGAATTATCAGTTTGCAAAATCAAGTACCACGGGTCTAATCTTGCAATTCATAGCCACAAAGAACTTCTTTAAACAGTTCAATTTGATAATTGAGATTCATATAGACCCATAGCATTTTGTTTTCATTTTATTATTTATTTATATATGAACTCTACTTATGAAATGGTACTTCCTGAGACCTCCAATGACAACAAATCTTGCATGAATTGGCAACAAATTTTACCATGGATACAAATTTCTGACACAAACACAAACACAATAAATTAAGAAAACACAAACAAATGGATACAAATTGATTACAGTGAGCAAATTCTGACAGAGATACAAATTGTTCCAGCAGTAAAATTTCTAACAGTAAAATTTTTGGATCAATTCAGTAAGCAAATTTCTGGATCAATTCAGTAAGCAAACTCAGTAAGTAAAATTTCTGACAGAGATACAAATTGTATTACTGTGAGCAAATTCAGTAAATTTCTGGATCAATTTCTGACGGTGAGCATATCAATTTCTGATAATGAGCATATCAATTTCTGGATCAATTTCTAACAGTAAATTTTCTGGATCAATTTCTGACAGTAAATTTCTGAAAATGCTGCAATTCGCAATATTGTTGCTTCCTTTAGTTCTTCCTGAACTTCATCGTAGAGATTTACATTTGCATATAAAATGCTAGACATGTACATTTATATCTCCTCTACATTTGCTGTTGAAATTAAAAAAAAATTTGTTCTACTTCCCCATTTATCCAGTTTTCTTCCCGAACCTTATGAAATTCAAGTTTTCTCCTTCATTATACATTGTATAGTTAATGTATTGTTTTATACGATCTTCCACTGATTGCATCTATTTACTCTGTCTTCATGTTACTTTGTAATTGTTGTGTTGTGTTTTTATTATTTTGGTTCAGATGGCTTCTTTGATAACAAGAAAACGTAGGTCCGTAATTGTTGCTGATAGTAGTTCGGTTATCGCTCCTCCGCCCAACGTAGCTCATTCCACCATTAATGCTCCCGCTACAAGGGCTGCTTCTATCAGTACTCCACCAGCACATGGATCAAATGTTCCGGTAGTTGATCAATCTTCATCATCTGGATTAGTTCCTCAAATTCTCACTCGACGAAGCGTCAAACGAACAAACCGTCGATCAACGTCTTCTGAGATTGCACTCGAGACTGTAACCATGCTCGGGGATGTAAACCCCTCCCCCCAAGGAGATGGAGAGCTCCCTAAAGGTAATAAATTTAAGTTTTCCTCATCATATTCGGCAAATCAAATTTTTTTTTTTTACAACAGCAAAGAAAACGAAGGGGCTTGTAGACAACTAAAATCCCAAAGGATCACACGAACCACTAACACATGCATTCCCGTAGTGTGATATCCTAGTCATCGTCACTCGCAATCGGCGAAGATTAATAGGGTGCATGACATCGGTGCAATCATTCGCAACCATTGCCCAATGACATCCTTATCTTGGAGTGAGGTCAAGCCCGAGACGCAGGCTGAGGTGTTGGACGCGCTCACAGTAAGTTTTAGCCATTCATCTCAACCTTTAATAATTAAAATCTTTATAATGCAGAAAATTTTGAAGGTTTTGCATGTTTATGCTTGTATTTTTACATGATTTGGTATAACTTATCTCTTTGGGCCTTAATATTCTCTAATAAATATTATTTAAAATTTCAGGTTAACTTTGAGTTTGACATGAATGATCCAAACATTCATGAATATATCACCGGTACGTGCGTGGATCGATACAGGAATTGGAAGCATGATTTTTATCGATACTTCCAAACGTTTTCTGATGTGGATAGTGCTAAGGCACAACCCCCAATCGAATTGGAGCATAGGCCTGATGAGTGGGCGTGGTTGTGCGATCATTTTTGAACTCCCACATTTCTGGTAAGCATTAACGTTTTATTTAATTAAAATAAACATATTTATTTTTATATATGTAATAATGCATATGTTTAATATATATTTTGAATAATTATACAGAAAAGATCTGAGGCGAACCGACGTCAAAAGAAAATTTTACATCACTCTGGTTCATTGCCCTTCTCTTACAGGGTGGAGGAACGACGTCTAGTAAGTGAACTCATGTTTCATTTCATTATTTTATTTTTAGTCAATACATTCAATTAAATGTTTATATTAGTTGGTTTATTATTTTAACAATGTTTTGTAGGAGGGTTCAAAATTCCCAGAAATCGACATGTTCAAGGATGTTTATGCACTACCTGGCAATGAGGTGGCCATGAAGTTGCATGTAAGTTTTATTCTTTGCATTTTTTGCATGTTACCACTTCTATTGTTTTAAAAGTTATTAATTTTTAATAATTTTTTTAATCAAGGAAACGATGGTGGAGAGGCGGGATGCCTACATGGAGCGAGTGGCCTCGCAGCATCCTCCGGGAACTCCATTGGAACAACTCACAATGGACAATCCTGATGCAGGATAACATATTTTGACGGAGACATTGGAATCGCTAGGTCCAAGACCCGGAAAGATTGTTTGGGGGATGGGAAAAGCTAAAGTTCGTGAGGTCAACACCTCATCTTCAGCTTCGCAGCGCTCAGTCGGTACAGTCGAAAGTGGAGGAATTACAGAATGAGTTAAATGCTGCCAAAGCGCGTGAGGCGGAGAGGGAGGCCCGGGAGGGGGAACGACAAGCACAAGAGGCAACTAGGTGGAGTATGTTATTAGGGGCTCTCCAGCAGTCAGGGATTAATTTATCGAGCCTCCCGCTACTGTCGACAAACCATCATCAGCCACCACATCCCTAAAAAATGTACTGATGTGTTTTTTTAATTTGTACCTATACAGTACGGTTTAAAATTTTTAATTTGTAATGGATACATTATGATTTTACATTATTAATTTGTAAAGTTAATAGTATTTAAATAAATTAGCCAAACCTTTCTATGCGTGAGACGATTCAATTAATAAATATTTCAAATTTAATTAAAATAAATATTTGAATTAAAAGATTTCAAAATTATTAAACATAACTTTAAGCGACAAAAATTTTCATCGCATAAGAATAGATCAAGCGTGTTTGGATCGACGTAACCTGTGGGACAACATTAGAGTGATGAATATTGTTGTCGCGTAAAGAATATCTTGTGCGATGAAAGGTTCGTCACCATTGAGTTAAGCCGACAAAGTCTAACGCGACGAAAGGGAGCGTCACGATTGAGTTATGCCGACAAAGTTTAATGCGACGAAAGGGATCGTCGTGTAAGTATATTTTGCACGAAGAACAATTCTATTTCTTGCGACTAAATTAGCATCGCGCAAAACAGTATTACGTGACGCACCGTTATGCAACGATCTTTGGTGTCGTCGCGCAAAAGGATTTCATAGCAACGAAGATTTATTTTCGTCGCACAAAGATTTGCGAGAGTGTCGTCACGCAAAAAGGATTTGGTAGCGACGAAGATTTAGTTGCGTCACGCAAAGACTTGCGAGACAGAGCTGTGGTGTCGTCGCGCAAAAAGGCATTTGTAGCGACGAAGATTATTTTCGTCGCGCAAAGACTTGCGAGACAGAGCTGTGGTGTCGTCGCGCAAAAAGGATTTTGTAGCGACGACGATTTTTTTCGTCGCGCAAAGGCTTGCGAGACAGAGATGTGGTGACAACCTTTGCGCGACGAATATTTTGTCGCCCAATATTTATGGCGACGAAATGTTGTCTATAGCGACAATTTTGACTACGTCCCTAAAGGCCTTTTTTTGTAGTGACTCCAATGGCAACATCTGTCTTGACATCCTCAAGGAGCAGTGGAGCCCTGCTCTAACCATCTCAAAGGTTCTCCTTTCAATCTGTTCTCTTCTCACGGATCCCAATCCTGATGATCCTCTTGTTCCGGAGATTGCTTACATCTACAAGAACCAAAGGAGCTGCTACGAGGAAACTGCGAGGGCATGGACCCAGAAATATGCGATGAACTGACCTGTAATGCTAGTTCAGGAATCTCCAGAAGCCAAACACGCAGGTAGTAAAAGAAGAACATGAACTCTTGGTTTTGAAGTTATACCCTTGGCTTCAAATTACAAATATACTGTGCTTACTTTTAATTCTGCCTGTCCAAGTTTACATGTTTGAAGTTATACCCTTGGCTGTCTGCCTGACATAGCTTGTTAGGCGAAGTTGATGACTGGTGGGGTTATACCCTTGGCTGCCACTTTGGCGACAGATGTTGTTTTTGATGCATTCAAAGGGGACTCCAAGGTATTTGTGCATATATTGTAGATATCACTATTAAGTGGCTAAAGCTCCAACCTGTTGCTTACCCAAAGCCACTTAATTGGCAAAAACAAACAAAATTGTAGTTGCCTCTCCTAGGACTAACTAGGGGTGGGCACGGGACGGGATGGGACGAGATATACCCATCCCTATCCCATCCCGTTCATACGGGATCGGGACGGGACGGGATGGGAAAAACCTCATCCCGACCTCGTCCCATCCCAAACAGGTTTGGGATGGGACGGGACGGGACGGGATCAGCGTGCTAATCTGGAGAATTGTATGATCAAATTGATAGTTAAGCAATTGTAGAATGGCCATCTTGTCTGATTGCATTGACAACAAAAGAATGTAATCAACTCCCAGATAGCACAGAGCTCGACTGACTTTCAGAAAAATAAGGCTTATTCTACTGCCTGCACTAGGCATTGGTTTCTTCTGCTTGTTTCATTTCTGGTGACACTGAAAAAATAACTACCCGAGTGTGTCAAATCTTCAGTAGAATCCCCTTTAGAGCTCTCAAATCATACAACAAATGCAGATCAGCAGTCCGATACTCTGTAAATAATGTAATTCAGATTTCCACTATCCAACAATGTAATGATAAAGTGCTACTACATAAAATTTCTCACGTCATTGAGGTCAACCATGTCACATAATCTCCGTGTTTTCATCATAGATTCCTTTTGCATTTATCGTCAAGGTTGAACATATTATCACCCACTAAACTGGAATTGTTTCCTTTAAACAGTATAAACTTGTCTGACCAAGTCATGTCTTCCTCAGGTAGCAAACACCCCATAAAATTAAAAAAGCCTACAGTAGTTACAATAATAATACACCCCATGAATCTCATCTTTAATCTAGTTACATGAATATTCACTTTGAAATAAGACTCTAATTGCAACTTACAAATGTAGGAGGATCAAAAACAAGAAATCTCCAACAATCTATCTATACAACCACACAACACTATTCTCAAACTCAAAGGTTAATCAACTCATCTCCTGATCACTTTAAGTACTTCACTTTAATTTGATCATACACCATGAAATAATTAAATAAAAATACTAATAATTAATATTAATAAATTAGTTCGGGACGGGACGGGATTGGCGGGATTGAAAATCTTCATCCCATCCCATCCCATTCTAGATCGGGACGGGACGGGATCGGGATGAAATTATTCAATCCCATTAAGACCCGGAAAAATCGGGACGGGACGGGACGGGATCGGGACGGGAACGGGATCGCGGGATGGGATGCCCACCCCTAGGACTAACTGTATGTATTCATAACATGCTTGCTCTAATCTGTTGCTTTTCATATTTTGTTCTTTTTGGTATTATGTTTTTTCCCCTTTTCTTTACCTTTTGATAATTAACAAAAGTTTTATAATAATTTCAGGACAAGCCCACCCCACCACCAGAAGGCCGCCTTCCTAATGCTACTCTGGGTATGTATTTTCCATTTTACTTTTAAAATACTGTTTCAGCTAGAGAATATCTGTTATTCTTTGTCATACTAAAATATTTGGGTATTCGCTCACTCCAGTAGTCTGTGAATAGCACATAAGTTTGCATACCATCTTTTATGCCTGGTTTCATTTCTATCATCATCTTTCATCCACCCCCTCCCTCTTGTCATCATCATAATCCTTATCATTTTATTTCAGCTGTTTTATAGGATTTCTCTTTTCTAGTTTGCCTCACTTTTCGTCTTAGGCACTCTGGAGGGGTCTTTGCCTTGACTTCTGGTATTCTTATTTACGAGATCTGGTACAATTTCTTGGTTGCTGCCAAGAACAAGGATCTGGTATTCTTATTTACGAGTTCATGCATAATGGAACCCTCAAGGAACATCTTTATGGCGAGTCTACTTATTCGTGGAATTATTTCTTTTTGGACTTAAGTCTCATGATTATAAACTGGTTTCAGGAATTGAATACCTTCATATAGGCCGTGTTCCAACTATCATCCATCGGGATCTGAAAAGCAGCAATATCCTTCTTGACAACCACATGAGAGCAAAGGTCTCTGATTTTGGTCTTTCAAAACTTGCAGTAGATGGAGCCACACATGTATCAAGCATAGTGCGAGGGACAGTTGGGTATCTAGACCCTGAGTAAGTCACTTTTTTCTTTCACCCTGTTTTGTTTCAGCTACCCCCTCCCTATGTCAACATTAAAATCCTACTAGACAGAGAGAATAGCCATACTCAAGGTGCATTCTATTCTTCGTAAGGAGCCTAAAATAGTGTGGCACCCTGAGTAGTCTATTGTGTTTGAGAGACGGTACTCGTCACACATTCAATTGTCTTTTTTGAGAGAGATGCTTTATTTTCCATTTGGTGTTTTTGGTGCCCATTTTTAATTACATTTTTAACATTTAAAATTGAATATTATTGTAACATATTTAACTTGTATACACAAGATTTTCCAACTTTTGCCTTTTCCTTGTATGTTTCAGTAATTGAATATCTCTGGAATTTTTCCCTTCTCGTTTCAAGAGTAAAATTTTCTTCACTCACTTTGATTGCCTCTATCATGTACCCTAATATTCATTGCAGAGTAGGGTTCTACGTTATATGTGATTCATGTCATCTAATTTAGGTGTAGATGGACGTGGCTATCCAATCAGTGCAAAGCCGAATGTGTGCCCAGTTCGTAGAGGTGCTGGAAAAGTAAGTGCATCCTTCATCCTTTATGGAAATGGTTTGTAAATATGTTTGTTCTCCTATTCTGTTTGTGCAAGTAATTTTTTTTTCTCACTGATTGAGAAGATTGTTTCTTTTCAACTTGAGTTTCTCTAAATGTGTTCTAAACTTGAGTTTCTCTAACTGTTTGTGCAAGCATTCCTCTCTTTTCTCAGGTATCCATTTTGTCAGTCTCATTTTCAAACCATCATCGTGTTTTTTATCCCTTTTAGGGCAATGTTTGGTACTGTTATTGCTTTCACTTTTTCAGCCTTTGACATGAACTGTTTCCTTCATAATTATTATACTGTAGGCAACACCAAAAGGAAGTAACTTGTCAGACGAAGAGATTTTAACTCTTACGAAGCGAACACAAGATGGAGGAACTGAGGTCGTAGAGGCAAAAGCTGGGAAAGGTTCTGCCACATTATCTATGGCGTAAGTTTACAAAATTGTGTCTTAATCTTGTCATTCTAGATTTACTTATTTTATTTTTCAACTTATAGAAAATTTGTTTTCCCTCCATTTGATTCATAATTCATATTTTGCATTTTATTTGTTGGGCAAGCGGCAGAGACTGTAATTTCTTGACAAGATATACATGTGTGTGTTGTGCCTAATGGCTGTTTGAGTTCAGTCAACTTCTAGCATTTCCTTAGGGTAAAAATAGAGGTTGTGTTGGATAGTCTCTCTTCCTTTTCTTCTTTCGTTTAGTTCAATTCTAATCCAAAACTCATATATAATCTTAATCCACTAGATGTTGAGTTTTATAGGAATCACATGATTACACAATTTGATAATGGACAAGAATGTTGTTTCCCGTGTACTGTCGCTTCTTAGTGGTACCAATGGATTTTCGTACAACACGCATAAGCTTCAAGAGTCTCTTCATAACTGCTGTTTAGTGGGAGACAATTGTAAGATGACCGAAATCATGGTTCTTCAGTGGGCTAAAATTTTGATCCTAGTTGGATCATGCGGGCCATGACTACTGATCTGCTCCACCAGTGGGAGAATATGTTGCTTGACAGTTATTAGTTGCTTTTCCCTAGATTTTTTAAAGGATTTTCTTTGTTAGTTTTTTTCTTTGGTTGTGAACTTCCCGCTCATTGTAATGCTTTGTTTTCCCCTTTCATGGAGAGCCTGTTTTATTGACTCACACACACACCAAAAAAAAATTGCTCTTTTAAACCTTTTGTTACTAAAGTAATAAATGTAAACATCACAGAGAAGCACCAGGGTTTGCTTGTGACCGACGAGAAATGCATGAACAATTGGGATCAGTTGGTGCTGTAATTCAGTCAACTTAATATTT
This sequence comes from Berberis vulgaris, assembly GCA_963556465.1. NCBI lineage: Eukaryota > Viridiplantae > Streptophyta > Magnoliopsida > Ranunculales > Berberidaceae > Berberis > Berberis vulgaris. The sequence goes on along the minus strand of OY747134.1, from coordinate 68,808,733 downwards.
ACTTTTAGTAACTTACTGTAACTTACTGTATAATCTTCTGTTTCTTGGTTTGGTGTGGACTCTTGTGATAAAATCACACTAAAACTTTCAGTGTTTGCTGGCACGTTGTGAACAGCTGACATAAACATGCCATTATTAGGATGCACCCTTATACTTGTAAGTGGTACGTATGACTAAAAAAATAAAGATCATATCCGTGCTTGCTTTTTTAAGACTTGGAAGTGGTTAATGTATGTACAATTGTACACCCTTTATGTTAAGGAAGCTGCCATAAGTGGCATAAGATCATATGCTGCCTTCTCTAAATGTGTTCCAAATCTTTGTTTAGGTCACAGTTCTTCCATTCACAGTTCTTCCATTCAAAATGGATACCCTAATATTCATTGCAGGGTGTGGTGTGCTGCTTGGTGTGGGAATGCGAGTGCTGGTTGGTGTTGCAGGAGCGAGGCTGCAGATTGAGCAGGGAGGTGCACTAACTCCACAACAGAGTTGCTAACTCGATCTGTTTTTATTTTTGGTACTTCTTTATGCTTATGTGCTTGTTTTAAGTGATTGTTAGTGGGCTTTTAGTCTTCAAGTCTTGTTAGCCAGCTTGTGGCTGGGGTTGCGGTAATTTAGATTGGGCAAGGTTTTTTGTCCATTTTTGTTTGATTTTTATACGGGTAAAGTCGTAATGTACCCCCGTTTTGATTGTAAATCAATTTTTTTGATAAGTAATAAAGGTCTGGCATCCCATAGCTGCCCCTCCCCATTGGAGGTTTAACTAAAAAAAAAAGGTGTGTGGCTGTGATTTTGCTGCAACAGCAAAAAAAATAAAAAAAAAAATTGGTATTATATTATTTTGCAACGGTTTCAAACCCTCGCAACAAACCAGATTTCTTTTTTTTTGAATTTTGTTTTGACTGGCCACGGCTTAAAATCGTGGTAATTCATGTTTGCCACGACTTAAAACCGTGGTAATTTACTATTGCTCTGCACGGCTTAAAACCGTGGCTAAAATTATTGCAACGGCTTAGAACTGTCGCCATAAGTCGCCACGGTTTAAAACTGTGGCCAGTACTCGCCACGGCTTATAACCGTGGCAAAAATTATTACCACGGCTTAGAACCGTGGCCATAGGTCGCCACGGTTTAAAACCGTGGCCAGTACTTGCCACGACTTAAAATCGTGGCTACTATTGCAACGGCTTAGAACCGTGGCCATAACTTGCCACGGTTTTAAGCCGTGGCTAGTCCTGGCCACGGCGTAAAACCGTGGCTAACATTGTTGCAAAGGTTTAGAACCGTGGCTAAATCATCAACCGTCCTCGAGCATAAAACCGTTGCTAATATGTTTTTCCACGGTTTGTAGCCGTTAATGGTGATTTAGCGACGCCTCTACTACCCACGGCTCTAAGCCTTGACAATTGGTTACCCCCACGGTTCCAAATCGTTGCTGATGGGTATTTTTGGTGTAGTGTTAGCAACATTTGTTTGGCAGTTGTATAAACTTACACATGGCAAGTCCACAGTTTCTGAATACACTGAAAAGTTTCATCTTTTGTGCAGTAAACTAAAGATGAATGAATGTGAATAACAAAAGTTTGACCGTTATTTGCATTGATTTTCTTAGCCTGTACAGGAAGCTTTGGATATAATTTTGATTACTACCATGACAAAGGAAGAACAATATGCTAAGAAGGTTGAAGCACCTTCACAAAATCATTTGATTAGTTAAGTTACATCTCAGATAGTTTTGGTCCCTACTACACCTACTAACTAGTTACACATATTGATGCTTACATTTCAAATGTTTCGACTGTGGGCAAGTTGGTAATATTCATCAAGATTGCCCAAACGATAAGATAACTACTCTTATTGTCGATGATTTTTATGGAGGTGAAATCATTTTGATGTTTTACCTGTGACTTTAGATCGTTTTGTCCATTGCTTGGAACATATACAACATGGTGATATCAAATTAGATGTTCAAACTTATATTGGTTCTGGAGATGCGGATTTTTTGTTGATTGGGTTTACCAAATGGACATGGAGTATAAGTCTCTTATAGTGCTAAAGTTGTACATTTAGTTGCAACAAAGTTACATGGTACACTATCTAATTGGTGGAGAGATTTGACCACAGAGAAACAGTTGTTGCGAAGGCACCAATTCAGACTTGGCCTAAGATAAATAAAACTATTACAGTGTGTTTTCATTCCCCAAGATTATTAGCGACATTTGTTAGGCAGGTTGTATAAACTTACACAGGGCAAGTCCACAGTTTCCGAATACATCTTTTGTGCAGTACACTAAATATGAATGAATCTGAACAACAAAAGTTTGACCATTATTTGTATTGATTTCCTTAGCTTGTACAGGAGGCTTGGATATAATTATGATTACTACCATGACAAAGGAAAAACAATATGCTAAGAAGGTCGAAGCACGTTCACAACATCATTTGACTACTTAAGTTACATCTTAGACAACTTTGGTCTACACCTACTAACTAATTACACGTATTGATGCTTACAATCCTAATTTCAAATGTTTCGGATGTAGGCAGTTGGTCATCTTTGTCGAGATTGCCCAAACGATAAAGATAACTACTTTTATTGTCGATAGATAAGATGGAGATATGTTGGTTGTTGATGTTTCCGCTCGTTAGGATGACATTTCAGGTGATGTGGCTCATGAACACATTTCTTTGGTTGCTGAAGGCTTGGCTGACAATGGCTATGCTCGAGGACGAGCTTTTTCGAAGCGGAGGAGATTGATGTAATATGGGCTATTTTTATTTATTATCTAGTTGGGTATATATTAAGGCCCAACTAGGAGTATGAATCCAAATAGAATTAGGGATTCTAGTGAAGTAGGATTAGGGTTTCCATTTTGTTTAGGGATTTTTTTTGCTAGCTTAGGTTAATTATAAATTAAGGCACTAGCCAATGTAATTAGTTAGCTTTGTTGAATTTTGAGATTAATTGAATTTGTGAAACTTTGACAAATATAAGTTTCGATGTTTTGGTTTGTAAGCTTTCGTTGAACCTATCAAAATGACTATTAATTCTCTTTTTATATATAAACATCTCATCTGAATAGTATAACTAGAGTTCCCCAAATGAAAAGTAAAAGTGTACGTCTTCAATTCTATTTTTTTTCCAATTTTGCCCTTCCAACTCTACAGTATTTACAATTATAAATCAAAATGCGGGTAAAAGTCACAAAGGGTGTTTGTGTCATTCAAAATAAAAACACTATTACACATTTTTTCATTTTTACCCTCCTAAAGTTAAACTATGTACAATCAAAATCAACCCCGATAAATATTCAATATTATAACTAAGCCCCTAATATAATTTAATTGAAGCCCTCCAATTATCTATATCTTATAAAAGAGTCCTCACCTTTAACTTTTGGATTTTCTATTTTGCGCTCGACATTTCATAATTTTACAATCAAAATCGACTCCTCTAAAATATTGATTAATTATACCTATGCCCCCTAACATAAATTCTTTGAAGCCCTTATTTATAGACTATACATAGGTCTTTTAAAATTATATATAATTATTTTGTTTAGAAAATTAATAATAATTTTTTCTTATTATTGTAATAAAATAAAATAAAATAAAGTACTAAGTATTTGTGCACGTAGAGCGCATCGACACTGTGAGACCCTGAGTGGGCGGACCTGAAGTGAGGGTGAGGGTTGGAGCCCAACAGGCCCAATAGGCCGAGAGAGGTTGGACGAGCTACAAGGGGAATCATAGTCCCATATCGCCTGGGTAGGGGAGGAGGATGATCCTTATATGTGCGGGGTCAACTCCCCATTGTATCGAGGCCTTTTAAAGCCGTGAGGGCCGGATGGTAGCCCAAAGCGGACAGTATCGGTACAGTGCGGGAGGGGGTAGTCACAGTTTGGTATTAGAGTCTGACCCAGCCGGAAGTATGCCACGTGGAGGTGGGCCCTCGGGCAACGTGGACGTTGTGCCTATGTGGCCAACGAGGACGTTGGGCCTTAAGGGGGGTGGATTGTGAGACCCTAAGTGGGCAGACCTGAGGTGAGGGTGAGGGTTGGAGCCCAACAGGCCCAATAGGTCGAGAGAGGTTGGACAAGCTACAAGGGGAATCATAGTCACATATCGCCTGGGTAGGGGAGGAGGATGATCCTTATATGTGCGGGGTTAGCTCCCCATTGTATCGACGCGTTTTAAAGCCGTGAGAGCCGGATGGTAGCCCAAAGCAGACAATATTGATACAGTGCGGAAGGGGGTCGTCACAGACACCCTAGCTCTATATATATATTTTTTATAATGATATAAGGATAGCTATTTCACTAAAAATAATTTATTTTCTAAGATTTTTTAATTTATTGATTCGGGTTCAAAAGTTTCAACTCATATTAGCTCTACCAACTTAGGATCAGATCAGGTTGAACCTGTCCAAGTTTGACCGAATTCTAATCATTTGCTTCGACTTGAAGCCTATTAAAATTTTTACGGGCAATTCTTGATTCTTCGTTCTTTTTTTTTCTTCACAATGGGTGCTGTAAAAACAGATATGTTATTATGTTTTCTAATAACTATGGGATCCTATTTGACCAAGTTAACACTACCATTGTTTCTAGGAGTGCAAGAGGATCGAATTGAATTGTTTGAAATCCGAATCCGAAAATTTATTTAATAGTACAAATCCTAATCCTCTAAGTTTGTTCAATTTGAATACAATTGGAATCCGATCCAAAGTCACTTTAAAGTATAATTTTTTATTAAAAATAAAAATAAAATCAAATAAACATATGATATATTTTAAGATTTGTTTATAGGTGTTAAAATGACTAAAGACACATTCATCTTCAACATTAATACCCATTATGTATAAATTTTCAAGCCAAATTATAAAAATATATAATATGGATTCTTATAGGATCAGGTTTAACAAAATCCGAATCCGATCCGATTACAAATCCGGATTCAATTCTCACATCCAAATCCGAAACATTCAAATCCAAATCCAATTTTATGGATCGGATCGAGTTGGATTTTAGATAAAACCTAGTATATTAACAACTTTAATTGTTTCCTCATTTTTAAAGTACACAATCCTTACATGAGTTGAGTAAATTCTGTTATTAGGTTTTTTATTTTCATACTACCTCAAACAAGGTACTATTGTTGTAGCATATACCTTAAGAGTACCAATCTATATTATAAGCTAAGCTAATCGGCCTAAGAGAGTGATCAATCAATGTGAAATTGTTTTTGGGTGATGCCATAGTGGAGAATGTCCATGTATCGTACACATGGGCGGACCTACTAAAATATAATACAATATATAATTATTCAAAATATTTATATAAATCAATTATATAATACAATATAAATTATTCATTCAACTATTTTAAAATGCCTTTGTTGGTGTAATGGTTGGAAGATTGGTACTTTTAATAAATGACTTGAGTTCGATACTCTTGAAGTGCCTAATTTTTTTTCAATGCAATTTTATTAGTAATTACAAACATTAAAAAAAATTGTTGAATTTAATAAAAAAAAAAAAAATTTCGATCCTCTTGGAGCGTATGATTTTTTTTTATAGCTATTGATAATTACCTCTTGGAGCGTATGATTTTTTTATAGCTACTAACAATTACTATTTCTATCATTGTGACATGCCTTTATTTTGTGTTTTCAATGTAATTTATATATAAATTGCAAAAAAAGTTTTAAAAAATGAATTATTTATTCACAAGTGGTATAAAACCTCCAAAAAAAATATTTGAAATTAATATCTAAAATGACAATTATATAACTCAATGAAAATATACCGTTAGCCAACTCATAAAAATTTGAGGCTCACATAAACCATTTTTTTTCTATGAAATTGTATTAGGATATTATTGTGTTTGTAAATTTCAGATTTTTTTTAAAGCTTCAACTAGATACTTATCCTAATTATTTTTTGATTTTAGTTATATATTTTAGTTATTATGATCAATTGCCCTTGCTAAGGTTATAGTTATTTTGACCTTATTTTAGCTTGAAATTGGACTACACTAGATTTAATTTGATATATGCAATGTAATTTTGATAGTTGTATTTTTATTAGTTACATGTTGAAAACTTTTTTTTGTTCCGCCCTTAATAACTACTATTATCAATTAATAATTATATGTCATTTCACCTTTCCTTAACTAAAATCTTGAAACCGCGTGCTGATCGTACATGCATGATATTCATTTGGGTTGTTAATGTCAGTTTGTATGTTGGTGAAACAGAATCGATTTTAGTAGGGATGTGTGTTATGGAAACCCGTCTAAATGGCGAGGAAACCAGTGAGGGAGGGGGTGCAACCCTCCATCCCCTTCGGGATGCACAAAAGAGATGGAATGCACACATCCCAAGGGAGATGGAGGGTTGCACCGCCCTCCCTCGCTGGTTTCCTCGCCATTTAGAATTTCTGGTGTTATGGAAATGAGAGCGAGTTCTCAGACTTCAGAATATTTTATGTAATTAGAGAGTTGTCTTCTAGGTAGAAAATTACTGTAGGGAGTAGCTAGCAGATACTACAGTAGTACAGTGCAGACATCTGCAATTATAAATAAACTATACATATCTTCATTGGTTTTCAATTGCATTAAGAAAGAGAGGGAAGAGATTGCATGGGATGTTGATGTAACATTAGAGTCTGCAAATTTGTAGCACTAAAACAACTTACTACTGCTACTGGCTTCTACTGTACTGTATATATAGCTCTACTAGACCACTACTACTACTTCTACTGTTGCTACTACTATATCTTGAGTACAGCTGAAACTGGGATTATTTATATTATTTACTCTTGGAGCAGTGTGTATTTGTGTCCTGTTTAGCCTGAGATATGGAATCAGCCAGCCTTGAATTAGTCTGACTTTGTATGTAATGTAATTTAACAGTGATCAAGCCCAAAACAATAGCTATTGATGCTCATTGTGTCCTTGGCAATATGTTCTAATTTGGATTTTTAGCCTTGGCACTAAACTGAAGTATATCTATTCCAACCCCCCAACTCAACATTGGCTTGGACACAGGCTGGTTGCATTCGACCTAGTTTGTTTTTGGTCACGACAGTGATAAATGCTCGTATCCCATACACCCAAATGTGCCGGTTCCTGGTAAACTAAATCAACCAAGCCAAGGTGGTGCCTTAACGTCCAATTTGTGAATATTTATGGGTGATAAGAGTTCATTAAACTTGGCCATGTTTACACCACCTCCAATCAATGGCACATCATGTAAAATTAGCCATTTTCTTGAGTTGAAGGAGGTTCTTAAATGGGTTTCAGCTTGGAAGTGATGTGATCAACAGTGATTAGTGAGCACTGATTGAGCGTACAGTTACACTCAAAAGTAAGGATTTGAGGTAGAAGGCATGTGACACTTAGTTAACCTTGACTGGGGGTAATTGCTAACAATAACTCAATAAAGAGTAGGTAAATACAATTGGGGCTTGGGGGAATCTCTCACGGGTATCCCCATCTCTCTCACGAGCCTGTACCTCAAACATGCAACGACTTAGTTTACATCTCAGCTTCTTACTATTTTTCATTCAACACACAAAATAAAAATTTTAAACAACTAAAAAAAAAAGATTTTTTTGAATTTGACACTCACTAGTTTATACCTTACCTATTAGAGTTTGACATTTATTTTGAAAACTAATTAAGTGTAACACTCATTTTTTAATGAAACCATTAATCAACATTCTTGACTGGTCAAGACTAATTTTTTGACCATTTTTAACCTTACTTTATATATATATATACATACTGCTGTTGATTTCAATGGAGATAACAGTCTGTGGTCGTCCTTTTCGATCAAAATGTGAGGGTGATATAAAAAACAAGAATCCTCCTCTTATGATCATCATTGTTGCTGGCGTGGTTGGTGAATTTGCTTCGTCATGTTTGTGGTGGTGGAAGTTCTTTGATGGGTCCACTGATAAAAGAAGAGCTAGAAATGGTAAAGCCAAGACTTTACATACTGGTTCATGTTTCTTTCTTTAGGAAGCCCATTGTAAAGATTACAATGAATGATTTAATGAGCCACCAATAGTTTTGATCTAGCAAACATAATTGATTCCCAGTAGAACTGGAACGTCATACAAGGCAACTTTGATACATGATTCGGCCCTCGCAATCAAAAGCTTAATTTTTTTTTATTATACTCAATTAAAAAATTAGGGTTTTAGGGTTAAAAAAAATTAGAATCAATTAAGAAAAAAAAGGGTATTTTGAGTTTGACATTTATTAATTTATACATGTTAGAGTTTGACCTTCATTTTAAAAACTAATTGAGTCTAACACTCATTTTCTAACGGAACCGTTAAGTCCACGTCATTGACTGGTTAAGAATAATATTTGAACCATTTTGCCCTTACCTTGATTAATTGAGTCTAATTTTTTTTATAACTAACTCAAATTTGTGTAAACCTAATATTTGGACCATTTTACCCTTACCAAGGTACGGTCAAAATGGTCCAAAAATTAGTTTTGATCAGTCAATGATATGGACTTAACGATTACGTAAAAAATTGGGTGTTAGACTCAATTAGTTTTCAAAACGAGGGCCAAACTCTAATAGGTATAAACTAATGAATGTCAAACTAAAAAACCCTAAAAAAACTCTCATTTTGTCATAATACTGCATTTCGTTTCACGCCTTCAGATATACCTAAAGCATTTTCCAAGACCGTCTCCAACGGTGATTTCAAACTCAATCTCATTCTCCTCCTTTACATTTTTTTAGTTAGTATATTTAGCAATGCAAAGAAATGGACCACTTTTCACTATTCTGGCTCTTTTTTTTTTTTTTTGGCTTGTGCAGTGTAGCCAAATTTTGTTGTCAATGTTGGGAGATTTGCATGTATGCAAGACAGGATTGAGGATACAAACCATGCATTCAAAACTGCAGAATGAACTTTGAACTTGCCCTCTGGTTCATTGAGATCAAACATGATCAACAATTGATGGAAAAGAGAAAAACAATACAACCACAAAAAAAAAAAAAAAAAAAAAAAAAAAAAAAAAAAAATCACCTCTATGTATTTACGCGTCAAGAAACTCCATATATATACATTTGTTCAACTTATTCTGGCTAAATTTACATGCAACAGACGTTATTGTCTTTGGTAGCAAGACAGATAGCAATGAGGGAAGACGACATTTTGGCCATGATGACTGGATCATCAGAAGGTGAAGATGATGGGAATGTTTGTAGATGGGTCCGGTGTTATTAGTTTAGAAGAAGCCAAAATGGTGACGAAGTGGGACGCATTTTCCTCGTTTCAGACTCATCTCTACTCCTTCTACCGTTAAATTGAATCATCATTACTCAGCTTAGCTCAGAGCTTCAGAACACCATTACACCACGAAACCCATAAGGAAACTGACCACAACAACAAAACACCATTTCTCCCTAATCTCTTTTATGCGTCACCGCGAATTAGATGATGCATGTTATGTTTCAACGAACTGATACATGCATGATGATGATGCCATGATGGTGATGATGATGATGATGATGAAACAATATTACATATAGTGATCAAAAAGTTCTCCTTTCCTTATATCTTCAAATCCTAAGGCCTTGACATCTATTGCAATCACAACACAATTTTTATATGTATAGTTTTTAAATCTACTGAAACTTTGGTTGTTTGAAATCAATTTCCCTGGTGTTTTATGACGGATTCTAATAAAACTGTCACATATTTAGAGTTTTACATGAGAAGCTCGACTTGGACTTGGCTATGTTGAGTGCAAAACAAAAAACGAGCCTTAATTCTTCCAATAACACAAAAATTATGTTTCTACCCTCTCACACAAGTTTTTCGTAGTTCCTATTCGTCATGCATCACACTAGTTTTAGGGATGCTAAGAATGTTCATAGTAGACGTTTATGGTTAATACAAAGTAAGTGTTTTTATAAATAAAATAACAATAATGATGCATCACACATGCTAATTTTGCATCACATGGCGACATCTATTAGAATATGTAGGGTTTGCACTCAACATAGCTAAGTCAAAGTCTAAGATTGATCCACCTTTACAAGAAGGAAAGTACAAGAATAGGAAAGTCACAAATATGAAAGTCAGAATAGGAAAGTCAAAATATGACACAATTAGAATATCTTGTATAGGAAATTTTAAGTTTCATGTTTCTAAAAGGTTATGTCAAAGTTAGCTCTATATAAGCTTGTATTCAATCAAGGACAATAACAACAATAATACAATTCTCAAATTATTACATGGTATCAGAGCAACTTTCTTTGGTGACCTAAGACTCTGGAGATTCAAGCCCTTCCCCGCCTCCAACGACTACGCTTGACGCAAGAGGCAGGGAAATGATGATAACAGCAGGAACATCCTCAGCAAGTTTAGCCAAATTGAAGGGAAATCACACTCTGTAATAGAGTTCACGCACCATCGCCAACCGATCACGCCATCACAACGTGTTTCGCCGTCCTCTCGCCAGCAGCCAATTGTTTAATCTAATTGACCAATAACAATTGTTGCAAAATAGCAGCTGACTTCCAACTAACCAGCAAATCAATTTCTAGCAAACAACAACTCAAAAACAACAAGTTCAACCAATCCGTCTTCAAACACCCCAACGCCTTCATCAAATACCTTGTAACCAGATTTCAAAATCAGATCTACACCATTGCCCTATTGTGATTCAACTCTCTTGGTTGTTGCAACTCAACAGTCACGTTCATCTTCTTTACCAACTTCCTTATCTCCTCTTTGTCACGCAGCCATCGAAGCTCAATCGCAGCAGCACAACAGTTTCAGACATGTTCCGCTTCACGATCACGAAACAAACACAACAACAATACTTTTTTTGTCCCCTCTCCCTCTCTCTCAGTGCCTGTTGCAAAGCAAAACATAGCACAAAAAAGTAGCACACAGAGGAGATCGCAAGCCAAACAAAGAAGGAAGACGCGAGGAAGAAGAAGCTTTGCAGGGAGAAAACTGTTTTTTGAAACAGTTCAACATTTGCACCCCGAGCTTTAGTCACTACCACCACAGCAGATTATAAAAAAAAAACAAAAAAAAAATCTCAACTCAACAAAGAACAGAATAGATGACAGCAGCAGGAACATCCTCAACAACAAGTTCAGCCAAATTGAAAGGAAATAGCACTTTGCAACAATTTCATACAGAGCAACTTCACGTAGTCTGATCCTCCACCTTGACGCCGATCAACAAATGCAATGAGAGATAACAAAAAAAAAAAAATCGGAGAACTTCTTCGATCTCTCTCCTTCAACAACTTTTCTTCTTCACGCAAAGCAAACAAGTCAATCCTTGCATCAGCTACAATTTGCCAGACAATTCAAACAACCAAGTCCTTGTTTTTCTTTTCTTTGTCACCTCTATCACGCCACAACAAACGCAAAAAAGAATACAAAATAGTAAGGAAGAAGAAGAAGAAGAAACGGATGGAAGAGAAAGACGTTTTCTCTCTGCTATTCACACCCACAATTTTTACTCAGTACCACCACAAGCAAAAAAAATATGTGTTGACTCGAATTGAGCAACGCCAAAACCTATGTTGATTTGAATTGAGCAATACCAAAATCTATATTGACTCGAATTGAGCAATACCAAGACTCGAATTGAGTCATGATTTCTTCATACAAGAATCATCCAGAATTTTGCAGAATTTGACAATCATGATGTCTCGAGTCGAACCGTTAACAGCTTCACTCGACAATCATGATTTCTTCACCAAATTGAACTTCAAAGTTTCCTCCAAGCTGCACATTTCATCTGCGTCTACATGTCCAGCTTGCGAGGGAGTGTTAAAATATGTAGGGTTTGCACTCAACGTAGCCAAGCCCAAGTCCAAGATTGATCCACTTCTACAAGAGAAAAGTACAAGAATAGGAAAGTCGTAAATAGGAAAGTCAAAATATGATACAATTAAAATATCTTGTATAAGAAGTTTTAAGTTTCATGTTTCTACAAGGTTATGTCAAAGTTAGCTCTATATAAGCTTGTATTCAGTCAAGGACAATAACAACGATAATACAATTCTCAAATTATTTCTTTACAACATATAAAAGCTTTCACTTTCATTGTTTTGGACTACATGAATTAAAATAATTCAAGAATCGTTCTAAAAACCCTTTCATCATTTGTATATTAAAATATCATGCATCGCACATTCGAATATGAAGTTTTAGTACATAATTCCCATCTTTAATTGAGATTAAAATGTTAGAAATGCCGAAAAATGCCTTTTTTTGGTGAAATAATGACATTTAATATAATTATCCATAGCCTTTGAACAACTCTAAATCGTTTCCAATATTATAATTCATTTTGATTATTGTACTGCAGATATCCATAACTAATTTTTAATTTAGAGGTTAGAACATAATATTTTTTTTTTCCACAAATATCAAACAAAATGAATGAATCTTGATAGAGATACCGTATCACTCTACGGTATCATCTCTTCCTTACAAAAAATATTTTTTTTAAAAGAAAAAAGGGAAGAGTGTACTTTGAAAAACTCTCAGTGGATCTTCACAGTTTGAGATCTTCACAGTTTGAAGGCAATAGTTAAGACAGGATCCCAAAGCTTCACATGTTTGAATACATGGAGAAATTGCCTTTTAGGTACTAGATCAACACTGTAGAAGGAATAGGACTGTGCAGAACAACTGAAGAAACAGACCATTAGAACATTGCAGTAGATAAGAGTAGTTGATACAGTGTATATATTTCAAAGACATTGCAGCAGACATTGAGGGAGGTAGTATACCTTGAGCTGTAGTTACTCACACAAATGGAATATAACCCTTCTTTTGTAGGCCAAAAGATTTCAAGTGGATACTTGATAGGGTGTCTTTGTACTACTACTACTACTACTACTACTATCATCACTACTTGTAAACCTCCGTACTGGCAATAAGGTAGAAAAAGTTATTAAAGGACCTGTTGAGAGCGTGAAACTAGCCAGAAAACACTGACTCATATCATGCATGGTTTAAGCAATTTTTCTACCATAACTAAAGAAAGAAAAACATAAAAATAAAATAAAAATAAAAATAAAAAATAAAAAAGTTTTGGAGGAGACAGACATTGCTAATATGAGGGAAATAAGCTCTCATGGACAAGAGAAGAAATGGGCATTAAAATCATGATGAGTTCAAAATGAGGGAATAAAGGAACAAGCAAAAAGTAAAGTAGAGATGTGAGCAAGTAAGAAATGAATTGTTGAAAGTGAAGTCCAATCTACATGTTTTGCACTATGTGAGAGATGTCTCTCAGCCTGGCAAAAACATGGAAGGAAGGCTCCTTCTTCAAGAGCCTAAAAAGCTAAAGACGAAGGAAGATGAACACATGCTCCCCACAACACACAAAGGAAATAAAGGACCCCCAAGATGCCCAAACTATATCTTTCCTTCTTTCTTCTCTCTCTCATCAATAGCTCTCATTCATTCATTCATTCAAATGTTGTAACACAACTACAGTCCTGCACTCTCTCACTCACTCAATCCCTACTACTTTCTTTAAAACTCACCACTTTTTCAGACACTACACCAAACCATCATACCACTACCCTGCAACCCATAATTACCAAAAGCCCTAGAGTTGCTAGCGATGGAACATACACCTCATGACCAGCTCTACTCTTTTGTTTCGTTATTATTTACTTTTAGCTGCTTGAATCTCAGGTTATCTCCAGTCATCAAGTCATCAGAGAGATGGTTAGTGAAAGTTCTGAAGACTGACTGAACATAAAACAAATCAAAGATATGCCATCAAGTCCTATTCATTAATAGCCAATACAACAGATCCCAAAGAATCCTCCACTCATAATGTACTGAACTTGAAAATACAAAAAATTATCCAAACACTTTCATGAACAGAAACTAGTTATACAAACACATTCCATGTTGATTGTTCATCAAGATAAAGATGTGATATATTGATTTGAAAATATAAAAATGAAAATACCCACCATCACAATAACTTCGTCCCAAACTGTTACTTTCTTCCAACATAAACAACAAAATCAGAATCCCTTTTCTTTGCTTTTTCAATTAAGCACTTAACACACCCAAAAAGAGACAACTATGAGTTATGTTTGTGTTCTGCACGAAAACCCATATAAACACATAATAATTAAAGATCTAAAATGGGTTAAAATTTTCTTTTGAGTTCTAATCATAATAAGTATCTTTTTTAATCTCTACCTCTCTCCTACTGAGGCAACCCACTGTAAGACCAAGCTTGAACTCCATTCCAGTTGTTCAAACCTTCATTTTCATTGCTGGTATTGTTATTGCTGTTTGATGAGTTGAAAGGGTTATCAAAAAACCAATCTGCAGCAGTTGTGGTGGGGTTGGCATGATTAGCACTAACAACAACATTAGTACCTGGTTTTGATATTTCCAGATTCTGAAACAAAATGGGTTGTGGGGTTATTGTTTGGTTCTCAAACAACCCAGCAGCAGCAGCAGGAGAAGATGAAACACTACCATTTATGCTTTCTTTCTGATTCTGGTTCTGATGGTCTCCTCCCATAATCATAGCCAGTCTTTGTTGCTGAAGTTTCCAGTGCAAATCTTGGTTTATAGAGCTCAAGCACTCTATTGAAGAAGCAATGTTGTTGTTACTAGGCCCCACTTCTTGAATCCCCCAGTTGAAACCACTCGGGCTTGAACCGTTTGCGAAGGAGACTAAATGGTTGTTAGTAGAGGAAGGGAGTCTACCAAATTGAAAGTCTATGGGAGGAGATAGCCCATGGAGGAACTTGAATGCAGAAGAGATGTCAGTTGAGGAAGTGCAAGATGAGTCTCTTGAGGAAGAAGAGGATTTAGATTTCTTGTTAGTCTTTCGACAACCGCCTCCGATGGGAACGTTGCGAAGAGCCCCTCCTTTAGTCCAGTACCTTCTACATGTCTTGCAGAAGTGCCTTGGCTGAGATAGGCTATAGTTGTTGTAGTAACAGAATTTGGTGTTTGGAGAATCACACCTAGGACACTTGGGAGATTGTTCTGGTGGCCTCGGCGATGATCCGGATGAAGTCGTCTTTCGAGAAGTTTGATTTTCTTGAGATGTCATGGTTGTGTAGTGGTGAAGTAGCTAGAGAAGTGGAGAAGATGAAGTGAAGGTGGGGGGTGTTTTAGGTTGGTTTTCTTGGAAGGGAGGGAAAGAGGTTGGGTAATTCAGTTGTTTCTTGCATGGGTTTGGAGATAAGGAGATGTTGATGGGGTGCTTGTGATGCTCATTAAAGAAGCAGGAGAGAGTGGTAGTGTGTGAACTCTGGGAAATATGAGTTGTAGTTAGTGTTAAGACATAAGAAACATGGGAGGGAGAGATGAATGAATGCAATTAGATCTCACCAGAACAACATCATATAGGAGAGTAATAAGGGTACATATATATATCCAGAGGGAGAAAGGGCAGATATTCTGATCCTGATATGGCAGAACACATTTAGATCTACAACTTACTACAAGACAACTGAATGAATGAATGGAGGGGTTCATGCATGGATACATTGTATGGATGGATGGATGGTGTTGAAAGACATATGTTGCTATACATACATTGCATGAACATGTAATTTACAAACCATGGATAATTAAATATTCATTGAAGATTATTACTACTATATAATATAAATATAATATAAAAATTAATTAAATATAGAAACACAACAAAGACAGTCATTGAAGATAATTACTACTATATTCATTGAAGATTATTACTACTTCTAGAAACACAACACAAGAGAAGGGTTTGAATCGTTGATTACTACTACATGAAGAAAATGAGGAAGAGATTGGGTTGTTTACGATTTTTTTGTGGAGATGACCAACACAGTGATTAATGAAGGCACCTGGTACCTAGAAGAAGAAGAATAAGGTGGTTTGGATCCTACTGGATCTTGTGAAGATGATGTTAGAGAATAGAAGTCTGCTATATGTTACAAACTAGGAAAGTGTTACAGAATAAAATTTACTCTGTTTCAAAAATAAAATAGAGTTCAAAAAACTCAGTTACAACACCAAATGGCCCAGGGTTACCCCTTCCTTCTTTTTTCCAGCAAACAAAGGAAGCAAACAATTTTGCATGCTGCTGCATCTCTCTAACAATAGCAAAATTCCACGTACTTAAGCCTTCATTAATTACCACCGTTGTTATACATGACATTTTCATAAGACTCAAGATTAGCAGTTCCTTTACTTTCGAATATATGCAGTCTAACATTTATCCAAATAAACCAAACCTGAAATTCGAATCGGCAAGTTCCGCCCTTCAAACTCTCTCATTCTCCCTTCTCTTTTCGCCGTGCCTGCCAACGCATCCGCCACCGCGTTCGCCTCCCTAAAAACATGTTTGCACACAACCAATATGTCACTATTTAGCTGATGAATTTCTTTCCAAGCATTTTAAAAAAACCAAGGGATTTTAATTTCCCTATAGAACCAATAGCGAACCAGTTTTTAGTCCATCTGGATCACAATGTTTCCACACCCTCGCCTAGCCAAAAGACGCACGCCTTCAAGCAAAGCTAGGACCTCCGCCTTAATTACTCGTTCCTTCCCCCAAAAACCAATTGATGTGCTGCAATACATGCTCCCTTGTCATCTCTAATAACCACTCCGCCAGTAGCAAAATTATTCTCCGATGATACATCCACATTCATCACTACAAAACCCGCTGGCGGAAACTCCCAATAAACAATTCTACTATCCCGCCTCGCTAAAGGAGTGACCGCCAAACAAAGAGCCAAGAGAATACTTTTGTTTAAGCTAACCTTTTTAGGAACAAACAATGAGTTAGCCAACCGCAGCCACTTACGAACCACCATAATAACGTACTTCCCATTCGTCCTGGCATCTTCAAACACACTTTTTCACCTTTGCTTCCATATCTCCCATAAAACAAACATTGGCGAAAGATATAAAAGCAAACCAACCTGTGACGAGACATTGTCTCTATCAAACCACACCGATAATAAAGTTGCCACTTCCGTCGGCCTTCTAATATGCACACCAAATATTGGCTCAAAATGATTCCAACTTACCATTGCCAAATCACTTTCAATGAAGAGATGTCTCATTGATTCATACCCAGGGTTCAAGCAACACCTACAATTGGATGCCAAGCTAAAGCCGCACCGACTCAACTCACCATCCATTGGCAACCTTTTTTCAACAATTTCCAAACAAAGACTGAGATACGAGAAGGGAGTACTGGCTGCCAAATCTTCCTGAAAAGGGCGTCAATCTCAACATTATCTCTTAGTAACTCATAGGCCGAATGAACTGAAAAAGGCCATCCGGATTGGGCATCCAGATACCTTGATCATCACTGTAAATTCTTCCCTAAAAAGTCTATTTTCATATAACGCCTTCGCCATTTCGCGGAGAGTCTCATTCACCACATAAAAGTCTCCCTCCCGTGCTTCCTCTAATGTAGGCCAAATCCCATGCTCCACCATTCCAGTTCTCCTCAAAGAGACTTGTATTCCTTCTCCCAATCCGCCATACCAAGTTTCCCATAAAGATTCCTGTAAATTTCATTAACTCCTTCATCAACGAGGAAGACCCAGTTTTCTCCACTTGCCTGCATAAAGAAATACTTGGTTTCCACTATTTTTTCCTCATAAATTCAACCCAAAGTGAACTAGATTTTACCAAATTCCACAACGCTTTAATTCGAAAAGCTTTGATAACTAACCCAATTTTCTGCACTCCAAGTCCCCCTTCATCCACTGGGTCACAAAATACTATCCCCAGCAACCCATTTCTTCCTCATCCTACCTTTACAATCTCCCCCAAAAAAACTTGTCATTAAACTCTGAATTCTAGATATAATTTTTTGGGGGACAACCATGGCACTCCAAATAATAAATCAAAATAGAGCTAAGCACATTTCTTATAAGCACTAATCTACCACCCGGGGACAATAGTTTCGCCTTCCAACCCTCAATCCTTCTTTTAATCTTATTGACCATCTCTTCAAAATAAATAATTTTACATCTCCCCTGATAAATAGGAACCCCTAAATACTTCATAGGAGACCCTTTGTACTAGAAGCCTATATAAGTCTTTATTGCCACAACTCTCTCTGTTGTCGCCTTCTCTTCCTACATGAAAGAGCTTTTGCCTACATTAATTTTTTTACCCAGAAGCACTACAATACCTCTCCAAAAACTTGACGCACCTAGTCACAAATTGTTTTCTCCCATTTAGAAATATCAAAGTGCCATCCACATACAAAAGATGAGTAATAGGCACACGGTTTCTTGGTGTATAATAATAGCCAATGTCACCCTTTTGAAAAGCCTTCTTAAGACCCCGAAGCCATAATAAACAATAATGGTGAGAGTGGATCCCCTTGCCTCAAGCCCCTCAAAAAATCCATTATAAATTCCCTGTAGCAAAACTAAAAACCCACAGTTTGTAATACAATTAGAAATAATATGGCATATTCTATTAGTTAATCCAAACCTTCGAGGTTTGGATTCACTAATAGAGTATGCCATATTATTTCTACCCACAGTTTCTTCTCCCATTTTACCCGATCATATGCCTTCTCCATATCAATTTTCAACACCACATTGCCTCCAAATGCATTTTATTTTATATCCTTGATCTGCTCTTGTGCTAACCCAATATTCTATACTATTGCTCTTCCTCGAACAAAAACTCCATGTTCCTGAGCAATAAGGTTCGGAAGCACAGAAACCAGTCTATTGCATAATAATTTACTACAAAATTGTAAATCACATTACACAAACTGATGGCCCTGAATTCTGAGAAAGAGCCTGGCAATTCCACTTTGGGAATAAGTGCAATCAAATTTGCTGAAAAAGCCGCAGGAAGTGATTCTCCTTCAAAAAATTGTCTAGCTACCTCCCAAAAGTCAACGCCTACCACCTCCTAGCACTCCTAAAAAAAACCTGACGTAAACCCATCCGAACCCGACGCGTTGTTTTTCGGGATACTAAAAATTGTCTGTCTCACTTATTCAAACGCAGGGCTTTTGATCAGTTCATATCTTCTACCACTAGATAAAACCGTCAGGATACAATCCAAAAAGCTCCTGGTCCATACCATGATTACCCTGGGAATTCAAAATATCCTTAAAATAAACATTAGCTTCACACAAAATCTCCCCAAACCCAGAAATTTCATGGCCTGAAGGAATAGCGATGTTGGCAATAGCTCTTCTTTTCTGTCTAGATTTAACTGTCACAAATAAATATTTAGTGCATACATCACCTTCCTTTATTTCCTTTTCCCCTGATTTTTTAAGCAGTATAACTCCTCCCGCTTGAGCGCTAATTTGTACTCTATCTGGCATCTATTGAGATTAATACTAGCATTAACATCCCAATAAGCCTATGTGTTCAAACCATTACTGCCTACCTCATTCCATCCAAAAAGGAGAATGGATTCCCATTGTTGCATCTCATCTTTCAGAGCTTTGATTCTACTGAATACATTCCCAAACACCTCCCTATTCCAATTAATAAGAGTTTTGCGAACTGCTTTTAACTTGACATCAACCTTATCTAACGGCCTCATGTTCAAATGATTCAAATTCCAAACAGAATCAACCAAATAATAAAAGGAAGGGTGCATTGACCACATATTAAAAAGAGGAATTCTAAATGTCGAGGAAACGGGCGAGGAAATGGGCGAGGGAAGCGACGTGGCGGGGTGGGGACCGTCCACTCCGCTCGGGATGCGCGCACCAAAAACGACGACACGCATCCCGAGCGGGGTGGACGGTCCCCACCCCGCCACGTCGCTTCCCTCGCCCATTTCCTCGCCCGTTTCCTCGCTGTGTAGAATCACTCTATTAAAAAACCAAAAAAGCGCCCTAATCTTTCCTGCATGGGTAAAGAAGCTAAAATAGGAGTGTGATCCGAAAAAGTACGATTAGTGTTCCATTTTTGTATTCGGCATATGAATCATCCATTCATTATTCACCATAACTCTATCAAATCTCACCCAACTCCTATATCTGCCTCGTCTATTGTTACACCATGTGAAACTCGGCCCTAGCCCGCCACAGTCATGAAGACCGCATATACTAATACAGTCCGAAAATTATGCCATGCTAGTGTTCGAGGGTGCAAGTCCCCCTATTTTCTCTTGACTATTAACTACAGTATTAAAGTATCCACCTACTATCCATAGGGATGCACATTGCAATACGAAATTCTCCACACAAGCCACAAGTCTCTTCTTTCTTCACTTGAACATTTGGAATAAACGAACGAAACAAAGAAAACTCTAGAAGAATCGTCCGTAACCTTACAATGGATAATATGATCAGTCAATTTCAACACGGAAACTGTCATGTTAGTTGCCCAAAAAAGCCAAAATTTACCTCCCATCTCCTCATTCGAAGCAAAACCAGCCAGTTTAATTTTATTCCCCACCTTTGACTTCCTACTCATCTCCATCATCGGCTCAACTATTATGAGTAATCAAACATTATGTTCCACAACCATCTTCTTAAGTCTACACCGGGTCGCCCTGTTCCCAACTCCCCGCGCATTCTAAAACATAATGTTTGCAATCATTTTTTACCCAAGACTTAAGTAGCCGCCTTTTTTGTCTTCCTACGATCCCCTGTTGGAAGAGCCATTTTATCTTTCCTATTATTTTTGCTCCCCTTTTCTCCTTCTGACTGTGACCATAGCTCCATTTTCTTGGTGGCCTTATTTTGGGTACCCAAATTTGTTTCTGAACTAGCATCCAGGCAGTCCACACTAACGCACTCCATCATATTGACATTCAAAACCTTTTTACAAGCTTTACGTGACTGCCCAGTCTTATTCAAAACTTGCATTTCCAATTCTGACTCATAGCTGATATTCACATAATTATTACATAATATATCCCTTAATTTATATATGTTAGTGTTTCGATTATTATATTTTATAATAATTATTTCGTTTTCATGTCTTTGTAGGAATTTGAGCGTGAACGATGAAATCGTATTAAGGCGACAATTTAAGGAATGACAATTGGTCGATTCTAGCGGTGGTACAAAGTAGAGGGTCACATATCTAAGCCTAACCCTAATAAACCTAGGTCCACCTAATTTAACCTAAGCCCAAACCCAAAATGCTAACCTAAAAACCCAAACCCAACGCCTTTTGGAGAACCCAAGCCCAAGAAAATAGGGGAACCCTATTTAGCTCTCCCCAGTTTGGATAAACTCATCTCTCTTCTTCTCTCTTTTCCTACTGGTGTTCTCCTGCTCTCTTTTCCAGCCACCACACCAATCCACCCTGCCGGCAATCCTCGCTCGATAGGAGAGCCGGTAGTGCGATAATCCCGCCATCACCACCTCACCTCACCACCGTCCAACAACCACAGCCGCCACCACCATCAGACTCTCCCTGTTCCATCACGCCACACAACCACCTTCCATGTCCAGCAACCTCGCCACCGAGCTTCGCACACCACTCCATCTCCTCAGCCCCTGTTCTCATCGTCACAAGCAACACAACCACCGCCGCCGCGAAACAGACCTTGCTACAGAGCACCACCCTGTTTTCTTCTCTCGCCCTGTCTCCCTCTTCCATTCTCTCCCTATTATTCTTCGGTCATCCATCTCCCGTCCCTCTCTCTCTCTTGCAAGGACGTGAGCTCGCTGGAGGAGCATAACTCGCAAGCAGTAGCAGAAACAGGGAGTGCCTCCTTGTTTCACCGCCCTTGTCCGCTTCCTCCTTCGCATTTTTTGTTATCTCGTTGTTTCCTCACACTTTCTGTCTTCTTGCAGGTACCGGAGCCATTTAGGGAGAAGAGGACGCTCGCGAAGACGAAGCAACAGACGTGGCACAGAGCATTGTCGCGTTGGAGAAGACAACCGCGCGATATTGGCGGGAGAAAACTGATTTTCAAATCAGTTTTAGTTATTTGCACCCCGGTGTTTACTCTGAGCTACCACAGTCCATCAACAACCCTTTTCTCGGGATTTGCGTCCGTGCAGAGATGACTTCCACCTCCATTGACGCCGTGACCACCGCTACCATGGAGAGCTAAACCCTTCGCCAAGGCTAAGATGAAACCAATTGGGTTTCAAGAGTTTGTTTTAGTTTAACTTTTTATTTTATTATGTGCTTAACTGCAAAATACATTTAATTTCTGAGTATTAGTAAATTACTTTCACCGATTATATCGGATTTGATCTAGACTAGTCGGTAGTTAGAGTTTTCTTTACTAATATTTAAAGCATTATTTTTAATTGGTTAAGTTAGACTTGTGATTGAGTGTGTCGTAATAAGACACTCAATGCTAGGAGTTGAAACTTAATAAATTAGATTTGTGATTGAGTGTGCCGTAATAAGACACTCAATGCTAGGAGTCTATAACTTATGCTGAAGTTAATTGTAACATTGAATTTTAAAACTGAAAACGATCACATCATCGATGCAAGCAAGAGATTCTCATCCCTAAAGCTTCTCGCTTTAGAAAATAATAAGTTAGATTAAAATAACTTGAAAAACTGAATTGGTGGATTCAATGCCTTGGTTTCCCTTCTCATATTCTTAAAAACTTTTCATTTTGTTTTTTTAATTTGATTTTTAGTTTAGATAGTTTGATTGTTGTAACCCCCATTTAAATTAGTTTAAGTCAACTTTGAAATTTAATTGCAACCACAGTCCTTGTGGGATCGACCTGTACTTGCCCTTGTCTACCAGTTAGACATTGTGCACTTGCAGTTATTAAGACTAGGTTAAATTAACCTATTTATTTAGGTTAGTTAAATCTGCATCAATAGCCATCTACCTTTTCTAATCCTTCTTCCTGCCCATTTCTTTCAGGTTCCACCGCCGCCTTCTGCGTCTTTCCAACATTACCAATCTACACAGACGAGTCGCTGCCTTGCAGACTCTGTTTGGCGTCCGAAACAACCACGTCCTGCTCCTGTTTCACGTCCTACATCTGCTCCTCCATGGCATTAGGAACCTGCATCTCCACAACACATCCAACCTGCCCCGCATTTTCCATGGCAACCTGCAACTCAGTTGTACTATGACTCGACATCTCCTCAAAGCCATCAGCCTGCCTCTCACAAAATTTCCTACCACAACATCCTCCCCAGTTTTCTCCAACTCCTTGTTCAAACCTTGTTCTCTCTTGTCACCTCCCGCCAAACTAAGCTCAACACTCTTCTCCCCCCCTTGACTGCGGGGATCGCGCGCTCAATCCCACTCGTCGAGTACCCAAGCTTCAAACACTCTTCCCTGAACTTCTTAAAAATTTTGATCGCCGATCCTTCCCCATCACTCATGTGCTTAGCTTCCTTGTCCGAGAGAATAATATGATTCTCTGCTTCCCCTTCAACCTTTTTCCCATTCAAACCCAAATTTAAATTTTCCTGAGTTTCCACATCCTCTTCATCTTTCCCTAACAAACTGTATTTGTTTGAAACAAATACTTCATTGTTCCCATTCCCTTCTGTTCCCTTACCCTTATTATCCGCCTCCTTGAGAACTTGGATGTTCTCTTTTTCATTCTTTTGACTGCCAATTTCTTCACCTTTTTCATTGTTCGCCCCATCGATACCAGTTGCCCCCTCTTTATCCTTACCATATTTGTTTACCGGTCTGTAGACTTGTTTTTCCCCACCCTTGTGGTTGGTTTTCGCCTTTTCTCCTGCATTGGGAACCACATCATTCTTTTTAACTAACTTCCTTTTACAAACCGCCTCATAATGACCAATCATCACACAGTTGTTACAATAGTAAAATCCTAGATATACAATTTTTTTGCCAAAATCCATTCGTGTCTGAGAACTCAAGCCATATTCTACTTGGTAGCTCTACTAATAAATCCATTTCTATACAAATTTGTGTCGTGTTTAGTCACGTAAAACCATGTGTACTATCGTCTAGTCTAAAAAAGAGCCTATGGAATCGCCCAACTCCTTGAGATACAAGGGGTGAAAGAACTCCAATTGTAAATGTAACGACCCGATCCACATGGTATGATACTGTTCGTTTTGGGCTAAATTACCCTCACGGCTTTAAAACGCGTCATACCAAGGGAATTCAACCTCGCACATATATAGTACATACCCTTCTCTCACCCAGGCGATGTGGGAATATAACACCTATGTAGCATGTCAGCTTTTGTGTTGCCCACACATCATAGCCTGCCAACCTCACTGCCCGCCCACACATGGTAGCTCGTCAGCTTCAGAGCCCGCCCATACAAGGCTGTAATCCATCATCTTTCAGGGGTCCAACATCTTCGTTGGCGCACTTTCGACTGAGTTCGGCTCTGATACCATTCTGTAATGACCAACTCCACATGGCAAGAAATTATCCGTTTTGGGCTTAACCACCCTCACAGCTTTAAAACACGTCATACCAAAGGGATCCAACCTCGCACATATATAACACATACCCTTCCCTCACCCAGGTGATGTGAGACTATATCACCTAGGGAATCTGCTAGCTTCTGAGCCCACCCACACATCGTAGTCTGTCAGCCTCACCGCCTGCCCAACCATGGTAGCTCTTCAACCTCAGAGCCCCCACACAAGGGTGTCACAATCCACGCCCTCTTAGGGGCCCAACGTCCTCGTTGGCATACTTTCGGCTAGGTTCGACTCTGATATCATTCTGTAACGACCCGATCCACATGGTATGATATTGTCCGCTTTGGGCTTAACCACCCTCACGGCTTTAAAATGCATCATACCTAAGGGATCCACCTCGCACATATACAACACATACTTTTCCTTCACCCATGCAATGTAAGACTATAACATCTAGGTAGCCTGCCAACTTTTGAGTTCGCTCACACATCATAGTCTATCAGTCTCACTGCCCGCCCACACATGGTAGCTCGTCAACATTAGAGTTCACCTACACAATGGTGTCACAATCCACCCCCTTTCAGGGGCCCAACGTCTTCGTTGGCACACTTTCAGTTGGGTCTGGTTTTCTTACCATTCTATAACGACTTGATCCACAAGGTATGATATTGTCCACTTTAAGCTTAACCACCCTCACGACTTTAAAACGCGTCATATCAAGGGGATCCAACCTCGCACATATATAGCATATACCCTTCCTTCACCCAATCGATGTGGGACTATAATACCTAGGTAGCCTGCTAGCTTCTAAGACCGCCCACACATCATAGTCTGCCAGCCTCACTGCTCGCCCACAAATGGTAGCTCGTCAGTCTCAAATCCCTCCCACACAAGTTTGTCACAATCCACACACTCTCAGAGCACGTCCTTATTAGCACACTTTCGGCTTGGTCCGACTCTGATATCATTTTGTAACGACCCGATCCACATGGTATGATATTGTCCGCTTTTGGCTTAACCACCCTCACGGCTTTAAAACGCATCATACCAAAGGGAACCAACCTCGCACATATATATCACATACTCTTCCCTCACCTAGGCGATGTGGGACTATAACACCTAGGTATAGCTTGTCAGCTTCTGAGCCCGCTCACACATCATAACCTGCCAGTCTCTGAGCTCGTCCACACATGGTAGCTTGTTAGCCTCAGATCCCGCCCACACAAGACTGTCACAATAAATCTAGCAAGTCAACCCACAAGGGTGCGACAACAGGATCTTCCTTAAGACCGAATCCCTGGTGCCAACGAAAGGCTTTGAATCTAACTCCCCTAATCATGAATGAATCCTTGGATAGCGCTTTCATGACTTCCTCCTCGACCTGGAAATGCACAAGAACTTGTCTATGGTCTCGTAGACCCATAGTGAACTCACCCCTAACTCCCCATGTCTTGTGAATGATTTTCCTAATCACTTCCATATAGGGGCGATAACTCGAAAGCTTGAGAACACTAACAAATCTTTCAACATACCTTTTGCACCGTTTCACATCCGAGATGTTCATAGATAAGGCTGGACTACCTTCCTTGCGAAAGTGAGTGGGCTTTCATTGGTTCCTCCACTGCAATAGACTTAACAACCCCTAAAGCCTACAGAAAACTTCGAGGAGGAGACTTGGTGGCTTCAACTGGGGCGCCTCCCACCCTAGCCGATTGAGCTCCTTTCTCGACGGCTAGAGGAGCCGCCATGAAAACCTCAATGGCTACACTCGACGACCCAGATCGGGTCCCAAGCTATGATCAATGCACAGGAAAATGTTAAGAAAAAAAACCCCACAATACCCCAAAGTCGCCCCAGAATCGCCCTAGGAAGAGCTCTGGACCCCTTCTGAGTTTTTTTTTTTTTTTTTTTTGGTTAGTTTTGGTGTCTTCCTATAAAAAAAAATACATGTAGTTCAAGCAATATACAACACAACGTCAGTATGTATAAGATTTGGCGACATACAACTCTTATTATTGCATGAAGCTTTTTTCAAAACACTCCATGAGATTCCACATCATTATCCTATAGGCGAAAGAAGGTGATCACTGATCACGTGCCTTATGTGCGAATGATCAATATGATAAACATTAGGAAATTAATATAATATATATATATATATATATTTATTTATTTATTTTTCTAAAGAGCCAGGCTCGCGCCAGGCCAGCCCAGCCCAATACCATCTATTATCCTAGAGATTGTGCAATTTCCAGTATCTTTAGAATGATGGATGGTATTGGGCTGGGCTGGCCCGGCGCGGGCCTGGCTTTTTAGATTTTCCAATATGAATTTAAGATTTGATTGCCAAGCCACAAAAGATGAAAGGAAATAAAAGATCCTTATGGTCATGGATTCTTTTATGGTATGGATAGATGCATTGGTCAGTGACCAGTGGATGGAGAGACTGAGAGGAAGTAGACCTAGCCAAGACAAAAGGAGATAGGGATAGTACTAGTACTACTAGGGAAGAGGAGGGAGAGGGGTCAGTATGGAACCAGTGGCAGTGAATCTGCAGCCAGACACAGCAGCGTTGTCCACTCCTTCCTATGTTAAGTCCCTATTAACACAACCCTCACTTAAAGCCCACAATTGTCTCACACATTAATAACCCAAAACTCTCTCCATCTTTCTTTATTGCCACCATGAACAGAAACTAACCTCAAGTATCCCAACACATACAGACACCAATAGTACCCCCGTCACCTTCCAATAGAGCCTCAACACCCCTCCCTTACAACACTCTAAAAAACCTATCTAATCTAATGTAAACAACCCAATCAGGCCTACATTTGCAGCTATCTTCACTAGCTTCTGCACCCACTTCACCAGCTTGTGATAATACACAGACCCCAATAAGAACAAGTGTCATTGACAAATGTTTGATTATGGAGTGATCATCTTAAACTCACTTTAAGACGTGTTGCTTTGATGGTTTGAGAGAGTGATATTGATTAGATGCTTTCATCTCTATGGTCATTTGTGAGACAGAAGAACCAGAAACAGTACATTTTGAGAAAACTCCCAGAATTGCAAAGAAAGATACCACCCCTCCCTCCTTCACTTCTCCATCATTCTTTGAGTTCCAAAAATGTTATCTTTCTCTTTTTTATCGAGCTTTGCTACAGAGCGAGGGAGGGAGCGAGGGAAAGGGGCGAGGGATGGGTGTAACCACCCATCCTCCTCGGGATGAGCGCATCGTGTTAGAGATGCGCGCAAGCGCTCATCGCGAGGAGGATGGGTGGTTACACTCATCCCTCGCTCCCTTTACCTCGACCCCTCCCTCGACCCCTAGAATTTCTGCTTTTTATCACTTTTGGCGAAATTTTTAGAACTCAAAGAGGCAGGAGAAGTTGACTGTTTGAATAATTTTTTTTTATTGGTCATCTGTTGAATCATATGTCTGATTGTGATAGTCCTATATACTCAAGGCACTGATTCATTGACATCATACATCCCCTCTTTGACACCATCAATCATTTTTATTTTTTGGACATGTTAAAAGACACTGTCAATAAAAATTTCATTTTTTTTTTCACTCTCTTCTTAAGAACAACAGCGACAGTGTTGCCATCCACTGCCCCACCTTCTTTCTGTCATCTTCTGTCCTTTCTTTATTTCCTTCCCTATCCTTTTTTTATTTTCATTTTCTCACCCTGATCTCGCAACTGAGGTGAGGGAGAAGGCAACCGATGGGGCGAGGCAGAGAAAAGGTGACCAACGAGGGGGCAAGGGTAAATGCAAGGCAGGGTTGAGGATAGGTTTGTACCCCATTTTTCTTGCCTAATTTCTTCCTCCTCTTATCCTCTTTTCTCAAAAATTTTGGCCCTCGCATTGGCTTCCACGAGTGGGGAATTCGTCCTTACAGAGGCTTGTGCAAGATTGAAAGGAGAAAAATAAAAGGAGGAGGTGATGGCGGAAAGGGGCGATCGGCGAAGGTGAGTGATAACGACACCACTACTGCTATTGAAGCTTATTGTTGACGAGAAGAAAAGAAGGGGAAAAGGGAAAAAGAAAAATAAAATAAAAAAAGGACAGGCGAGCAGCAACGATGGTGTGACAGGGTGGGAGAGAAGTGACAGTGGTGGGGCGACATCGACAACGATGTTGTTGCTACTATAGTTGTTCTGTATAAAAGAAAACACAAAAAAAAGGTGGTGGTGTGAGATAAAAAGGTGACGGTGTTAGACAAAAAGGTCGGAATGATTTTGTCAAAAAAGGGAATTGATGGTGTAAAATAGTCCATGTCTATGCTCAATATTTCCTTTGTACACCACGTGAGTGATATTCTTTGATTTATATGTTGTGTATCACTATAATAAAGTAATTTTTTTTTTAATTATTATTATTAAAGGGAATATCTTTGTTTGGTGTATGAGGACCAAACCTAATGTCCTTTTTAAAGCATCCAATGTTACACTAGTTTGATCTTAAAATGGAAGTGTGAGATGAGCCTTTGGATCATTGTGTATCAATTCCCGTCTTGCCTAACCTTGATAGACAAAGATATGCATTCAATTTTAAGATGACAATTCCAAGTACATATTTTCTCAGCAACAGAGATCAATCAATCATCACTTAAAAAAAAGAAACATTGAGTAAACTGAGACCCTCAATTCTAGTGAGTTAGGCATGGTGCGTCAGATTTGTGCCAGACCTACCTCTCTACTATTCCTAATTTTTGAGATGCGTATAATCTCACATCTCAAGAATTAAGAATGGTAGAAAGCTAGGCCTGACACAGATCTGGTGCACCAGGCCTGACTCCCTAGACTTGCTCAATTGAGACTATCAAGTCAGTTGCAAAGGCCAATATCCAAATGCACAAACTTTCAATAAAAATAGTTGAGAGTTTTTAGAGTCTACTTAAAAGGGTTGTTAAATATGTTTGTCTTGGCTTTTAGTCTCTAACTAGATAGATCACACTAGTTTGTATTTTGATAAAGTTACTCGTGCTAACCAAATTTAATGGAGATTGTCTCTAGCTAAGATGCTTAAGAATGCGTCGACTGCATCAAAACAAACCGGCATAATCTTTGCATCGGTCTATGGCTTTTGGTCCTTTTTCCATCAACATCTTTGATAACAGCTAGAAACTCGCCTAGAAATTAAAGGTGCTTCCAATATGGAAGGAAGTATAAGATCAGCTAAGTTCGTATGGAAATTTGACAGGCCTAAGACATTTTCAAAGCCACCATTTTCTAACACTTCAAAATTCCAAAATTTAGGCCCAAATGAGTCTCATCTTATTGTTATTATTGATGATACATCAAACTGTCATCTAATTAGCACCGTAAACATGTCATGATAATCTCGTCTACAGAATGAAGTAGGCCCAATTGCGCACTCAATCCAGCGAGCCCCAAACAACATCAAGCCCATCATTGGCAGAATTCAGACAGTTGAGTCCAAGTTGCAATGAGCCAGTAAGCCCATAGGTCACGCGGTTAGGCCCAACACTCGTAAGACCTTTAAGGCAAGTATCTGAGAGATCTACCAAAGACAGGCTAGCCAGCAACACATTGGATCTGACTAAGAAACATATATTAGAGTATAAGTCGGACAAGGAAACTTTCTCGCATGGACAACACTCAAAAAGGAAAATCTCTCTCACAGATCTAGGAGCACGAGTTGTATAGGGAAACTATCCCACATGGACAACTCTCAATCAGAAAAGGATATTCATGGCAAGATCATTTTCCCTAAACTATGCCACCAAAGGCCTAGCCAAATGAGGACCCCTTCACTATAAAAAATGGAGATAAGGTCAATGAACTAGAGGTACGCAATATAACCCACTTTACAGTTTTAAGCATCTTCTAAGCCTTTCTAACTTAAGCATCGGAGTGTCATCGGCCACCACACGGTGGTCATTGGCTCACGTTTGCTACTTGTGCAGGTCTAGGTATGTAGTGAGAAAGGAAAATATAAATCGACTACATCAGTTTGGTACCGTCCGTGGGGAACGACAAAGTTCCTCAGAAAGAATAGTAGTTCCACATTTTTCTAGAAAATCGACGAGATGGTGACAACGAGGTCTCGTAATAATGAAGATATTGTCGAGCCTTCAAACGCTCAAACCGGCAGAGCGCCACCAGTTCCACCACCACCACGAGAGGAACCTCTTCAGACCCCCGCACCGATGGCGACCCCAATTGACCCTAGGGTGGACTTGCTTTCAACACAGATGCAGCAAATCGCAGAGACACTAGATGCTCTAAAACAAAGTAACCCTCCACCTGCAGAGGGAAACCGTGAACAGCAAAGGTCTCATTCCCCAGAAAGTTCCAAATAGCATGTTTAGGAGAGCCACGCGGCCCCAGCAACCTCTCAATGGCCAAGAGGCGGAAGCACGACCAATAGAGACCCAACTTCTAGAGCCGACAGACACGTCTCACATAACCCCTACCGCAACGGGGCCACAAATCCAGACGTGTTGTTCAGTATCACGATCCCTCCGTTCATGG
Source organism: Berberis vulgaris (assembly GCA_963556465.1). NCBI lineage: Eukaryota > Viridiplantae > Streptophyta > Magnoliopsida > Ranunculales > Berberidaceae > Berberis > Berberis vulgaris. The sequence goes on along the minus strand of OY747134.1, from coordinate 68,777,879 downwards.
ACCATATCATGGTTGAATCGCCGCCCACGAAATACATCCGACCGAAGTTGAAGTTTTACGACGGGACAGGAGACCCATTCGATCACCTACGCCACTTCCAGCATGTTATGGCGCTCAAGAATGGTCTGATGTAATAATGCGGCAATCATTTCATGCAAGCCTGAAGACACCAGCACTGACGTGGTTCCACAGCCTTCCTAAAAAATCCATCGATTCATTCCGAACGTTGGCATTGGCGATCCTCACACGCTTCGTGGGTAGCCAGCGACTCAGGAGGGGTTTGCATTATCTGCTGACCTTAAAAAAAAAGAACGAGGCGTTGAGAGAATACGTTACTCATTTTAATGATGATTTGACCCTCATCGACAGCTATACTGATGACATCGCCATTACGATTTTCACTTCGAGTCTGAGAAGAGGCAAGTTCTATGACTTGCTCAAAGATGCCCAGAGATACATCACTATGGATGAAATGTTGTCTGCCAAGAGAGAGGCGGAGTTAAAGATTAAACCCTCAGTTCTAAATGACAGAAAAAAGGGGAAGAAGAAAGAGGCCAATGACAGTAACAAAAGGAAGTGCACAGACATCAAAACCGACTCAGGCTGCCCCTGGCAAGACAAGGCCTTGAATTACGTCGGATCCAAGTCTGTCACCCCTCTCAATACCAGTCTGTCCGACATCCTAGATTCCATCAAGGATTGGGAAGAGCTGAAGTGGCCGCCTAACTAGCAAGGAAACCCTGCTAGGTGTGACAACAACAAATACTACGCCTACCACAAGGAAGACAGACATGATACTGAGGATTGCATAAACCTCAAAGGAAAAGTCGAGTACTGGATAAGAAAAGGCAAACTCAAGGAGTTCCTAGGCTTGGACAAGGGGCAGGCTGAGCAAAGGAAAGATAGAACGTTGTCAATGAGATCGAAAAGGAAGCTCTTAGCGACATTTACGTCCTCCATGGGGTCGGTCCCGAGGGAGAACAATCAAATAAGTCCCGCAAGAGGACACTGACTGAGATGCGAACACCATCTCAGTATGAGGATCGACAAGTGCAGCATGTACGAGTTCACAACCCGATCCTATCACTAACGTTTACGGAGAGGGATCTCCAGGGGGTACATTCTCCTCACAATGATGTCATGGTCATCTCCGTCTTTATCGCTAAGTGGGAGGTAAAAAGAGCTTTGGTGGACACTGAAAGCTCATTAAATGTCATGTTCTTCAGTGCATTCCACAACATGCAGTTATAGGAAAAAGACATAATGCCCGCCAATCACCCTATGGTCGGATTCAACGGAGAGAAATGTTTTCCCATTGGGAAGATCAATCTAATGGTGGTGTCAAAAGAGCCAAAACTATGGAAGTACCTTGTCCAAGAGTTCATGGTAGTTGACTCCCCGTCCACCTACAACATCATTCTGGAAAGGTCGTGGCTTCATCATATGGAAGCAGTGGTGTCCACTCTCCATCAATACATAAAATATACAGCCAACCATGCCCAAGGGATTATCCAAGGAGATCAGCCAATAGCAAGAGACTGCAATTATGCAACTCTAAAGCAGCTGAACTGTTGCCAGTTACAGCTCGGGCTCACAGAGCCAACATGTCAGACATCAAGCCTAGGAAAAAGAGGTGGATCACTCTATGAGGGCGGAGGAGCCCAAATAACCAAGGCGCAACTATGCGGAGATCCAGAAGTCAAAGCTAGCGAGGCAATTCAGACTAACAAATAGCTAAGAAACAATACTTCAACAAACGGACACCAACTTCAAGAGCTATTAATTAGCAAGGAACTGTCTGCCCGCATGAAGTCCACTATTCAGTGACTTCATTAGCTTTTAAAAAAACTTCGCTAAAGGGATCACGCAATCCGAGCTAGAACCATTTGCGCCTCCTTCAAGGCCAGATTAGACCAGTCTCCTCTCAGAGTTAAATTATTTGTTGCTTTGATTTTGTTTCTTGCTTTCTATTTTTCATTTCAGTGTAGAAAAGTTGTTCATACATGACACATTCCAGAAATAAAACAGATTTTACTAATTGCAATGAGAGTTATTACAAAGTTTGCCGGCCAACTAGTACATCAGTTTATACACTACAAGTATCTAAGTCTGATACAAACATCTATCCGCTGAAACAAGGGTAGAGACTCTGATCTGCTAATCTGCTTCCAGAAGAGAAAGTGGTGAGAGTAAAGCATCCGGAGCAGAAGGCAAAGGAAAACACTCAATTCATTACTCCGACAAATTGCCCTGTGAGTTGATTCAAAGGTGCCAACATGAGCCTCAAAGTGAAACGCATACGTCTTCAACTCGACAGACTACCCTACGGAAGGGGACAGAAACTGGAACAAAATGAGGCAAAAGGAGGGTGACCCTCCAGACGTAAGTGTTTGAAGAGCAGTTGAGCTAACGTCAGTGGAAGGTCGCATTCATCAGAACCCCACTATGCTAATCTGCCTTCTAGTTGGGGCGACACGCGTGAAACCAAGAGCGGATAAACGCCACAACCTAGCTGCTGGTATTATCACCCAACAACAATGGAGAGTGGGAACTCGGGAGCCACAAAAGATGGAAGACAGACCTAACCCTTGAGGGTCAGTCTATACTCCTTTTATGAAATATAAGTAGATATTACAAGATCTCACGAGATCAATTCGATGCCCACCCAGATCAGGCGACGCCGCAAAAAAAAAAAGTCTTACCAAGACTCATCGGTGCAAATGTCAGAACATTCGAAGACTCTAGCGAGGGAGATCTTCCTTCAGCCTTTGAAAAACCTATAGTAAGATACATTTGATTAACATATTCTACTATTTTCGTTGCAGTGCTTGAACGCAGAATAGCCAGCATATATATAGGCAAAATGGTTTACGAAGAGGTGTCAACAAGCAATTACTTCAACATTAAATGTCGTACAGGAAATCAGGAAAATCACGATTCCAATAGCAACTGCACAAGTTAACATATTTTGAATTAATGACCATGCAAGCAGCCCCATTAACTGGGGGGAGTAATCGATACTGAACCGTCTCGTAGAATGCATCGTATCCATGGCACGCTAATTCATAAAGATTTTTTCTAATTGGGCCCCTCAACTAATGGGCCCAAGCTTATGCCCTGCCAGATCCGACCCAGCACACACAAAGGGACAAACAGCAAAGGCATTGAGCGCCCACAAAATAAGGAGCACGCCTACTGAGTGTTGTCATTAAACCCAAGGCATCAGCTCCATTACTATTCCGTTGTTGTTCACTGAAGTCGGTCAATCTACTATTAGTTCAATCAATTGATCTGACTCTAGGATCAGACCGCCAGGCGAACTGAGTAAGTCAGGACACCCAAGTCAGACTTACACGCCCAAAAGTCACCAAAGCTAGTCAACCTATTATTAGTTTGATCAATCGATCCGATTCTTGAATTAGACCGCTAGGCGAGCTAAGTAAGTCAGGACACCCAAGTCAGAGTTACACGCCCGAAATTCACCGAAGCAGGTCAACCTATTATTAGTCTGATCTATCGATCCGACTCTGGAATCAGATTGCCAGGCGAGCTAAGTAAGTCAGACACCAAACTCAGACTTACACGCCCAGGATTTTATATGCGAGCTAACTAAGTTAGGACCAGTGTTCTAAAAATCGCTAGGCGCTGGACGGGCGGCGAGCAGGTGCCTAACGCCCAGGGGCCTAGGCGGTCTTAGGTTTTGTATTATAACTTTAATAATTTACAAAATTTAAGCATAATACCTTATCAATTACATCCAATTTAATGCCAATATACATATGCAAAATTTAAAAACATGAAAAATTAACAATCGTGAACAAAATTTATTAAAACTCAAATGACTGAAGTTGGTCATGATGGGTACTTTATATAAATTTTAATTTGTGTACTCATTTATTTTTCTTCAAATTGCATGAATAACCTCAGTTATGTTTGATAAAATCTACATTAGTAAAATTGGTACCGGCAGATCCTTTGAGAATTCCATTAAGTAATCATCTTTTGCTACATTTAGACATATACTGAATAAAAAACAATTAAATAGTTTATTTCTAAAAAATAGGAAAGAAAAATAAAATAAGAACACAATCAACCTTATTAAAAAATAAAAAGTAAAAAATAAAAAATAAAAAATAAAAAATAAAAAATAAAAAATAAAAAATAAAAAATAAAAAATAAAAAATAAAAAATAAAAAATAAAAAATAAAAAATAAAAAATAAAAAATAAAAAATAAAAAATAAAAAATAATAAAAAATAATAAAAAATAAAAATAATAAAAATAATAAAATAATAAAAATTAAAAAAATAAAAAAATAAAAATCGCCCAGATCGCCTAGACCCCGCCTAGATCCCGTCCAGACCCGCCCAGACTGTCCAGAACCGCCTAGACTGCCCACCCAGCCATTAATTTGGGCAGTTTTCCACCTTCTAGCGCCTAGGCGGCAGCCTAGGCTGATTTTTAGAACACTAATTAGGACACCCAAGTCAAACTTACACGCCCAGGATTCTATAGGCGAACTAAGTCAGGACACCCAAGTCAGCCTTACACACCCATACTCTTATTCTAACCAAAACTTAGTCGGTTTCGACCTATGACAATAGTTTCTGGTACACTCTAATGCCCAATCCGTTAAATTAAACGAGTGTCAATGATTTAGAGAGTGGCAACTTAGTCAGCGCTCTAATGCCTGATCGAGGCGGCTTGCCAGGAATCATTGTCCAAATATGGGCAATAGAGACCAAAGCCGACCAAACCTTAGTCGGTGACGTCCGATGACGTTGGCTTCTGGTATTCTCAAAGCCTAGTTCGCAAATAACGAATTTCAACGGCCTAGAAAGTGGGAGTCTAGTCAGTGCTCTCGATGCCTGATTAAGATGGCTTGCCAAGGGTCACTACTCGTATGCAGACAGTGATTGCTAAACCCCGACCAAAGCTTAGTCAGTGGCCGCTAGATTTGGTCTGATCGAAACCTAATTCGTTGTGAGCGGATTTCGACGGCCTAGAAAGTGGAAGCTTAGTCAATGCTTATGTAGGCGCCGAACCCCTGCCAAAGTTTAGTCATAATGATTGACGATGATAACTACTAGCTCGCTCCAATTCCTAGTCCGCCATGAATAGATCAAGATGGGTTGGAAAGTGGGAGCTTAGTCAGTGCTCATGTAGCCTGGTGAAAATGACTTGCCAAGGACCACCATGGTCGCTGAAACCTGACACTGGTTTAGTCAATCATAATTGGTGATAACAACCCCTAGTCCAATTAAGCCTATTTTATGAATAGCAAATAAATACGAGTCAAAGTCCAGTCAGAGTTCTGGGGTGCAAGCGCTGGGACCGCAGTCTGACTAATACGCTTACAACAGTAACAACAACTGCTGCTCCAGCAGACAGCCAAGCCGCCAAACAGAGGGTGTACTAGTGCACAAACTATTGCAGCACAAGAAGTTAGAACTCTCAACAACGGATCAATCACAAAGCTTCCTAGCCTAACAAAGCTTATCGTCTAACAATTAAAAAGATAAAGCGGGTAAAAGCTCGCAGGAAAAGCAAAATAAGTCAAAAAAGTGCAAAGTATTATTCATTTGCTAACTTGAGTACAGGATTCACCCCTCATCAAGAGGAGAGTCACAACAGAACTAGACTTAGCAAGGGAAGAAGTAGGAGACACATCATTAGGTGCTGCCTCTCAACCCCCTTCATCAGGGTTGCCTTCTTCCTCAAACGAATCGGAGGTCGCTCCAAACTCTGCATATGCAATACCTTTATAAAAGAAGAGATCCCAGTCAGGGTGCTCTTCCTTCATCAGAAGTAGTAGCTCTAGCCTTCCATGCATGACTCTGCTGAATTCAAATGTGCTCTGGGCCTTGAGAAGTTTTTTTTAATGCCCTCTTGACTCAACAAGCTCCTGCTTTAGTTGTTCCAACTCAATCAAGAGGATTTTAGTTTTGGACTGCTCAACATCCAGCTTATCATTCGTGATATTCAGCTCACTCTGCGTCAGTCAAAACTGCTCTTTAGCGATCCTCACACTCTTGACATGAAACTCATCATCAGCCTCCAACTGTTGACATCGAACAGTCCATTCAGACTCCTTAATCTTTTCAGCATACAGAGCTTGCAGTTCAGCATGCACTCCATTCACAAAAACACAGGCAATTTGCAAGTCACGGCGGACAAGGTTCAGTTTGTTCTCGAACCGATCCCTCGCGAACACTACCCAGCCAAGTTGGACTCAAACGCCTCCAAGCGAGCCTTCTGAGCCTCCGACACAATAGACCTGAACTCCGCTTCAGTATCTGAGAAAGCTTTGAGTTGTTTCCTCAACGACTCAATCTCATGAAGACGTCAGAATATGACTTCTGCAAGTTTGCAAAGACCCGCTCCATGGTATACACTCTCTCACGAGCAACCTCAACTTCAATTCCAGATGCGACAACTTGGTTTAGATATAACATCCCCAGCACAAGGTGTTTCTGCCTTTTATCTAAACGCTCACCTAGCCTTTTTCTCACTGACTCCGGAGCGTACTTTTTCAGCCAGTCATTCCAAATGTTGATATGCTTTTTCGCAGCGTAAGAGATGTCAACCTCCTGATGCCAAAATTGGTTGCTCATCCTTATTACGTCTGGATCAAACTGACTAATCCAAGCATCTAAATGAAGATCGTTCGAAATCGGAATCACTCCAGCACTGCCCTTAACAGTCTTCACTGCATCGAGGCCCTCATCCACATCTTTCCTTTTCCTTGCAACAACCGACTCTCTTTCACGTGCCGATCCAGCTTCAGTTGTCGAAGAAGAGGGAAACGACTTATTCCTTGGACTCGTCGTCAGTTGAACTTGATATCGAGAACGAGATGGGGCACAGTGCGGGCAATAAGAAGGAGAACCTTCACCATGACGCCGGTGATCAGATGACTCTTCAACGGGTCATGATCCAGAGAAAGACGAAGCTCGAAGTCCTTTATTGAAAAAGGACGACCATCCAAAGCTTTCATGTCTGCCTGCAAGAACATCTTATTCATAAACTCCACCTGCTTGGTGCTCAGTTTGGTAACATCCTCCACACCCACCATTTGCAGATATTTTCTCTCCAAGTCAGGAAGAGAGGTAGGGGCCACGATTTGAGCATCACGGCCCTCAGAAACAACAGTCTCGACAGGCTCTTGCTAGATAGCATCGCGTCCTGCGGACAAGGCCAGACGCCTCCAGAAGGACCTAAACAAAGCACGAGATCTCTTTGGATGCATAGAAGAAGGAAGCCCCTCATCTATTTCTACCCTTCTTGAAGGGCTTGGAACCTTGAGTTTGGGAAGCTTCCTCTTCCGTGAAACAAATGCACCTTCAAGTTTTGGCTTCTTCACTCGATACACAGTGGGAGCCACGTGGCAATGAGTCTACAGACTATTGCTCTCAATATTAGAAGGCTTATCGACATCCTCTACCTCCAGACGAGGCATGTCACGAAACACATTCAAAGTTGTTTTATCTTTAGCAAAAAGAGGCGAAGTAAATAATCTCCTTGAAATGGTGTCAGATCAACGCCCTAAGTGCATAACACTGGATCATCAGGAATCTCATATTGTATGTCTTACAGAGGACTTCCAGATTGGATTCAGAGAGCAACCTCTCCTCAATAAACTTATGGCCATTGGCTAACAATTCATCAAAAAGCTGGTCCCAGCCCGCCATAGGAGAAAGTACAAGCTTTTGAACGCGAAGGTTGAGCAAAGTCAAAAGCGCAACAGACAATACAACAAAGCAGAATCTATAAGATCCAAAGAGTAAATGAGCTATACTCCACAGGCAGGAGATCTGTATAGAAAGTTGAACTCCCGCCTTTCCGCTTTCAAGCTGGCGCACGTCTAATTAATGCAATTCGCCGCTCGAGGAAATCACTCAAATTCAATCATCATGATTGCACAACTGCTTAATAAAATGACCTAGTAGACCGTGAGATGGCCTACTAACTTGGGGGGGGGGGGTAGCTAATGATACATCAAACTGTTCTCTGATCAGCACCATACACGTGTCAAGATAATCTCATCTACAAATTTGCCCGTCCAATCAAGCGAGGACCAAACAACAGCAAGCCCATCATTGGCAGAATCCAGACAGTCAGGTCAAAGTTGCAATGAGCCAGTAAGCCCACACGTCACGCAGTCAGGCCCAATACTTGTAAGACCTCTAAGGCAAGTATCTGAGAGATCTACCCAAGACATCAACACATAGGATCCTACTAGGAAACATATATTACAGTATAAGTCGAGCAAGGAAACTTCCTCGCATGGACAACACTCAGAAAGGGAAACCCCTCTCACAGATCTAGGAGCATGAATAGTGTAGGGAAACTATCCCACATTGACAGGCCCCAATCAGGAAAGGATCTCCATAGCAAGATCACTTTTCTTAAACTACGCCACCAAATGCCTAGCCTAATGAGGAATCCTTTACTATAAAAGGGAAATAAGGTCGATGAACTAGGGTACACAATATAACCTAGTTTATAGTTTTAAGCATATCCTAAGCTTATCTAACTTAAGCCTTAGAGTGTCATCGGCCACCACATGGTGGTCCTTGGCTCACATTTGCTACCTGTGCAAACATAGGTAAGTAGCAAGGAAGAAGAGGAGAAATCAACTACATCAATTATTATTTTCAATAATGATCCAATCTTAATTTTAGTAGAGGGTTTATTCAAGAACTCTTTTGAAATACTAAGACCAAAGTTGAGGGAGTCTCATATAGATCACGCCTCAATGTTGTTTCTATGGCTCTTTTTGGAAAATGATCTAAACCTCAATGTTGTTTCTGATGCATCCAAAAATCATCTTCCTGTGAGTTTGACCTGCAAAACAGATGTTAAACTGCCAAGGACCACGTTTTTGGTGGTCGAAGGCACTTCGATGCTTAAGTCAGCAACTCTGTTTGAAGAAGAAAGTAAATCTGAACAAACTCAGATAAAGTTGCATACCTGTGTTGAATGTTCCCTTTACCTTTTATAATGGTCACGGTAATTCTCTGCGTGACTTAAGCATGTGAGGCGCAATGGAAGGAGAAGTTTCTCGAAACAGTTCCTCTTCAAGACTCTTTTTGGTGCAACGTTCCTCTTCTTTATGAGGAAACTCGTATCAGGCCTGGATTTGGGCTTTGAATCGCTCGGTCCTGGATTCAGACTTTGATTATATCTTCTTATAGCAGGCCTTGTTTGGGCCTCTGTGGTTGGCTTTACTCTTTTTGGGTTTTACAAGTTGGCTCAGTAGATGGGTATGCGATGTGGCCACTAACTTCATGATGATTTACCTTTCAATTCCATCATTGCTTTGTATTTAATGCTGTCAGTAATCTTTTCGCAGGTTGGTGTCTCGATTATTTGCTTGCCCATTCATTTTTTTCGCACATTTTTTGGATTTTGCGTAGCCATGATATCTCGCATGTTTTCCTATGAGTCGTCTCTTCATTGCTTGGCTCTATAAAAGGAGATGTGACGAATTTATTTTCCCTCTTTACGCTATTTTTGAAATTAGGGTTCCTTTCTTCCTTCGACTTCTTCATTTTCTTTGCTCTTCTGATCCTTAACGATGTATGTTGGTGATAAGCTAAGTGGCAAGTCACTTGCTATATGTGAGGCTCATTTTTCTCCCAAGAAATATTCTCAGGCAACGCTGGACAATCTTCGTTCTGATTATAATCTGCCGCCCGACCTCGAGATTATCTTGGCTGGGTAGGAGGACAGTCTTTGTAATCCAAAGGTTGGATACATCGCACTGTATTTGTGCATGTTTTCTTCTTGCTTTCGGTTCCCAGTTCCAGAATTGTTTTGGGAGTCTAAACTTAGTAAGCAGTCCTCCTGCCCAAATGGGTCCTAATGGTTGGAAAGTGTTGGTTTCTTCTTAGGGCTATTATGTCTGACATTTTTTTTACTGTGAGGGTTTTGAATTCGGTGGTTGGTCTGTTGGTGAACCGGGATATTTGCTTCCTTTGTTCTCCTGTTTGCTTCGAGAAACTTAGCGATGACATTCGCGATTGGTCAAGGTCTTGGTTTTATGCTTCTGTGAACTCTGACTACTTTCAACAGTGAGGCCGTTTGATTTTTCAGTCATTCCGAGTTCCCAATAATAGAAGAATCTTCAGTTAACTGTTGAGGAGCAGAGGATCAATGACCGATTCTTGAAGCTTTATCGGTTCCTGTGGAGGCATTTCTTTCTGAGGGCATCCTGGAGCGTAGTGGCTTGTACACTATGAATAAAGCGGATCGAGTCTTGTTTACTGAATCTCGTGTTGATGCATTAATTCTCGCATTGCTCGTGTTGGCGTTAGTGGTGCTAGCATTGATTGGGAAGTGAGCTCGAACATGCATGTTACGGATCTCGGTGCTCCTGTTAATGTCGAAGTTCCAGCTTCCAGAAAGAGGAAACTTGCAAGGTCAATGAGTCCGTCGAGGTGCTTGGCGATAGATCCTAGTCGAGTTCCAAGGAAGAAACGACTTTATACTCGTGGTTGTACTCGGATTACATCCCGTCAGAATCATGTTCAGGATGTTACAGAGGTTACCTCTCACCCAAGTCCTTCCTTCGAAGATGTTGTAAAAGGGGATCGCGAATCTCTCGAGGAGACTGAGGAACTGAGGTTGACATTGTAGAGGAGTGAGAAAGAGACTACTCATCCATTGGACGATAATGAAAAGAGGTTCATTTCTGCCTATGGTGTCTCGGACGTTGCTGAATTGTCTAAAGATGATCTCCGGGTTATTAATGATAAAATGTTTCAGTTAGCGGTGGAGCAATCTAAAGATGTTGCTGGTGGTGGTAAGAGTTTTGAGGTTCACTCTCCTCTTTCTCCTTTTATTGACATCAGCGAGGTGGTCGGGTTCTTAGTTTCTTCTCATGTCCATCTGGATTCCCCTACCCCCGTCGTTACTACTAGCCTACTCCTGCCATGGTTGCTTCTCGGCGGGAGGGTAAAAGCAGTTTTTTCATTGTCATTGTTATTCCTTCTGCTCTTCAGGCTGTCGAGGGTGGTTCTTTAGTGCTTCTGAATACTTGTGTTCTTCATCCACGAGTTGATTTTACTGAGCCTGGCCCAAAAGATATTTGTATCAAATCAGATGGCAAGTTTTGTTGGTTCACTTAGCTTGATGAGCAAGATGGTGCATGCAGGTTGATAAATGAATGGCACAAATGATTAATGGAAAGGCCTTCAATGCCCGTATTGCATTTGATCACCTCGATCATGGTCTTGAGCTGATAATGGACAGGATGATTCATCTTGCCTATGCAGGGGTGATGGGCTCGGTCTATCAAGCTGGTCGTGATCAAGTGGCTTCTTTGGAGAGGAAGTTGGCAGCACTGTTGCTAGTATTTTTTCATGTTCTTTCCCAATTCGACGTGTTGAAAGTGCAATGCACAGAATCGGAGAAAACTGTAAAGGCTGCTCGAAAGTCGTTGATTGAGGTGAAAAGTATGCAGAATAAATCTGTTGCCAAGCTTGAGTCTTTGAACGCCAAGTTGGATGGGGTTTGTGTCCGTCTACTTGATGTGGAAAAAGAGTTATATGTTGAGAAGGCAACTTTTGATGAAGTTTTTTATGCTGAAGTTGAGCAATCTAATATCTGTGATATCACTAAGAGACGGGTGGAACAGATGATTGTTGAGCTCGATGAGGTCAAAGTAGATACTTCTGTTATGCTTACCACCACTGAGGGACAACTTGTCGCGGCCAAACATGAACTCGCTACTGCCAAGGATAGGCTTCGTATTGTCGAAGCCGAAGATTGGAAGCGAGTTGTTGATGGACGGGTTGAGCTTTTTTACTATCTTGAGGGGCTCGGCGCGGATTTATCCATGTACCATAACTTGGTTGATCAAGCTTTCGAAGATGATGGCGGTGAAGAAGTTGCTCCAGTAGTTGAGGAGTCATAGTTTCCTCTACCCTCGAACGCCCCAGAGTCATTGCTTTATTCCCCCACTAAAAAGAGGCATTCGCCTGCCCCCATAAGTGATGACCCTGTAGTTGCCTCTATTTCTTCTCCAACTCCTTCATCTTCTTCTCCAGATGTAATATAGTATCATTACCAATGGAATGAACTTTTTTTATTATTTTCCTTTTTAGTTCAGTTGTAGTTGTCTTGGATTTTGCTTTGAATTCCTTTATAGCTGCTTTCGCGTTTTGGCTCATCATTCGCTTAGAGATGGGTCGACGTTATCCTTCTTGATGCGCTGCAAAAAATAAAAAAAAAGTTTACTTTTGCCTTGTTGGCTCGGTCGATCCATAGTTCCTCGAATTATGTCGATTCGATCCTTTAATTTTGACTTCGTTGATTTGATGTGTTAAGTTAACTTGTTCATTCAACTTTTACTTCGTTAACTTGACGTCTCGGTCGAATCGAAATTTTTGTGTTACGGTTGACTTGTTCGTTCAACTTTTACTTTGTTAACTCGATGTCTCAGTTGACTCGAAGTTTTTGTGTTAAGTTGATTCGTGTGTCCAACTTTTACTTCGTTAACTCGATGTCGCAGTCGACTCGAACTTTTTGTGTTAAGTTGACTTGTTCGTTCAACTTTTGCTTTGTTAACTTGACATCTCAGTCGACTCGAAGTTTTTGTATTAAGTTGACTCATGTGTCCAATTTTTACTTTGTCAACTCGACGTCTCAATCGACTCGAAGTTTTTGTGTTAAGTTGACTTGTTCATTCAACTTTTACTTCGTTAACTCGACGTCTCAGTCGACTCAAAGTTTTTGTGTTAAGTTGACTCGTGTGTCCAACTTTTACTTCGTTAACTCGACGTCTCAGTTGACTCGAAGTTGTTGTGTTAAGTTGACTTGTTTGTTCAATTTTACTTCGTTAACTCAACGTCTCAGTCGACTCAAAGTTTTTGTGTTAAGTTGACTTGTTCGTTCAACTTTTACTTTGTTAACTCGACGTCTCAGTCGACTCGAAGTTTTTGTGTTAAGTTGACTCGTGTGTCCAACTTTTACTTCGTTAATTCAACGTCTCAGTCGACTCGAAGTTTTTGTGTTAAGTTGACTCGTATGTCCAACTTTTACTTTGTTAACTCGACGTCTCAGTCGACTCGAAGTTTTTGTGTTAAGTTGACTTGTGTATCTAACTTTTACTTCTTGGTTGATCAGACCAGAAGTTTATACATATCCGACTTTTGTCGCGATTTCTTACTGCTAGGTACGTCGATTGCTTTATATGGATAATTTTTTAAGGTATTTATTATGTCCTCCACACATAAAATGAGGATTCTGAATTTGTAATCTTATTGATATTCCCTTTCTGATGCTCTTACCAGCCCTAACTTGTTATAGCATTTACACTAGTTTGAAGAGCGATTTGCTTTGTCTTCTTTTGCTTGATGTCGATTCTCATATTAGATATTGATTTATTGCTACTTGATGTCGATCCTCGTATTAGAAATTGATATGTTTGTTGCTTTGTCTTTTTTTACTTGATGTCAATCCTCGTTCGTCGTATATGTTGTCGTGGCTAGCAAACTCAGGGTGCCTTTTTACTCGAGAGGCTCCCACTACACCCCCTCAGAAGTACATAAGTTTGCACCGAGGTATGTTTGAGCCAGGGCCCTGATTTCCAGTGCCAGATGACGTCTGGCATTTTTTTCTTTCTTTTCGCATGCCTCCCGCTCAGATGGTTCCAAGCGGGTTCAAGATTCTGCTTGCAATTCTTCTAAGGGCACATGACACTGGTCTTCGTTTGACCACGATGGTGTTTCATCACATGACCACCGCTCGGTTGGACCCTAGGGGTCTCTGCATATTGAACAACTTTGCTTGCCTGCGGTTGGAGACAGATAGTGCCGAGCCTTAGGAGAAGCATTGGTTCTTGGGAGTCGTAAAGTTTCTATATACTTCCAGTTTGATATTCGTAAGTTTTTTTTGTTGTCTCATATATTTTTGTATTTCTGATGCGACGTTGGTTTTGATGTCACTCTTCTGTTTCAGGGAAGTTTGTTGTTTCGTCTCTTACTGATGAGGAGAGGCGGATAGAAAGAGAATTCCTCAAGCTCCCTTTGATGTCCATTGAGGAGGTCGTAATGCCAGGTAACGTAGTGCGCAGCGAGTTGCTGCGGTGTTCTCACGGCGCCCATGTCATGCCAGGTTCATCGGCTGAAAGGGTTGTTCTTCGTCGTTCGAGGAAGATAAGTCTGGCCCTACCTAGCCCGACTAGGCTTGCCGAATTGGAGGCGAATGTGCCTATTGTCGTTGTCCCAAGGAAGAGGCAACCCTTTGACTGTGCGGCTTCTCCCCTTGGGTTGTTGCATTCTGCATAGGCGGCGACCTCGACGGGTCGTCGCTCGCCTCTTGATGCTACCACTCCCACTATTGACTTAAAGGCGAAGGACATTAGACCACGTGTTGGTGTTTCGTGTCACTATGGCCCTGAAATGGTCGTTCATGCCCTTGAGCCGCACAATTCTGTCGCTCTGCATCCCAAAGCTCGCAAGCGAGTTCTTGCTTTGGGGAAAGCCTTTGCAGACCTGCGGATGTTGTACTCAGATGCCCTCTATTAGGTGGACTCTTTGACTGGTCAGCTACAGAGTTCTGGTACTGCCGCTAACTTGGAGTCGTGATGGCCGCGGTTTTTCCCACTAAAGCAAAGTTTGCGGATGTGAGATCTCAACTGAAGGCGACCAAGTCTGATTTGGGTCGACCCGTGCCGAACTGGGGGGGACTAGGGATGAACTGGAGCGCCTAGATGTTGTCGTGGACAGATGGTCGTCTGACCTGGAGGCCCAAGAAACCAAAAGAAGGCGGGCGGAGACGGAATGGGTCGTCAAGTGACGGCAGCTGGAGTCTGCAGTTGGCGAGGGGCTCCGCCGCGTTCGTGAGGCGGAACACTTGTTGTCGGAGGACCATTCGCATTATGCTGCTTTGGTAGGTGTGGTGGATGTTGACATGTTGGAAGGAGGCCGTTAATCTCGTCAGAGGTCATTCAAGGTAGGTTGGAACTTCTGGAGCTGACCAGAGGAAAGCATCCGAGTGTCGACCTTGATTTTGCCTGCTATAGGAGGGTTGCTTTCAGACCAATTTCTTGAGGGGAGGGTTCTAGCTCCACATGACTAGCTGCAGAGGAGGTTGTCTCTCCTTAACATAGTTGTAACATCCTTCCCAGGACAGAAAAATAATTTTTACTTTTTTAATGAAAGTATTGTTTTATCTTGTAATGTCGAGTTTTTTTTAGATGCTTTGTCGATCATAGAATTCATACTACTGGGTAGAGCGCCTATTTTTTTTTCAGTCAAAGTGTATTGGCTGCCTTCGGCTGCTGTCGTCTGTCGATGAGCCGTCGTTGCCTATGCATGCCGACTTTGTTGAAGTGCCCTAAAGACTGTTATCTTTCAGGAAGCGTTGATCATTTGAAGAATTGTCGTCATCAACGGGTCCGCACGCGGTGGGCTAGGCGCTGGGTCTCAGAATCCATCGTCATCAGTCACGGACTGACTAAGCTTACCTGGCAAGTTTGATGATCATTGTCTGTTGGAGGGCAATGATCCCTTGGCGAGTCATCGTCATTAGCGGACAAGCGCTAAGTTGACTCCCACTTCCTCAGCCGTCGTGATTCGTGTGCAATGGACTAAGCATTGGGCACCAGAAGCCATCGTCATCAGTCGCGAACTGACTAAGCTTGCTTGGTAAGTTCAACGATCATTGTCTGTTGGAGGGCAATGATCCCTTTGTGAGTCGTCATCATTAGCGGACAATCGCTGACTAGACTCCCACTTCCTCGACTGTCGTGGTCCGCGTGTAGTGGACTAAGCGATGGGCACTAGAAGCCATCGTCATCAGTCGCGAAGTGACTAAGCTTGCCTGGTAAGTTTGACGATCATTGTCTGTTGAAGAGCAGTGATCCCTTGGTGAGTCGTCGTCATCAGCAGACAAGCACTGACTAGACTCTCACTTCCTCGGCCGTCGTGGCTAGCGTGCAGCGGCCTAGGCGTTGGGCCCTAGAAGCTATCGTCCTCAGTCGCGAACTGACTAAGCTTGCCTGGTAAGTTCGGCTATCATTGTCTGTTGCAGAGCAATGATCCCTTGGTGAGTCATCATCATCAGCGGACAAGCGCTGACTAGACTCCCACTTCCTCGGTCGTCGTGGCCCGCATGCAACGGACTAGGCATTGGGCACTAAAAGCCATCGTCATTAGTCGCGAATTGACTAAGCTAATTTGGTAAGTTCGGCAATCGATGTCTGTTGGAGAGCAATGATCGCTTGGCGAGTCATCATCATCAGCGAACATTCATTGACTAGACTCCCATTTCCTCGCCTCGTGGCCCACGCGCAGTGGACTAGGCGTTGGGTACCAGAAGCCATCGTCATCAGTCGCAAACTGACTAAGCTTGCCTGATAAGCTCGACAATCATTGTTTGTTGGAGAGCAATGATCCCTTGGAAAATCGCCGTCATCAGCGGGCAAGCGCTGTCTAGACTCCCACTTCCTCGACCGTCGCAGCCCGTGCGCAACAGACTAGGCATTGGGCACCAGAAGCCATCATCATCAGTCGCGAACTAACTAAGCTTGCCTGGTAAGTTCTGCGATCATTGTTTGTTGGAGAGCAATGATCCCTTAGCGAGTCGTCGTCATCAATAGACAAGCGCTAACTAGACTCCCACTTCCTCAGCCGTCGTGGCCCACGCACAACGGACTAGGCATTGGGCACCAGAAGCCATTGTCATCAGTCGTGAACTGACTAAGCTTGCCCGATAAGTTCAGTGATCATTGTATGTTGGAAAGTAATGATCCCTTGGCGAGTCGTCGTCATCAGCGGACAAGTGCTGACTAGACTCTCACTTCCTCGACCGTCATGTTTCGCTTACAACGGATCAGGCGTTTGGCAGATGTTAGAGTTTGGACATAGTCAGGTTTGTAAAGGGTTGTAATGGACAACAGTGGAAGTTTAGTAAAAGTAAAGATTTTATTGATAATATTTTTTAGATGCTCTACATTCCATGGTCATTTAAGCCCGTCGCCGTCTGCGTCTTCTAGCCAGTACGTTCCCGGCCTGTTGACCTTGGCAACTCTATATGGTCCTTCCTAGTTTGGATTTAACTTTCACCCACCTTGAATTCGCGTGACCTGGCCTTCTTGTTGTAGTATTGCGCCATTCGTTGTTGGTAGGCGGCTATCTTGGTGGCGGCTAGATCCCACTTTTCTTTGAGAAGGCCTAGCCCAACACACAAGGCTTCGTCGTTGCCGTCTAGTCTAAATTCTTCCACTCGGAAGGTTGGCCTCGAGTTTTACCGGGACCATAGCTTCTGACCCATATGCCAGGGCAAAAGGTGTCTCTCCGATAGGAATTCTCTTGGTTGTCCGATACGCCCAAAGTATTCCTGGTAGCTCTAAAACCTATTTTCCCTTGGTTTCATCAAGCTTCCTTTTGATCGCCTCGAGGATTGTTCGGTTGGTAACCTCTGTTTGGCCATTGGCGTGGGGGTGCCCTGGCGAGGAGAAGTGGTGTTCAATATTATAACTTTTGAACAACTTTTTAACCTTGATACCTTCAAATTGAGTTTTGTTGTTGCTAACCAATACTCTGGGGATGCCAAATCTACAGACAATGGTGGCCCATATGAATTTTTCGATCTAGACCTGCCCTATTTTGGATAGGGGCTCGGCCTCGACCCACTTGGTGAAGTAGTTGACAGCCACAAGAATGAACTTTTACCGGCTGATGTTGGGAGAGATCCGACGATGTCCATCCCCATTGTGCGAATGGCCACGGACTATCATTGGAGTCAGCGGCTGGGGAGTGGAGTGTGATCCGACGATGTCCATCCTCATTGTTTGAAGCAAATAAGTTGAATTTGACCATTTTTTCAAGAGTGAAACCGCTGGGGAGTGGAGCGTGATCCTGACTCTGCTTGCCTTCCCAGTTGAGGACCCGTCGCAGCGTAAGATTCACGCCTGGGCATTCGAGTCCGAGGGTTGGTGGTCTGTCTTCGGCTCTTTTCCATTGGAAATCTGAGAGTGTTTGGGCTTTGATGGCTGTTCTTAGAGCGTAGTTTATGTCAAACTGTCCGAGCTTCATTGACCATTTTACCATCTTACCGGATAGCTCGGGTTTATGTAATACCGAGCGGAGCGGGTGCTTGGTCAGAACCGTTATAAAATGGGCCTGAAAATAGGGCCTCAGTTTTCTGGAGGATACGACCAGTGCCAGAGCTAGCTTCTCCAGGTTCGGATAGTGTGCCTCCGCTTCCATGAAGGTTTTACTAGTGTAATACACTGATATTTGGGTCCGTCGGTCGTCTCGTACGAGGGCTGAGGTGACAACGTGCTTGGAAACAGACAAGTACAAGTAAAGTGTTTCCCTTGTCGCAGGTTTTGAGAGTAGCTCCGGACTCCCCATGTATGCTTTCAGGCTCTGAAAGGCTTGTTCGCACTCTTCGTTCCAAATGAATCATTTGTTCCTTCTTAGTATATTAAATAAAAGGTGGCATTTGTCGTACGATTTTGATATAAATCTGTTGAGAGCTATTACCCTCTTAGTTAGGCTCTGAACGTTTCTGATGTTGGCGGGGCTTTCATGTCGAGAAAGGCCTGAATTTGTTTTGGGTCAGCTTCGATTCCCCTCTTGTTCATTAAATAGCCTGGGAATTTTTCAGACTCAACTCAAACGTGCATTTTTGTGGGTTGAGCTTCATTTGGTATTTCCTGAGTTGGTTGAATGCTTCGGAGAGGTCGTGTATGTGGTCGGGGCTACGGAAGCTCTTGACCAACATATCGTCTGTGTAAGCCTCCATGTTCCTGCCTATCTGTTATTTGAACATTCAGTTGACCAGCCGTTGGTATGTAGCGCCTGAGTTCTTTAAGCTGAATGGCATTACCCTATAGCAGTATATCCCTTTTTCCATTACGAAAGAGGTTTTCTCTTTATCTGGGGTTGCATTAATATTTGATTGTAGCCTGAATAGACGTCCATGAAGTAGAGTAAGTTGTGTCTGGATGTGGTGTCCACGATCTGATCGATATGGGGGAGTGGAAAGTTGTCCTTCGGGCAGGCTTTGTTCTGGTCCGTGTAGTCCACACATACTCTCCATTTCTGGCTATTCTTTTTTACAAGAACAGTGTTTGCCAGCCAGTCGGGGTATCGTGCTTCCTTAATCACTTTTGCGTTGAGTAAACGTTATACCTCCTCGTTTATGATCATGTTCCTTTCGGGCGCCACATGCCTCTTTTTCTGCCTAACGGTTTTCCTCGTGAAATCCACCTCTAGGCGATGGGTAATTATTTATGGGTCGATCTCCACCATGTCTCGCATGGTTCAGGCGAAGATGTCCTGGTTACATTGTAGTAGCTTCATGAGTTGCTTCCCCAACTCTTTGCTCAAGCGGGAACCGATCTGGGCAACCTTGCTGTTGAGAGGGCTGTCGAGGTAACCGTGATGGGTTTTTCCTTCGATTGTCTGGCATTGGGCTTGCCCCTAGGACTTACTGGTGCCTCGTCATCTGGGATTGGTTGTTCTCCTTCTACTTTTCGGGTGGAGCAGAGAGTTACCTTAGTGGGATTAGCCACCGAATGAAAATCACCAGGTGGCAATGTTGTCATGTACTGGCATTCCCTGGCAATTATCTAATCGCCTTTTAGAGTGTCGACCGCTTAGTTTGCTGGATACTTGATGCAATGGTGCAGGGTGGAGACCGCCGCTCCCATTTGATGTATCCAGGGCCTCCCCAAGGCTGCATTATATGTTGAAGATGCATCGATCACTAAGAACTCTTGAAACATGGTTTTTTGAATTGGCTTTTCTCCCGTTGTTACCATCAGCTGTATCTTTCCCACGGGGAGTCACTTTTGCGCCACTGAAGTCGATCATTGGACGGTTATCAGGTGTTAACGTCCCCTCCTGTAATTGCATGCTATGCAACGTGCAGAGAAACAAGACGTTCAGTGAGTTCTCGGTATCAACCAAGGACTTCATTACTTCTCAGCTTGCCAGGGAGATGGTCATCACCAGGGCGTTATTGTGCGGGAGTTGTATGCCCTGGAGGTCTTTCTCCGTAAATACTAGAGGCACGGAACGGTCACGCTTCTGAGCATATGGCACCAGCTGTTCGCCGTGTATCGCTTGGATCTTCATGCCTCGAAGAGCCTTCTTCCTGAATTTGTTTGACAATTCGGACTCGAAGTGGGCTCCATGAAGTACGCATATCCTGTGGGTTGATTTCTCCCTGGGCCCGATTTTGATCTTGTCTGCTCATTCCTCTTCTAGGGCGATGTAGCTATGCGCTTCCCTCTCCAGGTTTGTCATTCTGGCCGATGGGTCCAGAGTCAGGAAGTTGTAGAACTTTTCTTTCCCCAAACCGTCAATAAAGGTTGAGACAACCGTTGTGTCATCGCATACGTTGACGATGATTAGCTCACTGTTGAAACGGGTTAGGTATGCCTTTAGTGTTTCGTTAGGTTTTTGTTTCATCGATCTGAGCGTCTTTATCATTGACAGAACTTGACGTATAAACTGTGATCTTGAACCTAATTCGGGGTCTGTCGGTGCTGTCGTTGTTCCAGGAACGTCAATTTGATGCCTGCGTGCTATTTGCTCTATCCGGGGTGGTGAAACGACACCAGGCTAAGCGCTCGATGTTTCCCCTTGGTCTCTATCATTGCGTGATCTAGTAGTCATCATCTCTTTGTATTTTGAAGGGAGATGATGATAGTGAAAGGTTAGGAACTTTGTCATCCCCACGTGCGGTGCCAAATTGATGCAGTCATTTTTCGCTCCCTACTTTGACCTAGTCTTGCTGACTTGCACAAGTAACGCACATGAGCCACGAACCATCATTTTGGTGGCCAATGGCACTCCGATGATAAAGTCAGACAGGGATTTGAGGAATGTGTAATGTTGTAAATAGAGAATTTGTAGTATACCTTAGCTTACCAACCTCATGTCTTATTTATAGTGCAGGAGTCCTGGTTCTACCACGCCATCGAAGGCGTAGTTTAGGAAAGAGATCTTCGTGGAGATTCTTCTCTAATTAGGAGTCGTGCTGCAAAAGGGAAGTTCTTTGTTAGCCCCGTGCTCCTAGATATACGGAAGATAGTTCCATATCTGAGGGTAATTCGTAAGAGGGAGTTTCCTTATGTGATATGTACTCTACTGTTTGCTTCCTAGTCGGAAGCAGAGAGTTGTTGTAATTGCCTGTCCGAAGCTGATACTCGAGATACTTGCCTTAATAGGGCTTACGGGTATTGAGGATAGTTTTGAGACTTGTGGGCTTAGCAAGTTGTAAGAGTTCGGGTCCGTTTGGCGGACTGCGTTGGGCGGGCTTAGAACCGTTTGGGCCGAATCAGAGTCGGGTTGACGCTGGGGCCCGTAGTTCCTCGAGATCATCATGACACGTGTATGACTCAGGGATGTGGTCGTTTTGGTGTATCATCAAAAGGCAACCTCATTTTTTTTTTGACAATCCGTATGCCATTTTCACCTAGCTTAGTTGATAAGACTTGTACTCGGGGTATCATCCAAGATTAGAACTTTGTGATGGCATATCTTAGGTTTGGGGTTCATAAAATCCCCCAATTGCATTTTGATAAACTGTTTCTTCTGAGCTATGTTAACAGATCCTCAGTGACTTATTCAGATTGCATTTGGTATTACCAGGGACAAATTTTTTGATATAAATGAGTTCTGTTATGTAATTTAGAATCATAGGTAGAAAGATGAATGCATGGATGAAAATGTTAAGGGGATGCATGGGCGGATCTACCTTATAGCTTAGGGGGGCAATTGCCCCCCTTAGCTTTTTAAGAAATCCCACTAAACTAACAATATTTGCAATCTTGCCCCCCTTTAAAATTTTAGATTGCCCCCTCTCATAGATAATAAAATACAAATATATATACACAAAATCGCAAACCCTTCGCAAGTTTACCGCTCCGCCTTCTCAATTGCCCAAAACGATTTCGATAAAGATCGATTTTCTCCAATCCCCTCCAATCACACAAGACGATTTCAACGGAGATTGATTTCTCCAATCGCACAATACGATTTCGATTAGACATAGATCGATTTATGGAGGTGGTCTTACTCTCTCTCTTGCTTGTTTGCTCCTCATCGACATTCTTCAGTCTTCACGGTAGCCTGCTTCAGCTAAGCAATTGGACGGTAACATTCTTAATATTAACAGTTGTCCACAAATTGTAGCTCAATTGATCGGACATCAACTCTCCTTGAAAGAGGTCGCAGGTTCGAGACTCACCAGTTAAGATTTTGTGAGTTTTCACCTGATTATTAGAAGAAGCACATGTGCTTCGTAGTGGATAAGTCCTCTTCATGCAAGGTGAAGACAACGGACCGAAGCAAAAGCAAGTCTCCCTGCGAGATAGAGGCGACGAGGATATTAAGTGGCAACAATATTGTAGCCTTCGGGCCTGGTTTGGTAAACCCTATAGGGTCAGTTAAGCTGCGGTTTAATCATATTTATTTATTTATTTTAAAAATTAAATTATCTGTGATTTATTTTTTTGCCCCCTTTTATCTGCAATCCTGGCTTCGCCCTGAGGGGATGAGAAATCACCAGAATGAAGACAGGTCAAGATGGCATTGTTGTAAAAGCTGATTTGTCCGTGCTCATTTAGAGTGCTGAACCCAACCAGGAACTGCTAGACATGGGAGAGAAAAGTCCCTATAATTCCACACTCTACTCGAGGAAAAAGTCATCCAAGTGCAAGTAATCGAGAAATCTCAAACCACTACATTGAAAATGAATTTGTAAATTTGTTGATAAGATACAACAATGTCGTAATGATCGATACTGAAAATCAATTCAGCTTCACTGATGCTAATTTACACGCTTAGAAAGAAAGCAAAGAAAAAGAATACAAGGAAGTAAAACAATAGCAAGCCTTTCCTACTATCTTGACCACACCCTTGTTCTATCCTTGTCCTTGGCACCAACAACCTGATCTCTGGTGATTCTACTATGAGAAGATAGTCGGTGAGAAGCAACAACTGGCTTTGTTGTTTTCGTGAACCTTGATAAGGCCTTCGAGGGATCAAGATGCCTACCTCTTTCCAACTCAACTGGGACGTGCTTAGCTTTTTTCGGATCAGTTTGAATTATCTTCTTCTCGAGTAGATTACTTGGTATGCCATAAACATTTTCGCCTTCTCCACTTCTACTATCCCTTTTTCTTCTTATCTCGCGAAGAGAACTGGTTCCTCTCAACAAAAGAGACTCCTGATTATTTGGCCGACTGATTGAATTTGAACTCCTCAGGATAGGAGGATCATTTTCACACACTTCCTCGTCTAATCGAACTTTTCGTTCTCTAGGGGTGAACTTCGGTTTGTCATCAGTGTGTAGTAGTAGCATAGACTCTGACTGTTGTTCGCGCTCTCTCAATTTGTCTTCAAGCTCCTTCACCTACCGTGAACATAAACATATATTTAGAAAATCTTGCTATATGTTTTCTTTACAACTAAACTTCTGATCACTGATAATCATATGAAACATGTATAAGCATATTTTTAACTGATGGTTGATGTAATTTAACCTTTTGACGAAGTAATAGAGACTCTGAGTTTTGTTCCCGCTCTTTCAGCTTATTTTCAAGCTCCTTGACCTGTGTTGTATTAGAAAATAAAAATTAGTATGCTCAAATTCCAACAACTAGAAGGAAAACTACTCTAGTACAGGTTGCGGCAACCTTTTGTTGCAGAATTGAAGATTCGTGTTGATGTTGGGCTTGCTCTTTCAACTTGTTCTCAAGTTCCTTGACCTGTGTCACATACAGGTAAAGTACTTAATACTAGTTATGGTTTGATTTAATAGGTTGTGATCATCCAAGCAGGACTAAACATAAGTTGGAACCTCAAAATGTTGTCAGCAAAAACACAGATACTAGCTTTGTCTTTAATTTTTAACTATTGACAACATCAATAGGTAAAGTTTGCTTCAAAAACCTTCAGCTGAAGTGTCATAGACCCTGAGTGTTCTCGCTCTCTCGTCTTGTTCTCCAGCTCCTTGACCTTTGTAGGGAAAACAGGCATCAGATATTTACTTTTAATTTTCAGTCAAAGGTTTAGAGATAAAAATATCAACCTATGGGTATCTACCTTTTCTTGAAGACCGACGTAAGCTTCTTCCGTTGCCTTCATTTTCTCGGAGTATTGCCAGATTTGTTTCTCCAATTGGTTGTGTAACTCCATGTTTGAATTAAGTTGTCCTTCAAGATCTTTAACCTTGTCCTGTTGAGTTCTGCAAAGCTGGTCTTTGGATCTTGTCTTGCTTTCCAAGTTCTGCACATTCTCTTCAAGCTTCCGTACGGCCTCATCTTTCGATCTAGATTCTTGTCTTGCTTTGTCAAGCTTCATAGAAGTTCATAATTAGTACAATGTATCAGATGTGAGTATTGAATGGATGGACACTAGGTGAAGAAATATCCTAACTGCTAGTTCAGACCTACCATCGTTTTCAACTTTTGAATTTCACCGGTGTCAATTTGCTTCTTTACAGGACCCAACTCAATTCCTCGAACTCGAGTTGCAAAAGTTAATGAACTTAGTGTCTCACCCACATCATTCTCAGAAGGGCTGATTTGCACAAACATTAGAGTTTTGGAGTCACCGCCTGCAATCCATAACTTGAACTTTTCAGTTATTAAATAAAAGCAAAGTACATCAAAAAAATATCGGATTTGATTTTTTGTACAAGGCGACTTGCATGACATAATGGGGAACCTTACCTAATGAATCTTGAAGGATCTGTGTCAACTTAGAGTTCCTGCAATAACCCACCTCTTGGATAAGAATATGCTTACTTTGTGAAAAAAATATATGATAAGCTAATAAGCTCTCTACAATAGACTACCTATAGGGTATGTGGGTGCTTTTGTTTGCTAAAGCAGATATGACATCGCCAAGTGCTGAAAGCGATTTATTGATAAATTGAGCTTCCTTCAATCTTTCCCCTTGAGCATCAGTTTTTCCAAGCCTCTCACTGCCAGCCAAATCTACAAGCCAAAGCTTGCTCTTGGTGCACTCTCCATTTATAAGGTTCTTTGTTCTGACCATTATACAGAGCATGCTGAAAAAAAAAGTGTCTTAATCATGAAGCATTTTCTAAATTAAGCTATGAATAATGTAAAGAAATCGGAGAAATCACTTACCAGTGAGATCGACTACTGTGCTCATTCACATTGTTGGACCCAACAGCCCTAGCATTACTTCCTGCCTGTAATACATCCCAGACCTCCTTTATGTTCTCAACTTTGGCTTCCACTAACCCTGGAACATGATGAACTCCTTCAGAAGCTTGCCTTATTTCCAATCTACAATATGATCCAAACATCAAAATTACAATTGATAGATCCATATGCCAAAACTTTTATGTCTTCACCTGACCACATTCTAAGAGTCGAAATTTTATAAGTTGTACTGGTCAAATAAATTATACTTACTTCTTTGATGTTGGTGAAGTTGCAAGCAAGTCTCTAATCTGTTCATTGTAAACTTCAAGCACACTGACTGATATACTGTAGCTAAAACTGTCACTTCGTTCCTTCGCTATTTTGAACAACTCTTGTAGAGTCCTATAATTGACTCCACGGTTTTGTTCAGTACCCTCCATGGTGAAAGTCTTCCCTGTTCCTGTTTGGCCATATGCAAATATACATACATTGTAGCCATCTAAGACTGATACCGCCATGGGTGAAGCATCCGCGAAAATATCAACTGTTAGGGATGAGAAGAAAAAGTGAATACACATATCTGTATATTTTCTTAATATTAACTGTATGCTTCAATTGGGTTATAGAAGTACCTTGATCATCCTTGGGGGTATAAACTCGATCAAACTTAAATGTTTTCTTTGTGGAGTTGCCTGTGAGTACTCCAATATCTCCATCCTTAGCTGCTTCGAAATCCACAACTGTTGAATAACCAGCAACAACTTCTCCATGGCTTAATGGACGACACCTACAAAATACCCTGATATTCCCTGAAAGTAAAAATTAAATTATATAATCGGCTTAGTTGAATATTCAACATTGGAATATAATGACCCTTTTAAGTTTTAAATGTAAACATACCTTTTGCTTCCTGAACTTGGTTAAAGAGCTTCTTTCTTTGAACCTGCTCTTCGCTGTATTTCAATTTAAGATCCTCACACTGTGCAACTACACAAGAAAACAAGCTTAGAACCTCCTTAAGGTGCACAGCTGTCAAGAAAGTCTAGTGTATTAAAACATGAATTTACCTAAGGATTGAACTGCAAAAACCATTTTATTTAACTCTGGGACTGAATTGGCACAGTCATGTGCTTCACGGGAAAGCTGGGATTGTTCTTTTTTCATAACCTATATCTCAACAGCATATTAATGATCTGATAAAATCAGTCAAACGTGATACTAAAAATGACCTCCATTCCACTATGGTTTATAAACAAAGATAATTAATAGAACTAATTTTACCTTAATTTTTTCTTCTAAATCATTAACTGCTGCAGTCCAGAACTTCTTGTCTCTTTCATACCTACTAGAAACATCTGTCAAGCTCGCTGTTTTCTTTTCACTTGCTCGATCTGAAAGGACACAAAAAATTCAGAAAATAGTGCAACAAATATTGGCAACCATTGGTCAATCATAGTTTGGCCCGTGGATCAAAATATCACAATATATCTTGATATTTAGTGCAACGTTGTGATTTTTTTTTTTTTTTTTTTTAAATTCTGGCTGGGTGGAAATTTCTTTTGAAATTTTCAAATACTCTGACCACTGATTTGGCCTGTGGAATCTCCTAATGGCTACTCTCACATGTGCACCACGTGTAACAATATGCTGTTATATTATAATGGTTGTTTGAACTATAGAAATTCATTTCCAAACTAAATCACATCTTCATACCTAGGGAGTGAACCTGGCACAGCTTCTCACCCAGCTCCAATCTAGTCTTATCCAGCTGCTCATTTGCAGATGATAGGGACATCCAAGCTTCATAGCATTCTTTTGTCTTAAGCTCACACTGGCTTGTTAACTCCTGAATCTTCTTCTCATACTTGGCAGTGGACTTAAGTTGCAGCAACTTATTCTACAATCATTTAAGAACCAAATAAGCAAACGGAAAGAATATTTAGGGTACTATTCTTCATCTTAAAATGACTAACCTGAGGAACTTCCACTTCAGCAGCACAGTTATTACAAATTATATGTTCTGCCTTCATGTCTGAAGCTGGATTGTAGTTGCACGACAGACACAGTTAGTTCTGATACAAAACTCTCAGACCTAGTTGATTAAAACATGAAACAAGAAAAAAATACCTGTTAATTTAGATGCTCTCCTAATGCAGATCCCACTAACCAGGGAATTTCCTTGAACCCCTTCAAATTTTATTTCAAGCTTTCCGTTTTCCCCGACAGAAACCCTCGTGTCAACTAGCTGCAAAGGCTTATTAGCTCCAGCAATGCAGTAAATATCGAGTTCAGACAAAACCTGCAATTATTGCCCAATAAAGGTAATCAGAACTTATCAAATGAAAGTTGATATGGTACAAAACATGTGTATCTGTGTGTTATGGTCAAAGTTTGCATCACCTTCTCTTCCTGCATGAAGACATTGAAGACCCTCATTCCTTTAGGTCCTCTCATATATATGATTTCCACAAAGTGAAGATCTACAAAATAATCTCCAGGAACGAGATCTTGGAACTGGTAACAGAAGTTTCCAGACCGAGCTGATTGATAAATGGATGGATAATCACCACCCTCAGTTATATTCTCCTCCGTCGTTAAAACATTTCCTCCCTGGAAATAACTGTCGGGTTTGAATTTCACACTGGATTCTTCTACCCTTAAAGGCCCACCTCCAGTATTCACAAACATTACAAAATCATCTGGAGCAAAGAAAATTACAGTATGAACCTCAATCCAATTGGAAAAGAAAACACAAGATATAAATTTGTTTTAGACTCTCATTGACAGAGGCACAGAGCCCTTCAATCTGACTAGAGTAAGTTTGGATCAGCAAATGAAACTTTCATAAGTGAATAAAAGCATTGAAGACAATTAGAATTCAGATGCATGCTTGAATTGAAGACAATTAGAATTCAGATGCATGCTTGGGAAGAACAAAAAAATTCATTATCCTAATTTAAATGTTATGAAAGACTATTAGTGTAGTACCTAATCCGATCCAACTGCAAACTAGCATACCCAACCTTCAAGATAGGATTAAAAGCAGCTGGGTGCCTCTAGTTTTAAGTGGCAGAAATACTTCAAAATCATTGGATTACACAACGTACTGACAGTAAGGCATAAAAATGTTTCAAGTAATTTGCAATCTCAAATGATTTTCAACTATTTTTGTTCATTTGGCTTAGATAAATGGAGCAATGGGATTCATTCAGTCAAATGCCATATTTGGTGTAAGTCAAAAGTTTTTTGTCAACTCCATGTCAAAAAAGGATTTTAAAGTTGAAACTCGTAGTTGTTAACTTGCTGCTTACTTCTAAAGGTTTGAGTTGTTAGAGAGAGTTGATCCTTAAAGTCATAGTTATTAAGTCAATGTTTACTCTACAAGCCAAGTGGCCAGAGTGGGTTGAACATTCATATATAAAGCCACAATAAGAGATAAGTGAGCACCACATTGTACTATGAAATTGGCGCTCTATGTTTTCTTGGAAAATGCCGCAGAAACTGAACTAGGGAAGACCCAGTCCTGCTACATGACCTTGAAATGACGAATCCCCATGTGCATAGATCACTATTTCCTCAAAACTGAATATGCTTCATTTAACATATATGTTTTAGCAGTTCAAATTTCTATCCTTGCATCCCATAATTCAGTGACCAAGTGAACTTTCAGAGACAATTTTAGATATATTACAAACTTCTACAACAATAGTTTTTTGATGTACCTGTTTACCATCATAGTTTTTCCTTCATCTCCTTTTATTCAAAACAATTGCAAACAAGTTGACCATTCATACTTCAATCACCAGGCTTCTTAAACGTTTGCCTAGACTTTTTACTCTTTTCATGGGTTCTTTTAGGCCTGAATCTCTCGTGTCTCTTCTGTACAGGATTTTGATTCTCAGGACAATTCCTTGACCGCTTGACTTCAGTTATCTTTCTAAATCGAATTCAATAATTAAATCCCCATCATGGTGTTCCACCTACAGTCCTCAAATTTAAAATCCCTACACGAAGGAGCTATTTTTTTCAAGTTTATAAGTCATAACCTTCTACAATCATCTCATGAATACAACTGGTAACTCTTATCTCTTCATCCGAAAAATCAACAATGTCTCTATTTCCTACCTTACTATCAAATATCTTTCTGTGACAAACTTCTTCACCCTTGCGTCCATACTGATGTACTTCTTTTTCTATAGCAGACCACACAGACTTACCACTCTGGCAGTAAATGTGAAGGTCATATGAAACTAGGTAAGACCATTCAAGGTTGTAATTACTACAAATAGTCTTCGTAATCCAATTTGGGTTTGTTGGGCAAGTCTGTAATAATTATTCTAGATATTTTCCCAACTCCGGAGTTCAGCCGATGCTTAATTTTGTCCTTGACACTGCTCTATGTAGAAAAAGTTGACCTTTTTGAGAATTAACTAGAAAAACTTGCTCTATGTAGTTGTTCTTGTATGGGTTTCCCTCAAGGTTCAATTTTGATTTGTCATAAGGCTCAACTTCAAGATTTCAACCAAAGGAACAAAACACCCAAAGTACAAAAACCCAAAATTTCAAACCCCCAAAACTCGAGTGCACATCAAATACACCAAATCGAACATAAAGACTGAAGATTTAAACAAACCGTTATTCAATAAGATTAAAAAAAAAAAATTTAGAAACTCACCGGTGCATTTGTTCTTAGTAAACCCGCTCAAAACCAGTCTCGGCCCAGGAACACAGACCACTGCATCTTCAAAAGCTGCTTGCTTGTCGCTCAAAGATCGATCTTGATTGAGAACTGACGACGTCATCTTCGCCAGATCTTCATCGCAAACCCTAATACACGAATCTGAAATCGAAGTCTTTTGGTTGAAATCAGAACTGGAGCCTTGGTTCTCTCCCATCGAATGGACCCTTCTGAGTTCGAAAATCGGCAAGATCTTGGGATCTGACAATGGGATTGTGAAATGAATCGGTTGCAGCAAGCTTATGGGGTTTGGAGGAGTCAAGAAAGTTGAGGTTTTTGAAAAAGCTGAGATTTTTTTTACTTTCTTTCCTTCTTTGTTGTGCGGAATTGAAGTCTTAGAGAGGGAGAAAGAACTTCAAAATTCGAAATTAAAAAGACCGTTTGAAGAAAATGACCGTTACTGGGCTTTTGGTGGTGGTGAAAATGAAATCATGCAAAGTTACAACGGTCAGGAGCCTTTTGACCTTTTTTGGTAAAAAAAAATTTGGACAGTTTTTCTAAACGTCGAGGAAACCAGCTAGGGATGGGTGGTTTCCCTCGAGATGCACACCGACACTGATCTCGAGGGAGATGGGTGGTTATACCCATCCCTCGTTGGTTTCCTCGACGTTTAGAAAGCCCTTTATTTGAACGTGGAGTTCCTGTGTGGGTGTGGTTTTACAAGTTTTGGTCCCGTTTGTCCATTTTGACTCCAATTGGACTATGAAGACTCGTCTGATTTGTTTAGAATTAGAGTATGCTTCGTGCCGTTGGCACTTCACATAATTTTATTTTTGCTAATTATTTTGTACTGAAAACTTTCGTCACTATCCGCATTTTCGCTCTCAATCAGTATTAAAGTGTAAGTCTATCAATCTATCATAAGTGTAAGCATATTCAGTCAAATTTGAATCAATTTGGGGAAAATTTTAAATACCGAGAATGAGTTCTCCCATAATTTTTAAATTCACCAAAACATGAAATTTACGATTTTTGCTTAAATGTGCATTAAGATATCCGACTCATTTTTTCTGGTATAATCAACCCGTCTCATTGCTTTTAAAAATATTGAAAAATATTAAAAACATGTAATACATTACACGTTTTTCAATTATAAAATATATATTTTTAATATTTTGGCCCTTGTATTGATTATTGATTTTGTTGGAAAGATCTTCAAAAATGCATTTCAACGATACTAAGTTTACCAAAATTCGACAACGATGTTGATAGTTATGATAATTTTCATTTTGCTAAAAGGAAAACACAATATTTTCTCTCTCCGCCACATGTACATTCCACCAACTTTTTTCAAAAGTTTTTCATTATTTTTATCCTTCTACATGTTTTATATTTACAAATATGTCATCATATGAAATGAATCTCAATCCTCAAATTCAATATTTCTCTCAACTTTCAATCTTAACCATCTTTTATCTCCAATTCTTTTGATTTGACTTTGTTCTAGTCAGCAATGAATAGTAAAACACCACTATGAGTTGTAATATAGATACATCGTACGAGGCACATTCACAAAAAAGAGTTATTTGCAATTTACCCCCCCCCCCCCGGTTATAAATGTTTTATTCAGTTTTACCCCCTATTATTAATCATATTGTATTTACCCCCTAAGACTAGGGGTCAACGTGCCTTGACTGTCAAGACACGTGCTAGTTTCAAAAAGGCTATATTTTACTGCCCAAAATACTCTTTAATGATGTGAATGCTGAGATTCAAAGTAGAAGTAGGCAGATGCAATTAAAATTTGAGGATTGAGATTCATGACTTCCAATTAGCCATTAAGATAATCCGCCTCCGCTATCACACTCTCCACTTCAATACCAATAACACTCGTCTCTGCTTCTACTACTACATCTATAAGTTATTTCACTGTAGATTAAATATTTGGAGTGGAAAAGCTTGTGCAAACCCAAGTTTTGAAGTTAAACTTGAGTTGCAGGTCATCTTCATCTCCCTCGGGTCTGTTCTATTTCGGGGGCAACATTAAATTCAAATTTATCATATGCGGTTAAGTTACTGCCAGTAATTTGTAAACCTGAAGTTTAACAACACTTAATTGATTTTTCTTGCAGATCCCATGTTGTCACAAGCACAATCAAACAAGTGAATATGAAGTTTGAAGTAGGTAAGATTTTGAAGGAGTATATGTATAGCTCAATGTAAATTCATTTGATATTCATTGGATGTTCTTGCAACAAAGTTAGACATAGGACATTTTAATCAAATGCCTTAACAATGCAATTCAAATGACACAACATCTTTGCAAAACCTGACATAGCAATGCCACTTTCAAATGCCTTCAAAATCCTATCCTCTCTATAATTGGTCTCCATTGGTTTTGGACTTCAAAATCTTGCATACTCCTTCAAAATTTTGCATTCTTCAAACCTTATATTAACTTATTTGAATTATTGGCCCTCTTATAATAAATTACTGGCAGTAACTTAACTCCATATAATAAATTTGAATTTAAGAATGCCCCCTAAAACAAAACATGGTCTGCAAGAGGTTGAGGATGACCTGAAACTCTAAATAAATGTCCACTGAAATGATGAATTGAAAATAATTACTTGACTTACCTCTACGATGGTGTTCTAACTGAAATCTATAGATGAAATAACTCAGATCTAAAGTTTGTGTTATCTTTATGTAATGAAACCCTAACTTCAAAACTTGGGTTTGCTTAAGTTTTCCCACTTCAAATTAGGAGTGTTAATAAGTTCAATCGGTTTGAAATTTGATCAAAATCGAACCAAATCGAACTTGAGATTCGATTTCGGTTTCTTTCAGTTTTTTTTTTCATCCTCTTTCTTCTTCTTATTGAAACAATTTCGCGTTGTCATTACCATTCCCATACAGCTAGACCTCAACACAAAGATACTAGTACCGAAAAGAGAAAAAGTTGTAAGACCTTTTCACACATACAGATTTCAAACAAAATTTGAATCTCAATAAGATTATATTATTCAAAACAAAAAAAACAAGATTATACCAATTTTTCTATTATGATAAAAGATATTAGCATTATTGCATTTTGATTAAACAAGCTCGAAGCCTCAAATGACCATACAATTCGAAAAAAAACCCCCAATAGTGCTAATGCAAAGAAAATTAGTCAAACAAAAAGAAAAACAGGCTCAGACACACGGTGCCCAACAAGTTCTCGAACCTCCGCCCAGCCTGGTCGCTGGAATTCAAGACCCGGTTTAGTCTGAACTTCAAAGAGTCATCTTTCTCGCCCAATTTGATCCCTTCTACGGAACCCTTGGCGGAACCAAGGATGACCGAGATCACATGGAAATCATTTGTACCCAGTTGTTATAAAGCAATAGAAACTCCTTTAACAACAAAGCTAAAGAAAGTCTCGAAACAAAGCTCATTTACAAGATTATCAATAATGGATCTTAGCACACTAGGACCACCTATATCTATGATATCCATGGAGGACCTCTTTACTTTTCTAGTTAGATCCAATCTCTATATATTCACCTTAGTTGAACTATATGGGGTCGGTGGGAATTAAATGGGGTGGGTGGGGTTGGAAATTGAGTTGGTGGGGTTGGGAATAAAATGGGGGGTGGGTGGAGGGTTGGGAATTGGGTTGTTGGTGGTGGGGCTGGGAGTAAAAAATACATATTAAAATATTATATGGTTCAGTTCGGTTTATTCGAGGCTAAAAAAACTCAAATCAAAGTAACTCGGTTCGGTTTTGGCAAATTGGTTTCGATTTTTGTTCGGTTTCGGTTTTTTCAGCTCGGTTCGATTTGGTTTGGTTAATTCGGTCGGTTTACATCGACCAATTAACACCCTTTCTTCAAATACCTTTGATTTACAACAAAATAACATGTGAGGAACTCGAATTTTATGGAAAGCTTTGAATTGGAATATCTTTGCCAGGCCAACCACTCTTTCATCTTTTCCATGTTGAATACCTCAACTCTCCATCTCTACAAGGGTATGATCAACCAGATGTAATTGTGGTCACCCACGTATGTGGTTCAAGTAACAAACAGTTGGGATCAACAAGTTCTCACACCATGCGTGATAAGCACTTGAGGGGCATTTTCGTCATCCAAAATGAACGGAATGATGGCACGTGAAGTGTTTGACAGTCAAGGCACATTGACTGCTAGCCTTAGGGAGTAAATGCAATATGATTAATAATAAGGGTAAAGCTTAATAAGGCATTTAAAATAGGGGGCAAAATGCAAATAACCCAAAAAAAGGCAGCGACTATTTAGCACCACAACTTACTCTTACCCACACCACTCACTTAACTTTTTCTTTCTCACGCCATGCACTTTCTGTCCTGCGCCACTGTTCTCTTCCACACCACCCATAAAAAGGAAAAACCTAACTTTTTCTCTCCTCCCAAATTCAAACTATTGAAAGCTCCCTCTCCCATCCCAACTTTATCGTCTCTTCTTCGGTCATTCCTCTTATCTTTTTTTATTGAAAGCTCCATCTTCTTCAATTGAAAGCTCTCTCTCCCTCTTTTGATCGAAATCTCCCTATCCTTCTCCACTCCCAACTAAATCGTCACTCCCTTCCCCAATCTCTCCCCTTCTACTTCCATTCGACTCACCCAAAAGGGTTCATCCATCGAGCATGTAACAGCGAACAACGAGAGATAGAAGAGATGGGGTTGCGATGGTGGCCATCACAACTATTGTACCGCCAGCCTCCCCTCTTCTCTTCTTTTCCCAAAACAACCTAGCACTCACTCAGATCAAAACATAAAAATAGGGTATTGTCTCTGACTTTCGACCAAACTTGACACTCGATTGAGACCAATTCTCAAGCTCATCAAAACACAAAAAATGTAGTTATCTAAGTTATCTGATAAACACAATTTCAATCACCTAAAAATATTTTTAAATGAGCAAGTTATGGTCATTTTACTAAAGTCATTCAAATCTGTCAAGTAAAGAAAACATGGTATTGTCCTGACTTTCGACCAACTTTGACGTTTGATTGAGACCAATTATCAAGCTCATCAAAACATGAAAAATGTAGTATCTGAGTTATCTAATTAACACAATTTGAATACCTGAAAATCTTTTGAAATGAGCAAGTTATGGTTATTTTACAACAGTCACTCAAAGCTGTTCACCAATGACCAAGTCGAGGATCATGCAAATGTAAGACTCTCACTAGCATTCTTCGCTTCGAATGTAAGTCTCTCACTCGCATGACCCACTGCAAATGCGAGTGGGAGACTTACACTCATAGCAGATCATGCGAGTGTAAGTCTATCATATGATTTTGCATTTAAGGGTATGTTTTAAAAGATTGGCTGGAAAATCAATTTCTAGGGAAAATCTCATTTTCCGATGTTTCATTAGCCACAAAAGTAGGAAACAGTTTTCCTGATCCACTAATTTTTTACGACCTCCCCCCGTTAAGAAAATTGTTTTCCAGGTAAGAATGGAAATGTATATAGAAAAAACTTTCAAACTCATATACAACAAAATTGGATTCAATACGAAGTTTGTAACGACGAAATACCTATATACCCATGAAAAAAAAATACTTTGGAGTATAATTTTCTGGGTGAAACCAAACACTAGAAAAATCATTTTTCTAGTCCTTTTCCCAGGAAATTTGTTTTATCTATAAAAAGATTTTCTAGGCCGTCAAACACACCCTAAGTGATTCGTTGATATATAGGAGCCATTTGAAGTGTTGCAGTAACCAATACAAAGTCAGGATCAAAATCAAGTGCCTCCATGGCTAGGTATGTGCCTACTGTGTAATTTCATGGGGTGCCCAGACCAAAACAATAAGCCATTTTTGTTTTTTGAAAGTCAAACGAGGGTTTTGAGGATCCCCGAACCTTATCATTAAAGTCAATAACATAAAGGTACATCAAATTTACACCACTCACTTGCCCCTTCATCATTCATTACATCATCACAAAGAAAGAAAATTTCCTGAAACTCTTCAACCAGGCTAAGAGATGAAACAATGAGTTTTAAGCTAAGGGTTAAACTCACCAAGTGAAAAGTTGTTCAGATGGTTCCTTGGTGGACAAGGCTAAACTCGTGATCTTGATAGGCAACAATCAATTGCTTAATCATCTTGAGAATAAAGTTCATTGTAACACCCCTATTTTTCCAATGGCAATAAAAATTTATGCAACTAAAATTCAATCGAAAATTTTATTTTAAACTCTTCTTTCGTTTGACAAGTTGTATTTTTTTAAATTCGCTTAACTTTCTTTCCGCTACTGAATCTCGGGACGAGATTCTTTTGAGTTGTATATATTGTAGCACCCCGTATTTTTTTTATATTTATTAAATTTAATAAATTTCATATATATATCTTTGTGTAATTGTCCTCATTAAGTTATGGGCATATGCATGAGCTATTTGTTTGTCTGCGTGATGTGTGTTTTGTTTCTTAAGGAAGGTTAGTAGAAAATTGATTTTTTTTATGGTATATCATTTGTACTCTAGTGTTGGTTCATTCGGAAGGTAGTTTGTTTATTTAAGAATTAATTACCTACTTACCCTCCTCTACCGAATCTCGGGATGAGATTCTTTTGAGTTGTATATATTGTAATACCCGCCTAATTAAATAAATATAAAAATTTCTTATTTATTAATTGGGGCATATATTGTAATCTCATTTATTTGGAAAAAGATTTTTTTTATATTTGCCATTGCTAAATAGGATAAAGTGTGTGTGTGTGTGTATTTAGCCAAAAATTTGTAAACCCTAATGTTGATGGGTTGTTACTCAATTGTATTTGGGCTTGGTTTTAGGCTTTTATTAAACTAATGATTAGGGTTTTATTTTGTGAAGTTAAAGGGCGGACTGCCTTTAGAATTTTAGTGGCGGCGAATAGCCACCCACCATTTATATAAAAAAAAACAAACAAAACAAAACAAAACTTTTTTTTCTTCTTCCTTTTCGATCTTTTCTCCTTCTTCCTTATTCTTTTCTCCTTCCTGCTCCACGTTCTTTCAATGGCGGCTGACGGGGAAAGAGGTTTGAGTGCCTTCCTCAGAAATCAAATGAAGAGCCACTGATTCAGAAACTTGAGGAGGAACAATTGTTTGCAAATATGTGCTTTGGATTGTAGATCGAGAGAGGTTAACAACGCTTGGAGAAGGAAGATCCCCGTTTGTTGTCACCTCTTCCACTCCAGATCAAAAACCCTAGAATGTTCCAATTGTGTCTGTACACGTGTGTCATTTGTGGCTCAGAGAATTAAAGAGGAAGGAAGATGCTTAGCTTGGTGCTGCATCTGAGATGGAAGCAGGTTCTGACTTTCAACGAGGAGATTTTGTGATTGGTGCTGCATCAGAAACTAGGACATGTTTTGTCTATCAGAGAGGAGACAAGGAACTTCATCACCTTGGTGAGTCACTTTGTATTAAGATACCAGAAATTCTTGAGCAAAGTCAAAGAAAGGATCTTCCAAAGGGGAAGTAAAGAGAGGTGGTGGAGGAGCTGAAAGAAAAAAAAATTTGATGTAGATGGGAACTGATTTGCAAGATTAATGAGGCCGTTTGGATCTAAAGTATGAAGAGAAGAAAGGGGAGCAGTTTGGTGAAAACCAGGAGGTGGGTTGAGATGGTTTGACTGACGGGTGAAGATGGTGGTAGAATGTGTTTGGGTTTGGTTCGTCTCAGTTGGTTGTGTTTGGGGTGGTTGAGAAGAAGAAGTGGCATCGTGTGGACGTGGATTGGTTGCGCAAATCATTGGTGATTTCATCAAGTGAGTTTTCTTATTCCCCGTATCTTGCAATCCTTGTTTCTTGACTGAATTAGTGATTTTTGATGATTTGATGATGGGGTTTGTGAGTTTTGTTGCGAGGATGTGTGGTTATGATTTGGATATTGGTTTGGTGGTGTGATGACCTGTATTTGTGTGTCTTTGATGATTTTGGATTGTGGGTTTGGTTTGATTTTGGATGAATTGAGAGTTATGAAATCGAATGATTGTTCATTATAGTTTAGGAAAAGATTTACTATCAGAAATTCGTGAATTTTGAACTGATAGCGATCTTGACAAATGTTTGGAAACCATTCTCTTAATTATATTTTGGTCTTACTGGGACTGTGCCGTATGATCCTGTGTAGTACACAGTCATGGTGTACTTAAGTAACATGTATGTCTCAGCTGAACTTATGTAAGCAACACTAATTTCATTAGTACAAAATAAGAAGTGACAGTACTCCATGGTCAGTTTAGTGAATCCGAATCCCCCATTTTGAGAAATGTTTTTGTTTTCTGTATGTACCTTGAGTGCTTGTTAGAATTTCTCTGAGGAAAATGAAATGGTGTTGTGATGTCTGATATAATAATGGTAGTTGTGAACTACCTTAGCATGTATTCTCTTTTGATAGTTCATCCAACAAAAATTCATATGAAGTGGTTGCCTAATGAGCTTTTCCATGTTGCATCCTGGAGTATACCTAGTTGCTAAGGTCCCATCATAGTTTCATCGTTTGTAACCAACTGGGGTACGATATAAAAATTGTTGTTTTCTCATTTGATTATGTAGTAGGAAATATCTACGAAAACTTTGATATGGCTATTTGGACCTCAACTTGACATTGTAAGCAGTGTTTTACCCTGTTGGTAGCGCTCGTAAGCTCAACATTTCATTCTAGACAGTATCTGTTGCCCCTGTCATTCTCTGCAACTTGTTAGAAGTGTTAGCTTATGGGATAATGTCTTGTCTGTATCAGTTTTAGGTATGATTAAACCCTTATTTAGTTTAGGTCTAGAAGAAAATTTTCTAGTAATAGATATTGGCTGGAATTTAACTGAGCACTTGTTTTAGCTTGAGTATTTGTATTTTTATGCGAATTGGTAAGTATATTGTTCTTTTTATATGTTGCAAAGAGATGAGATGTGTGAATTGGCAATGTGTCAAATATTACTTATTCCCCAAAAGAATGGTGGATACTGTGGTTATTTATTTATGGTTGACAAAGCATCACCATAAAAGAGTTTTGAGGATTTATTTATTTTTTATGCTCTTTTCCACAACTCCGAAAAAAAAAGTGAAAAGAAAAGAATTTTTTTTGTATACAGACTTGCTTGTATACGTGTGATATTATTATGGGTATGCAGACTTGCTTGCATATCGGTGCATTGTTCCATGTAAGTTCGGTTGTACGTGTAGATTTAGGAAGAATACTTGCCGGTTATCGAACTTCGGGTGAGATGACATGTTCCTCAAGGTGGCACCCCACTTGGAACATGTACGCTCCGAGTGGTTTCGATGGCAAGGGAGGCACACTTGGGTGAGGTGTGTTCGACACATGGAGGATAGTGCGATTGTGGAAAAGAAGCGAAATTTATTTTTTTGTGTATGTGCATAATTACCTTAAAGGAAGAAACTAAATGCTCATTCAACCATTGAATGAGAACTACATGTCTTCCTAAAGGTAGAAAATGTGTTTTGTTAATATTTCAATAATAGTCTAATATGACTATGAATTGTATCATTGTTTGGAAATAAATCACCTTTGTGATGACTGATAACTTAGAAATATTATCCGGTTGCTTTTGACATTTTCATGCAGGATGGCAAGTCCACTAATGTTCATGCAGGTTAGACTTGCCATAGTCAACTTCTACCAGGTAAGTATAAGTAAATGCATTTTTACTTAATTGGAATGATGACATGATTGCCTCATTGAGGAACTACCTAATGTGTGGTTGTTTATTGTTTTTTTTTTTAATTTTGATGTTGTCATGTGCGGATTTATTGATTTTGGGATGAAGACTTCTCACACCAGCTTTATTGCTGACCCAAGTGAGCTTTTGCTTCTTAGGTACATTCCTTTTTTAATGTAGCCGATTAGCCTTTCAGGTTTAGAGATTTTGAGCTGCGTTACTGGAGTTTCGCTAGTGAGCAAGCCACGCCAGTCCTTTTCGGGTTAGAGTTTTATTTGTTTCAATAATTAAATCATGTTTAGTTGTTGCTGCTATTTGTTTATGTTGTTATTGAATTTTCACGTCCCGAATTTTGGGGGAAACAGATAATCCTACGTGGATTTTAGGAATTTCGTTTTCTTCGAAAATCGGGGCGTGACATTCATCATCCCCTTCCCTAACAAATAGAAAATGTCAGAATAATGATCATGAAGCACACGGACTCGAAAAGTAAAACAATAAAAAACTAGGAATGAGCTAGTTCTTTAAAGATTCCAACAGCTAATGTAGATATTCATATAATTTTTTTTATTTAAAACCTAAATTAGGGTTTGCTTTCTTGATTCGAGAAGATTTTTTAGGAGCATTTTCATTAGGAGACTGAGTAGTGGTTACCTTACATTCATCTTCGATAGTATTTACACCCACCGTAGTAGCTTCCTCAATCAATAGAGCTTTTAGATCTGTGAATTCTTTCTTCAAGTCTTTTGTGTCGAATCTCTCTATAACTTATTTATCTGCACTGCTCACTTCGTTGCCATTCTCATAATCTTCTACATTTCCAAATAAAAATTGACCTTAGATAAGGTTACGGGACCATCTATACTGTCAAAGTAGAATTCCTGTTCACCCAAGGATGTAGAGGTAGCAACTATTTTAAGTTGTTTGGTGTTCTTGCAGACTGTGTTTGCTCTTCCCCTTATCTTAATTTAGCATCTCACTTTCATTACCATCAGCCGACCCATTTTCATTAATCCCAACTTGCTTGATTTCCGGATTCATATCTGAATATGTCTCATCTCCTTGGTTTTCTTCCCAACATATCAGATTATGATCACTGTATGATTTATCCTCATCTACACCCTCCACCCCTGGTGTTTTCACTTTCAAATCAGTACTTGGTGTTCCTCTATGTTTGAAGGTATGCTTCCTTGAAGCTATGGTCCATCCCTCTTCAATTGTTGTTGGTGGAACCAGTTTGTTTGTTGTCACTCCAACTCCTATAGGTTTCCAATACTTAGTCACAGTTGGCTTGGTTTTCTTCTATATGGAACAAGTGTTTGAAGCATGCTTGAACCCCATACAATGAGTGCATTTCACTAGGCGCCATGAGTACTCCATCTCCATTGTTATTTTTGTTCCATCATCAATGACCACAGGGATCGTTGTTGGGAGCTGACTATTTGCATCAACTTCAATACCAACCCGAGCATAACATAGTCATGTTCTTCTCTTCGTTGCTTATCAAGCAATAATGGAGTTCTCAGTGCACTTGCAATTGATTGTAGTCTAATAGGGCTCCATAAGAACAGTGGCACTCTTTTTAGATTGACCCATATGGGTACTAAATTCTGAGCCTTCACATTATTTTCCATGTAGGGTTTCCAGAACCTTACAATGAAGAGTCTACTAGCAATGTGTACTAGCCCTAGATCCATTACTTTCTCTCTATCTTCCACATTCAGAAACTTGAATACAAAAGCTCTGTCACCATAGACTGACATCACAAAATAACTTTTCAGGTTCCACGTACGCTTTAGTTTTTCCTTCACAAATCCAAATGCGAGACGTTTACCAACAAAATTCCCTATTATATAGTGTTCACATTTTGTCAAACACTTCTCATGTTATGTAAGTTTTATTTGAACAACTCGTAGGCCCTCCACAACTGATGGTGGTGTGAACTGTAGTTTGGTAGTACCTTCCTTGTTGCGATTTGCAAACAGAGAAGCCCAACTTAGTGTTTTTGGTACAACCGTATGTTGTTGTCCATGTTAGGGTGGGTATCCACGACTGCATTCGATGCTTCATTCGATGCATTAATCAGGATCGAAGTATTCTCCTTATTTGCTATAATAGCATCACTTTCCATGGATTCGTTTGTTGCTTCTATATCCACCAGATGTGTATCAAGTGAGGTAGGGATTTTACCTCCCTCATCATGCTCGCCTCCCCCTCCCCCGAGAAGTGGAAAAGAGAGTAGTCAATCCATGCCACTCCTAAAGATAGGGGTGTTAATCGGTTTGGTCGGTTCAAAGTAGGATCAAAACTGAACCAAACCAAGAATTTGATTTTCAGTTCAGTTCGGTTTCCACATTTATCAAATAAATAACCAAAATCGAACCGAACCGATCGGCTCGGTTCCAGTTTGGTTATTTTCGATTTTTTCCCTTTTTATTATTTTTATTTATTTATTTTCTGCTGCTACAAACAACCAAGTTGGCTCTAGCACAAAAAGAATAAGTCAAAACTATAAAGAATGAAAAAAGGAAATGAAGCTTGGTTTACAATGGAGGAGAACCCAGAGACAGAGAGAATACAAATAAAATAAAAGAGAGAAAGAAGGAAAAACAAATGTCAGATGAGCACAAAGAGAGTTTCAAGGCTCCGACTATTCATTTATAAAGAATTCTTTCAATTTTTCTTGTCTATTTCTCTTGATAATTTCATAAGATTAAAAAAAATGTCTTGTCTTTCATATACACAATTTTACAACATCATATATAATACTATAACTATAACTGCACTGTTTGCATCTTATCCATCACACCCATGTGATGATCTGAACAAGACTGAAACTTTCAATGATAATTCTACCAGTCTCATAATTTCATCATGCAAGAAGGGTTTTTTTTTTATCAAATCAGAAGTGCCGAAGTTGTCGTCATCGCCATTGCTAATCTTTCCTGCAAGCAAGCAAGTGAAAAGTTTGGTTTTCTTCAACAAGATTGAGTCAAACTCTCTCTCCTCCTCAACTTGCAAGTGGTTGGATAGAGAGAAAGAAATAAAGAGTTAAAAAAAAAGAAAAAAGAACATTAATAAAGAGAGAGAAGTTAGGTAGGTGGGGAGAGGTGGGCAAGGCTTAAATAATATAGAGAATGTAGACTTTTTCAACTCTTTCTTTGAACCGGGCATTAAAAAAAGAGAAAGTGAGAGTTAAGAGAGAGGGTGGGGATGTGGGTTGCATTAGAAGGTGGTGAGAATTTA
This sequence comes from Berberis vulgaris, assembly GCA_963556465.1. NCBI lineage: Eukaryota > Viridiplantae > Streptophyta > Magnoliopsida > Ranunculales > Berberidaceae > Berberis > Berberis vulgaris. The sequence goes on along the minus strand of OY747134.1, from coordinate 68,735,107 downwards.
AATAAGAGTGGGTTGGTGGCATAGGTGGGGGATTAAAAAAGAGAAAAAAAAAGTTAGGGGGATTAAAAACAAGAGAAGGGGAAGGATTCGGTTTGGTTTGGTTCGGTCCGGTTGTTTCGGATGTGTGAAAAAAACCGAAACCGAACCGAACCAACTCGGTTCGGTTCAATTTTCTAATTTTTGGTTTCAATTTTTCTCGGTTTGGGCTTTTTCGGTTATATTTCGGTTTGGTTCGGCCGGTTTGATCGGTGCTCAGGAACCAATTAACACCCCCACCTATAGATCCAGGTCGATTTGAGATCCAATTGCTTCTTCCATCACCTCACAAACCTAATCGCAACAGCAGGAGAGGAGGGTTGGGGGCAGTGGAGGGGAGGGCTTGGAGGAGGCTGGATCTGGGGTTGTTGGGCGATGGAGGAGGCCGGATCTGGGGGAGGGGTTGGGGACGGTAAGGTCTTTCTCTTTCCAATAGGCCATTCATTGCAAGTGACTACTTGTTCATGTCGCCGGAGGCATTGTATTGCGCGTCCCACCATTCTTTGGAATTTACTAGCATATCTACATTTGCTTCTACTTATTAGACAGACCTCAACAATTTTATAGACATCTGCTGCACAACCCCCGTGAATCTCAAGATGCCACTGGAAGGTTTAGACTTACCAAATTCATCAACATCATGTAGGTATGGTTCTACTATGTTAATTTTGTATTGAAAAGCCAATCTCTTTGGCATAGAGTCATTTAGTTAACGATGCAACTTCCCAAGATTTATATGTTTTTAGTTTTCTGGCCGACTGGTGTGGTTCTTTTACTACAAGCGCCTTAGACAGACATTGGCCAAGTGTATCATTGATCACCCATTGCCATCTCGAATTCTCAATGGCTTATTCCTTAATTGGAGATGACTAGATGATAACTATTATGTGTTCTCATAATTTCTGAGTTATCATTGATCACCCATTGCCATCTCGAAATTAGTTATCACCCAGTACACTATGAGTTATCTCATAATTTCTGTTCGTAGAGTGCAATCAGGTTATGTAACCAGGATGATGTGGCATCGTTAAAGGAGAGTTTTTTTAACCTCGAGATACACATAAACACTTTGGAGATTTCATTATTCTTTCAAGATCACGTCACGTCACCATGATTACAAAACCATATTGCAAAAACATGGTTTTTTAGCATTTTCGATTATTTTGAGATCCACATGTCACCTGGTGTGGACTATTGTATTATGTTGTGATTGACATCATAGAACATAGTTTTGCAAGTTTCCGTTGGCATCTAATTAGAAGTGGCGATGTTGGATTTTGCATTTACTAGAATGATGTTAATCTTTTATGCGGATGATTGCTATATCTATAACTGGAAATACTGAGGATGTTCTACAGATTTGGTGGACATGAATTATGTAGATCGGGTTGTTTTAATGCCATTTCCGCAGGTGATGAACTCATTCAACTAAATGGTTATTGGCATTGAATATTTTGATTAAATGAAGAAAATCTAGAACAACCTTTCTTTGCTTCGGGTTTCAAAGGTTGTCCTAAGTACTCTCAGCTACATCTTGAAGTAGGTTAATTTAGCCATTCATAGCAATGGTGTAGATTGTTTTATTCATTAATTTGGCTCTCAAGCTTTTAATTGGTGGTAGTGGTGGATCAGAGAGAAGTCCAATGTATATGTAAATTGTATAATTGCATATTGGTTAATGTTATTCTTTTTGCCCTGGTGTGGTGGAAGCTTGGAAGGGTTATTGATAATTAGTTTCCTCACTCATTGGAAGTCTTATCTTTATTTATTTTTATTAATTTTTTAATGATGAATGATAGGTTAAACTAGTCAGGTTCAACCCAGTGTTGGCTCAAATGGTGTAAAACTCAATTTTAATTCTTTTGAACAACCAATGGTGGGTTTGAAAACCAATAGAGTACACCAAGTAACTTTCATAGGTCATAGTAATTTCCAAGGGTAGCAAAACCAAAATCCCATTTTCATCCAAAGATTATGCCAACAATCTAAAGACTAATATCAACGGAATGAGGAAGCGTTTTCGTGGTTTCATTACAGCCCTGCATTAGGTAACAAAGGATTGTGATTTTGTTTGATTTTAAGAAATATTTCATTGGGTATAGAAAAAATGTAAAAAAATTTAATTATAATTTTGAAGTTATCAATATAATTTAAGCATTTCTTTTGTATACTACATAAAAAAAAATTACAAAACTCATAATATCATACAGACAATATGTTACATAAGAATCGGTTATATAATAAAATTTTAATAACTAAACTAAGGTTAAAAAGAGTTAAAATGTAGAAAAATTAAGATTGATCTGATAAAAGAAATGAATATTTTGAATTTAAAAAAAAATCGATACTCAGAGGAAAATATAAAAATAAATAAAAATAAAAATAAAAAATATTTTTTATTAAGTCTTGCATCATTTTTGTGATTATTGCGCACTCAAGCTCAACCTCAAATGAGTTCTCAAACCCCTTAACACGTTGAGTTCGAGTTTGAGTTTGAGGTTTAACATGCATGCAAACTGAGAACTGAGAATGCTATGCAACAGCTTTTAATGGTATGGCAGATTAATGGGGACCGCATTTCGAGACCTAATAAACACTACATTACCTCGGGATGCTCGTTTTATTCATCTGTCCGCGATCATGGACCTCGATGTACTACATTGAATAATGGATGCTATCATTCATTCTCAATGCGGTCTCTAAATGTGGTCTCGAAATCAGTAAACCTTCTTCCCTCTCCCCAGTCACCTCTCATCTCCGGCGTGTTCTTCCCGGAGATCCTCCGCAATCAGATCACCAGAACCCTCTTTCTTGCCTGACATACGTGGTCAAGTTGCGACCTTGCCAGGTTTTTTTTCCTTGTCTCTCTCATTATGTTTGAATTGTTGAGCTACAAAACTGTCTCTAAATTAACTTGCTAGGATTTTAATTTGGGAATTAGGGTTCCATTTCTGGTTGAAAATATGCTAAATACACTTCATCTATTTTTGGGTAAATTGAGAAAAAAATCTGTGAGTGAGCAATCAAGGTACTTTTTATTTTTTGAAAACATAAGTAGAAGTGATGCTATTTGTGTGATTTCTGAAAAGCTCTGCAATTGAGTATAATAATAATTAGGGGATTAGAAAAGGGTATAAAAAGGATCAGTTGAATAATGTTGACAACTTCAAATGACACTTCAGTACAACAAGCCATTGTTAAAATTTGGAGCTAACTCAGCGGTATATTAGGAGTTCACTGAACCATTTTCACACTGGAATTGGTATGTCTAGTGGGAAAATTGAGAATAGAACATGCTCGGCTAAGAATTGGCATGTTGGACTTGAAATTGTATATAATGTTTGGCAGGGTCAGACTTGTTGGAATGGGCAATTTTTTGGTGATGAAAATATCTTTGTTAGTTTTGAAGATTTTGCGTAATACTCTTATTCACTGGTTGGTGCAAGTTATTGACTTAGCATCACTCTTTGTAGAATCAAGTCATTGAGAAACCTATACCATATTTTCAAATGGTCATAGTGGTGTGGTGACTTAAAATGAAATTTTCAAATATTATAACGTAACCATCCATGCAACAAATACATAATGCTTCTCCAGTGTTAAAAATGTGGTTATGAAATTGATTCAACTTGAAAAATAAATATGTGATGCTGTACTGTTATTCCTTGAACATGAACATCATGGTACATTTCTATAAGTAGTCTTACTGTATGCATAATTTCATGTTTCATAACTGTGGATTGAGAATAATTCCTGGCTTCAGAGCTCAGTTGTGTACTTATTATCCTGTAATTTAGGTTACTACCAATCAAGGTCAAAGTTCTGTCACCTTGTATTATTTATCTTGCATTTGAACAAACTTCTCTGTGAAGTTTAGATAAACTTGAGGGAAACTTAAACAGCAAAAATTTATAAATGACGGAAATTCTTTTTTTTGGTTTTTGGTGTTTAAATCCAGAATGAACCAAGAAGACCATGAAACCCAAAATCTTTTTTCTGGTGAGGATAATGATGATTGTCCCAAAGACTCTGAGGGGATACATCTCGATTCCAATGGTGAAAGTTCTAGTGAAATTGAAGGTGAATCTGGTCCTGCAAATCAAGTAGATATTGTTTTGGATGAAGGTGAACCTTCTGTTGTAAATCAGTTAGATACTGTAGACAATGTAGCAGTTCCGAAAATTGGAATGGTCTTTAGCACGGTGGAAGAAGGATACAATTATTACAATAAATATGCAAGAATGGTTGGTTTCAGTATTAAGAAGCGCAGGACCCATAACTCCAAATCCAAACCTAGTGTGGTGATGCAACAGTTGTTATGTTGTTCATGTGAAGGCTTCTACAATATGGGCAGACCTCCCCAAAGGAAAAGAAAAGAAACTCGATGCGGGTGTCAGGCGATGTTTAAGATTAGCCTCATTGATTACAATAATTATAAGTTGACCAAATTTGTAGAAGAGCATAATCATGAACTTGTCCCATCTGACAAAACACATATGCTTAGGTCCCATAGAAAATTAAAGCCTCCCCCGGTTAAAGTTAACAAAGTGCAAACACCTACTCTACAACAGTCAGATATTTATTCGCATGTGTTTGCAGCAGGTAACAAAGCCCAAAGCCGAAGCTCTGACCATTCTGATTTCAGCAATCCCGTACAAAACTCTCGTGATGTGTTTATCAAAATGAGTGATGGACAATTTCTTCTTGATTATTTCAACAAGAAGAAACGAGAAAACAAGCATTTTGTTTACACTTTTCAAACCAATGAAGACTGTAAAATATGTGGTATCTTCTTTTCTGATGCAAAGTCAAGACGCGATTATGGGTTGTTCGGTGATGCAGTGTGCTTTGACACAACTTCTAGAACGAAGGACAAAAATATGGTATTTGTACTGATTTTTGGGGTTAATAATCACGGGCACACCATATTATTTGGTTGTGGAATATTAAATGGAGAAACAGTTGATGCTTATGTTTGGTTGTTTGCTACATTTTTGGAAACAATGGGTGGAAAGAAACCAAATACAATATTTTCAAAGCAGTCCATGGCGATTATGAAAGTTGTTAGTGATATATTGCCAGAAACTCATCACAAGTCATACCCATGGTACATATATTTCGATGCAACAATGCAATTGGCCCAAGTATGTGTCGAATTCAAAACTTTTGCACAGAGATTCCAAGAATGCATATATGACTCAGAGACAATAGAAGAATTTGAAAATTTATGGGAGTTATTGCTTGAAGAATATAGACTTAAGGATAACGATTGGTTGCAGGGGTTGTATGATTCACGTCAGTCGTGGGCTCATGTATATGGTCAAGGCCACTTATGTGCAGGCATGACCACATCAAAGAAAATTGAAAGCACTATCAAGTTCTTGAGAACTTTTTTTGGCAGTAGTCTTACGCTTCAAGAGTTTGTAAATCAATATGCAAAGGCCATGGCTAATCGACATGAGAAGGAAAAGGAGGCAGAAAATGTGACAGAGCAGAAATTACCCATCTTTTACTCCAATTGGTCTATAGAGCGTGAAGCAGCAAAACAGTATACAAATAAAATGTTCTGCTTGTTTCAAGAAGAGTACAAGTGTACTCTCGATCAGAAACTCAAATTAGAAAGAGATGATGGAGCAATACATGTATACAAAGTTACGGAGATGGAAGGTCGAAGAAGGAATCACATTCTCACTTATAACCAACCAGAGCAATCAATTTTATGCTCTTGTAGGAAATTTGAATTCCATGGAGTCCTCTGCTCTCATGCATTAAAGTTGTTCCGCGAGTTAGAGTTTACGACTCTACCCTCAAAGTACTATTTGAAGAGATGGACCAAGGGTGCTACAGATGAAATTGTTTTTGACTCGTACGGGGAAGCTATTCATGGTGACATAGATCCAATGACCCTAATTCGCTATGATAAGTTGTTTCGTATTTCTCAGCGACTTACAGCAAAGGCTGTGAAATCCAATGCAGTCTATTCTCTTGCCAAAATAGGGATGCTAGAACTAGAGGCAAGAATGGATGCATTTTCAAAATCTGAAGAAGAACAAAGAAATTATCAGAAGAAAGTGCATGACACTCGTGGTCGTTCAGTTTCCAATTCAGATGAGGATGCACCATTGGAGAACACAAAAATGAAAAGATGTGAAGGCCAATCAGCTGTAGAGAATCACACACCAAATAAAAGGACCCCAGCGAAACAACTAGGTTAGTAGTTATATGTGTAGCATCTCATTATTGTTTCTCTTTATGGATACAATCAGATAACATGATAATATTTGCAGGTAGCTTGGAGGGAGGTGCAGCCATACCACAGCTGACTGGGGGAACATTGAGCATGCATCAAACAACCCAGGTTGCACTCACTTTTGACTTTCATATAATTTCTATCATAATTTTGTCGCACCTTTTTTTTTGGGTGGGGGGAGGGGGTTATCATTGTCCAATAATGAATCAAATAATCTACGTGCTTCATAATGTTGAATTACATATTGATCTGCAGTAAATTAATTAAATGTGAAAACAACTTTCATGTTTGCCAAATCTAAGTGATATTCTTTATGTAGGTGCTAAATGGATTGGCACACTGTCCAAGCCAAGTTCCTCCATGGTACTCACCCTATAATTTTATGGGGTGCCCAGATCAACGCTATAGGCCAATCTTACCAAGGATAAATAAGTCTCAACAGGTAAGGATATATTTGCTCCAGCATTTCCATAACTTGGCATGCAGTCATTTACTTATGGCACCTCAATGGTTTTGTAGGCACCTTCTGCACAAACCCAGGAACCTCAACAACGGGCCCTAAAATGAAACAATCGATGTTTGTAAATATCAAACTACTTGGATGACCAATATCTTAATAGGTATGCTTTACCATTGGATAAAATCATTTTTATGGCACCTCAATGGTTTTGTAGGCACCTTCTGCACAAACCCAGGAACCTCAACAACGGGCCCTAAAATGAAACAATCGATGTTTGTAAATATCAAACTACTTGGATCACCAATATCTTAATAGGTATGCTTTACCATTGGATAAAATCATTTTTGTTGGTATGTTGGTCGTCTGTTCCTCACGACTTCTAAAGATAGGTTATCCTGCTTTAGTGTAGATTCACTTGTCTGTTAATGTAAGCGCCTTAGATGACAGTGCAGTTTTGTTTTACTCTATACATTTCCTCCTATGGTTCAACCAAGACCATACTATTGTCAATGAGAATTCACTTTCTTGGCAATGACTTGACGATAACCATCATCATATTTGTGGACCTATTTTCTGAATCTTTTTGTTTGCAGCATCAAAAGTGCCCCTGGGAATCACACATCAAAAAAAAAATGGAAGTGTAGTGTGTTGCAAATTGTGTCAGAGAATTTCATATGTTCACATTCGCCATTTAATTCAAAGATTGTAAGTGTGCTGCCCAGACATTTGCATGGCTCCTGATTAAGTTTCGGATTGTGGGTGTGTTTGGTTCTAAAGAATTTTTTTCCCAAGAAGATTTACAATAATGAAAAGGTGGAGGTGAGAAAGGAGTTAGAATGGAGAATATGAGTTGATGATGATCTCCACTCATGATTTTTAACAAAAATGTGGAAAATGTTTCTTAGGGTGGGAGCAAAAGAATATTTCTTAAAACATGGTCATCTTCAACCTCATGCAGAGAAAAACTTCCCTCTTTCTCACTCATGTCTCCCTTTTCTTTTTGTTGGTTTTCCCAAGAATTTTTCTTTAGAACGAACACACCCTAAGAACAAAAATGTAGATCGGTTAAGCCGTTGTTGACTGCTGAGAGAATTAAACACTGGTTAGTAAAAGGCTTTTTGTCATATTCCCTTGTTAGTTGTTATGGCAATAACCTCTTCACTTCTGCTATACCATCATTTTTCTTTGTTGCTATCCTATTACTCCATCGATGTTTGTAGGCTCCTCTGACAAGTTTATACAAGTTCATACAAAACTGTCCAGAGGAATAAAATTTCAGGTTCCCCGTATCATTACAGCCTTGAATAGTTTAACAATTTTATTTTAGTAGCCCTGAATAATGTTTGAATGTCTTGTTGTTAGAAACTCGGAATATAGATTTGTATTTTTCGCATGGTATTTATTCGTTTATGTTCTGATTTTTCACAGGTGATCCTTTTAACTTCAACGGAACAGGGAGGGAAATTTTATCATGTGTAGATTTTGTGCTGGAGATTGTGCCAGCCCATGAATTATTCAGAGCGGGCCGGCAAGCGGGCGGACGGGGACCGTCAAAGAAGTGCCTCGACGCGCCGCAGCCACTACTTTGACTCCTTTAGGTTTTTGGTGCTCTAACACCATTTTGTCATTTACATTGTGTATCAAGTGGGTTCAACCTTTCTGATCATGAAGCTTGTCAGGTTGGCCTTTGTAGGCCTCATGCTCTCAGCCAAGTCCTACATTTCACGTGTTTTGAAGAGGGTTAATCTATTTTGGGTGCTTATAAAATGAAAAACATACATGATTGCAATTATCGATCTGTACATCAAGATGCATGGAATACATCTTTGTTTCGTTGTAGTGGAGAGGTTTAACAGATTTATGTAAAGCTCAAGTAAACAAGGGTCAAGTTTTTATGTGTTTATTTTATTGGGAAATGCTTAATGGAGAAATTTAGAGTAGTAGTTTTAATTTATTTGGAAGTAATTGATTTGCAAATTCAAACAGTGTGTTAACCATCTTTGCTTCCTGTGAGCTGTGACTTGAAGAGGAAAATGGAATATGACAGTTGCGAAACAAAGATTTTGGTGCAGTTGTTTTCCAGGGCCATCTCCAACGAGTGGCAGGAGATCCCAACTCTCTTGATAAATGTTTTGGTTGTTCTATCGAACATCTAATAGAAATTGTTTCGTGCCATGGTCAGATTATGATTGTCTTGATAACAATTGATGGCTGGAAGGCCTTATAATGCCAGGCATCCTTCTAAAGATTGGCTGGAAGGTGTACGTACACTTAAAAATTTTACACTTACCGTTGTCGGACGCAACTTGATAACCTGATGCAAACATGCCACTTCATTAGCTAGGCGTGCTTATTCCATTGCACGATCCACCTTATTAGCGGAAAATGAAAATTCACCTTATGCTACGAGAATCCACGGGGACTACTTAAATTTAAGTTAATTTGACGTTCAATCACCAATTCACCATTAAATTTTGTGATCAATAGTGGAAATGAGTAGGAATCTCATGCTTTGGGGACCAAGGAATGTGATTTTTATGTTTATGAAACTTTCATTCCCACCATTGATTACAAAACGTAATGTAGAGCTTTGAGTGCCTTAAATGTAGAGCTTTCCTCGTGAATTCTCATGATACATGATTTCATCCAACCAAACACACCCTTAAAGTTGAACTCTCTTAGTAACACCAAAGAAATTATGATTATATACTCAAAAAAATTCAGGACATGGGGATAGAAACAAGTCTAGTTGTACATAACCGGCTTGAGCCAAATGTTTTTCTAAAGATTAGGGTCTGTTGATTGCAAGGAAAGGAAAATGTTTCATGGAAGACTTTCTTTTTGCCTGCATTAGTGATTCTTATTTTGGGTCATAATTTTGAAGTTTGGAATTTGACCGTATCAAAAGTCAGGGTCATCTTTGTTTGCATTTTGTAAGAGCACCCATAAGCTGTTGTATTCACCGTACAATAACAAAAAATACTATGGCGAAACCGCAGTCGAAAACACCTGGACTCTTAATCAGTCTCCATAACACGGTCTCCAAATCTGTAAACTCCTTCTCCCTTCTCTTTCACCTCCGGTGTCTTCTTCAGCAGCGGTCGCCGGAAACACCTTTCTCTCTCCCTGACAGACACCCATTTTCTGTCGTGTTCTCATCGGAGACATTCAGCGATCAAGCTGCGACCCTTCGAGGTTTCTCTCTCATTATGTTTGTGTTTTTTATTTGAATGAAATTTTTAGAGCTATAATTTCGGAATTATTTGAATTATGAAATGCTATTATAGGAACTTCTGGAATTAGGGTTTTGTTTTTACATTGAAGAAATGTTCTTTTATCTCATAATTGTAGAACGAGCAACATTCTAGAGTTCAAAACTAACTAGTTTAGATTATTATAGGTCAATGCACCTTATTGCTTGGCATTGTAAACAAACTTCTTTATGAATTTATTAATCTCGATGGCGACTAAAACTAGCATAAACAGATTGGATTAACCATTACCTCATTAAGAGCTTTATTTATATGATACTTTGTTTTTGGTTTCTTGTGGTTGATATCCAGAATGAATAAAGAAGGCTGTGAAACCCAAGATCATTGTCTCAACAATGATAACGATAATTGTCCCAAGGATTCCGAGGGGATACATTCAAGTTCTAATGGTGGAAAATTCTCATGTAATTGAAGGTGAATCGTGTAGTGCAAATGAATTAGATAAGGAATTGGATGATGTAGCAGTTCCAAAAGTTGGAATGCTATTTGGCACTGTGGAAGAAGCATACAATTATTACAATAAATACGCAAGAATGGTTGGCTTTAGTATCAAAAAGCGAAGGACGCATAACTCTTAAGCCAAACTAGGTGTGGTTCTGCAACAGTTATTATGTTGTTCATGTGAAGGCTTCTACCACATGGTAAGACCTCCCCGAAAGAAAAGAAAAGAATCACGATGCGGGTGTCAGGCGATGTTTAAGATTAGCCTCAATGGGTATAATAACTATAAGTTGATACAGTTTGTAGAAGAACATAATCACGAACTTCTCTCGCCTGACAAAACACATATGCTAAGGTCTCACAGAAATGGAAAGCGTTCAACGGTTAGAGTTAGAAAAGTCAAAGCACCGAGTCCAGAAGAACCAGATGTTCTTACACGTGTTTGCAGAAGGTAACAAAGCCATAAGCACAAGGTCTGACCATTCTGATTTCAGCAGTCTGCTAGAAAAATCAAGTGATGTGTTCATCAAAATGAGTGATGCACAATCTCTACTTTATTATTTCAACCAGAAGAAACAGGAAAATAAACATTTTGTTTTCACTTTCCAAACCAACGAGGACTACAAAATACGTGGTATCTTCTTTTGTGATGCAAAGTCAAGGCGTGATTATGGGTTGTTTGGTGATGCGGTGTGCTTTGACACAACTTTTAAAACGAAGGATGACAATATGGTATGTGTACTGATTTTCGGGGTTAATAGTCACAGACATACCACACTTTTTGGATGTGGCTTGTTAAATGGAGAAACAACTGATGCTTATGTTTGGTTGCTTAATACATTTTTGGAAGCCATGGGTTGAAAGAAACCAAATGCAATATTTACAAACCAATCCCGGGCTATTGTGAAAGTCTTTCCGGAGTTGCATCACAAGTCAAACCCTTGTTACATATATCAAAGTGCAACAGAGCAATTGGCCCAAGTATTCGTTCAATGCAAATCTTTTGCACAAAGATTCCAAGAATGCATATACGACTCTGAGACAGTTGAAGAATTCGAAAAGAGTTGGGACTTATTGGTTGAAGAATATGGACTAAAACACAATGAGTAGTTGCAGGGGTTGTATGATTCACGCCAGATGTGGGCTCACGTATATAGTCAAGGTCGCTTTTGTGCCGGGATGACCACATCACTAGAGACTGAAAGCACTAACAAGTTTTTGAGAACTTTTTTTGGCGGTTCTCTTACTCTTCAAGAGTTCATAAATCAATATGCAAAGGCCATGGCTAATCGACATGAGAAAGAAAAGGAGGCAAAGACTGAAGCACAACAAAAGTCAACTATCTATTTTTCCAATTGGTCTATTGAGCGGGAAGCAGCCAAAAAATACATAAATAAAGTGTTCTCTTCTTTTCAAGAAGAGTACAAGTGTACGCTCGATCAAAAACTCAAGTTAGAAAGAGATGATGGGGCAATCCATATATACAGAGTTACAGAGATAGAAGGACGAAAAAGGAATCACATTCTCACTTATAACCAGTCAGAAAAATCAATCATTTGCAGTTGCAGGAAATTTGAATTTCATGGGATCCTCTGCTCTCATGCATTAAAGGTTTTCCATGAGTTAGAGTTTACAACTCTACCTTCAGAGTACTATTTGAAGAGATGGACGAAGGATGTCACAAATGAAGTTGTTCTTGACTCATATGGGGAAGCTATTCATGGTGACGTAGATCCATTGACCATAGTTTGCTGTAATATGCTCTCATGTATTTCTCGGAGAATTGCCGCTAAAGCTATAAAATCGGATGCATTTTTTTCTTTTGCCAAAACAAAGATGCTAGAACTAGAGGCACAAATCGAGGCGTTTTCAGAATCTGAAGCACAACAAGGGGATTCTCAGAAGAAAGCACATGGCATTCACAATGGTGCAAATCCCAATTCAGATGCGGATGTGCCGATGCGGAACACACAAACGACAATATGTCAAGGCCAGTCTGCTGGCACAACTGAAGGTATTCTAGAGACTAAAGCACCAAACAAAAGTGCTCCATGTAAACAATTAGGTTGTAAATGTGTTCATGACCAACTTTGTAATATGTGCAGCTGGATTAGAGGGAGGTGCCACCGCACCAAAGGTAACTGGGGGAACATCAAGCATGTTGCAACCTACCCAGGACTGGTCATTGTATTCTTCTAACTTCTAATAGCTTATTATCTGGATGATACCCTAATGATTCTTTTGGTACTTATATTCCATTATTTATTTTTTCCTTTTTTTTTTTTTTCTTTTTGTGTGCGTGGTGGTGGTTGTTTGGGGGAGGGGGTGGGTTGTCAATTTTGTTTAATAATGTCAACTATGTATATACTACATTATAATATGAAACCTTTCATTGAATAAACATATATGCAATTGAAATTTACTTTCTATTTTGATCCATAGTAATCATTCAATGTGAAAAGGAAATTCGTATATCATGCAGGCAATGAATGCATTGGCACAACATCCAAGTCAAGTGCCTCCATGGTACCTACCATATAGTTTTATGGTGCGCCCAGATCAACGCTACAGGCCAATACTACCGAGGTTAAATAAGTTTCAACAGGTGGGGAATTACATGATCCAACATTTCCGTTACATGCTTGCAATCATTCATTGGTTACACCTCAATGTTTTGTTGGCACCTTCTGCAAAAATCCAGGAACCTCAACAACCGATGGGAAAATGAATTCCATGTTTAGCATCAAACTACCTGGATGAATCTGCATATGGATTGACATCATAGTAGGTATGGTTCGCACCAATTGGTATGTGTGTGTTATGTTAAGTGTAATTAATCTATTTCTAATATGTTAGTCTGTTAGACAGTATTGACAGCCAGGCATGACAATGTTGTCTTTGCTAGTCTATGCTATGTGTTGCCTATTTAAGCATTGTAATCAGAACCTTTCGATCATATCAATAACATAGAAACTCTTCTCTTATAACTTTCTTCTCAAGCTAACATGGTATCAGAGCTTTTCCACTTTCTTGGTCTTTGTCTTCTTCATCTTTTTCTTTTCCTTTAAACCTCTTTCAGTAAGTAATCTGTAATGGCAGATGCAACTTCTTCCAATACTACTCCAATTACAAACTCTGCAATGGCAGATTCAAGGCCAGTGATGTTTACACATGCCTTGTCCGTGAAGTTGAATGAACAAAACTATTTGTTGTGGAAACAACAAGTATTAGCAACGATTAAAGGGCACAAGCTTCAGAAATTCATTGAGAAAACTTCATCTCCATTAAAGTTTCTATCAAATGAAGATCAAGCAACAAATAGTGTCAATCCAGAATTTCTTACCTGGGAGCAGCAAGATCAGCTACTCTTCTCATGGCTCCTCTCTTCAATGACTGAATCACTTTTTACAAGGTTGGTAGGATGTGAAACCTCATAACATATTTGACATATTCTTGAAACATTCTTCAACTCACAGACGAATGCCAAGATCTCTCAATATAGAACTCAGTTACAGAGTTTCAAGAAGAGAGACTTGTCTATCAATGAGTACCTACTCAAACTCAAGTCCATCATAGATCAACTAGCATCCGTAGGGCATCAACTGTCTACACAAGATCATATCAATGCTATTTTTGATGGTTTACCACAGCTATATGACACATTTGTTGTATCTGTGAGTTCTAGATCAGATGAGTATGCTGTTGCAGAGGTTGAATCTATTTTGCTTGCTCAAGAAGCAAGAATTGAAAGACACATGAAAGATCTTGATGTATCAAGTTCTGTAAATGTGAGTCACACATCTTACAAGCCTTCACCGAGGTCATTCGTGTCAAGCTCACAAAACTGGAGACCACAATCAAGAGCTCCGTTCTATCCTAGAGGAGCAAGATCAGGGTCTGGCTATCAGTCTAATAGACCTCAGTGTCAAATATGTGGCAAAGTTGGACATCTTGCATTCAAATGCTATAATAGATTTGATGCTAATGCTTCAAATCCATAGAACTCCTCTCCACAGATCCCTTCTTCTGGTATTTCACCTCAGTCAAACAATGGAACTCCTCGACATGTTTTCTCTGCAACAACTAGTCAATCTAATCACCCTACTTGGAGAGCCAATTCACAGTCTTAGGTGTATTCATGTGATACATCTACACCTCCTGACAGTAGATGGTACCCAGATTCAGGAGCTACTGATCATTGTATTCCTTATTCTCAGAATTTGATGAGTTCTTCCCCTTATCATGGCAATGAACAAGTCTATGTTGGCGATGGCATTGCGCTTCAGATTGAAAACATTAGTCAGTCTACCCTTCAATCTTTTAATTCCTCAAGAATTTTATACCTTCATAATGTTCTTCAGGTTCCAAAATTGACTAAAAATCTTTTAAGCGTCTCTAGGTTTGCTAGGGATAATAAGGTGTTTTTTGAGTTTCATCCTGATCTATGTTTTGTCAAAGATCAGGTCACACATCAAACTCTCTTGGACGGGAAGCTTAAAAGAGGTTTATATGTCTTTCCTTCAATGACTGACTGATTCAAAGTTCAAGTCTTCTATTGCTGAATCAAAGTCAGAATCTCACTATGTTGATCAACACATTCCAGTTAGTAATTCTGTCTGCAAGTGTCTTAGCAAGAATTTCAGTCAGTATCCGAATCAAAGCAATTTGGCAAGCATTCCAGTCAGTAGTAATGCAAGAATCTCAGTCAGTAGCAATGCTAGCATTCCAGTCAGTAGAAAATCATGTATTCCAGTCAGTATTCCAGTCAATAGCAATGCTAGCATTCCAGTCAGTAGTAATGCAAGCATTTCAGTCAGTAGCAAAACTTGTATTCCAGTCAGTAGCAATCAATGTACTTTAGTTTGTAATAAAGTGTGTGTTCATACAACTATCTCTAAGGCTTCTTCTTCTTTAGCACTTTGGCATGCTAGATTAGGTCATCCCTCATATCCACTTGTACAGAAAATCCTTACCAGTTGTAATGTTGTTGTGCCTAATACTGTCAATATGGACCTGTGCTCATCCTGTTGCTTGGGTAAAATACATAAACTTCCTTTCTCTAGTTCAACCACTGTGTATCACCAGCCTTTAGAACTCATTCACACTGATCTATGGGGTCCTGCATCAAGCATTTCTTCATGTGGTTACAAGTATTACATACACTTTATTGATGCCTACAGTCGCTTCACTTGGGTTTATCTCCTACAAAACAAGTCAGATGCTTTCCCAACCTTCCTTAAGTTCAAATCTCAAGTAGAACTTGAATTTGGTCTTCCCATCAAGTGTGTTCAGTCTGACTGGGGAGGGGAATATAGGTCTTTCTCAAAATTTCTCAGCCAACAGGGTGTAGGTCATAGACTTGCTTGTCCAACCACTCATCAGGAGAATGGAGTGGCTGAAAGAAAACATAGGCACATTATTGAGTCTGCTCTAACTCTTCTTGCTTATGCTTCACTTCCCATGAAGTTCTGGGATGAAGCAGTTAAGACTTCAGTATTTCTTCTAAACCGTTTTCCATCTTCTGTTCTTAAGGGTCAGTCTCCATATGAAGTTCTGTAAGCCAAGGTCCCTGATTACCATAGTCTAAAAGTGTTTGGTTGCTCATGTTTTCCTAACATCAGACCCTATAACTCTACTAAACTCCAGTTTAGATCAGTTGAGTGTGTTTTCCTTGGATATAGTCTTCAACATAAAAGATATAAATGTATGTCTTCCACTGGTCGTATCTACATTTCTCGAGATGTCCTGTTCACTGAGCATCATTTTCCATATACAAAATGGTACACCAGTCCATCCTCTACACTGGTTAATACTTCTACTCCTGCTGCTATCACTCTTTCTTCTCCATCTCATAACAATCAAGCATCCAATTCCAGTTATGATTCTAATCATAGTCCATTGTTACATCCAAATGGTCGCAGTCCAACTCACAGTACTGATCACAGTCCAACTCTCAGTACTGATCACAGTCCCAATCAGAAATTCCCTAATGTTCCTAGCATTGTTCCTAATACTGCACATGGAGTTGCACCTGAAGTTGCACCTGGACATCCAATGGTCACTAGGTCGAAAACTGGGGTGTATAAGCCTAAGGTGTACTTGACATTAGTTGAACCTTTCAGTTTGACTGAAGCCTTAGAAACTCCACATTGGTTCTCAGCTATGCAAGATGAGTACTTGGCTCTAATGAGGAACAACACATGGTCTCTGGTAGATCTTCCACAGGATAGATCCATTGTTGGGTGTAAATGGCTCTTTAAGATCAAGGAAAATTCAGATGGATCAGTGCACAGGTACAAAGCTTGCTTGGTAGCTAGAGGCTTTCAACAAGTGGTTGGGTTTGATTATGCAGAAACTTTCAGTCCAGTAGTTAAACCAACTACCATCAGAATTATACTATCAATGGCTGTCACATATGGTTGGTCAGTCTCTCAACTAGATGTTAATAATGCATTCTTGAATGGAGATCTTCAAGAAGAGGTCTACATGATGCAACCTCCTGGCTTCATTGATCCTAGCCGTCCTAATGCTATTTGCAAGCTCAACAAGGCCTTTTATGGACTGAAGCAAGCTCCTCGGGCCTGGTTTGATAAACTGAAACATACACTTCAAATGATGGGATTTGCTTCTACTAAGTCTGACTCATCTTTGTTCATTAGACATGCTCATTCTCCTATATTTCTTCTGGTTTATGTAGATGACATACTTGTCACTGGTGCCAATTCACATGATGTATCACAATTGATTCATCAACTGCATACTCAATTTTCATTGAAAGATCTAGGCGCTGCTCATTACTTCCTTGGTATTCAAGTACAACAAACTGACAGTGGATTGTTTTTGTCTCAATCCAAGTATATTCACGATCTCTTATGTCGGTCTAAGATGCAGTTTGCAAATGGACTTCCTACTCTTATGAGTGGTGGGGAAAAATTGTTTGATTTTGGCAGTGATCCAATTCAAAATGTGGAGTTGTATAGAAGCATAGTTGGAGCTCTACAGTATGTTACCATTACCAGACCTGAAATCTCATATGTTGTAAATCGTGTTTGTCAGTTCATGCAAAACCCTCTTGAAGCACATTGGAGAGTGGTGAAAAGAATTTTGCGTTGTCTTAAGGCTACATCAACTTTTGGTCTACATATAGTTCCAACTCCTTCATTCAAATTGACTGGATATTGTGATGCGGATTGGGCTTCTGATCCCACTGACAGACGATCTACTTCAGGCTACTGTGTCTATTTAGGTGCCAACCTTATCTCTTGGTCATCAAAGAAGCAGAGTATTGTATCGAGAAGTAGCACTGAAGCAGAGTATAGAAGCCTTGCTGCCATTACTGCTGAAATTACATGGTTGCAATCCCTCTTCTCCGAGCTTAAGATTAGTTGTCACATTCCCACTATATGGTGTGACAACAAGAGTACTGTCATGCTTAGTGCCAACCCTGTTCTTCACTCTAGGACCAAGCACATTGAGATAGATGTCTACTTTGTGCGTGAGAAAGTTGCTCGAAAACTCATTAATGTGTCTCACATTTCAGCTGCTGATCAGATTGCAGATGTCTTTACCAAGGCTCTTGGTAACTCCAGATTCTTGTTGCTGAGAGACAAACTAAGTGTCATTGATGCTTCTACACTTAGTTTGAGGGGGAATGTTAAGTGTAATTAATCTGTTTCTAATATGTTAGTCTGTTAGACAATCTGTTAGACAGTATTGACAGCCAGGCATGGCAATGTTGTCTTTGCTAGTCTATGCTATGTGTTGCCTATTTAAACATTGTAATCAGAACCTTTCGATCATATCAATAACATAGAAACTCTTCTCTTATAACTTTCTTCTCAAGCTAACATGTTAAAAAACCAATCTGTTGACACATCCATAATCTGTTTATCATATGGCTTCTCGAAATGGTTTGTCTATTCCTGTTTCACCATGGATTTACTTGATTATGTCGCTGTAAGTGTCTTAATAGAATTGCAGTTTGCAGAAGTCCATAGTTAGAGTTGCAAAGCAATTCTACCCTCTTGCTGGTATCGAAGTTTACTCAGGTGAAGAAGTATCTTTTGGTGAAGATAAGTGATGCAGCAACCAGCCCTTAAGGATCAGATTTGTTTGCTCTGTGCATGAAATAAAAAAAGGTACAATTAGTGATTTTTTTGGGTGGGCGGCTATTCAAACTCGGCTTGGAATTGTTGGTTCAAACGGCCATTAAGAGATTGGGAGTTGGAGTCTGCTGCTCAGTTCGTTCGCCTTCTACAACAACAATTCACAGTGTGGAAAGACAAAATTATATGGAAGGGTAAATTAGTTGTACTTGGTTTTTTTTTTTTTTTTTTTGTAGGGGGGAGGGGGGGTATTTTGAGCCCCATTATCAGCCTTTCAGTAACCCTTTTTTATGAGGGGATCTAGGGAAGATGGCGGATAAGGTCTTGATGAAGATTGGAGAAGTGATTAGCTCCCCGGAGTCCTTTTGGGAATCTAGGATGTACCTTTACCAACAATGAGGGAAGAGAAGCAAGATGCTTGGAGGTAGAGGAACAAAAGATCACTAAAGAGATCGCAGAAAAAATAACTTGACCAAAATGGAGAGAATCATGACCCCTTCGTCTTCTTCAATCCCCATATTTATAGTGATCCAAGAGAGAGAAAATGGTTGCGGTAATTACAAAGAATGTGGGGCGTATGTGGTTGTGAGCTGTTGGATGATGTGGCATATGGCACAATCTTGCTTCCTCATGTTCTCATATGGCATATGTCATCCTAGATATTTGTTAAGGTTAGGACCAAAAGTAGTTCATTGAAAGAGAGCTCATGTTGTAATATTGCCTTCGGAGCTCATGTAATGGTATTCTTGGCACTTTGCTATTTTATTTCATTGTTGCCCTCCAAACCTAAATCCTCGTATATTCCTCCTACATGTAAATATATTAGTGTAATACTCGTGCCGTTGGCACTACTACAAAGTACATCGTACTATCACGGAATTGTTGAATAACGCAGCTGGGTATAACACAAACTAAATAACTAAATTAATATACTAACACAAAGGTATAACATTTCATATTTAAATCAATAACAAAATTTCAAAAGACAATGAGGAAAAAACCTGTTCAAATGCAAAAAATGGAGTTTGTAGAAACATACCCAATCAAGTAAATCCGCAAGTAAGCAGCACTGAGAATATTGAGAGCTGCTCCAAGCCTTATATCTCCAAGTGAAGCCATTTATCAAACTACATAGAAATTTATTTTCCTGTAAATGATAAAAATCAAATCAATATACTACCCAAGGAAATATAAATAGGTGAACAAAGAAATCTTTAACACTTTCACTAACAACACACTCACATTGATCGATTCATGAATCAAATTCAAGTAAGCGAATCAAATAACAAAACCTCAATTTGCAGTGAAGTTCAAACAGTGAAGAGGAAGACTGAACTGACCTTCTTCTATACTCCGATAAGCGATTCGAAACGCATCAAAAGAGTCAACTTTAGTTTCGATTTCGATCGAAATCAGTAAATGATTATCAACTTTGGCAGTGAATCGAAGAGAACCCTAGGTAGAGGAGAATGGTGAAAGGGGTTTAAAGTTGCAAAGGAGAAGGAAAGAAACATACCTCTGAGAAGAAGAAGAAGAACCCCAAAGCATCTGAATCAAACTTCTTCTTCTTTCGTCCCTCTTCTTCTCTGCTTCGAGAATCGGTGGAGGAGGTGTGGAGATAGTTAGATCAGATCTGAAGAAGAAGAAGAGGAGATCTCAAACTTCTTCTTCTTTCGTCCTCTCCTTTCGTACTTCTTTTTCTCTGCTTCGAGAGTCGGTGGAGGAGGAGGTGTGGAGAGAGTGAGATCAGATCTGAAGAAGAAGAAGGTGTGGAGAGAGTGAGGAAAGCATCGGGGGTGTGAAATTTTCACTTAACTTCTGCCACAAACATAAGTTAGTCACGTAGGACAAACACTCTCAGATCATTGTTCATGAACAGTAAAAACCCTATATGAGATGTAAGATAGATAATCCCTAAGATGTGAAATGTGGCTAGTTCATGATTTTACAACATCTACACCCTTTTATTGCAGCCCATAAGAAGTTTGCTTGGCTTGATGTGATCCCCCACACCTAAATTTTTTCCGAGCAAACCCTCACCAGAAATAACCTGGCTTGCATAGGTATCCTAGTCCAGAAAATCTTGTATCTTTTGTGACAAGGTAGACGAGTCAATCGATCACGAGTTACTCAATTGCGAGTTTGGTCTAAGATGTGGGCAAATTTCAAATGGAAATTTTTAGTTGAAGCCTGTGTGTCCTATTTCACTTTTGCTTGGTACTTAGAGGGACAATAATTACTGTTCCTATTCATATTTACTCAACGCAGCTGAGCAGCCAAGAAATTATACCCCAGAGGAGGTAGTGAAAATTGCTTATCTGCAATAACAAACTTATAATAGTTCATTTATCCAAAGTTCTATTGTAAATTTGCTATGCTCGAGTCAATGCTAAATAGAAAAATAGGAAAGTGCAAAAACATGGCTCTCTTGATTTTATCATCTGCTTTCATTTGGTTGTTTTGATTTGAAGTGAAGTTTCTTGATATACCTAGTTAAAATTTTGTTATCTACATATTAGTTATAAACTCTGTTCACTAATTTTTATTTTTTTTTTTAAAAATTGAAAATTGAAATTGATATTGCCTTGATTTCTAATTTTATCATCCCGTTGGGTTCCACACTTACAAATGCTTTTTTGCTTATGGTTTACTGTCTATTTTGAATTTTTGCAGGTGAACCCCTTGACTTAGACAAGGAAAAGAAAATTTTGCTATATATAATCTCTGTGCTGTAGATCGTGAGATGTTGACACTATTTTGTAGATTAGAGATGAAATCATTCAGCTAGGTGTATATAAGTACTGTGGTTAGTTATGATTTATGGGTTCGAAAACAATAAGTGTTACTTTCTAATTATGATTTAACCTCTGTAAGCGAAAATGTTCTCAGTACTAATATTCGAGAGGGTTAATTCTGGCATGGAGTCAATACTGCAGCCTGATTCTATTCAATTATTTTAGCTGCTCGTAAATGAAATTAGCCGCAGCTAAAATAATTGAAATTAGCTCGTAAATGAAATTAGCTGGCCAATGGTGTTATGACTTAGTGATTAGGGCGGTGTGAGTTTGTCCTCCAATTAATAAGTTATGGGATCCTTAAAAACCTAACTCACCTTCCAAAAAAAATAAAAATTTTGAAATTAGCCGTACATCTTCTGCTCAATGTTACTATTTACTCGAAGTCCAAAGTGCAGGACAAATATTTGTTGTGAAATGCTTTATGCAGAAACTGATTAATTTTGATTTTTTTTTTAGCAATTCTAGATGTCGAGGTTTTGGGCGAGGGATGGTGCGTCGCACGCGAAAAGCTGACGTGGTAAAAAAAAAAAAAAAAAAACAGGGGAATCGAAAATTTGGGGGAGAAGAAGGAGGGAATCGAAAGCTTTCTCCCCATTTTCATTCCCTCTCCCTCTCCCTCTCCCCATTTTGGCAGACAGATTCTCCCTCTCCCTCTCCCCCAAACGAAGCTTTTTTGTTTTAGAGAGAAGCATTAAAAAAAAAATCTTCAATTTCTTCTTCTTCTTCAACCCTTTCTCTTCCATTTCTGGGGAGATTCTAGGGTTCTTTGATCTCATTCGAAAACCTACAACCTGTGCCTCTACTTCTACCTCTACCTTCATGTGTTGGTTATAGCATTGTTTTGAGTTTGGAGGAAAGAGGAAACAAAGAAGAAGAGCCACGGAGACGGCCGAAAAGGTATTTATAATTTAGGTTTAAATCGTGTGTTCTTATCGTTCAATGATTTTCTTTGTGCAATTTTTTTTTGTGGATTCTTGGATCTCAAATCTGAGTTTCTTGATGTCTGAATGATTGTAATGATTTTCAAGAATAGATCTGACTGTAAGAGTTATTTCGTCGCGCATTTTGCTTTAAATTTGGGTATTATAATTTGTTTCTACAAACTAAGATTCTTGCATTGTGTTTTTTCTTTCATTCTAATCAAAGTTGTTTATCGTTTCCGAAGTTTTTCTTTTCAATGGTAGCTTAGACTGACGAGATTTGGGATGAAGGTGGTAATGGTGTAATTGAGATCACGTTTGTATTGTATCATTTGGGGGATGGATTTGGCCGATACGGCTCTTTCTTTAATAAGTTTCTGGTTTCAATTATTACTTCATTTTTTAGGATGGTTTTAATAAGTTTCTTTAATAATTTTTGTATTGTATCGTTTGTGAAATTTTCATGGAATTTTGTTTCTAAAAATTGAGTTTTTGAGGATACCCATTTTAATAGAAAAAAATCGATTTTTTTAGGATAGCCATTGTGAAATTTTATGGATTTTGGAATTTGGTTTCTGAAAATTGAGTTATTAAGGATACCCATTTTGAAGTTTTATGGATTTTAGTTGAAAATTCTAGTTTTTGAGGATACCCATTGTGAAATTTTATGGATTTTATTTGTCTAAGAATCGAGGTTTTGAGAATGCCCATCTTGAATTTGATGGATTTTGTTTGTCTTAAGTGATTTATGTTAGTGTCCTTTGCACTCTGATTTCTATAGCTGAGAAACATCTTTTGTTCTTGGTATCATGCAGGGTAGTTTTAGCACCACTGACTAGATGTAGATCCTATGGTTGTGTGCCTCAACCACATGCCATCTTATACTACTCGCAACGAACTACCGAAGGGGGACTTCTCATTACTGAAGCCACTGATATTTCTGACATGGCCCAAGGGTAATGTTTCTTGAGCAATGTTTTATTTGTTTCCTTCTTAGATATACCCAATAATCTCATATGAGAATGTAACATAACCCTATTCGTTCTGGTCTGGTCCGATATGGAATGAACTTATAATCATGGAAGCGACTATAAGTTCATAACCCCAGCCCATCCCATCCCATTTTGGGCGGAATAATTCCAGGTAGTAAGAAACATCTTGAACTGAGAAATAGACCATAGAAGCTAAAAGCAAAATGGTATCCTGACAATTGCAGTAATGGGTTCGTTCTACTAATTTGTGCAATGATCACACCCCAGTCTCACCCCAAGGCACATGCACACGCACACGCGGGCACATCATACAGATAACTTGTTTGTTTCATTTTTTTTTTCATTGTTGCAGTAGTATCTCATTTTCGTTCTACTTGATTTTCTCCTTATACTAGGATGCCGGACACACCTGGTATTTGGACCAAAGAGCAGATAGAAGCTTGGAAGCCAATTGTCAAGGCTGTCCATGACAAGGGTGGTATCTTTTTTTGCCAGATTTGGCATACAGGGAGAGCTAATTATGGTATGTTTTGAATTTGCTAATTTCATCCTCCTCAATTCTCAGTTTGTTCATTTTTTATGAATCTTTCATCTATTGAGGAAATAGTTGTGTAAGTCCACACTTACCTACGTAATCCTGTTATTTAGCATAGGATAAATCATAAATGTAATTGACATAATAACATGTGCATATAAATGAAGTTTATTTCTGTTTCCCCATAAACATTATATTTTTGTCAGTATATTATACTGAATTCTTATTTTACAGGTATCCGACCTGACGGACCCGCGCCAGTCTCTTCTACAAACAAGCAACTGAAGCCAGAACTTGGAGCCGATGGCGCTATAGTAATAGCTTACCCGGCTCCTCGGCGGTTAGAGACAGACGAAATTCCCGAAATTGTCAATGACTTCAAAATTACCAGCTTCCATATGTGACCTGACTTTGTTTTTTCTGGATCTTGAAATAAACTCCTAAAATAAATAAATAGTAGAAGACAACTTTTTAGTGTAATTGAGATATTCAGTTCCCTAAATCTGCGAACTTTATTTGATGTGCAGGTTTTGATGGAGTAGAGATTCATGGGGCTCACGGCTACCTAATTGATCAATTCATGAAGGATAATGTTAATGACCGAACAGACAAATATGGTGGCTCTTTAGAAAATCGTTGTCGCTTTGCTCTAGAAGTAGTAGAAGCTGTTACTAGTGAGATTGGAGCTGATAGAGTAGGCATAAGGCTTTCTCCTTTTGCAGCCTATCAGGAGTCAGGAGACTCAAACCCAGAAGCTCTTGGGCTTTACATGGTGAATTCACTCAACAAATATGGGATTCTCTACTGCCACATGGTGGAGCCAAGGATGAAGACAGTCGGAGAGTCTGCCAAAACTCCCCATAGTCTCTTACCAATGAGAAAGGCTTTCAAGGGTACTTTTATGGTTGCTGGTGGGCATGATAGGGAGGGAGGTAATAAAGCAATTGCCAGTGGTCACACAGATCTCGTTGCCTACGGTCGCTGGTTCTTGGCTAATCCTGATTTACCAAGAAGGTTTGAGCTTGATGCTCCTCTTAACAAGTATGACAGAGCAACTTTCTATACATCTGATCCTGTTGTTGGTTACACCGACTACCCATTTTTTGAATCTAGTTCTTAGACATCTTGTTGAACACGATGTTATAGCATTGCTGGTATATATAGGCCATGCTCATGTAAATGCTGGTGTATTGCAATATTGCTATTCTTTGTTGAATGTGTATTGTGTAAGAATAAACGAGTGATATATTGGTAAAATTTGTGATTTTTAGTTTGATCCAATTGCAGCATCTAGTTTATTCATGTAGTTAATTCTTTTGCAGTCTTGTTATTATGCCTTGGTTGTTTAGGGTTAAGTCAGATAAAGAATTGCGAGTATGAACAGATCAACACGAAGGTATGCCAATTCATTTTCTTGTACAGCTGTTAGTCTTTTGTCAATAGAGCAGATATGAATTGAAGCACATGGGACTCGCCCCAACTAATACAATGTGATTGTTTTGCTAGAAAATACACAGACATACATATTGAAGATCAGACATTATCAACCATCAATCCCCTAAACCGGTCTATGAAATACCTGGACACGTTTCTTACCTGACAATACCATTTTTTTGGGTTGTCTCCAAATGTTTTACATCAAAGTGGTTGACATGGTTTTTTTTATGACCATACCAAAACAAGCTGGTTTAGTGCCCAGGTGTTTAAAACAACCATAAAAGTACCCTTGAAAGCCTTTCTCATTGGTAAGAGACTATGGGGAGTTTTGGCAGACTCTCCGACTGTCTTCATCCTTGGCTCCACCATGTGGCAGTAGAGAATCCCATATTTGTTGAGTGAATTCACCATGTAAAGCCCAAGAGCTTCTGGGTTTGAGTCTCCTGACTCCTGATAGGCTGCAAAAGGAGAAAGCCTTATGCCTACTCTATCAGCTCCAATCTCACTAGTAACAGCTTCTACTACTTCTAGAGCAAAGCGACAACGATTTTCTAAAGAGCCACCATATTTGTCTGTTCGGTCATTAACATTATCGTTCATGAATTGATCAATTAGGTAGCCGTGAGCCCCATGAATCTCTACTCCATCAAAACCTGCACATCAAATAAAGTTCGCAGATTTAGGGAACTGAATATCTCAATTACACTAAAAAGTTGTCTTCTACTATTTATTTATTTTAGGAGTTTATTTCAAGATCCAGAAAAAACAAAGTCAGGTCACATATGGAAGCTGGTAATTTTGAAGTCATTGGCAATTTCGGGAATTTCGTCTGTCTCTAACCGCCGAGGAGCCGGGTAAGCTATTACTATAGCGCCATCGGCTCCAAGTTCTGGCTTCAGTTGCTTGTTTGTAGAAGAGACTGGCGCGGGTCCGTCAGGTCGGATACCTGTAAAATAAGAATTCAGTATAATATACTGACAAAAATATAATGTTTATGGGGAAACAGAAATAAACTTCATTTATATGCACATGTTATTATGTCAATTACATTTATGATTTATCCTATGCTAAATAACAGGATTACGTAGGTAAGTGTGGACTTACACAACTATTTCCTCAATAGATGAAAGATTCATAAAAAATGAACAAACTGAGAATTGAGGAGGATGAAATTAGCAAATTCAAAACATACCATAATTAGCTCTCCCTGTATGCCAAATCTGGCAAAAAAAGATACCACCCTTGTCATGGACAGCCTTGACAATTGGCTTCCAAGCTTCTATCTGCTCTTTGGTCCAAATACCAGGTGTGTCCGGCATCCTAGTATAAGGAGAAAATCAAGTAGAACGAAAATGAGATACTACTGCAACAATGAAAAAAAAAATGAAACAAACAAGTTATCTGTATGATGTGCCCGCGTGTGCGTGTGCATGTGCCTTGGGGTGAGACTGGGGTGTGATCATTGCACAAATTAGTAGAACGAACCCATTACTGCAATTGTCAGGATACCATTTTGCTTTTAGCTTCTATGGTCTATTTCTCAGTTCAAGATGTTTCTTACTACCTGGAATTATTCCGCCCAAAATGGGATGGGATGGGCTGGGGTTATGAACTTATAGTCGCTTCCATGATTATAAGTTCATTCCATATCGGACCAGACCAGAACGAATAGGGTTATGTTACATTCTCATATGAGATTATTGGGTATATCTAAGAAGGAAACAAATAAAACATTGCTCAAGAAACATTACCCTTGGGCCATGTCAGAAATATCAGTGGCTTCAGTAATGAGAAGTCCCCCTTCGGTAGTTCGTTGCGAGTAGTATAAGATGGCATGTGGTTGAGGCACACAACCATAGGATCTACATCTAGTCAGTGGTGCTAAAACTACCCTGCATGATACCAAGAACAAAAGATGTTTCTCAGCTATAGAAATCAGAGTGCAAAGGACACTAACATAAATCACTTAAGACAAACAAAATCCATCAAATTCAAGATGGGCATTCTCAAAACCTCGATTCTTAGACAAATAAAATCCATAAAATTTCACAATGGGTATCCTCAAAAACTAGAATTTTCAACTAAAATCCATAAAACTTCAAAATGGGTATCCTTAATAACTCAATTTTCAGAAACCAAATTCCAAAATCCATAAAATTTCACAATGGCTATCCTAAAAAAATCGATTTTTTTCTATTAAAATGGGTATCCTCAAAAACTCAATTTTTAGAAACAAAATTCCATGAAAATTTCACAAACGATACAATACAAAAATTATTAAAGAAACTTATTAAAACCATCCTAAAAAATGAAGTAATAATTGAAACCAGAAACTTATTAAAGAAAGAGCCGTATCGGCCAAATCCATCCCCCAAATGATACAATACAAACGTGATCTCAATTACACCATTACCACCTTCATCCCAAATCTCTTCAGTCTAAGCTACCATTGAAAAGAAAAACTTCGGAAACGATAAACAACTTTGATTAGAATGAAAGAAAAAACACAATGCAAGAATCTTAGTTTGTAGAAACAAATTATAATACCCAAATTTAAAGCAAAATGCGCGACGAAATAACTCTTACAGTCAGATCTATTCTTGAAAATCATTACAATCATTCAGACATCAAGAAACTCAGATTTGAGATCCAAGAATCCACAAAAAAAAATTGCACAAAGAAAATCATTGAACGATAAGAACACACGATTTAAACCTAAATTATAAATACCTTTTCGGCCGTCTCCGTGGCTCTTCTTCTTTGTTTCCTCTTTCCTCCAAACTCAAAACAATGCTATAACCAACACATGAAGGTAGAGGGAGAGGGAGAATCTGTCTGCCAAAATGGGGAGAGGGAGAGGGAGAGGGAATGAAAATGGGGAGAAAGCTTTCGATTCCCTCCTTCTTCTCCCCCAAATTTTCGATTCCCCCGTTTTTTTTTTTTTTTTTTACCACGTCAGCTTCTCGCGTGCGACGCACCATCCCTCGCCCAAAACCTCGACATCTAGAATTGCTCTTTTTTTTTTTTTAAGGTGAGTTGATTGATCTACCTTTGGCTGTTAATTGGAATTTTTGAAGTCTTGTGAGTTGAAAAATAGAGAAATTTTAAATGGCGAGGAAGTGGGCGAGGAAATCAGCGAGGGAGGGAGAGAGGGGACCGTCCATCCCTCTCGGGATGCGCGAACAGCTCCGAAAAATAACATGTTTTTGAGATATTTAAAATGTGTATTTTATTATTTAAAAAATGTCTAGTGCATCTCATGCTGTAATTATTTTTCAATAAACGTTAAACATATCTTCAATATGTTTTTCAGCGAATACTCTAAATTTCATATTTTAGGGTTTACTCATTTCTGCATTTTAAAAATGTTGTAGTTAAGGTAAAAAAAAAAAAAAAAAAAAAGTTAGGGGAGTGCCACAGACATGGGTAAGAAAGTAGTTTTGTTACAAGGCAATGACTTTTTAATACTACAGCTTCTACTGTCTCATACCATCAATCTAATTTTTTCTTTCTCACACCACTCCCTTTCTGTCTCATGTCACCACTTCTCTTTCACACCACTCATAAAAGGTAAAATCTAAGAGGGCGTTTGTGAGACCCTAAGTGGGCGGACCTGAGGTGAGGGTGAGGGTGAGGGTGAGGGTGAGGGTAGAGGGCCCAACAGGCCCAATAGGCCAAGAAGGGTTGGACGAGCTACAAGGGGGATCATAGTCCCATATCGCCTGGGTGTGGGAGGGGGATGTGCTTTAAGTGTGCGAGGTCGCTCTACATGATAACACGCGTTTTAAAGCCGTGCGGGCCGGTTGGTAGCCCAAAGCGGACAATATGGTGTCATGTGGGAGCGGGTCGTTACAGCGTTTGTTTTTTTTAAGTACATAGAAATTAACTTGAACGGGCTTCTGAATGACTGTTTATTTTGTTTTTGAATGGACTGCCGATTAAAAGCTATAATATTAACAGGTGTTTTTTTTAGATGTCGAATGAGAACTGGTTTACAATTTTGCCCCATTGAGGACACATATAGGAACTTAGAGATGGTGCGTTGGAAACCCGACATTATACCATGGTGATCAAATTGTCAAAGCTTTCAAAACAACATGTTACATAATGAAAACTTGAAAATATACATGAGAGGGAGAGTTGGAGATATGAAAAAAAAATTTGGAAAATGAAAACAAAAATGAAGGAGAAAAATGAGATGGTTGGTAGAGGAAAGGGGTAATAGCAATCATTATGAATTTATTGTGAGGTTATTATTGAAACTAATTTTCATTAAGCACTCAGTGCTAAGTGATCATCACCTCCATGGTGCTTACTCCAATCAGAAGTTGAACTTCTGATCAGATTTAAAAACAAACACTCTAAATAAGGTGTCTCACCTCTTATTAAGACTTATGACTCTATACAGAAGCAAAAAAAAACACCTTCTAAATGTTTCTCCCCTCGCACAACTCGTTGCAAAACAGTGTTCTAAAAAACAGCTTAGGCGTTAGAGAAACGCCCAAATTAATGGTTGGACGGGGTCTGGGCGATCTAGGCAGGTCTGGGGGGTCTAGGCAGTCTGGGCGGGGTTTTTTTTTAATAAGGTTGATTGTGTTCTTATTTGATTTTTCTTTCCCATTTTTTGGAAAGAAACAATTAAATTATTTTTTATTCAGTATATGTCTGAATTTAGGAAATGATAATTACTTAATGGAATTATCAAAGGATTTGCTGGCACCAATTTTAGTAATGTAAATTTTATCAAACATGACTGAGGTCATTCATGCAATTTGAAAAAAAATAAAAGAGTAGGTTTAGATATTTGTCCACAAATTCAACTTTGTATAAAGTACCCATCATGACCAACTTCAATCATTTGAATTTTAATAAAATTTGTTCATGATTGTTAATTTTTCATGTTTATAAATTTTGCATATGTATCTTAGCATCAAATTGGATGTAATTGATAAGGTATTATATTTAACTTTTGTAAATTATTTAAGTTATAATACAAAAGCCTAAACCCGCCTAGGCCCCTGAGCGTTAGGCACCTGCTCGCCGCCCACCCACCGCCTAGCGCTTTTTAGAACATTGGTTGCAAGTGGAAAACTCATCATCGCACAGGCTACTGCGAGGGCGAAAAGTAAAAAAACCAAAACACAAAGGGAAAAGGGGCGATGGTAGTTGTTGTGGCTGTGTCGGAAAATAAGATAGAGTGGGATGATGATGGACAGGTGATCATTGGAAAACTAGGCAACTGCTGCGATGGCGGGATGGTATCAACCACGCCACAAATCAGTCTCCAGCAACACAACAACACATTAATCCTGCACATACAACCACCATCGCAGCCCCATCTCCTCTATCTCGTCATCGCTGGTCTTCTCTCACTGTCCCTCACAATCAGTCATCATCTTCTTTGCTACACCACAACACACATGAACAGTCGATCGCAGCAGATTCATGTTGTTATTGTTCTTGTTAAGAGAGAGTGAGAGATGAGAGAAATAGTGATTTAAATTGGTGGTGTATGATAGTAGGTCAAAAAATAATAAAATAAAATTAATTTGGTGGTGTGGATCCTCGTTCAACTCTTTCAAAGTCATTGAATAGTAAATTATGTGGTGTTAAAAAGTCATTGCCTTGCTATCAATGCTCATTGACCTTTTAAGTTGAGGTTGTGGACATCAAGACACCTTAAACCTTTCATAATGATTTTTAGATAGAGATGAGAAATGTTGGGATATAAATATTGGGATATATGTTATATTGTCACCTGATTAAAATAAATAAAAAGTACAAAAAAATTTATTTATAATCAAGTCAAGTATCTCTCAACTAATAATTACTAACTCATTTTAAGTTTAATTTTTTTTTATACTTTCTTGATCAATTAAAATTACTAAAAATACATTTTAAATTACACTAGATTTTTAAAAGTAGAGAAGGGTTCTAAAACTTTTTGATTGATTTTATAATTAAATTAACACCGCGAGAATATTCGGAGTTTGATAAATAAATTGGGATGTATTGAGATAATTTAAACACTATTCAAAATATGAGGGTGGGTGAACTCTACCTCCAACTAGGGTGGGTACAATGTACCTCTTATCAAGGAATGTGATTTCTCAAAAAATGTCAAAAATTCATAAAATATTTTTTTAGGAAGTTGCTACATGTATTTGACTATTTGGCTCGGTTGCACCAAATTTTTGTTGCACCGAGAATTTGAGATATTTCGACTTTGTTGCACCAACTTAATATATGTAACACCGAGTTATCATTTTTTGTGATAATAAAAATCATTTGGTGCGAAATTTTCTCGTTTAAGAACGTTAATTGACTATGGAATTAAAGAACAATAGTAACCATCATCTATAAAAAAAAAAAAAAAACTAAAATTCAGCAATGCATTCGTTAAATTTCAATGTGTTCATTAACCAAGAAGGGGGTGACAAAACTAATATGTATTAAAATAAATAAAAATACAAAAGTTAAATTAATACATAAAATTTCAAAATTGTTGCAGTACTGTATCAAATTTCAAGAAATTGCATTCAAAATCTTAAAAGAAATCTGACACCAAGCTTTTATATTAAGAATCCTTTATACAAAGTCTCCAATCAATAATATGAGTAACATATTTTGTACGTTAACAAATTTTTGTTGAGTACACCAAGTAATTTTTAAAAGCTAAATCTAAAAAAATAAAGTTGGGGGCATTGAGCCAAACAGTCGGGTACACGTAGCAACTCTATTTTTTATTAGGCCAATCTCAATTTATGTGTATTTTAACTTATTATAACCTTAGTTTAGTATTAAAATTTTGTTATACAAGTGATTCTCATGTAATATGTAGTTTATATGACATTACGAGTCTTGTGATAATCTTTATGTAATATGTAAAAATTTTAAATATTTAAATTATATTGATAACTTCATTCAGTGGCGGATCCAGGATTGCAGAGAAAAGGGGGCAAAAAAATATGTAACACTTCCAAGAAATTTCCTCGGTATACAACATAAAAGATGTCCTTTGTATAAGAAGTTTCCAAGAAATTAGTAAAGGCATCAAAGTTTGTCTTCTTTTCTGGGTTTTGTTTAACTGATGGAGATAGGGGTGGGCATCCCATCCCACGATCCCGTTCTCGTCCCGATCTCGTCCCGTCCCGTCCCGATTTTTCCGGGTCTTAATGGGATTGAATAATTTCATCCCGATCCCGTCCCGTCCCGATCTAGAATGGGATGGGATGGGATGAAGATTTTCAATCCCGCCAATCTCGTCCCGTCTCGAACTAATTTATTAATATTAATTATTAATATTTTTATTTAATTATTTAGATCATATCTTTAGTTCTGCCATAGATTTATGAGGGAATTGCTTTCAAATCTGCAGAGTTCTAACAAAACAAATTGATCTGGAAATAAATCTGCAGAGTTAGAGTTTTAACATAACAGTTAAAGTTTAATTTACATGATATAAATGTATTAGAGTACTTGAAAGAGCGTACCAAATTGATCTGGCGTTTGATAAAGTTGCAATGCAGCATGGTAATAATCAGCATAAATGATTGTTGCAGGAGGATGCAGCAGTTGCAACCTTACAGGCTCAGTATTCAGAAGAAAATCATGATACTCCGCATAGGCATTTATTGGTGTTACTTTGATTAAATGGACTTGTTCTTATAGTGGTTAGTTTAGGTGAATACAACTTTCAACTTCCAAAAAAAAAGTAACTTTTACTTGAGAGCAAAGAAATACCTTATTTGCAAAAGAGAATTTGAAGAGTTCTCTCTGTTCAGGTGAGTCTTAATGAGACCAAGCCCCATCTTAAAGCAAAGAACATCATTTTGGGCAAATGGGAATTCACATTTATGAGAAATGGATCAAAAATAGGAAGCAAATAGAGAGAATTAGAGGAGTTTGGAAAAAACTCTTTTGCATTAAGTTGCAACAAGAATTTGCCATTTTAGTAGAAGACAGGTTCATAAAGAATCTTACAAGTGTTGTGGATTGGTATGGCTGTATTGGGGATTAAAGTTTGGTTAGGTCATTTTATTGTGAATCTTAAAGTTTGGCTGAATTAGAGAATTTATTGTGTGTAGGTGCAACCTTACAGGGCCAGTTTGCTCATCATAGAGAAAGTTACTTTGATTTTTCCCAATTGTGAGAATCGCTGAAAGGCAACCAAATGCAGCGCTTCCTGGTAGTTCCACATTTACTGCCCATACTTCACAGTTCAAAATCATTAGTGGCAAAATCACCAAAAGTGCTTCCATTTTCACAGTTGCCAAGCAAATTATAAAATGCAATGTAACGTGCTCCACATTTCAATGTAAGTTGATAATATATTCAAAATGTATTCTCCATATTAGCATGCTGATCCCGTCCCGTCCCGAACCCGTTTGGGATGGGATGAGGTCGGGATGGGGTTTTTCCCATCCCGTCCCGATCCCGTATGAACGGGATGGGATAGGGATGGGTATATCTCGTCCCATCCCGTCCCGTGCCCACCCCTAGATGGAGATATACAGCATAAAATTTCAATTTTTCTGTACATTGCAAACAGGTTATGTATGTCACTATATGTGTAGTGTGGAATGTGTACATGTGGTGTGTATGGGGTGTGTTTGTCTTTGAGTGTTAGATTGATTGCTTAGTAACATTTTATGTAGAGCCTTTTTTTTTTGCTTTTATAGAAAGATCGTTAAGGCTTATTGTGAGATTGTTTTCAAGAAGTATGAGATTGACTTGGGGACATTTCATATTGTATTGCTTGCTGCAATGGCTTTAGCAGCTGATCCAATTGCTTTTTTGATTGACACAACATTCATCGGACATGTAGGTTTGTCATTGTTTCTTCTTGTCTTGTTAGTTGTAATATTAGATGGAGAATCTCTGAATCGGTTGACATGAAAAACTATATTAAATTCAGGAATTTAGGTTTCAGAAATTCATCGAAATTTTTATTGTAAGACCAGGGCATAAAATCAACAAGTCGGAGATGGAGAAATAAGAACATCAAACAAACTCACATGTTTCAGACGGAGATGAAGAAGAACTGAAGAAGATATCGCAAGACGCAGACACAGACACAAGAGGCTCGATTTCTCTTGTGATTTGGGATCTATGATATTTTTTTATAAGAGGGAGCAATATGAAATTTCAAGGGGGGCAATATAAATTTTCAAATGGGAGCAATAGTGAAATTTTAACCACTTTAATGAATTTTTTACAAAACTTAAGGAGGTCAATTGACCCCCTTATCCAAGCAGTGGATCTTTATTACAATCAAAGTTTTACCTTTTTTTAATGCACTATGAAATATTTCACAACATATTTCTAAAAATCTAACGTACCGAAATTACCTTGAAAACGAGATCACGATCCTTGCCTCTAATGTTGTTGTTGTTGTTGTTTTTTTTTTTTTTTATAAGAAATCAAGTTGAGTTTTTATAGGATCCCATACCCTATCAATGAGGTGCGACCTACAGGTCAATTGCCTCTAATGTTGTTCACAGGAATTGTGGTGTGACGTTGTGCCAGGTAAGTGAGACATACACCATCTACTTCATCCTCGAGTAATTTACATTTTGTATCGTACGGTTCAAGTGACGTTGTTCACTCTATGTGCACAATGAGTTTGGTGAACGAACGAATGAGCCCCCCAACTGTTTAAACCCTCACCACCACTTCTCTCTCCGACCGCCTTCTCCATCTCCGGCATCTCCTCCCGGGAGAGAGTCTTCGATCAGAACTCCTAAGCCCCTTTTGTTATCGGAGAAGAGAACCAGTCACCGGAGCTCCCCCTCTCTCCTGTGGTCCGCTGGTGAGTATAGTAGCTCTCTTTATCTGTCACTCTCTCTATTTTTTTTTTTTTGTGTGTGTGTTTAACTTGTTTGAAAGACTTTATTTTTTGAATTCAGTGTGTCGAATAAAAAAAATTTCATGGTGTTGTTTTAGAGTTTTGGTTTCTTGACAACATTTTTTTAAAAAAATTTTAATTTCAATTAAAAACAGAATGATTATTGATGTTTAGTTGGTACTATTTGAGATGATTCTTCAAGACAACATCCCATTGATCAAAATGCCGAAACTGAATCTCAACTTTCCAATTTTGACTCGAATCCGCATACTCGAAATTATTCAGGATTTAGAATCCTAGGAAGAACAGCATAATACAATGTGGAATCCCAATGAGTACAAAATAGTATCTCTTCTTGAGATGAATTTGTTAGTGATTCCAATTTCCAAGTATGATCGAATTGTTGTGACTAGGATGTTAACTTGTGTGATATTGAAATAGATTGATGTTTATATGACATGATACTAAAGTGATAGAAAATTTTGAATATAGGTACCATTTCATTTTACTAGGCTCTATTTCATAAGTTAATTATTGGAGAATTAGCAATATTTCCATACTCGCCATTTTAGCATTTGTGTTGATTGTGTACGTGGACTGATAGAGATTGTGGAACAATAGTAGTATTTGTGTGTTTGCGTGACGAATTTATTATATCTTGTGTTTTGAACTCAGAACGTAGGATGGATACAGAATTATATGACACCCAAGATCATTTTTCCATCGATGAAGATGATGATTGTTCAAAGGGCTCTGACGGGATGCTTTTGGATTCAAATGATGATATTTTCCCTGAAGTTGATGTTGATTCTTGTGCAGTGGACAAATTAGATAAGGTTTCTGCAAATGAGTTAGATAATGCTACTTTCCCTGAAGTTGATGCTCAATCTTGTGCTGTGGATGAATTTATTAAGGTTGCTGCAAATGAGTTAGAGAAGGCTATTTTCCCTGAAGTTGACGTTGTATCTTGTACTGTGGATGAATTAGATAAGGGTGCTACAAATGAGTTGGATAACACTATTTTCCCGGAAGTTGATGTTGAATCTTGTGCTGTGGGTGAGTTAGTTAAGGCTGCTGCAAATGAGTTAAACAAGGATACTTTCCCTGAAGTTGACGTTGTATGTTGTACTGTCATTACTGTGGATGAATTAGATAAGGGTGCTACAAATGAGTTAGATGACGCTTTCACTGAAGAAGTTGACGTTGAATCTTGTACCATGGATGAATTAGATAAGGGTGCTACAACTGAGTTAGATAACGCCACTCTCACTGAAGTTGCTGTTGAATCTTGTACCGTGGATGAATTTGATAAGGCTGCTGCAAACGAACCAGATAAGGCTGCTGCAAATGAACTAGATAAGGCTGCTGCAAATGAACTAGATAAGGCTGCTGCAAACGAGTTTGATAAGGCTGCTGCAAATGAGTTAGATAAGGGTGCTGCAAACGAGTTAGATAAGGCTGCTGCAAATAAGTTAGCTACGGGTACTGCAAATGAGTTAGATGAGGCTGCTACAAACCAGTTAGATGAGGCTGCTGCAAACGGGTTAGATAAGGCTGCTGCAAACGAGTTAGATAATGCAGCTGCAAGTGAATTAGATAATCCGATGGATGATGTGGTGGTTCCGAAAGTTGGAATGGTGTTTGCTACTGTGGAAGATGCTTATGAGTTTTACAATCAGCATGCAAGAATTGTTGGGTTTAGTGTGAGGAAGCAAAGGACAAATAAATCACGATCAGATCCCAGTAAAATTCAGCTGCAGTCATTATGTTGTTCATGCGAAGGGTTCTATACTATGGTTAAACCTCCCAAAAAGAAAAGAAAAGAAAAAAGATTTGGGTGTAAGGCGATGTTTGAGATTTGTCTTATTGGTGACAAAAATTACTTGTTGACCAAGTTTGTAGCTGAACATAATCATGATCTCGTCCCGCATAAGAATTCACATTTATTGAGGTCCCAAAGAAAAACAAAGCTTTCCACTGCTGGAGTTATCAACAAGGTGCAATCATCAATTCTACAAGAATCGGATATTTTCTCACACATGTTTGTAGAAGCTAATGGACCTCAAAGCCTAACTTCTGATTGCAACAATGTGGGAGAAATTTTGTGTGAGGAGTATATCAAAGTGAGTGATGCACAGTGGCTTCTTGATTATTTCAAGCAGAAAAAGCGGGAAAATAAGCATTTTATTTACTCATTCCGGACTGATGAAGACTATAAAATACGTGGGGTCTTCTTTTGCGATGCCAAGTCAAGGCGTGATTATGGGTTGTTCGGTGATGCAGTGTGCTTTGACACAACATTTAAAACGAAGGACTATTTGGTATGTGTACTAATCTTTGGGGTCAACAGTCACATGCAAACCACACTTTTTGGGTGTGGTATGTTAAACAGCGAAACAACTAATGCTTTTCTTTGGTTGTTTACTGCTTTTATGGAAGCCATGGGCAGAAAGAAACCAAATACAATATTCACAAACCAATCTGCAACTATTGTGAATGCTATTAGCACTATATTTCCTGAAACCCATCAGAAACCATACCCATGGTACATCTATCAAAATGCAGCAAAGCAATTTTCCCAAGTTGCCGTGGAAGTCAGGCCTTTAATACAAAGATTGAAAGAGTGCATTTACAACCCGGAGGCAGTTGAAGAATTTGAAAAGAGTTGGGGCTTACTTCTTGAAGAATATGGACTGGGAGAGAATGAGTTGTTGCAGAGGTTATATGAGTCACGCCAAACTTGGGCTCAAGTGTATAGTGATGGTCATTTTTGTGCGGGTATGACTACATCACAAAGGAATGAAGGTGTTTACAAATTTTTCCGAACATTTTTTGGGAGTAATCTCACGCTTCGAGAGTTCGTAGATCAATATGCCAAGACCATGGCCAATCGCCGCGAGAAGGAAAAGGAGGCAGAAAATGAAACTCAACAAAAGTTTCCTATGTTGCTTTCCAATTGGTCCATAGAACGTGAAGCAGCAAACAAGTATACAAATAAGATGTTTTATGCTTTTCAAGGAGCATACAGGCTTACTCTTGATCAGCGCTTGCAACTAGAAAGTGAGGATGGTGTAATTCGTATGTATAGGGTTACAGAGATGGAAGGCCAGAGAAGGAGCCACGTACTCTCATATAACCAATCAGAATCATCGGTTTTGTGCACTTGCAGGAAATTTGAATTTCATGGAGTTCAATGCTCTCATGCGCTAAAGTTGTTCCGTGACCTGGAGTTCACTAGTCTCCCCACCCAGTACTATTTGAAGAGATGGACCAAGCGAGCTACAGATGAAGTTATTTACGACTCATATGGGGAAGCAATTCTAGGTGATATTGATCCATTATCCACAGCTCGTTATAACAAATTGTTACGTATTGCACAAAGAATTGTGGCAAAGGGTGCAAAGTCCACTGATATTTACTCTTTAGCCAAGTCGGGGATGCTAGACCTGGAGGCAAAAATGGAAGCCTTTTCAATTTCTGAAGACGAACAAAGGAGAGCTTCTCAGAAGAAGATATCTGGCATTAGTGATGATTCAGCATCCAATTCAGATGAGGATGCATTACTGCGAAATACAAAAATGAAAAGATGCCGTGGCGAACCTGAGAGCAAAGTTAAAAGTAGTCTGGAGGATAAAGCACAGAAGAAGTGCACTCCATCTACAGAAATGAGTTAGTATATGGTGTATGTGTGTGCATTATTTCATTTTCTTTTAAAGATGTTTACAGTAACATGGTAAGGTTTACAGGTGGCAAAGAGGGAAATGCAACCATGTCTCAAATGATTGAGGGAGTCGCAAACATGTATCAACCTACCCAGGTGATGCTCTAAGATTTCAGTATAAACTCCTAATAGCTTATTATGAATCTCAATTTCACAGAAATTAATTGTATTGTAGTTTTTTGTTATTCTCATCATTCTTTTTCTAAATCTTAATCTCAATCATTCCCGTATTGCATGCTTGTCATATACTAAATTGACAATTAGGACATCGCAGACTAGAGGCTTTCATTGAATTATTCATTTTATCAAATAAACTGCATCTAAGTGATGTTCTTTGCTATGTAGGAGTTATTTGGATTGGCACCCTATCCAAGTCAGGCGCCTCCGTGGTACCTACCATATAATTTTATGGGATGCCCAGATCCACGCTATAGACCAATCTTTCCAAGATTACCTATAGATTCGAAGGTATGAAACAGCATTTCTCAACATCTTCATGGATTATATGTTCACTAGTTTTTAGTCTTATATCTCGATTATTGTATAGGCGCCTTCTGCAAAAACGAATGTTCCCATAAGGCCGGTTGAAAAATTAAACATCCCACATCCACCATCATCTTTTCCAGGTTCCTCGGCATGATAGTGGGTATGTTTTTAGCAATACATGTTATTTGTGTGTTGGAAAATAATTCCTATATAGTGGCCAATATAGTTCAACTCTATTATATTGTCAAGATGAATGTTAATTATCAACTATGAAACTATGCATACAGCCAGGGATTGGCTTGCTTCTTTTACTTGATTATATGGAGTTAGTGAGTACCTCAGCTACACACTTTGGAAATTCCATATTATGTATCAAACC
This sequence comes from Berberis vulgaris, assembly GCA_963556465.1. Lineage (NCBI taxonomy): Eukaryota > Viridiplantae > Streptophyta > Magnoliopsida > Ranunculales > Berberidaceae > Berberis > Berberis vulgaris. The sequence goes on along the minus strand of OY747134.1, from coordinate 68,695,428 downwards.
AGGCCATCCTTGGATAAAACCACCATGACTGTGCTACTAATCTCATGATTTAAGATTCTTTCGTGATAGTGATAATAGTGCCTCTGCAACTCAACCAACAAGTAGCAAAATATTGGAAGTATTGGAAACCAAATAAATGTGGCTCTCTGACGCGTTTTTAGGAGAGAGAGGGTAGTTAAAAAAAAGAGTGAGGCTAGGGAACCAGGTTTTGTAACCATGTTTTATAACCAGGATGATGTGGCATCATTAGAGGAGGTTTTTTACAACCTCGAGATACACATAAACACTTTGGAAATTTCATCATTCTTTCAAGATCAGCCACATCACCATGGTTACAAAAACATGGTTTCCTAGCATTTTCGTAAAAAAAAATGTGGCTTTTCTGAAATTTCTGACCAATACTTTTGTCACATTTTCTTTATTTTGTATAGGAAACCAAACAAATCAAAACCAACCCAAAAAGAGATTGGAAACAAAAACAAATACCCTTTGTTTAGTTTAGAGAGACTTGGACTCCTTATCCATCATCTATCATCTATCAATACATACATCATCATCAATTCTCTCTCAACAAGAACAAAGTGGTGTGGTGGTGGGATTTGGATTTTATAGGGTGTTGTGTTGTGTTGTGGGGTTTTCTCTTTTTCTATATGTCAATACATCATGGTTGTTCAAGCTCAGCCATATTCAAAGACGCTTGTGGGGTTATCTCTTTGTGGTTTACAGCAAGATTGGATGGACTTTGGTGCTAATGGTGATGGTGGGTTTTGTGAGTTTTATCCCCCTACTGTTCAAGTTCAACAACAACCAAATCAACAAATGGTGATGCAGAATCAATGGATGATGACAAACAAGGATGCACGGATACGGACACGTGCGTCGTGTCGGACACGGACACGACACGCCGATTCTACAATTTTCCAAAAACTAGGACTCGGGGACACATCATACTATTTTTTTTATAAGTCATATAAATATAAGTAATAATTTAATAAAGTGTCTTCCTATAGTGTCTTGAAGAATAAGACATTGTTGCAAGAAAACATTAAAGTAGAGGAAAAGTATAGTAGAGAAGAAGTAGAGGAGAGAAGAAGCAAATGAGAAAAAAATAAGAAGCAAAGTCTATGCTTTAGTGACTTTTTGCCATATTTGTCTTGAATCGCAATTGAAATAGTCATTCACTTTAGATGGATCAACAACCGTTATATTATGTGGTTATTTGCAAACATCTAAAAGTAAAAAATAAAAATAAAAATAAAAAATTGGTTTACGATTCTTGACTGTGTCCTGACCAAGTTTCAGGTGTACCGGAGGCGTGTCCGACACATTGACCATGTATCTGACACCTGCCGACACATTGACCAAGTGTCTGACGCATGTTGGAGGCGTGTCGAGCGAGTGTCGTGTGTCGAACACGGATACGGATACGGCAAGTTTTTGAAGAGTATGTGCTTCCTTGATGAGAAATCAGAGTCTTAGGCAAGTTGTTGATCTTTCAGAAAATGTTTATTCAATGGGGTTTTATCAAACATTAGGTGTACAACTTGAGAAACAGAGACGGGAGATTGATTGGTGATGAGAGAGGCGAGATGAAAGCTCTCTGTCTTCGATATGTGATGGAGCAAAAGGGAGTTTTTTGGGACAAGCGCAAGTAACGGAAGTCACCGTTCCATTTTTTGGAGGTTTAATACCCTCTCTCCTAAAAACGTGCCAAAGAGCCTCCCTGGCGCTAGGGGCCTGGCTCTCTAGAGTTTTTGCACAGACTAATAAACTATAGGGTTAAAGATTTTAAGGCCCATTTTCTGGTGTTCTCATAATCACTTCACATGGTGGCTATATTCTGTTACTTTTTTTTTTGTGATGATCAACATGCTGTATTTTTTAGATAATTCTTCAAGGGTTTCTGAAGGGATGGGTCTCATTTGCTAATTAATTTATCTTTTCAGGTTCCTGATGCTAACTGTATCAACCAACGGCTAATTGAAATCTCACATGGTTTATGAAACAGCTTCCGCCTTCTAACCCTTACAGTTTTCTTGTTCGATGTATTAGTTGATATCGGCTGATGATCAGATTGCAGTTGTAAATTGTCACAGGTGAGCCTTGTGAGTCAAAACCAATGGACCAAGTATAATGTTATTGTAAATTGTGTCTTAGGAATCATACAAATCTTTGTTGTATATATCCACCTCTAGTTAGGGATGAACCTCCTGCAATTAGTTGTAAAAAAATTGGTTGTGGTGAGTGTTTGGTTCACCTTTTACTTTGTGATGTTCTGAGACAAGCTTTGAATATGAAATTGTATTTTACAAGGGAATATACACATTGATGCTGCTACTTTGTGATGTTCTGAGACAAGCTTTGAATATGAAATTGTATTTTACAAGGGAATATACACATTGATGCTGCATTTTAGAGACAGTCCTCCAAGTCAATACTGCATTATATATTGCCTCTCTGAACTTCATAATCTCATGAAAAATAGATCAATAGTGTGACAGCTAGTACCAAAAAAAAAAAAAAAAAAAAACAATAATAGATAAATAGACACCTCTTGTTAGATTACATGAATTGTCTATGTGGTTGAAGTTGGAAGTTTTAAGGATCTGAACCAAAAGCAACAAGTATTGCAAAAACTCTTCTTCATTGGACAATCATCTCCATTTTTTTTTAACTTTTGCCAGCCGGTCCACCGAAACTAAACTAACAGAGAATATTCACTAATCACTGTTTTATCTGTATGAACCCAGATAAAATTCATCATGGTTTCATGGTCACTTTATTATTCGGAGTTCGGGCAAGGAGAACAACATTTTGACGGGGTTCAATTAGGATTTGGTCGATTTTGTTAAAAGGCCATCTCATTGAGGAACTCCACCAATAAGGGTTTAGATTTGGGCTCAACATCATCAGAGGTTAAACAAAACCAATCAATAATTGAAATTGTTATAAGTGACATTTCAATTAGGGCTGAACATCTAGACCAATTGGATAGTTTCTTTGTGGAATCCTATTTCGGTTTCAATTCTGTAACATTTTGAAACCGAAGTGATAGGTTAGTTTTAGGTTGAAAAGAACTGTGACCAAATCGGTTTCATTACATATACTTACTTTTGTTGGTTCCATTTCATTACACATTCAAATCGGTTTGATATGGATTTTTGTCAAACTGACAGACTGTTATAGTGCAGTTTCAGGTTGAAACAGCACCGTGACCAACCCTAATTTCGATGCTCATTCCTATCTAACAACATGGTGCTGCAGGTGATAGAAAAAACCTTCCGTAAACTTTTCTGTCAAACTGTACCACCTGAGTTTACCCATAACTGGAGGGCTTCCTTCCCTTCTTCGATTGTCCTACTCATTTTCACCATCAGTTGTTAAACTCGTTTGATAAGGTTTGATAAGGTAGAAGTTTGATTGCAAGGGGCCTATTAAATGCAAATTTTGGGAAATCTCACTTTTGCTGTGGCCAAAAACAGTAGCCCTCATTCATTTCTAATTAGAGCATTGAATTGGTTTAGCAATTTCAATCCCTCATGGGCAGTGGACTCAGGCTGCACACCAAATTCAGCACCCTCAACAGTATTCAACCAGACAGAATTATTTTCCTGTACTTTCTGTTTGTGCAATGATGTGAAATTAGACATCTCTTAGCAAACAAACCAATATGATGAATTTGTTCAAACCACATAAATAAGTTGAAAGTTTTAACAGGATGTAACTCGAAAATGCTCCAATACATCCTGGTGAAGAGCTGTGGCCATGGAATCTCAGTAATAGGTCCTGCTCAAACTTTTAACACATGTTTAAGTGTACACAACTCAACATAACAGAGGCAGGATTGCAGTTTTTGGGCAGAAAAACACCAAGTAACTGGAATATTTGTTTTCCTTTCTAAAGTCCACTTCAGTCGAATCAGAGAACAGGTCAATCTTTCCTTAGTTCAACATACTCGCGACGAAGTCCTGCTGCATTTACAATCACTATTTCTAACCTGTCACCCTGCAGAACATCACTAACAAGTTAGCTGAAAAATGAACACATCTGGCTTGTTTAGTATGCACATATGACATAACAATATACTAAAATAAATCTGGCTGTCTCCATGAATATCGCAGCTATGGTTCCTAATAGCATCATTTTCGTCCCAAAATTTCTTTTGCAATTGAAATTTATCACATGGAAAAAAATACGCAATTATTATGAGGAAGAAAGTAAAACCTATTGCATAATAAAAATATCAGATTCAGTAAAAATAATCAACAAGAATCATACTTCCTGTGAAACAATGCTAAGGAAACTCACAGTTCTGCTCGGCATGTAATTCAGAGCAGAAGATGATTTGCCTTTCTTCTGAGATAACAGAAACCCAGGTAATAGACTACCGCATGCTTTAGATGTGGTCATGAAGGTCATTTACAGGCTACGTGTCCTAAAAGGAGGGATATGACAACTGACATGGAGGGGGTACCACACAACGAGTAGGGTTGCTGCATTATGCTTATAACACATGCTACACCTACTTCACGTCTTTCCTATAGAGTGTGTTTCGGCAGAGATGGAGGGCTGTGACAAGTGCTTATATGTAAATAAAGCATTTTAAGTCATCATTCCCCACGTCTCATTCCCGACCTTTTCCTCCCATCCAGTTCCTCCTCTTCCCCTAATGCTTTCTCAAGGGAAACTTCCCTTCCCTAAATGACAAAGTTGTTTCTTGTAGTTCCAAATTCCATTACAGATATTTTCCCAATGCAACATTTCATAATTATGGTAGACCAGTTGTATTAACATTCAAGCTACATTAAGATTCGCATAGGCAATGCCTTCATTTTATACCTCTACATGTTACAGGTAGAATTATTTCATGCCTATGGAACTCGGATTAAAAACTTTTCTGAAAAGGGAATATTTTAAGCAATCAACTTACAGTGTATATATCTCTTTCAGCTGCTGAAGCAAACACATCTTTTACCAAATCAACAGCTTCTGATTCAACGAGTGGGGTCACAGCATCCTGTAAAATTTATTGCAATTTGAGTTTTGCAACTAAAAGGTCTACTGAATGTAAAAATAGAGATTCTACCAAGCAGTCCAATTCAAACCTTTGCTGGTAATAACAGAGGGCTAGGGGATTTCAACTGATTGTCCAATACAGGCATGATAAGAGTGGAACCAGATCCTTGTGTGCTATATCCAACCCTTTCATATGAACCAACAGCGTCATACGTATAGACGCAACCTTTCCCTGAAATTTTTAATGAAATATAAGAAACTGTTGAGTAACGCCACGAGGCTGATCCAAATAAAAATATTACCTTCATTATCTAGTCCTCCTAAGACATTGAAAGCGTAGTAAGGAAAGAAACGTTTGTAGTAGAGAGTGTTCGAGAGAAGTTGACCCATTGCAGGGCAGCTCATCTGCTTGTTGTGTTGGTGCTGATAGACCTGTAACACCACAGAAAGGAACAATAAAATGAAAGACTAGAAAAAGTTGTCTGACACAATTTGGTGGCTCTCTGAGCACTCGAGACAGTGCTCGAGTCAGTAATAGATGCATTAGAAATCATAGGTGTTTAGTCGACCAGGTTCAACGACCGGGAGAAGCAAAATGAAATAAAGATTTGGCCGAAAAAGAAGCAACGCTATGGATACCATGACCGATCACTATCGAGAAACAATAATATTTCTACATCACTTCGAGTCGGCGTGCCTTCCAGCATCCGAAATACGCCGGGGTTGTCAATGACATAGCATTCCTAATAGAAAATGACGACTCCTTCAGAAAAACGAAGTTATTCAAGTTCTTTTTCCCAAAGAAGTCCTGCTCTGACGGCCCGACAAGCCATCTACTAAAAAGGACCCTCCCAACAGTGCGCCCGTCCTTGAAGCCTAGCTCCAAGAAGAAGGTATCGGGACCTCATTGAGCACAAGATTTGAGTGGTTAATGGAGAGCACCAAACCCATGCGTTGGCTTTGGGGTGAGGATCAAGGAGGCCGGATTTACCTTTATGAACCGCAGCGCGAAGTGGTCAGGTTCACTCCTATTCTCTTTACCCCGCAGCAAGACGCTTAGTTTTGTCGGAAAGGGAATGCTAAGACTAGGCAAAGAATTAAATGAATCAGTTCGCTTGACCAACCCAAGCCTTTGAGCCTCTAGTTGTTTTGATTTTGCTTACATCCTTTGACGACAGGCCAATCGAAGGAAGACACACCAAGATCCTACTCTGAGGTTGGTGTCGTTGTTTTCCTAAATGACGAAAGTCAATTCGTCTTTCATTCGTTGAGATGAAGAAATCAAAGGATTATTAGTCAAGTTCATGGAAGTATTAATTGGTTTAACGCTCATACCAATATGGCAATGCATTCTCCAATTTTCTTAACTATTGAAAAAGCTCTTAATTTTTCCCTTTCCCTTCTCTTTCTTCTCTTAGCAAAGTAGGTACTTTAGGATATATATATCAGATATATCGGATTTAGCTAGAGATATTTGCATTTTTTTGAATATTTTATGACTAAATATCGTGAATATTTGAGGATATATTGGATATATCGAGTGACCTTCTACAAAATATCGAAAATTTTAATAGAAAATAAAATTTAATCCAATTCAGAATTTTTTAAATTAAATTACGAAATAACTTATTAAACATTACCTTGAAAATTAATGAAGTGATTTCTAAACTACCTAGATAATTTTAATCTCCTTCAAAATCAACCATAAAGAAGGAAAATGTATACAAATCTTAGCCATTAACATAAAAAATAAATAAAATTTGATAATGTTATCCATAGACTAGAATATAGTAACCTTACAATTGAAAATAGTGACACCAATGTCGTATACATTGTAAGTTGTGCTACCTACATACTTATATCTTCAACTATCTATACTCACATATGGAGTTCAATTCTACAGAGCCTCGTTTTACAGTCATGTTAGAGGCCTTGTTAATGTGACATTCCAAACTAGGGGCCAAAATCAGATAAATCAAATACATAAGATTGATAAAAATAGATATTGAGTTAAAACTGTGGACACAGGCCAACCAACGCCCATTGTCCAGATCGTCCAAAGAGGCAGTCCTTAAATACTAAAAACACGATTTATCAATATATATATATATATATATATATATATATATATATATATATATATATATATATATATATATATATATATATATATATATATATATATATATATATATATTTCAATCCTCTGCATTGCCATGTCAACAAGACCCCTAAAAGGGATGAAAAAAAAAGACCCTGTGGATGCATTGTTTAGAGTTTGTTAAGTAGGACGATGAAAGATATAAGTTTTTTTTTATTGTTTATTATTATTTAAATAAGTCGCATCACGTATCACCAAATTGTTGGTTACTCAATATCCAAGGTTTGACGAAAAGGTAAATCTGAAATAATCTGAATATATTAAAAAAACCGAGATATTTCCTGTTGTTTGTATCTCAAACGATCCCCTATCTAGTCCATGGATAAATCGTATCGGTGCATCAAAACGTGGATATATCTTTGGATAAACAAGGATATATTTGAGACTTTTAAACCTGCTTGAAAGTATGACGTCAAATTTATGCAACAAATTAGAGAGTGCTCCTGCACCATCAAACCAAGCCTCCAACCTCTATATTATGAAACCTAAAGTCGAGTCTTCAACTGATGTAATATGTGTATTTTATTTATTATATTATTTAATAAATAAATGGGTCGGTCCATGTTAAGGCCAACTAGAAGTACAAGTCCAATAGGAATTAGAATTAGCGCTTTTGCTTTTGTAATTAAAATTAATAATTTAATTCAAATGGGAGTTAAGATCTCTATTTTGTTTTGGAAACTAGTTGCTTACTTATCAAGCTTAGGTCAATTATAAATTGAGGCCATTGGCCAATGTAATAGATATTTTATGTTGAAATTTGAGAATTCATTAAATTTGTGAAACTTTGTCAATATCAAGTTTTGATTTGGTTTGTAAGCTTCCGTTGAACCCATCAATTTGGTATCACAATGGTAAAATCTTTGGACAAAGATGTCGCCTAAGAGAACTAGTTCACCAACGCAAGGATGAAGCGCATGGAGAAAGCCCTTACGGACATCTTGGAGCAATTAACTGTTGTCTTGGCTCGTCAAGAACTTTAAGTTATCCACGAAAAGTCGCGTTGTGTGGAGAACAACCCTAATTTCCCCAATTTGTTCAAAGATTCGACGTCTAGGATTCATAGAGAAAATTATGTTTGTTTGATTCATTGTACGAGCAACTACCAAAGAAAAGTTCAAAGTCGGCTCTTCGTGGCGCATTTTTCGGAGATTTCATCCTCAAAACTCGAGGAAGAGCTTTTCGAAAGGGGGAAACTGATGTAATATGGGTATTTTATTATTATATTATGTAATTAAGTATTTGGTCGGTCCATGTTAAGGCTCAACTAGGAGTACAAGTCCAATAGGAATTAAAATTAGAGCTTTTGTTTTTGCAATTAGAATTAGGAATTCAATTCAAATAGAAATTAGAATTTCGATTTTGTTTAGGAAACCAGTTGCTTGCTTAGCAAGTTTTGGTCAATTATAAATTAAGGCTATTGGCCCATGTAATAGATAGTTTGTGTTGAATTTTGAGAATTAATTGAATTTGTGAAACTTTGTCAACATCAAGTTTCAATTATGTTTGGTTTGTAAGCCTCCGTTGAACATTTCAATTTCGTTCCATCAACACTCCAGGAAAAATGAGTACGTAATAGTTTCATTGTGAAAAAATGGAAGGGTGAGTTCATGAAAATCTAACAGAAGAGCCTACGAACAATTACACGTGGAACTTGCAAGGGAGGAAAACCATAGCAAGCTACTTCCATGGGCTGGGTCGGGTTCCAGTTCCAGTGTGTCAAGGGATTGTTGTTTGTGGAGTAGCAATATCATTTGAATGTAATGTGATGAAGTATTGCGTACATACTTAACTTCTCTATAACAGTGTACTTGAAAAAGTCCTGTGAAATTGCAAATGCGTTGTTTGGAGAGAATTTTCAAGAATTAATGTTTGCATGTTACTTGAAAGGAGACTCTTCCATTTGTGCCCATTGGGAACTTTTATAATAATCAAGATTAGCATACTATTTCGGGTGCATTAATATTTCCTCATTTTCGGTAGAGCGTGTTTGTGATTTATGTTGGACCAACCTTAAACATACGTCAACATACTATAATAAGCAATGTAGTCAAAGTCATCCAAAGCTACCGCTTAAAGCCAAAAGTCAAGCCAAGCTAAGACATCTCGACAATAGTTGGAAATCTTGCTCGAGGTACGAATCTTCTCACTTTCTTCTTCTTTTTCTTGTCTTCTTCTCTCTCGATTTAGGAAAGCTTCAAGAAAACAGTTCGGTTTCACTTCTTCCCTCTCCTCTCATCTCCTACATTTCTTCCTCAATAGTTGAATCAAATTCTCTCTGCTTCTTCACTCACCTCTTTGTTCTTCTCTTCACAGAGCTCTCAATGGCTGATTTTAAAAGAGAACACACTGCTTCTGCGATTGCACCTACTGACAATTCTTTAATGGAGGCCGACAAAATTTTCACTGTCATGAGCCCAAAGAAGGAACCCACATCATTGAGTACCACCACCACCCGCAGCGTGGGAAGAACCCCAATTCAATCTTCTTCGATGGCGACCCCGAAGGTCATTCTCGAGCTTCAAGACCTATATTGCAACAAACGCTCCCATGTCTCAATAATTATCTTCTTGAGGTATCTTACTCTGTTCTTCATTTGAGGTTTTTTGATTTCGTATAATTTATATTTATTGCTCATAATTTGAAATTTTGGGATTTGGGTTTGCTCATTTTTGATATTTTTCTTCATTTTGTTGCATGGGTATCTCAATCTGGATTATTTATGCAGCGATTAATCGACGATAGGCGTAAATCGGGAGTAGACCGATCCAAACTAGGTATTTAGTAGTTGGGTTTAACGATCGCCAATTAATCGGTGAGTCACCAAAAATCATTGACAAATTGAAATTGTTTTGTTGGGTGGTGGTTGTCGTCCTGTTGGGTAGTGGTAGTTATTGCTCTATAATGTGATGTTTTGGACATGAGTTCATAATTTGCTCTATAATATGACTTTTGTTGCTCTATAATACTTTGTCTTATTAATCTTTATTGTTAAGATATGTAATATGTTATAATTTACATTAGTGAGGGTATAAAAATGTATATTTTGAAAACATAAATCGATTAAATCCGATTAATCCACTTAATTTTAAATCGGATCCTGGACCGCGAAGGGTTTGTTATCCGCATTTACTACATAGAACTCAATTTTATTATTTATCTTACTTTGAAGTTTTGAGAAATGGGGTTCGTCTCATTGTTGAGGTTTTGCTTTGTTGCTTGGTATTTTAGTTAAATTTTGTTAAAATTGATTTGAGGCTTCAGGCGTGTGACTTGATTGGTTTCTAAATTCGTCTCTTATTCTCTCCACTTTCAACCAGAAATTCATCAAAGCACAACCCAGAAAGCAAATATTGTTCTAAATTTGTTCATGACCCAACTTAAATAGGGTTTCAAGAAAATGTGTTAATTTCCAAACAAAATTAGCAAGAAATAACAGAATAGAGAATTTATCAAGTTTTACAAATTCGAGAACAAGCTTGAAATCAGCAAACCTTTAATGCTCTAATTCCTCAAATCAATACACAAAAAAGATATGAACTTCAACCTAGAAGAATATTTTCAAAACTTACTAAAACGCGTGAATTCAACTCACCAAATGCTTAGCTGACAATTGTTTTTGCAGAGCTTTCACATCAGCCTGGAAACCAGAGGAGGCCAAAACACACTTATCCGCCCTACAATGCCATCACATAAATTTAATTAAAAAAACAGAAATCTTATCAACTAATATTAAAATTCAAATCTGAAACAAGGGAGATGGGATGAGAAGGTACAATTGGCAAATCTTGGAGTAATCACGAGTAAGGATGCTGTAACCGGTGGACATACGAGTGTCAGCTGCGATTACACAGTAATCAGATCCAGCGATTGCCACGCAAGTTCTGCAAAGAGAGAGCGCAAAATGGATGAAACCGACAAAGCTTCTAGGTTAAGATTCGATGGAGAGATTAAAAGCGGAAGAGAGATACCCTACCCTCCATTGTTGTCGTAAGGAGACCAGTTAGCTTGTTCTTTCACCATCGCGAACGCGAGCGAGCGAGAAAAAAGAGAGAGGTGCAGTGGTTTGTTGATCGAGGCCGAGATGGAGAAGAACGAACGAACAAGAGCAAGCTAGGTCGAGACACTGACTGAAATAAGGGAAGGGCCCCAACCTGTGTCTTTTGTCTCAAGAAAACTAGAGATGGTTTTTCGTTTGAGCTCCCTATACTTTGCTTTATGTTTGACTTAGCACCCTATTTAAGTTTTAAGGGCTATTTTTCGTTTGGCACCCGGTCTAACACCCATGAGAGTGTGTTCACTCATGGTTACTGACAAAATCTATCCCAGACCCCTCGCCCATTTCCTCGACAAAGAGAAGGGCTCCTTTTTTTTGTAAGATGTGTTGCTCTGAAAGGGATGGTTTGAGAGAGCGATATTGATTAGATGCTTTCATCTCTATGGCCATTTGTGAGAAAGAAGAACCAGAAACAGTACATTTTGAGAAAACTCCCAGAGAAAGATACCAGCCCTCCTTTTTTTTCATCAATCCTGAAAACCGTAGCGGTCATGATAACAAAGAGCTTATATAGAGAGTCAAGCCCCTAGCGTCAGATTCGTGTCAGGGGAGGCTCCCCTGCATATTTTTAGGAGAAAAGATAGAGGGAATTTTGAGTTCTTGAGATGATCTTGAGTAGTTATTGAGAAGATATAGAAATTTTGAGGAGATGTCTCTCCTAAAAACATGCTGATGCTAGAAGCCTGAATCTTAAGAATTTTTGGATAAAAAATGTTATCGTTCTCTCTTTTTTTTTATCACTTTTGGTGAAATTATGGAACTCAAAAGGGTAGGAGAATTTTTTTTTTTTTTTTTTTGTTAAGAAAGAGGTAGGAGAAGTTGATTGTTTGAATAAAAAAAAATTATTGGTCATCTATTGAATCGTATATCTGATTATAATAGTCCCATATACTCAAGGCACTGACTCATTGACATCATATATCCCCCCTCTTTGACAACACCACTCTTTTTTGTTTTTTTTACCTATTAAAGGATACCACCAATAAAAGGGTTCATATTCTCTCTCTCTCTCTCACCCTCTCTTCTCAAGAACAACAATGGCGGTGTTGTCGCCTACTGCCCCACCTTATTTCTCTCCTCTTCTGTTCTTTGTTTATCTCCTTCCCTATCCTTTTTATCCTCTTTTCATCTCTCAACTTGATTTCGCAGCTAAGGTGAGGGAGAAGGCGATCGATGGGGCGGGGCAAAGAGAATGTGACCGACGAGGGGGGCAAGACAAGGTTCAGGATAGGTTTGTACCCCATTTTTCTCGCCTAATTTCTTCCTTTTCTTATTCTATATTTTTTCAAATTTTTTTGCCCTCACACTGGCTTCTGCGAGTGGGGAACCCGTCCTTACAGAGGCTTGTGCAGGAGTTAAAGGAGAAAAACAAGAGGATGAGGCGATGGCGGAAGAGGCAGGCGGCAACGATGCCATTGTTGCTATTGAAGCTTGTTGTTGATGAGAAGAAAATAGAGAGAAGATGGAAAGAGAAAAAAGAAAGGAAAAAAGGACAGGCGAGCAACGACGATGGTGTGGCGGGGTGGGAGAGAAGCGACAATGGTGGGGCGATATCGACAACGATGCTACTGCTACTATAGTTGTTCTGTGTAGAAGAAAACAAAGAAAAAATGTGGTGGCGTGGGATAAATAGGCGGCAGTGTTAGACAAAAAGGTGGTGGATGATGTTGTCAAAAAGGGGAATTGGTTGTGTAAAACAGTCCATGCCTAGGCTCAATGTTTCCTTTGTACACCACTTGAGTGATACTCTTTGATTTATATTCTTTGTAGTTGTTTTGTGTATCACTATAATCAAGTGCAATTTTTTTTAAATTATTATTATTAAAGGGAATTTCTTAGTTTGGTGCATGAGGACCACAACTAATGTCTTTTGTAAAGCATCCAATGTTACAATAGTTTGATCTTAAAATGGAAGCATGAGATGAGCCTTGGGATCATTGTGTATCAATTTTCCAGTCTTGCCTAACCTTGATAGACAAAGATATCATTCAATTTTAAGAGAGCTTTGCTACAGAGCGAGGGAGGGAGCGAGGGAAAGGGGCGAGGGATGGGTGTAACCACCCATCCTCCTCGGGATGAGCGCATCGCGTTGGAGATGCGCGTGAGCGCTCATCCCGAGGAGGATGGGTGGTTACACCCATCCCTCGCTCCCTTTCCCTCGACCCCTCCCTCGACCCCTAGAATTTTCCATTTTAAGATGACAATTCCAAGTGCACATTTTCTCAGTAAGAGATCAATCAATCATCACTCAAAAAAAGAAACATTGAGTAAAATGAGACTATCACAATAAAAATCAGTTGCAAAGGCCAATGTCTAAATGCACAAGCTTAAAGGGTTGTTAAATATGTTTGTCTCGGCTTTGTCTCTAACTAGAGAAATTACAATAGTTAGTCTTTTGATAAAGTTACTCGCTCTAACCAAATTTAACCATCAGTATGGAAATTTGACAGACCTAAGACATTTTCGAAGCCCCAAAGAGCCTTTTCTAGCACTTCAAAATTTCAAATTTTAGGCCCAAATGAGTCTCATCTTATTATTATTATTGATGATACATCAAACCGTCATCTAATCAGTATCGTACACGTGTCATGATAATCTGGTCTACAGAACGAAGTAGGCCCGATTGCGTGCTCAATCCAGCGAGGCCCAAACAGCAGCAAACCCATCATTGGCAGAATCCAGACAGTCGGGTCCAAGTTGTAATGAACCAGTAAGCCCACACGCACGTGGTCAGGCTTACTCATAAGACCTCTAAGACAAGTATCTGAGAGATCTACCCAAGACAGGCAGGCCATCAATACATTGGATCCGACTAGGAAACATATATTAGAGTATAAGTCGGGCAAGGAAACTTCTTCGCATGGACAACACTCAGAAAGGGAAACTGATGCGCTATTTTAGTAGCACACAACTTAATACCCTGCTTTGTGATTGTAGTATAGAATAAGTATGGATCGTTCTAGACAGGGGATTAGAGGGTTTGTCAATTAACACTAATAATAACTAAACGACAATTAACAACCTAATTAATTAAATAAAAGGGGATTGAATTTTCTAAATTAAAGTATGAAAATAACTACCAAAATTACTATAAAGATAATAAAACTAAAGGGATGGCAAAGATGAGAAATTAGCTAAGGGTTTATCTCCACACACCAAACATATGCTTATAAATCAATCTTCAATAATCACTTGCTAATTCGTGAGAGACAATGCTCAAGACTAACCGTGACCGCACTGCATTAATTTTATTATTTTCCCAAGTTCGTTGAATCAAACTAAGCGTCGCTTTCAAACTATTCTTATCATGCTATCTAAACATGAATCGCAAGTTAAATAACAATCTAAGATCATTAAGTTTTGTGGAAAATATGAACACTGACTAGGCAATTACAAGTATGATCAACATCTTGTTCTTGCCTAGGTTTTTACTTAACCTTACCAACGTTCCTTGGTATTTACTACTTGTGAATATATGATTATAACAATTAGGTGAAACTCTCCTATACTCTAGCCCCAGATCCTAGCATGCTTACTAAGTTGGTCACCTTAACAAACATACAAAGAAAAGTTCTCTATAAAGCAGTTAAGCAAAACACAATCACTAATAGCAAGGAAGATTAAATTCAATTAATTTATAAAGCACATGTTCGGGGCTTCGAATCCACCCCTAACTAAGAGGAGTTTAGCTAGACACATTAATTATGTTCGAATAGCAATACATAATTAATATCAAACTAAAAATAAGAGAAAGAGATTAAGAGATGAAACAAAACACTACCGCTTGATCCGTGGTGGTAGAGAGTAGAAGCTGGGGTGTGAATAGCGCAACCTCTTCTTTTTCCTTCCACTTCGCGATTTGCTCCTTCCTCTTCGATCTGTTTCACCTCTTCCTTTCAATCTCTGCTTGTGAAACAGATTGAGAGAGATAAGGTGACGACGAGGGACTGAGAAGGTGGCTGGCAAGGTGGCGATAATCAGGGACAGCGAGAGAGACTGTGGCGAGGGTTTTATCTGACTGGTGGAGGCGATCGGCTGAAAGATGATTAGATAATCAGGCGAGAGAGGGATGAGGCGAGAGGATGGAAGAAGGGATTGTGGTTGTAAGGAGGAGGATATGAACAGGGTCCTACGGTGGTGGTCTGCGGCTGTGGATGAGAGCGGTGAAGATGGTTGATGATGGGTTCAGGAAGAAGAGCTTGATGGTTGTTGTGTAGGAGGACGATGGCGGCTAGGGTTTGTAAGCGTGGATGATGATGAAGAGAAGTCTGCGATGATTTGGTTTAGGGCTTGTTGTGGAGGCTGTGAATGGATGGATGGATGGATGGATGGATTCAGGACGATGGCGGGATGAATGGATGGATGATGTTGGGCATGCGATCAGGACGATGGCAGCGGCTGTGGGAGGCTATGGATGAATGCTATTGCTGGATGGGTCCTCTCTCAAAGTCAGGTATCGTCCCCTTTTTATCCTTGTTTTCTTCTTTCTGTGGTTTCCTTTTTGGTGCGGTTTCATTGCTTGTGATTTCCTTGTGAAATTAGTATTCCTAAATTGCCAATTTGCTTCTATTTTAAAATATTGTAATTGGAAACCTACACAAACATGAAAATAGCAATTAGTACCATAATTAACAAGTAATAGCTAAAAATATATATAGAAATATGGTACTAAAAATAGCCTAATTATGCCCTTATCAAATTCCCCCACACTTATCTTTTGCTAGTCCTCGAGCAAATCCAAGAAACAAAAATAAGACTCAAATGACTCAATCTATACTTTCCAACATTTGTCTCAGAGATTTTCAACGGATCATGACATGTTAAGATTCTTTGTAAACACAAGATTAAATCCACATCATTCGAAAATTAATACACGTTCATAGCAATGATATAAAAATTTACAATTAAATCAATCCAAGTGACTGTGAAACTCAAGCGCGTGCCAAGAAGAATTAACCCAAAAATTCACTGGATGCACTCTTTTCTTTTTCATTGATTGTTTGGTAAAATCACTCTTTCTATTCTAGTTATATGTGAGAGGATTGATGTGAAAGGGAAACAAATAGCTCACATATGATATAACAAGAAAGAATGACATTTTCTGACCTTTTTTTTTTTTTTTTTTTTTTTCCAGATATATGATCTCATGGAAGGAATGCTACTACTTGAATGCAAGAACTAGTGACACCATATGCTCATACCTCATTCGAATCTCCACATCGTGATATTGCAAGACACACTCAATCAAAATGTCTTAATTCAGGTTGTAACGAGGCCAAGGGTCATGGGTAGAGAAAGAACGGATATGAGTTTTTCAAAGGGCTTGAAGAAATGGTGAAAGCATGCAATAAGATTAGAGACATTAGCAAAAAATCATATGGTTCAAGACATAAGTGGGAAAATGACGAGGTGGCTCATTGATAATGAAGAGTTTCAGCAATTATTTTGTATCTACTTAAAAGAATTGAACTATCTGTATGGTACTGTAATACTGAATGGATATAGATAAAGACTTGTATCCCTTTTGTAACTTTTTTTTTTTTTTCATTTTTTTTTTTGCAACTCTTTCTTCTTGAACTGTTTACCACAAGGGTCTTCCCCCACACTTGCTTTTCAACATACATTGAACCACAATAAAGTCTTTGCAAATCAAATTATGCTCCACTCTTTTTATTAGGTTAGGGATAGAAAATGAGGGTAATGAAACAAAATGCTTTATAACAGGCTCAATGGCGTTAATCTAAGGGAAATATATTATGGATTAGGCTTATTTGGCAATGGTGAAAACTAGGTGCATTTATCATGTCAAGCATGTCATGCAATTTAATATGATGCTTTAAACGAAATTAATACAAGTTCTAGTGTTTAATTCTTAATTTTGAAAGCAATCCAAGTAGCAACTAAAGCAAACAAAATTGAGATCATGCAACGAATTATTATTGACAAAAGAAATAAAATATGACCTAACTAAAAACTCTCAAAATCAAAGGAACAATAGACTCAAAACTCACATATGTGTTATAATGAATTAAATTCAACTAAGCATGCTATGAGTACCAATTACTAAGTTAATTATATGTGAATTTGCATATGATAACCATAAATAAGCATTAATCAAATAATAATATTAGATCTTAAATCATGTTTATAAATCACCTTAAAGTCATGCAATTAAAAACCAAATCTCATCATTGTGTTGGAAAATATCCTAAGACTCAAAACAACTATAATTTATTTATTTTTATTTATTTATTTATTTATTTTGGCTTATTTTATTTTTATGATACTAATACCGACAAAGAAAATAAAAACCAAATTTTTTTTTTTTCAAAATAAAACAATGTTTTGTTCCCCCCACACTTAAACTAAACATTGTCCTCGGGTTAATAGATTATAGCACATGCAATGAAAGATTTAAACGCGAAAAAACAAACTACTAACAAACAAAAGTAAAAATAACGAAAATAAAATAAAATGATAAAGAAATCAAATCTGATTGGGTTGCCTCCCAATAAGCGTTTGTCTTAACGTCGTGCAGCCTGACGGTATCTCCAATTAATTTTCAGAATAAGTGGGAACATGGAGTGATACGTCCTCCACGTCATGCTCCACAAATGACTCATAATAGGGCTTGTCGATGATGTTTCACTTTAAACTCCTTCCCGGTTGTGACACTCTTAATCTGTATAGCACCATGAGGAAAAACATTAGTAACTATAAAAGGACCAACCCATTCAGAATGTAACTTACCAGTTCTAAGACATGATTGGAAAAGCAAGACTTTCATTCCAATGACAAAAGTATTTCCATGGATCATCTGATCATGAAAAACTATGGTGTTCTTCTTATAATTGTTTTTACTATCATAAGCCTCATCCTGAATTTTTTCAAGCTCATTCAACTAAAATTTCTTCCTCTTCTTTGTGTCACAGGGAACTTCATTGCTCTCATATCCAACGACAGTAGTGATGTTGGTCTCAAGTTCATCTTCGTTTCTGAGGTCTGACAATTTCTGGGCCAAATTCTCATTCACATTAATAGAAAAACAAGAATGATTTTTATCAGGATATCTCGTGGCTTCAAAGATGTTGAAGCCAATCACATCACCATCAAATTCCATGGTTAGTTTCCCCGCATGCACATCAATATTTGTCTTCGCAGTTTTCATGAAGGGGCGCCCTAAAAGAAGAGGCAAAGGTGCTGAAAATTCCGAATCTTCCATCTCAAGCACATAGAAATCTGGTGGGAATATCAAATGGTTAATCTGCACCAACACATCTTCCAACAAACCTTGAGGATATGCATTAGAACGGTCAGCCAATTGAATAATAACACCATTTTTAACTTCCTGAGATTCATAGATCGATAAATAGAATACGACATAACATTAATTGAAGCACCTAAGTCTAACATTGCATTTTCAATTTTAGTATTACCGATAACACAAGGGATAGTGAAACTACCTGGATCCTTACACTTCGGTGGCAATTTTCTTTGAAGAACTGCGGAGACATTCTCACTTACCTTAACTACCTCCCCGTCTCGAAGACGTCTATTTGTTGTGCAAAGCTCCTTCAAAAATTTTGCATACTTAGGCACTTGCTTAATAGCATCAAGAAGCGGAATATTGACTTGGACTTTTCAGAAGGTTTCCAAAATTTCCTTATCCTGGTCATCTTTCCTAGATTTGGCAAACCTACCAGGAAAAGGTACAAAAGGTGGAACAAGATTAGCAGAAATTGAATCTGGAATGCTCACCTTCTTACCTTGGAGCTCTGGTGTTTCAATGATGGCTGGATCATCCTTCTGTAACTCAGCTTTCTTATTTCGACTCTGTTCAGGGACTATTGGATCATTCTCATTTTTCCTACCACTCCTCAATGTAATTGTTTTTGCGGTTTCAAACCCACCTTTCGGATTTGGAATGGTAGAACTAGGAAGTTTTCCTTGCTCGCGAATTTGTCCAATAAACTCGGCTATCTGTCCCATTTGTAGTTTCAAATCTGCTATATCCTTTGATTGGTTCTACTGAGAAATAGTCAACGATTTCAAAATCTCATCATAATTAAGGGGCATTCCTGAATTGTGCTGAGGTGGTTCTGGTTGCCTTTGGGCGAAACCAGGGGGTGGCCTATTCGAAGTCTGTTGTTGAGGTTGTTCTGAATTTCTCCATCCAAAACTAGGGTGATTTCTCCAACCTTCATTGTAGGTGTTCGAATAAGGATTATTCCTATAGTGATTTTGCCCCTGAAAACCTATTGCATTGACATTCTCCCAACCGCCATTCTCAATCAGTTGAGGACATTGATCAGATGGATGTCCTGGCTTTGTACACACGCCTCAAACTTGTGCAACTCCTAGCATATTCGGCTTTCCTAGGGTCTGAGTCACAAGTGAGGTAATATTAGCCATTTGAGCTTCCAAACTAGAATTAGTACTTACCTCATTGACTTGGCGTGAAGGCTCTCCAATTCCTTCATACTGCTGGGCATTTAAAACTCGGTTTGCAATCAAAGTTTTTGATGCTACTGGAGTTTTATCAACCAAAGCTCCTCCTGCCGCTGCATCTAACATTTGTCGCTCAAGAGGAAGCAATCCATCATAAAAGTATTGAATCAAGAGCTCCTCCTTCATTTGATGCTGCGGGCATGATGCTATGAGAGTTTTGAAACGCTCATAGTAAGCCGGATATGATTCTCCTGGTCCTTGCTGTATGCCACTAATTTTCTTCCTCAACAAGATAATTTTGGAAGTTGGGAAGAATTTCTCTAGAAACACCTTCTTCATGCTCTCCCAAGAATATAATGTTCCGGAAGGTAGTTCATAGAGCCAATCCTTAGCCCTATCAGCCAGAGAAAAGGGGAATGCTCTCAACTTTATGATGTTTTCATCCACATTTATTGGCGTCATACTGGAGCATACAACTTCAAATTCCTTTAAATGTTTATTTGGATCCTCCGTAGAAAGACCATGATACTTCGGAATATGATGAAGTAGGCTGAATTTCAGCTCGAATGACTCAGTCTTGCCCTGTGCGGCTAATGGATACTGACTGCACAAGGGTGCGACATTGTCCAAGGTGAATGCCGAAAGTTCTTTAATAGATCTATTATCTCCCATGTCGAACTCTTCAGATTCAGATTCAGAGCTAGATGTTTGTAGTTCTTTTGTTTCTCTTCTTCGTCTTCTAAATGTTTTATCAGGCTCTGAATCGTATTCTACTAAGTTTTCGCTGGATCTCTTATTGCGCATGAACTGGTACCTGAGATAAAGAAAGAAAGAAAGAAAGAAAAAATCAATAAAAATAAAAATAAATAAATAAAAAACTAATTAAGTAATCAACAACTTTTCTAATCCCCGGCAACGGCGCCAAAAATTGATGTGCTATTTTAGTAGCACACAACTTAATACCCTGCTTTGTGATTGTAGTATAGAATAAGTAGGGATCGTTCTAGACCGAGGATTAGAGGGCTTGTCAATTAACACTAATAATAACTAAACGATAATTAACAACCTAATTAATTAAATAAAAGGGGATTGAATTTTCTAAATTAAAGTATGAAAATAACTACCAAAATTACTATAAAGATAATAAAACTAAAGGGATGGCAAAGATGAGAAATTAGCTAAGGGTTTATCTCCACACACCAAACATATGCTTATAAATCAATCTTCAATAATCACTTGCTAACTCGTGAGAGACAATACTCAAGACTAACCGTGACCGCACTGCATTAATCTTATTATTTTTCCAAGTTCGTTGAATTAAACTAAGCGTCGCTTTCAAACTATTCTTATCATGTTATCTAAACAGACATCGCAAGTTAAATAACAATCTAAGATCATTAAATTTTGTGGAAAATATGAACACTGACTAGGCAATTACAAGTATGATCAACATCTTGTTCTTGCCTAGGTTTTTACTTAACCTTACCAACGTTCATTGGTATTTACTACTTGTGAATATAAGATTATAACAATTAGGTGAAACTCTCCTATACTCTAGCCCTAGATCCTAGCATGCTTACTAAGTTGGCCACCTTAACAAACATACAAAGAAAAGTTCTCTATAAAGCAGTTAAGCAAAACACAATCACTAATAGCAAGGAAGATTAAATTCAATTAATTTATAAAGCACATGTTCGGGGCTTCGAATCCACCCCTAACTAAGAGGAGTTTAGCTAGACATATTAATTATGTTCGAATAGCAATACATAATTAATATCAAACTAAAAATAAGAGAAAGAGATTAAGAGATGAAACAAAACATCGCCGCCTGATCCGTGGTGGTAGAGAGTAGAAGCTGGGGTGTGAATACTGAATAGCCGACCTCTTCTTTCTCTTTCCACTTCGCGATCTGCTCCTTCCTCTTCAATCTGTTTCACCTCTTCCTTTCGTTCTTTGCTTGTGAAATAGATGGAGAGAGATAAGGGGATGACGAGGGACTGGGACGGTGGCTGGCGAGGTGGCGACAATCAGGGACAGCGAGAGAGACTGTGGCGAGGGTTTTATCTGACTGGTGGAGGCGATCGGCTGAAAGATGATTAGATAATCAGGCGAGAGAGGGATGAGGCGAGAGGATGGAAGAAGGGATTGTGGTTGTAAGGAGGAGGATATGAACAGGGTCCTACGGTGGTGGTCTGCGGCTGTGGATGAGAGCGGTGAAGATGGTTGATGATGGGTTCAGGAAGAAGAGCTTGATGGTTGTTGTGTAGGAGGACGACGACGGCTAGGGTTTGTAAGCGTGGATGATGATGAAGAGAAGTCTGCGATGATTTGGTTTAGGGCTTGTTGTGGAGGCTGTGAATGGATGGATGGATGGATTCAGGACGATGGCGGGATGAATGGATGGATGATGTTGGGCTACTGGCGGTGATGAAGGCGGTAGATGGATGCGATCAGGACGATGGCGGCGGCTGTGGGAGGCTATGGATGAATGCTATTGCTGGATGGGTCCTATCTCAACGCCAGGTATCGTCCCCTTTTTATTCTTGTTTTCTTCTTTCTGTGGTTTCCTTTTTGGTGTGGTTTCCTTGCTTGTGATTTCCTTGTGAAATTAGTATTCCTAAATTGCCAATTTGCTTCTATTTTAAAATATTGTAATTGGAAACATACACAAACATGAAAATAGCAATTAGTACCATAATTAACAAGTAATAGCTAAAAATATATATAGAAATATGGTACTAAAAATAGCCTAATTATGCCCCTATTAGAAACCTCTCCCGCGAATCTAGTAGCACAAGTCATGTAGGAAAACTATCCCACATGGACAACTCCCAATCAGGAAAGGATCTCCACAACAATATCACTTTCCCTAAACTACGTCACTAAAAGCCTAGCTGAACGAGGACTTCTTCACTATAAAATGGTAGATAAGGTCAATGAACTAGAGGTACACAATATAACCCAGTTTACAGTTCTAAGCCTTATCTAACTTAAGCATTAATACTTATGTTTTATAAAGATGTTGAAAAGTTTGCTACTAGTGATAACTGTCTCACTGATGGTGGCAAAGTCCAGAATTAGCATACTTATTTTAAGGTTAGTTTTCCTCTTTTCGGTTAGATTTCACTAGTGTTAGTTTGATATTCATATGATTAATGCTAATATGGTATATATCTATAGGATGTTGTTGGTGCTATTGATGGTACACATATTAAAGCATATGTTCCAGTGGTTGAGCATGTTAGATATCACAATAGAAAAGACACAGTTAGTCAAAATGTGTTAGTTGTCTGCACATTTGATATGGAATTCACCTATGTGCTTACCGGTTGGGAAGGGTCTGGTCATGATGGACGTTTGTTGAGGGATGCAGTTACTCGAGTTGGACATAGGTTAACTACTCCGAAAGGTATATATTAGTTTGATTTATTATTAAAGTTATATTTTGTTAATCTATGCAATATTACACAATTTAAGTTGAAATTAGGTAAATAGTATCTTGCCAATGTTGGTTTTCTATTAGCTACTGGGATCATTACTTCATACCGTGGGACACGATACCATCTTCGTGATTATGGTAATCGCCAACCTGAAACCCCAAAGTAATTATTCAACTTTCGACATTCATCATTACGTACTGTCATTCAGAGGACCATCGGGTTGTTAAAAAAAAGATTTGCATACCTTAGGAATACTCCATTCCATAGTGTGGTAACACAAGCAAAATTAGTTATTGCATGTTGTGCCTTACACAACTTTTTTAGGGATGGAAATCCTAATAATGATGATGATGATGATGATGATGATGATGACATTGCTATTGCTTCCTCAATTACATGGACATCATCAAGAGATAGGATGACACTTTAGTATATTTAAACATAAATCATCGTTAGTTATTTTGTTTACATTAGCCCAATTTTATTTGGCTTATGGATTTTGTATGGGATCTCTTTGTATCATTTTGGTTTGTTCTTATCTAAACAAGTTTAACTAATGGTGTTTATTGTATGAAACCCTATCTATTTGTGTGTGTGTGTGTTTTATCTTTCACTCAAATGAAGACTAGTTTTAATTCTATGTTGGTTAAGTTTTTCGTTGTTAATTTTTCATACTTTAATCTATATATGTTATTCAAATGTCGTGTTGTTGATTACTTTATGCTACTAGTTATGGATTACTAACATTTGCGCAAGTATGATATTGTTTTAATTTAGGATGACATCTCAAGCGGAAAACTTTAGTAGAAAACAATTTCGTTGGAATGTATTTAAAGATGACATTACGGTAAATGCATTATATGAAAAAACAATCAAAGGTGGAAAAAAGTATGACAATGGTTGTGTTGCGAATGAGATCAACAAGAAGACTGGAGAGTTGCCTACACATGAAAATATTTGAGCTAAACTTAGGACAATGAAAAAAATTTACTTGTCCGTGAGAGAGGTTGTGAAGCAAAGTGGCTTCGGATTTGATTCAGCAACTCAGTGTGTTACAGTTGATGACGATGTTTGGGATAGATACATACTGATAATATTACTAACATATACTTTGTTTCATCAATTTTAACCTTTCACCTAATAATTATAACTAATACACATTGTTTAAATTTCATAGGCACGCCGAGATGCATCTGATTTGCGAAATAAGCATTTTCCCCATTAAAAAAAATGAGAGGTTTTAATTGGTAATGACCATGCTACTAGGGATAGGACGATAGAAGCACATGATATCCATCCACCTGCAGGTTCTATTTGGTCTTTTGTGCACGTTTTCAAAATGAGGATTTGTAATATTTGGAAAATCAAACTTTTCTCTAGTATTATGTATTTTGAATGTTGCATCCATCAAACATCTAAAATTGCATATGATATTTAAATCTTCATTGTTAGATTTTTATTCATTGACGACAAAATTGTATTATGTGAAGAATAATGCTAAAAATTTGTTTGTGTTATGTAACAAATTATGTTAGCGATGACAATGTGATGGACTTGGATGACCATGTATCTCGCTCTTTTGAATCTTCATCCTTGAAAGGTTGTAATCTGATGAAGAGTTTAATTCCAAACTCGATATGTTGGTGGATGCAATCAAAGAGGCCGCTAACTCATTGAAAGGAGACGATTATGATCGACCACTTCAAGTTTAAGAGTTGTTCCAAACATCTCAAGGACGAAGGTCTTAGATGCTCTAGACTTGTTTGGAGAGAAGCCAACTTTTATCCGCACTTTCTTATCCCTAAATCCTTAAGAAAAAGAAGAGTGGTTAGTGAGGAAACTTGGTTATTATAATTCAGTACAATTAATTAAAAATTAGACGATTTTTGTATGTTTGTAGTTGACTTGCATTACTCACAAGACTTCAATATTAATGTGTAGTACATCTTTAATGTTTTTATGTTTATATGGTGCATGTTCAATTTATTTGATAGAAGCCTAAAACAAATTTATCATTGACAAAAAAATTCGCAATCGAACGGTGGAATACTTTACCATAATTTTTTTTTCTTTGAAGAACCAAATAGTGATAAAAGTTACTGTAGAAAACTTTACCATAGTTTTTTTCCATTGAAAACTTTGTTTTTCATGAAATGAAAAATTTTCCGAAAATCAAACACATCCTAAGATACAAATGTAACCCTGCTTAATTTTCCAAACCGAACATTTTTCTTTTTTCTTTTTTAGCTGCTACCGAACCCACCCTCACCAAACACCACCCCGCCACTTCTCTGCGATTCAGTTTGCAAATCCACTATTTTCTTACATCTCTCTTGATAATTAATCCAAACACCATCAGTGCATATTCTTCTACTTCTTCCAAACTCAAACTAGGGTATCATCAACAAATTCTTCTTCACTTTCACTATGAGTGACTCTCCAACCCCATCTTCTGACACCACTACAGAGGAAGCCCAACAAACCCTCCTCCATCAAACAAACTCGCCATCAAACCCACAAAGCTCCAACTTAAGATGAAGGTTGAGAAAACCATGTCTGAATAAACCCCAATTGTTCGAGTCAAAAAACCTAACGAACCCGACGCAGATCTCTCTGAACCCAAATCCGAGAGGATTAAAAAACTTCTCGAACCCAACACGAAGGACCAATTGATTGAGTTCTTGATCGACGTGGCCCTCATCGACCCTCCTCTTCTCGACTGAATTCAATCCATTGCAGACAAAGATGTCTCCCACTGAAAGATCTTTGACCACGGGCTTGCCTGGAACACAACTAGGGAGATTCTCCAAATTGCATTTGAGTCATACGGAGAAATCGAAGAGCTTCATCTTGTGGTGGATAAGAACACTGGGAAAGTTACCACTATAGAGAAAAAAAGAGAGAAAAAGATAGTATCGAAGAGCTTCATCTTGCCCTACATTTGATTGCTTTGTGGTTAATACCATTATATATTCAACTCTTCTGGTTCTATTTCATACACATTTGCTTTTGATGGACCTTTCAACATTTTGGTGTTTTCTGTGTCAGTTGTCACTACTGAGCAAGCTATCAGCAGTCCAAAAGTTACTGAGATATGATTTTGATTTTTGTTTACTATTGCAGTCTGATGTCAATATAATACGTTTTGCTGATGAAATTGGACATCTCATATATTCTGGAGGGAGTGATGCTAGGGTGCCTGGCATGTGCCCGTGCCATTTAATGAGGTGGGATCAAAAGGCCAAAAAAAAAAAAAAAAAAAAAAAAAAAAATTTCAAAAACACTTTCTCAAACCCGCACGATTATGGCTCAAAACTCCGCCTCCTCCACCCCTGCTACCTCCGTTGAAAGGAGATTAGGGCTCCAAACTACCTCCCCACGAAGGTTTCGGTTCAGAGAACTCTACGATTATACCTTTCCTCCATATTATATCCACCAACACTTCCTCCAAGAGCACCACCAACAACACCAACTTCTCCAGCAGCTCCCTTTAGAAGAACAAGAACATACTCATCACCATCAACACCAAGAAAGGTTCTCTCCTATGCTTTCTTGATGTATTTTTCACCTTCTATCTATGTCATCTGTTTTTTGTTTGCTTTAATTGTTAGGGTTTTATAACATTTGTTGGTGTACTTGTTGGAGATTTTATCGTTTAAGGAATTGATTTTTCTATAGCTTTCAATTTAGGTTTTCAATTTTTTTTTTCCTGTATCAAGTTTTTTCTGATTTCAATCGGTGTGTTTATATGTTGATTTATGTCGGATTTTTCTTTCATCTTGAAATTGGAATCAATATGTTGTGTCTGAAATCTTGAGAAGTCCACAAAGAACCTGTTTCAGTCTTGCATTCTTGATTGCAAATGTGATGTGTGTTGTGTGTTGTGTTGGGGAAGATGTTCAATTTGTGACTGTATCTGATGCATGGTAGCTTGATACATGTCGAATTTTTATTTTTATTTTGTAAAATTACACGCAAATAAGTTATCTGATGCATGGTAGCTTGATGCAGCATTTGAATGATAATATTTGTGTTGTGCTTTGGTTTTTTTTTTTTTTCTTTTTATGTTAGATCAGTTCATAGATATGCTAATTTTTCATCAAATTTGTGTTCAATTTGTCATATTTTCAGGGATGGATACATTAGAAAATAGCGAATGTATGAAAATTTTCGAATTTGTAAAGTTGATAAAAGAGCCTTTCATAGGGATGAAATTTAACAACATTGATGAGTATCAGTCATATTATCATGATTATGGTAATAAAAAGGGATTTCCAGTGAGAGTAAGGGCAACTGAAAAGGATGATGAGGAAAATCCTAGATATCTTATTCTTGTATGTGGTCGGGCTGAGAATTTAAAAAGTAAAGCAGAAAGTGTAATAAAATTGCGTCCCTGTGGTAGATGTGGTTGTAAGGCTAAGATTAGAGCTCTTATACGCCCTGATGGAACAGTGAAAGTGACAACAGTAACTGATGATCACAATCATGATTTGAGCCTTGCAAAATCGAGATATTATAAGAAAAATCGAGTTCTGAGCCAGTATGTGAGAAGAGGCTTGAATATAATGAACGGTTTGATGAGATGTACAACCTCTTTTATGAAATGGCTGACATAGCCTCTGAGGATCAAAAGGAGACAAATAATGTTAAACGTTGGATAAAAATGAAGATTGGTGAACTAAAGAGATCAAAAGGTGATGGTGATGGTGATAGTGATGTTAATGTTGAGTCAGAGGGGGTGTTGGAAGTTGGCGCTAAAACTACTGGTGAAATTCATAGTCCATTGACCATCCGTTGCAAAGGACGACGTCTACTTCGAGGATGCAATCCACCATGAAAAAAGTTTGTAAAAAGAGCAAAAAAAGGAAAGAAACACAGAAAGAGAGGGAGAAAATGAGACGTATTGACAGAGAACATGCCATTGAGAATAAATTGGTAATTTTACTTGTTTGTTTTACTTTAATGAATATATATATATATATATATATATATATATATATAGTTTCAATTCAAGAATATTTATTTTTTTATTTGACGTGTCATTTGTAGGGTTCTACCCAAGTTGGATTTGAAGGTTCACAATATATGACACCTCTTTCAAACCATGTTGATCCATATGGTCAATTAAATCTTAACAGGCAGGTTTGTCTTTAGTACCTTGATTGTTCACTTATGATTTGCCCCACTATGATTGTTCACTATGATTAACGTGTTTGTCGTTTTGAATGATGAAAGTATGGGGTCATACTATTCACA
Organism: Berberis vulgaris; assembly: GCA_963556465.1. Lineage (NCBI taxonomy): Eukaryota > Viridiplantae > Streptophyta > Magnoliopsida > Ranunculales > Berberidaceae > Berberis > Berberis vulgaris. The sequence continues at coordinate 68,667,050 of OY747134.1, read as the reverse complement.
ATCCAGTGCTACATTTGAAGGACTTGGTCAGGTTTACTCACTTATAACACAGGTATGTAATTTACTATCTTAAGATCATTTTAACGACCACATAAAGAATGTAAGCCTTTATGTAATATCATTTATTTTTCCAGCGCCCACCTTCTAGCAATAACACGAAGTTGACAAATTATAGCTAATTATTTACGCCCTGGTAAGAATCTCAAACTTTGTTAGTTTTTATTTTAAACCGTTTGAATTAGGAGGATGATGGTGTTGTAGAGATGTCAAACTTTGTTAGTTTTTAATGTTGTGTCATATATCAACGCATCCCATGTTTTGTTTACATGTTTGTAGAGATGATAGTGTTGCATTTGAACTCTATCTGTCAGAAGCCAACCCTGAAGGAACTTATTCAAACAAGTGACAGAATGCTATGAATGGTTGTGTTTGTAATGGGAGTGCTCAGATGTGTTTTGATTGGGTGTAGACTTCAGAACTCTGTCTGTCTGTTGTATGACTTTTGGTTGAATCCAAATTGTAATGGGAGTGCTATATTTCAGCAGTTTTTGTAATTGACAGACTTCAGAACTCTTTTATCAGGTTTTTTAATTGTAATGGGAGTGCTATATTCCAGCAGTTTTTGTAATTGAATATGTAATGAGTAATGCTATCTGGTTTTTTAATGCAATGAGTAATGCTATCAGGTTGCAGTTTTGTCAGTTTTATCAGTTTTGTCAGGTTGCAATGAGTAATGCAATGAGTAATGCTATCAGGTTGCAGTTTTATCAGTTTTTTCAGGTTGCAGCTTTATCAGGTTGCAGGTTGCAGTTTTATCATTTTTTATCAGTTTGCAGTTTTATCAGGTTATATTCCAGCAGTTTTATCAGGTATTGTGGCTGGTGCTAGCAGTTTTTTTCAGGTTTTCAGGTTGTTGAAGATACTCCTAACTCATTTTTAGGTTGTGCTACAAATGACTACAAATGATTAAGTTGACCCACACTATATGCTATCATGTTCATAACTCATTTTCAGGTTGTGCTACAAATGACTTTCAGGTTATCATTTTCATAATTGTGCAATTCCAATAGCACTGTTAGAAGAAGCCAACAAACATGTTAGAAGAAGCCTGCAAACATATAGCACTATTAGAAGAAGCCTGCAAACATGTTAGAAGAAACTAATTGCTATATGCTATCATTTTCATAGCACTGTTAGAAGAAGCCTGCAAACATGTTGTTGGAGCACCATTCGGCAAGCATCAATAGCAGAAAGGAACACATCCAGTTAGCACCATTCACATAAATTGTCTCTATGACACTCAATCAACCAAAACTTCATTTTGAATGAACAAGATCGAAAAATTTAAATTTATAGACAATTTCAACTCAAACCCATTAATCATTTACTCAAATTTTTTTCACATCTACATTATAAAACAAAATTACATCTCAAATACCATCCAAAATCTTAACAAAGATAACTACCAGAATCAATAAAACTACCACTAACACACTGTTGATTAGGTCCCTTGTAAAAGCCCAAGGATCGTTGACTTGGGTTTCATCTATTTGATAATGAGTTTGATCGCCACGACCCTCAGGAGCATTATTTGGTTGGTCCACTACATCTTCAGTGTCGTTTGTTCTTGACTGGTGCTTTCTTCTCGCCTCTTGTTCTTTTCTCGCTTCGTGCTCTAATCTGTCCTCTTCTGATAGCTTTCACATTTCGTAATCTTCATAGGCTTCTTCAACTGATTTGAAACCCTTGTACGTAGAACCCTTGTATCCGTTAATTTGTAATGCGCAACCTGGCCAAGTCACATATACTCCAGGAACACGCCCACGATAAACAACGTAAGCTTTGTATGTCATTCCCGCGTTGACAAAAAAATAACATCAGATTGAATAATTTCATATAAACTGATCCATAAAAAATAAAGGAGAAGAGGCTGAGGAGTTTATGCTCGATACATATGCATCAATTTGTATGGCTGAGGAGTAATCAACTTGGAAATATCAGTCTCATCTCAAACAGCTAAAGACTAAGATCATAACTCAATTAGTTCAGGCCAAGATGCAGAGCTTTGGAGAGAAAGAGGAAACTTAAACCAAGGGCTCAAACAAATTATTTGAACAACAAACAACAGGATCTGGACAACAACCTGTGAGGAATTAATAACTCAACAAGAATGTTCAACATCAAAACAACACCCTAAAGCGCATTTTACTGAAGCACAATTCTGAACTACTACATATCCAAATACCGTCATAGCTACAAAAAACCATCATTCGAGTACACATCAATGATGATACATAAATTGTTCTGTGAGACTGTTGTCAATTAATTACTCGTTTCACATTAAAAGAAGCGAAAACAAGACAAGTAATTCTAGTTATGGGTCGATTAACTCAAGAAACAAAGAAAGACATTACCTCAGAAACTAAAAATAACTCAGGTAGAAGAACCATACAAATTAAAAAAACCAAATCCACCTCCTCTTCCTCTTCCCTTCTTCCTCTCCCTCAGACCCGCCTCCTCTTCATCTCCCTCAGATCCCCTTTCTATGAGCTTTTCTTCCCTTTTTTTTTTTTAGGTTTCTAAGGATCAGATCGAGAGAGTGATCTGTTTTTTCATTTTTCTATTTTCAAGACCAGCCACGTGCTTGGTACCATGCGGTGCACGTGCCAAGCACCATCCAGACACAACACCAGGCATCCTAGAATTTTCGTTATGGAAGTAATGATAGTCATTGCAAGGTAATTTTTATATGACTAATTTACAGTGATCGTGAACATCTAATAGAGGAGTTTCTAAAATATAATCATTTTTTGGTAAAAAGAAAAAGGAAAAAAAGAGGCATTTATGTTGTTTTTAGTTGTAATCTAGAATCGCATGATTTTCATTGTTTTTGAACTTTCTGATGCTTGAATGTTGAACTTGTTATCTGGTAGTAGATAGTCTTAAGATTGAAATGTACATAATGAGTATGGAAGGACCCATAAATGAAGATGATTGCTTACTTGTCGTAAGTAATCCATATTCACTTCTGGAAATCAACATGAATTGGTGGGAATTAAAAAGGAGATATAGAAATTAAAAAGATATAAAAAGATTAAAAAAAATTAAAAAAAAAAGATAGTGGGTGGGTTGGTAGGCAAGGACTACTCCACACCACCTAAAATATTGTCTCATACTACCATGTATTTTTTTTTCTACTAACCCACACCACCCAAAAAATTGTTTTTGGAAACATAGTAACATAAAAATAGGGTAACTTTTGACCAATTTAAACCCTCAATTGAGACCGATTCTCAAGTTCATCAAAACATAAAAATTGTAGCACTGTGAGTTATCTAATAAACACAACTTGAATCACTTGAAAATGTTTTGAAATGAGCAAATTATGATCATTTTACTAAAGTCGCACAAATATGTCTTTCAATGAAAACGGGGTAGTGTCATTCACTTTTGGCCAAATTATATGCTCGATCGAGACCGATTCTCAACCTTATTAAAAATGAAAATTGTAGTACTATGATTTATCTAATAAAAAAAAAATTTGAATCACTTGAAATTTTTTTTAAATGAGCAAGTTATGCTCATTTTACCAAAGTTGCGCAAATCTGTTTCACAATGAAAATGGGGTAGTGTCCATGACTTTTGACCAACTTATGTGCTTGATCGATACCGATTCTTAAGCTGATCAAAACACAAAAATTGTAGTACTCTAAGTTATCTAATAACACAATTTGAATCACTTGAAAGTGTTTTGAAATGAGAAAGTTATGGTCATTTTACTAAAGTCACGCAAATCTGTATGAAAAAAGTGTTTTCACCCATTCACATTGGACAATGTAAGGATTGGGCAAAACTTCACCTAGACCAATGCAAAGTTTCTCCCAATCATCGCATTGGTCTGGGCGAAGTTTTGCCCAGTCCTCTCATTACTTAATGCAAATGGGTGAAAACATATTTTTTTTTTTTACATATTTGCATGACTTTAGTAAAATGGCCATAACTTTCTCATTTCAAAACTTTTACAAGTGATTCAAATTATTTTTATTAGATAACTCAAAGTATTAAAATTTTCATGTTTTGATAAGCTTGAGAATCGGTCTCGATCAAGTATATAAGTTGGCCGAAAGTCAAGGACACTACCTCATTTTCATTGAGAGATAGATTTGCGCGACTTTTGTAAAATGAGCATAACTTGCTCATTAAAAAAAATTTCAAGTGATTAAAATTGTGATTATTAGTTTACTCAGAATACTACAATTTTCATGTTTTGATGAGCTTGAGAAACGGTCTTGATCAAGCATATAAGTTGAACAAAAGTGTGGGATAATACCCTATTTTCATAGATAAAGAGGGTGAGAGATGTGGTGGTGCTTGATGGAGAAAAGAGGGAGAAAGGTGGCGGTAGTAGGAGGGAGAGAAGTGACGGTGGCAAGGTAGTGGTGATGATGGCGGTGTCTGATGGAGAAGAGAGAGAGGGAGGAGAAGAAGGGAATAGAAAATAATGGAAGAAAAGAAGATGAAGAAAGGGGAGGAGAGAGAAAATTTAAAATTTTGAGTTTTTATTGATGGTGTAGGAGAGAAGTGGTGGTGTGGAAAATAAAGTAGGTGGTGTGGGAGAGAAAAAAATTGATTTGGCGGTGTGGAGTACTCGTTGCCTTTTGAAAAAAAGGTATTAAAAAAAAGAAAGAAAGCGAGTGGGTTGGTGGCAATTAGGGGGGAGTGTAATACCCCTAAATTTCATAAAAACTAATTTATTTTATTTTGAATTAAATAAAATAGAGTTACATTTAATTGAATTTAAATTTCAAAATTTAGGGTTTTATTTAGTGAGTTTAGAGGGTGGGTGCATTCGAAAGTTCAGTGGGGGCGAATAGCCACCCACCTTATAAAGAAAAACCCTTTTTCTTCCTTCTTCCTTGATCTTTTCTCCCCTTCACATTTTCTTCTTCTTGATGGCGGCGTGAGAAAGAAAAAAAAAATCCAGCGAGAGACCGTCGATCAAGAGATTGAAACATAGAGAAACTAGATCGAAAGACAGAAAGATAGGCGATGGTAGCTGTGGGGATCGACGACGGGGCTGTGTGGTGGTCTGAGGTGCTCATTAATCGGTCCGAAGTGGCTTTTTGGTAGAGAAAATCAAAAGTGAGTTTTTTTTCTTCCATCTCTTTTATTTCTTAGTGTGAAATTTTAGAGCGATGGGTTATTGATTAGATCTGAAAATTTTGAGTTTTCTTTTCTGTCAATTTCATTCAATTCAATTGTTCTTTCTGTGTTTTAGATATTATAATACCCTGAGTGGGCGGGCTCAGAGGCTGACAGGCTACCTTGTGTGGGCGGGTTCTGGGGTTGGCAGCTCTATGTGTGGGCGGGCTCAGAGGCTGGATGACTACTAAGTGTGGGCGGGTGTCACGGACTAGTAATCCGTGCGGCACTAGCTATCCAATTCACTAGTAAGCCTATGAGTAGTTACTTTGACGGGCACAAATATTAACTTGAGAATGCACAATATCAATCTGTAGACAATATAACAATGCACAATAGTCAGTAAAAGCTCTCATTCACATTAAATAGATTACAATGGGGAGGAACGTTCGGAAGGACGTTGCTCAAGACTAGTTCGATGCTATCGATCGATGGAAATACAAGTTTGAAGTTGAAAAGCAATGCAAAGAAAACAATAAAAATGCTAGCGGTACAGTCTGGCCCGACTATGCAATGGAGGCAACACGTCCTCACAGTCAAGAGCTCAAACCTTCCCCCTATAATATAGATGCTAAGCATTTGGGCACTTTTCAAAAGGGAACATTGAGTTTTGAGACCATTAGGAAAGTCTTGAAAGGCCTCTGAACCTTGATTTCCCTAACCAATGGTACTAGTCCTGACACTCTCCCACACTCAATTTGCTGACGCCCTCGCAGCGAACTTTTCCAAGTACTCTTCCAGTTTTGAGAGGTATGGTAGCAGATGCTCGACTGGCTCCCAACTGATCTCTGAAGGAGGTTCATCCTGCCACTTGACCAAATATTCTCTATCCGGGCCTGTGTTGTTGATGAGGCGGTCAGCTAAGATTTCTTCCACTTCTCGATCTGGCTTAGTAGGATGCTTAGGCAATGCTCGGGTAGATACATTTCTTGTGGGATCAGCGGTATCGGCATGGTAAGACTTCAAGTTACTTGCATGGAAGACAGGATGGGTGAAACGGAGCCAATGTGGTAACTTGACGCGATAGGAGACTTTGCCTACTTTCTCAATAATCTGTACCGGTCCCTCATACTTGCGAAACAGATTGTTGTGTGCTCTAGCTGTACATTTATACTTGTTGAACATATCTAGCTTCACCAATACCAAGTCCCCGACTTCAAAAGGATCGATTCGTCGTTTCTTGTCGGCCCATTTCTTCATGTGACGGGAGGCTTTCTCAAGATAGGCTCGAGCAACTTCAATGTTTTTCTGCCAGGCTTTGACAAATTCAAGAGCTCTTGGGCTGGGTCCTTGGTATCCGGTCAGCACTGTATGTGGTGTCAACGGTTGCTGACCAGTGACTAATTGAAAGGGGCTGGAGTGAGTAGCTGAGCTCTTTTGTAAGTTGAAACAGAATTGTGCAACATCAAGTAGTCCCACCCAATTTTTCTGGTTTGCACTTACAAAATGACGAAGGTATTCTTCAAGCATAGAGTTAAAGCGCTCAGTCTGACCGTCAGATTGGGGATGTTGGCTTGTCGACATATTAAGTTTGGATCCCAAGAGCTTGAACAACTCCTTCCAGAACTTTCCTGTGAATCGAGCATCACGATCGCTAACAATGTTTTCGGGCAGTCCCCAATACTTCACTACATGCTTGAGGAACAATTGCGCCGTATCTTCGGCTGTGCAAGTTAGTCCGGTCGGCACAAAGGTCACATACTTTGAGAATCGGTCAACAACTACAAGGATGCTCCTGAAATCCTCCACTTTCGGTAACCCAGTAATGAAGTCCATGGAAACACTTTCCCAAGGACGAGTTGGAACAGGCAAGGGCTCTAGTAAGCCTACTGGTCGATCTCTTTCAACCTTATCTTGCTGGCAAATAAAACATGTTCGAACATAGGCCATTACATCCTCCTGTATCTGCGGCCAATAGTGCCCCCTCTCTAGCAATGCAAGTGTCCGTCTCCAACCTGGATGTCCCACCCAATGGGTGTCATGGCATTCTCTCAAAAGTTCTTTCCTCAAACCAGAAGTTCTCGGAACATAGAGGCGATTACCAGTTGTGAGTATTGCTCCATCTTTTATCCAGAACCGTCGAGTTTTGCCCTGCTTGATCAACTCTGTAATCGCCTTCGCTTGTGGATCCGTCTGTAGGCCTACTTTGATCTTCTCCAAGATGGTGTGACTCGGACCAGTATGGGTTAGCACTGCAAGGTCTGCCCTTCTACTGAGTGCATCAGCTACATTGTTAGTGCGCCCTGGCTTGTATTCCAATACTAAGTCAAATTCTGCTAATTTTTCCTGCCATCGAGATTGCTTGGAGGTTAGCATCTTCTGAGTAAGGAAATGGCTTGCTGCAGCATTATCCGTTTTAACAAGAACTTGAGATCCCAAGAGGTAGTGTCTCCACACCCGTAAACAATGTACAATGGCTAGCAATTCCTTTTCCTGAGCTGAGTAACGAGACTCTGTATCATTCAACTTTCGACTCTCATATGCTACCGGGTGACCATCTTGAAGTAAAACTCCCCCTAAGGCATAATCAGATGCATCTGTTTGTACTTCAAAGGGCTTGGTGATGTCTGGCAAGGCCAAAACTGGATCTTTCATCACGGCCAATTTCAAGTCTTGGAATGAAGCTTCACACTGCCTATCCCATTCCCATGTTCGGTCTTGTTTCAACAAATTTGTCAGGGCAACAGCTCTCTTATAGTAGTCCCTTATGAAGCGACGATAATAGTTTGCGAGTCCAAGGAAAGAACGTAGTTGAGACACGTTCTTAGGAGAGTTCCAATCATGGATTGCCTTGACTTTCTCCATGTCCATCCGAATCTTGCCATTGCCAATAACATGACCCAAGAAATTGATCTGGGTCTGGCCGAATGAGCACTTTTCCTTCTTGACAAAGAGATGATTATCTTTAAGGATTTGGAACACTTCTCGGAAATGATGTAGGTGTTCTTCTATAGTCCCACTATAAACCACAATGTCGTCAAGATAGACAACCACAGACTTGTCCAGAAGGTGACGGAACAAGCCATTCATAAGGGTGCAAAATGTAGCTGGAGCATTGGTCAAGCCGAAGGGCATTACTAGGAACTCATATGACCCATATCTAGTAGAACAAGCAGTTTTGGGTTCGTCACCAGCAGCAATGCGGACCTGATGGTAACCTGATCTCAAGTCGAGTTTTGTGAAGTATCTGGCGGATCCAAGTTGGTCGAATAAGTCTGCAATGAGCGGCAACGGGTATTTGTTCTTTATAGTGACTTTGTTCAATGCTCTATAATCAACACAAAGGCGAAGACTGCCATCATGTTTCCGCTGAAAAAGAACAGGTGCCTCATAAGGTGCTTTAGAGGGCCGAATGAATCCTGACTCCAACAAGCCATCTAGTTGTGTTCTCAATTCGGTCAGCTCTGGAGGGCTCATGCGATATGGACTACGTGCGGGTGGCTTGGCACCAGGGACTAACTCAATTTCGTGATCAATGAGCCTTCTGGGAGGTAGATTCTTTGGCAATTCATTCGGCATCACTTCGCTGAAGTCAGCAATAACTTGGGCAACTTCCTCGGGGATTTTGCTAGTATCATCTTCCATCTCTAGCTTTGCCACAGCTAAGTATGTATCTTCTCCTTTGGCCAAGCCCCTCTTGACTTGGAGCGCCGACAATATTCTATCATGAGTTGTTGGTCGAATTGAGGTTGGTACAATGCGTAGTCTGGGTCCGAAAAACCCCAAGGAGTCCATGAAAGGTAATGGTCCTGCTGCAGCTCCTCGGAAGAATTCTTGGCCAAGAATCACCTTAAAATCATCAAGTGGAACGGCCAAGAAGTTTGATCTTCCTTCCCATGGACCAACCTGTAGTGGCACAGCTCTAGCCATACCATTAATAGAGATTGCCTCAGAGTTGACAGCTTTCAACTTACCCACATCTCCTTCTAAGTTCAGACCCACACGTCTAGCTTCATCTGGGGCAATAAAATTGTCTGTCGCTCCGGAATCCAACAATGCTTGGGAAGGGAACCCATTGATAGTGATGCCGATGTATTGTAAAGCCTTCTTGTGTGGGTGCTCATACATTTCTCCTTTGACAGCATTGAGCTTGCGTAGAGCTCCCATTTGGGAGGTCTCACTGTTGGTGGGGTTCGAGCTCGATGCGGTCGGGTTAGAAGGTTCTGCTTGAAGCAAGGACATTAATGAGTGTAGAGCTGGTTTGGATGGACATTTGCCTATTGGATGATCCCTGCTATTGCAAAGAATGCATGGGGCAGGGGCAGATGGTTTCCACTGCCCAGAGTAGTTTTGCCCTCCTTTGTTGTTGTAATTTGAGTTGCTAGAGCTGGCATTCCAATTTTTGTTGGAACTCCAATTCTGGTTGGACGGCCGGGAATTATAGTTTCCTCGATTCTGACTTGAGTTTCCCCAGTTTTGGTGAGGTGAGCGAGCATTCGACCCTGAGCTTGAATTGGTACTGCCAGTTCTAGCTGTGGAGTGATTGAGCGAAGTGGATCCAGTCATGGGCATATAATCGCTAAATCTTTCTGCTGCCGCAATAGCACTTGTAATATCTGTCACCTTCTGCCTTTGCAATTCTGCTTGTAGAAGCGGCTGAGCTTGTTCCATGAAACAGAAAACTTTGTCCTTCTCAGACATGTCTCGAATATCTAGCAAGCAAGTTGAGAATTGTCGGACATAGTTTCGAATATTGCCTGTTTGTTTGATGGTGTGGAGCTTCCTCCTTGCTAAGAAATCAGTGTTCTCAGGCAAGAATTGATTTCTGAGTTCCTTCTTGAGGTCTGCCCAAGTTCTAATAAGGATGCGACCTTCTTCCATATCTGCATATTTGGTTCTCCACCATAGTTTCGCATCACCTGCTAAGTACATGGTCGCCATGGTAACCTTGGCTTCTTCTGATTCGGGGTTCACTGCGCGAAAATACTGCTCCAGATCAAACAAGAAGTTCTCTAACTCCTTCCCATCTCGTGCCCCAGCATATGATTTTGGCTCGGGTACTTTCATCCTGGGGTGATCAGTCGTCCCGGTGGCCTTAGTAAGCAAGCCAACCCTTGCAAATAAGTCCTCCAACTGTAATTGGAAGTCACTCATCACCTGAGCTGTGGGGTGAGGTGACTCTTCCATTGCGACTGTTCGTCCCTCTAAGTTATCAACGTGCTCGGCCAGCGAATCCACTCTGTCTGCCAGTGAAAAGAGTCCATCCAACCGATTAATCTGTTCTCCCAAAGTGTTCAACTGGTCCATTCTGCTTTCCAGTCTATGCATTCGACTGGCCTGTCGTTCCTCCATAGCGCTAAGGCGCTCATTCACTTCCTGCATCCTGGTTTGCATTCAACAAGCTCTGGCTCTGATACCAACTGTCACGGACTAGTAATCCGTGTGGCACTAGCTATCCAATTCACTAGTAAGCCTATGAGTAGTTACTTTGACGGGCACAAATATTAACTTGAGAATGCACAATATCAATCTGTAGACAATATAACAATGCACAATAGTCAGTAAAAGCTCTCATTCACATTAAATAGATTACAATGGGGAGGAACGTTCGGAAGGACGTTGCTCAAGACTAGGTCGATGCTATCGATCGATGGAAATACAAGTTTGAAGTTGAAAAGCAATGCAAAGAAAACAATAAAAATGCTAGCGGTACAGTCTGGCCCGACTATGCAATGGAGGCAACACGTCCTCACAGTCAAGAGCTCAAACCTTCCCCCTATAATATAGATGCTAAGCATTTGGGCACTTTTCAAAAGGGAACATTGAGTTTTGAGACCATTAGGAAAGTCTTGAAAGGCCTCTGAACCTTGATTTCCCTAACCAATGGTACTAGTCCTGACAGCGGGCTCAGAGGCTGGCTGACTACCTTGGTGTTATAGTCCCACATCGCCTGGGTGAGGGATGGAGATGTGTTATATATGTACGAGTTTGGATCTACATGACACAACGCGTTTTAAAGTCGTGCGGGTAGTTAGGTTGGGCCCAAAGCGGATAATATTGTTTCATGTGGATCGGATCGTGACAGAATGGTATCAGAGCCGGACCCAGCCGGAAGTGTGCCAACGAGGACGTTGGGCCCTAAGGGGGGTGGATTGTAATACCCTGAGTGGGCGGGCTCTGAGGCTGACGGGCTACCTTGTGTGGGTGGGCTCTGAGGCTGGCAGCTCCATGTGTGGGTGGGCTCAGGAGGCTGGCAGGTTACCAAGTGTGGGCGGGCTCAGAGGCTGCCAAGCTACCATGGTGTTATAGTCCCACATCGCCTGGGTGAGGGATGAAGATGTGCTATATATGTACGAGTTTGGATCTACATGACACAATGCGTTTTAAAGCCATGTGGGCCGGTTGGGCCAAGAGCGGACAATATTGTGTCATGTGGACCGGGTCGTGACAGGGAGAGAGATATGAAATTTGTTAAAAAAAAGAAAAGAAATGAAAAAGTATTGGGTTTGGTTGAAAATTACGTGCAGGGCAAATTTGTCTTTTTCAAAAATTGGATGAAATTTATTAGTAAACATGGTTGAACACACGGTCATGAGTGTTAGACTGAAATACAAAAACTAATGAGGTCAAAAAGGAATAGCCATAAACTAATGGGGGACAAATGGAAAATAACCCAAGTTTTAATGGGAAATTGCTATATGTGCGCCATACGGTTTTGCTTGGTGTCCCGGGTTAGGTGCGCCAAACATCCATTTTTCCAGGTCCCAGGTTCACAATTTCTTTCTTCTTCTTTTTTTCTCTCCTTTATTTTTTCATTTTTTCGCCATTAAAAATAATAATAATAATAATGAATCAAAAGTGTGGAGAGGAGAGAGGAAGGGGTGAATTGGTTGGGATACCTCTTCTTAATCTTTGATTTGCACTGCCTCTAAATGGAGGTGCTTTAATAACATATCATGGGCACCTGTATCTTCTATCATGTTTGAGAGAGTTAGAGATGAAAATCACATCATCCAATTGCTAGAACCCAACAATTGAGGATGGGTAATTGCTTGAACTCTAATAAGGGCAAAGATTATGATTTTGTGGAATGGGAAAATTTTGGTACCTTGATTTAAATAAATATTTCATGATAATTTTCGTTTAAGCATAAGATATATATTTTTTTTAACTTTTAGTTATAATTTTTAAGTTAACAATTTAAGTTATGCACTTTTACTCTTACATAATCACTTCCAAAACAAAATTTTGATATTAACATAACGTTGTTGATAAAATAAAAATGATCACAAAACTTACAGTATTGCAGAATCCTGGAATCGTAGATGCGGATGCAGAGATGTGCTCAAAGACAAATCACGAATTCAAAATCATTTGTTGTTCACAGTATAAATATCCAGTAATTGCAATGTTTTTATAGGAGAAATAAGAACAAAAAACACGTAGAAGTATTTCTCTACATCATAAAACAATATTGTCTCTTTCCAATTTTTTTGGTATTGGTTAACTGCTCTCAACGATTAATCATCACGTTCGTTGAGCAGTTTTTCATCACGTGCATAAATTAGAAATCAACATCTCCCCATTTGTACGTGATGAACTAATCCATAAGAGAACAATTCTCTTCACTGCAACGTTCATACAGATACATAGGTTTTGTGACTAGCATATCTCACAAATCACGAGAGTTCACTAAAATATAACTGTTAGTTATACATAGCAGTTCCAATAGGTAGAGAAAATATGCAGTACCCAAGACCCATTTCATCACATTTAAACATTTTTTGATCTCTCAATGAATATATCATTATTATGCATTTTTGTATTCACACTTACGTAAAACACATAGTAAACATAATTGGTTGACCTGTGAATACAACAAAATGTGATATTCAATGTGGTCTTCCTTCATGTTATAATCCTTTGATTCTAGTTCAACTGCTTTTCTATAAATGCTCATTTGGGTCGAATCACTCGTAACCATTAGCAACATTCTAAGATAGCATACATCAAACCCAACCCTAAAAAACCATTGGAAGTAAAAAATGTTCAAAATATGGGTCATCTTAGCCTCAAGAATCTCACATAATTAGGAAGAGAAATCAATAATGCCTTGTTACTCTCATTGGTCGATATATTGCACATGTGGTATGAAATACATGTTGTGGTATTTTCTCCTTGCCCATTGAGCGTATGTCTCTCATCATAAATACCATATAGGTGATAGTTCTGATACACTCAGCATCTAACTTATGTCCACCACTCTACTCTTTATTTCATCACAAACATGACTCTCATCTAGCTTTAAGACAGATAAGATGAATAGTTAGGTTATTCATCTTCGGTCACAAAAATTTTAGACATAGTGACCCCATCTTGATCCTTAATCAATTTAACATTTGTTTAAGTTTGAACTCTCATAATGCTCAAACTGTCTCATCTCTATAGATCACACATTCATAAAGGTGATAGCTTATGTAAGCGGGCCAATCAATTTGTCCAACATATCTTTTATATCTTACACTAAGCATGTATCATGTGTGCATGCTTTCAATAACAAACTAGAAATATTAGGCATCAATTGAATAACAAGCTTATTGTTATTCCCTTTGTGAACATTACATTGAAAGAAAGAAAAATATATGCATTGATTGTTCATACTTGACAATCAGTCATCAATATTTTTCGAGAGATATGATATGACCATTAAATACATCTCTAGGAGTCGGTTTTTGTAAATGGATCTGCTACCATTTTGTGTGTAAATATATACTTAACGTTCAATTTTTTCTATGCAACCACTTATCTAACAAAGCGTATTTTGTATCTATGTGTTTGGTCATACAGTGATACTTGAGATTTTTTGTGAAAACTATGGTTGTCCGACTATCACAATACACTAAGATTGTATTTGTGCATCTTTCTTAACCCCCAAGCGATTAAAAAAAAATCTTGAGACTAAGGATTGTGATTCCATTTTTCGAGTTAATTTCGATGTCCTGATTTTAAGATTTTGGTTTTAAAGAAAAACGTAAAAATTTTGAAGGATACATGAATATATATAAAATGAATTTCGAGGGTATATGAAATATGTGAAAAAAATAAGATGCAAGTAAATAAATCTATTATATATTAATACTAAAAAAAATGAAACAAACATGAAATCAATATATAATTAGAAAATTAGGGGATGGCTTCAAAAATCAATATATAAGTAGAAGAAATGATAATTAGAAAATAGGGGGTGGTTTCAAAAAATTAATAAATAATTAGAAGAAATGATAATGAGAAAAACTCTGAATTTTACAAAAAAAAAATACCTCGAATTGTTTCGAAAAAATGTAATTGGTGGTAGCTGGTTTTTGAATTTTTACGAAAAAACCCTGAAATTTACAAAAAACCTAAAAAAACTATAACTTTTTTTTCATCCTTTTTTTGGTAATTTCAAAAAAAGAAAATTTCGACAAAATTTCGTGAAGTTTTCCTAAACACAATCCATGTTTGAGCCAAACCGCCTCTTGTACTACAACTGAGAATGCCACAAACTCAGCTCTCATTGTGGATAAGGCTACACATGTTTGTTTCTTACTGCTCAAAGAAATTACATCATTATTCAGTAAGAAAGTATTACCAGAGGTAGAGTTTCTTTCTTCTAAATCTCATCCCCAATCAACATCACTATAGCCTTTAAGATGCAGATCATTTCCTTCATAACACAATGTGTATCACAATATCTCTTAGATACCTCAAAAATCTTTTTGATTGTTTTCCAATGAATTGGACCTGGATTTGATTGATATTCGTTTGTCATTCCAACCGCAAAACAAATATTTGGCCTTGTACACATCAAAATATAAATAAGACTCCCAACTACAGTGGAATACGAAGCTATATTCATTTGTTCCTTTTAGATGGAGTCTTAGGACAAAACTTTTTGTTCATGCCTTTGCTTTTTGTAATAGGAATGTCGATGGGCTTACAACTCTACATATTAAATCGTTCAAGATTTTTCTTTATATAAGATTTCTGTGAAATAGTTAACAATCTCTTTAAACGATTTCACTCGATTTTAGCACCTTTGATGATAACCAATTCTTAATGGCTATCACAAACTCCTTATCATTTATGGCCAACAATATGTCACCTACATATAGTGACAAGATCACAAACTTGTCATTGGATCTTTTAACATACACGTAGTGGTCTTCGTCAATCATGTAAAAATCAAATGATATTAAGGATTGATGAAACAATATATACCATTGTTTGGATGACTGTTTTAGACCATAAATTGATCTTAAGAGCCTTCACACTTTGTACTCTTCACCTTCCTTAATGAAACTTACAGATTGTTCCATGTAGATTTTCTCTTGCAATTTTCCATTGAGAAGAGCAGTTTTTACTTCCATTGGATGTAATTCAAGATTCATATTTGCCATTATAGCTAGAAAAGGAGAATAGAGGTAAATCTCATAACTTAAGAGAATGTTTCCTCATAATCAATTCCCTCTTATTGAGTACATCTTTTAACTACAAGTCAAACCTTATATCTTTCAATTGTTCCATCAAATTTACGTTTAATATTTAGAACCCATTCGTTCCCAATTGTTTTCCGTCCATCTGGAAGATCAACCAATTTCCAAACTTGGTTCAATCTAATTGATTTCATTTCTTCTTCCATTGTTTCTATTCATTGCTCATTTGCAGTGCATGTGAGAGCCTCCCAATCGTTTTAGGTTTATTATCCGCTTATGGGGCTACAACAAAAGCCTCACCCTCGATATCAAAATAATGGCGAGGAATATTTCCATGACTACTATGTCGTAGTTGATTTTCTTGTGAAACAAATCCACTATTACTTGTTTGGCTCCCACTCGGATCAAGTGATTTGGTTGAATTATCAGATAAATTCACCAATCAACTTTGCATAAGCAATTCATATGAATCCGCCACGAAGAGAGTTAAATCACGGTTAACTTGCCCCTGCTTGGAAATTTTGTTTCATGAAACACGACATCTCGTGATTCAAATTCAGTTACGCTCTCACTTGTTTTTTCACCAATAAACACATATCCTTTATAGAGAGTTCAAAGTATCTTATAAATATATTATTTTTATCTCTATGACCAAAATTTTCAAACTTATAAGAATAATTATGAACATAAGCAACACAACCCCAAGATATTAAATTAGAAAGTTCGGGTTTGCGACCAGTCCATAACTAATATGGAGTCATTGTAACTGACCTTGAGGCAACTAGGTTAAGTACTTGGGCAACAGTTAGCAAAGCATCACCCCAAAAGGAAATAGCAAATTTGTTTGTTACTTGTCTATTTATTCATTTTCCATCACAAATCATTAGAAATGATGTTATTTGACATTTATCAGTGACATGCGCCACTTGCCTCCCATATTTGATAGCTTATTATATGTAATAGTTGGGAATATGATGTAAGTAACTGGTGAAATTGTGTACGCTAGGTAAGGTTTGACAAGTATGTTCAGCTTTCTCACATTTATCGACAAGTATGAAATGAAAAAGCTTCATACATAGAGCCATTATGAAAACTTAGTGATGGTACATCTACTATCAAAGATTGACATTTGTTTCACTATAGAGAATATTCACCTTTCCCCACTAAAGAAAATGACAATTTCAGAGATGCACTTTGGTTGTTTCCTACTAAGCTAGTTGCCAATGATTATAATCACAATCGTTTGATTGAACTTGAAGACCAATTACATGGGTTCAATAAAAAAAATAATTGTGATATTTCTTCAAATGTTTCGTCAGATGATGCAAAGGACCCGTAGAAAGTAATTTGTGTATCAGTTGGTACCCGTGTCATTCTACGAGCAAACCTTTCCACACATAGTCGACTTTTCAATGGTGCAATGCGTACTGTTGTGGATATTATTTATGCTCCTGGGTGCTAATTGCCATATGGTATACCTGCCGCGGTAATGGTAGTTAGGGGTGTGCACGGGACAAGATGGACGTCATCTCAATCCCATCTTGTTGCTTTATATTCAGGATGGGATTGAGACAGATAGACCTCATCTTGACCTCATCCCATCCCAAACGGGTTCAGGATGGGGTGAGACGGAATGAGCATGTAATTATAACAAGAAAATATACGAGTTTATTGAGTAATATTATGATTAATGTAAAACATGCAAAATGAATCACAAGACACTCTGAATCCAACCAAAACCAATATCAAAATGGGTTTCATACATTTAAAAACATTGAGTCAATATTATAAGAATTTCAGCCTCAAAGGTGCAACCTTTCAATGAAGAAACAAAATGTGTATAATTTTGTTTTCTTAGAACTAGCACGTATATTAAATCACTGCCTACAATTTATAAGTATTTCAATTATTGCCTACTTGAATTGAGAGTAAACATGACCATTGCGTTTACATTTCTCTTTCTTTGTGTTCAAACTTTATGTTCGTGGATGTTTCACTTTGCGTCCCTACTAGTGTGGCATGTTGAACAAAGAACTACATACAAGCACCAAACACTATTTTCCTTGATTGTCCTGGCCAAACAAACATTGATCCCTCTCATGCATGCTTCCAGTGGTTTCCTTGGAATCATGATTCAGGCATATGTACTCCTTATATATATATATATATATATATATATATATATATATATATATATATATATATATATATATATATATATATATATATATATATATATATATATATATATATATATATATGACACTGACTCACATAATTCACCATTTTTTTGGCGTTGTAAACCATAGTATCATACGACTTTACAGATGTTCATGAAAGGCAAATGAGAGAATGAAAAAGGTTCAAACAAAAAACTTTCTTGGACTGGTTCACAGCTCACTATAGACTGCAAGTTTTTATACCGCATTGGGTCTAATGCACTTGAGTTCTCTTAAACCATGTTCGTTACTCTTATTCATGTTAATAATGAGTGGCTAGGCAAATGACCAAGTACTGTTAATGAGTTGGGCTCAAGATATTTAGCTCGTCTACAAGGGGCTTGCTATTTGAGAAAAATGCAAAAGGGGTATCCATAGTAGACTTCTTATCTTCTTCCCAAATTTTAGACATAGTTAAAATATAAAAATTAATGATAATAAATATTAAATAAATAATTTCAAGAAGAGACGAGATGAGTTTGATCAATCCAAAAAAACCCCCAGAAAAATCGGGACGAGATCGAGATTGCGGGATGGGATGCCATCCCCTAACGGTAGTATTTGTTCGCTACCATGGTATTCAATTTTGTCTAGGAACCAAAAAATAATTCCTATTACACCTCAAACTGCCAATTGGAAAACACCAAATGGAACCTCATGTCAAAGGACTCAATTGCCTATTATCTTATTCTGGGCTATAACAATCCACAAAAGTTAAGGACTTACTCTCAATAAAGTTGTGGTCGATATTCGTAATGGGGAAAGCCTCGGGTTAACTTTTGTTGCATTGTCCCAAACTAGAAAATTGTAGGACTTGGCCTTTAATCCCTTGTTTACCTTCAATATACTATGGAAAATTGAAAATTGCAAAGGTCTTAATGGTTGATTGCAAGAAGAAGACCACCTACACCTCATAAATTAAATGCTCCATGTTGACGTTGGATGATCATTGTTCACATAATTATTACATAATATACCTCCTAATATATATATTTGTTAGTGTCTCAAATAGTGTATTTTAGTTTAATTATTTTATTTTTGTAGGATTTGGAGTTTGAATGACAAAAGTGCGTTAGCGTGGCGAATTTGGAAATTCATAGACAAATTGACGAAGTGGAGCGGGAGACACTCAAGCCAAAAATTAAGAGAACCAAAGAAAATTAGTCTTGAATTTTGGTGGAACAAAGAAGTAATATGGATGAACATAGCCAAACCCACATTTAAGGGGTGGGACTCTTTTGTTTGCAAATTGGGCTTCCAAATTCCATTATGTTCTAAATTGGATTGGGTTTGAAATTGGTATTGGGTGGTAATTGGGTTTCCAATAGAGTTTTTTTTTTTTTTTTTTCTCTTGAGCATAAAGACAACAAGAAGGGGGAGATTGTGGCTTCTTCTTGGAACCACAAGGAGGACAGCAAGGTGTGTGAGAAAACAGAGGATAAGCTATCCAGGACAACACGCAACAGAGCAAAAAAAAATAGGACGGCAGAGCAGGCCAAAAACGCTGCCTAGCAGCGGCCACGACGCTGTCGAGGGAGGGCAGCAAGCTGCCAAAACGCGGCAGCAGCCAAGACGCAGACCAGAGCAGCGAGGACTGCAGGGAGTACATGATGCAGCAGCGCTGTCCAGAGCAGCAGCAACGACGTTGTCCAGCAGGGAGCAGAAACGCTGTCCAGAACAACAGTGAAGACGTCGTTCAGCAGGGTGTGCATCGCTGATCCACCACGCGCCGCCGTGCCGATGAAGATCCACACCGCTGTTGCTGCTATCACCTTCGCCATGTGTCACTAAACTCCACGCAAGGTGAAGAGATGAACTCCTAGATGTAACACACTTAATTAGTATTTGATTTGTTTTATGCTTTCGCGATGAATAATGGTGTTTATGATTATCACTTTTATTTAATATAGGAATTTATGTTATTTTAGTGACAAGGATTTCATCAATTTCTTCGTAGATTATTATTTCGGTGGTTGTCTTTTTCTTCTCCATATAAGTTTAGTCACGCTTTTCTTATGTGTGGAATTTTTAAGGATCAATTGATTCCGGTAGGTTAGTTATATGTGATCGTCTTTTATTATGTTATTGTCTTCGGATATATCGTAAATTTAGGATATCACATATGACCAACCTTTGTGCTTTCTAGAAAAAAATGAAATCTAAAATCCATTTACATTAGGATATATTAATGCATTAAAGACTATTTTTCCGATTATGTTGTTTGGGATGTGAAACACGTAATCGAGTCATCATAGCGAATCAATACTAGTTGGCACGTGAAATCTAGGAGGGATTCTTGGAACCTTGTGATTTTTATAAACTTAATTTTTATTAAACTAATTCAATTTCTTATTTTAAAATTGCTAGAATTTCTTAAATTTAGTTTCGCGTAGTTCTTCTTCCTTGACCTTGTTTTGTAGATCGCTTTTCCTCGTGGGATCGACACCCCAATCTTTACTGCAATTGACCGCGTGTACTGTTTGGGCGTAATCAATCATTATCCTAAGATGTTTTGTATATGCATTTAAGTGTGTGAAATATGTACAATCAAATTTTGTCCAAACATATAATACTTTAGGCATAATTGGATTTATATTAGCTATTTCTTTATAAACAGGTTTGAAGAGTGCTTCGATTTGAATTCATTGAGAAGGTGTTGTTTATCTTTGAAAAGAGAAAGGTAATGCATAATCTTTGAAGAATATTTGATATTATTTTTTCCTTTTTTTCTATCTTGCAGCTAGAACTATCAATGGATTAGATCTTAATCCGAATCCGATAGGATTCCATGTATTTAATAGGAGATGGATTTTGATCTTCCATCCAATAGTCCGATTATGATCCAAATCTATTAGCCCGTTAACTTAACAGAGCAAATATGAATTTGAGCATATCTGATCCCATAAAAATCCTATCTGGTTCTACACACACACACACACACACACACACACACACACACACACACACACACACACACACACACACACACACATATATAAGGGTATATACGGGGTTAACAATGAGATATGGATTTCATTATTGATAATCCATCGAATTGGATCCGAATATCTGATCCAATATCCGTTAAGATAACAAATAAGATATGGATTTCATTATTGATAATTCGTCGAATTGGATCATATTCAGCCTAATCCGATCCATTTTACAGGTCTACTTGCAATTTTGTAAGTTTGATTGAGCTCGGTCGGTTTTAATCGTCTCACGATATAATAGTCTAGTTGGTTGGCAGTAAGCCGAAATTTAGGGTGCGTACAACAGGTAGCTTTACATGGGTAGGGTGCACATAGCAGCTGCCTTCCAATGAGCGTAGAAGACTTCGGTGGCATTTGTTTTTTTGTTCTGATTAGAACCAATTTTGGTTTTGAATTATCCACTTTAACCAGGTATAGTAAGGGTTATTTGTTGTTTGCCTCCTATCATAAATACCTAATTAGGAAGTGCCCCCATAATTAATCTGTATTGCACTTTCTCCCTAAGATTAACGGTCAACGTGCCCTTGACCGTCTGTTTTCAATATATGACCCAAATACCCTTGACAAATCACAAGCTGAGATTGACTGTTTCACATTTCGAACATCTCATCTCGAAGAAAATCCAATAGATGTAAAAAAGAAAAAAATTGTATCTTGAATAAATTCGTAGGTTCCCGTTGAACGTATCTCAAGAAAAATTGAATGTTTAAATTAAATCGTAATTGTATCTCGAGGAAAATCTAACCATTGTTAAAAAAAAATACTTAATGTTCTTCGACTCCTCCCTTTTCATCTTTTTTCCTCCACTCCATCTTCTTCCTCCCATTCCCTTGTATCTCTGGTTTGCAGACACCTCCCTCTTCTTCCTTTTCATTCCTCTTTCCCCTTCTTCCTTCTCCTCCCCTTTTTTCTGTAAATCACCATCGACCCCTCCCTCCCTCCCCCTATTTCTGGTTTGCATCTCCCACCCACACCCTTCTTTTTCCCTCATCCTTCTCATGATTTACTCATCTATTTTAAATGCTCCTTATTGGGATCACCAGATAGGAGTCCTTAGGATCCGCATGATCCCAATCACGAGTCTGGTCATCCAGTTTATGGTGTTTCGGATTCTGTTTCTATCCAAGAAAAGTGCTTATCTGGAGCTGATGATGTTGTTAGATCTGGTCATCCGAGAAAGCATTTGGAAGCTATTGAGATATTCAATAAAGCTTTGTTATGGAATCAAGCTTAAACAGAGGAAGAGAAAGAGCATCATCTCCCTTGGTGACTAACTTCAAGGTTTCAATAAAGAACATTTCGAGAAGTCGCATATTGGTGTTATTGGAGGGTCATTGGGTTCACTGGATGGCTTTTGAGCAGTGTTCTAAAAATCGCTAGGCGCTGGGCGGGCGGCGGGCAGGTGCCTAGCGCCCAGGGGCCTAGGCGGTCTTAGATTTTGTATTATAACTTTAATAATTTACAAAAGTTAAGCATAATACCTTATCAATTACATCCAATTTAATGCCAATATACATATGCAAAATTTAAAAACATGAAAAATTAACAATAATGAACAAAATTTATTAAAACTCAAATGACTGAAGTTGGTCATGATGGGTACTTTATATAAATTTGAATTTGTGTACACTTTTATTTTTCTTCAAATTGCATGAATAACCTCAGTTATGTTTGATAAAATCTACATCAGTAAAATTGGTACCTGCAGATCCTTTGAGAATTCCATTAAGTAATCATCCTTTGCTACATTTAGACATATACTGAATAAAAAACAATTAAATAGTTTATTTCTAAAAAATAGGAAAGAAAAATAAAATAAGAACACAATCAGCCTTATTAAAAAAAAAAAAAAAAAAAAAATCGCCCCGACCGCCTAGACCCGCCTAGGCCGCCCAGACCCCGCCTAGATCCCGCCCAGACCCGCCTAGCCCCGACCGCCTAGACCCCGCCTAGAGTCCGCTTAGGCCGCCTAGACCCGCCTAGGCCGCCCAGACCCTGCCCAGACCCGCCCAGACTGCCCGCCCAGCCATTAATCTGGGCGGTTTTCCACCTTCTAGCGCCTAGGCGTTAGAGGGTAAAAAACCGCCCAGATTAATTGCTAGGCGGGTTCTGGGCAGTCTGGGCGGGGTTTAGGGGATTTTTTTTTTAATAAGGCTGATTGTGTTCTTATTTTATTTTTCTTTCCTCTTTTTTAGAAATAAACTATTTAATTGTTTTTTATTCAGTATATGTCTAATTGTAGCAAATGATGATTACTTAATGGAATTCTCAAAGGATTTGTCGGTACCAATTTTACTAATGTAGATTTTATCAAACATGACTGAGGTTATTCATGCAATTTGAAGAAAAATAAAAGAGTAAGTTTGAATATTTGTCCACAAATTCAATTTTATATAAAGTACCCATCATGACCAACTTCAGTCATTTGAGTTTTAATAAATTTTGTTCATGATTATTAATTTTTCATGTTTTTAAAATTTGCATATGTATCTTGGCATTAAATTGGATGTAATTGATAAGGTATTATGCTTAACTTTTGTAAATTATTAAAGTTATAATACAAAACCTAAGACCGCCTAGGCCCCTGGGAGCTAGGCACCTGCTCACCGCCCGCCCAGCGCCTAGCGCTTTTTAGAACACTGCTTTTGGGTGGCCATGTCTTCGGATTCAAACGAACAGGTGGTTCTTAACTGCAGTGATGTTATGGGCGATATGGGTGAACAATTAAGCTTGGACGACGACTAGCTAGGGTTCATTGCCTTGGATCGAACTGAGAACCAGAGAGGAGGACAAAAGAGGGAGAATGGGGGTGGGCTGTGAACCAAAGAGAGGGGGTGGTGGTGATTTACAAAAAAAATGGGGAGGGGAGGAGGATGAAATAGGAGGGTGGCAGCGAAGCTGCAAAACATAGAAGGAAGAAGAAGGAGGGGGCTGTGAACCAGAGAGACAGGGGATGAGAGGAAGAAGATGGAGTAATGGAGGAAGAAGATAAATGGGGAGGAGTGGAAGAACAATAGGTTATTATTATTATTTTTTTAATAATTTTAATGGTTAGATTTTTCTCGAGATATGATTACGATTTAATTTGACCATTCGATTTTCCTTGACACACGTTTATGATTTTAACTGAACATTACAATTTTTTTTAAAATGAGATGTTCGGATTTTCCTCGAGATAATACTATGATTTCAATTGAGCCCTAGGATTTTCTTCGAAATTATATGTTTGAGCAGTCAATCTCAACTTGTGATTTGTCAAGGTATTTTAGTCGTTTATTTTAAAAATAGATGGACAAAGCATACTGACCACTGGTCTCAAGGGAAAAGTGCAATGTGGATTAATTGTGGATTAATTAGGGAGGCATTTTTCAATTTTAAACAACAAATAACCCTTTCACTCATAATAAGAACTCCTCGGTGCTTAGCAATTAGTGCTGGGAAAAATCTAGGGTGCCTGGCCACCAGGCACAACAAACGCCCCTTTCATATCTGAACTGAACAGCAGCAGAGAGCGATAGAGTCGTGAAGAAGAGAAAAATGAACACAGTAATAGTTTCAAGTAGAGCGCAAGTTCCGATTTTGCAGGCAAGTTTGTCAAATTCTGGTGCTTTAACTTTTCCTCTACCTTCCCATGTGGACTTCATTACAAGTCCCTCTAACCCATTTATCAAACACTGCTTAAAGCTTCGCCAGAGCTCCTCCTATCGACACTCCCATACTTCTGCTCTTGTTATTGGAACCACCCCCATCAGGTAACTTCATTCAATCTCTCCTTCTGAATTGGAAATGGGTATTTTCTCTTGTTGTTGGGATTGAACATTTCCCTCTAAATCATAGTTATAATTTGTTAGTGGCTTTCAGTATAAGATAAACTTAATATGTTTTGTTTGTTTGGCAATGAATTTCTGTTTTGAATGCGAAGTGAAGAAATGTTTTATGTCATGTGGTATGAAACATGGTTTAATTAGGTGTGACTACTAGGACAAGTTGGCATGTTCTAGTCCCCTTTGGAAAACAATTTATGTTAAGTTGGGAATTTCTTCAGACATCTTCTAGGCACAACAAAGAACTATTCCACACTAAGATATTCATGCAATGCTGCAGTTTTACTTGCGGGCACAATAAATCCATTTCAATGCCTTTTCAGAAAAAAAGTTAGTCAGTTCTTATTTAGGTATCTATTTGAGGGACAAGCTACAGACTTGTCAGTTGTTCTCCAGGCTGCGTACTTGGAAAAATGTTACCAACTGAAATGAGGCGAATTGATGTCCATCAAAAGCATGGCTCTGACCCTCCTGTTTGTTACCCCTCTTTGCTTCACTATTCCAATTCTAGTGGCTAAAATAGTTGAAAGGCATGGGTTGTCTTGGATGAAACCAAGATGACTCGGGGATTCTCCTCTTGGTTGGTTGAAATGTCCATGTGCGTATTTAGCAAGCTTAAACTTAGAAATATTCTGTTACATAAAATATTTTAGTTGAATTTTGGTGACGAAAAAGGATAAGCTCTAGAGAAGAGACATTAAGGTGGACACCATCTTCCTCTGTGTTTGATTTTTAGTAGCATGGGTTATTGTTTTGGATGGGAGTCTGTGACTAATGTACTCATGCATTCATTTGTGCTTAGTCACGGGTGTGTGTGGAATATTGATTGAACTGGATTTTGTACAATGATCCATTAACACTGTGACTCTCAAGTAAGGAAGCACGAACTCTTCGAAAAGCTTGTCCTACTCCTCTCCGACACCGACACGCCTATGACACACATTGGACACGTGTTCAACTTGTTGGCAAGTGTTAGATACATTGTCAATGGAGTGAACTTGTCGGACACGCCCAGAATTTGGTCAAGACATAGTCAAGACTTGTGCAACCCCCTTTATTTATTTTTAACTTTTAGTTGGCGCAAATAACCATCTAATTAGAAATCCATATGAAGTGAAATACATTCAATTGTGATTCAAGAGAAAAAGGGTGATGAAAAGCCACTAAAGCATAGAGGCATTTTGTGCTTCTTCGTTTTATCTTTGTTCTTCTTCTTAGCTGTGTTTCTGTCTTCTTTCCTACTCTACCCTTAGTTTTTTCTTGCGACTTACGCCAGTGTCATCTTCTTCTTATCTTTTGTAACTATTATTCTTCTCTACTTTTTTTCTTCTTCATATTCTTCTTTTCTACTTTTTTACTTGCAACAGAGATGAAGGTTCATCTCTGACATTGTTTGTGCTTAATTTTCATTTTCATACTTCTTCTTGCCTTTTTCTATTTAAATTATTTCTTTATTGGATTAATGCTATGCAGTTAAAACAACAGGGTGAGCCGTTACGTTATGAAATTATCACGTTTTTGTATCATGACTCCGATGTAACGCCGTTATATGGCCGTTATTGAGATAACGGTTGTTGACAATAACGCTGTTATAACATTTTGTTCTAATATTTATAAAAAAATCGTCCATTTCATTCTTGATCAAAGAAGAAGGATCAGAGCTCGCCATCGCCAATCGGCAGAGAACCAAACCTCGATGGTTGACAAAGAACGAGAGAAGAAGGGAAGAAGACGAAGAGTCGATCACACTCTCTATTGCAATCTCACTCTCATACAAAGGGAAAATGTTTTTATTAATGTTTCGATGCTTTTGAATTTAATGTTGATCATGATTCGCTTTTTTGTCTCTATAATACATTAATACTTGGTGGAGATATTAAAAGTATATTTAACAAAATATTCCGTTATATCACATTATATCCCGTTATAATCTATAACGCTCCTGGACCGTTATGGGTCCGTTATATGTTTTAACTGCATAGGATTAGTGTTTATATTCATATGACTTGAAAAAAAAGTATGTCATGTCACCGAGTCTTGAATTTTTGAAATTGTCGAGTCGATGTGTCGAGACGGACATATCGCATAGTGCATCCTTGCTCTTAAGTTGCGGAAGGTTTTTTTTATTTCATGAATGATGAATAATTGTGTAACCTTCACCTTTGTCATAACTTGAGTAATTGAATAAATGAGAATGGTGCTCCTCAATTTCTTCTTTCTCCAATGTGCTGAAAAGGATAGATGGTGGTGTGTCCTTCATTCCAGTAGCAATTTTTATTTTATAATTGAAGATCTTTGGCAACAAATGCAGCCAACTTGTGATTTTTTTTTTTCCAATAAGATAGATGCAGGTGCACGCTTGTTTCCATTGCCAACTTTTTGGTTAGCTAATAAATGAAGAACCTTCGCAATAGACTCAAAACAACTTGTGATTTTATTTTATTTATATCTTTTATTTCATTTAATTTTTGCATGATCAATTTCAAGTTCCTGAAGAGAGGTTATATTTCATTTGAATGCAAATTTCTATACTAACACGTGAACCCAAACAGGGAAATAACCAAGTTCCATGAGCTGACAGAAGAGAGAGCCAGTTTATTGCATTGTTTACTTCTACTTGATGGCGCTGAGGTTCCACACGAATTTCATGATTCCTCTACTCGTATAATTCGTGTGAGCTCAATGGTAATGAAAAAACTTTCTGGAGTGCAATCAACTGACTCTATTGAAGCAATTGCTTTGATGAGAATTCCTACAAGTTTCTATAACTTGGATGGGGACCACAGGGAAACAAGTTTTCAAAGCTTATTTCCTTTTCCACATCGAATTCTAGTCCTTGATGGAATTCAGGTATATTCATATTTCTCATGGTGTGGTGAACTTTTATGCGATTTCTCCTTTTCTGGCTCGTCAAAACTTAAGCATGTGTTGATTGAAATTTTTTCCAAATTTGTACTAGGGTTATGCAGAGTTGGTGTGGGAATGGTCCACCTTAGGGTAGACTTCGTACTGATATGTTCAATGTAATTAGAGGATGTTAGTTCAGA
This sequence comes from Berberis vulgaris, assembly GCA_963556465.1. NCBI lineage: Eukaryota > Viridiplantae > Streptophyta > Magnoliopsida > Ranunculales > Berberidaceae > Berberis > Berberis vulgaris. Next base: position 68,639,350 of record OY747134.1, on the reverse strand, counting down.
AGTTAACAAAATTAAGGTTGTAGTATTAAGAATGCTGAAAAGGATTTTCTTTGAGTTGGATTGCTCTGTGTGTCACTTTAGGAATTTCAACAATTTGTTTAATTGGTACAAATTGTGACTCGAATGTAAGAGCGTGGGCCTTGGGGAATATAAGGTTTTCGTTTAAGATTTAGCGTTTGTTAAAATAGTCTCACCTCTCAAGTGGTGTTTTCACAATTCTTAAATTCACATCATATAATTAATCCTAAATTTGGTTACAAAATTGATTCCATCATTTTGGTTGATTTTGGGCACCTTTTAGTTTTGATTTGTGATAAATCATGTCTTGTATGAACTAAATAGAATTTATTGATTGCAGGATCCTGGTAACCTGGGTACATTACTGAGATCTGCGGTGGCTTTTAGTTGGGTATGTCATTTTGTTTTTTGCTTTACTAAAAAAGGTTTTTTTTTTTTTTAAATTATTATTATTTTTGTTAAATACACTTGGAAGCACGTAGTCTAAAGCTAGGATCTAAAATTGTAACTAACTTTTATTCCCTTAATTTTATATCACTCCAAATTTACACAATTATTGTGGTTGAGCTTGTTCATTTACTGGGATGCACGAACTCGGATACGCGTGTCGTATCGGACACGGATACGACACGGCGACTCGACAATTTTTAAAAAACTAGGACTCGGGGACTCGACGACACGTCAATCAAACCTTATTTTTATTTTTATATTTTGTTAAAAAACTATTAACATAATGTCATAACTCATAAACAATAATTAATAATCCAAACATATAAAACATCTAGAGTTCACATTATATGATATATGTCTCAGCTTATAAGAAGCAAAGACTTGAACTGATAAATATGCACACAGTTCACATTAATATTCATGATAAAAGACAAGCTAAAAGAGGATGCAAGTTCCATTTCATTTTCAAAAAAGTAAATGTTTAGAAAAGGGACTATGGCACCTACCTGAGCAGCTTCATACTCTGGATTAAGAGTTAAATAAGGATTATCCCAGTCTCCCCATACTCCAAAGCGTTGAAAGAATTCAGAGAAATCTTGAAGTGATATTGTGCACTGCTCACTGTAAACAGTTCCTTCGTTTAGGTGAAGTTGAATGGTTTCCCTGCATAACCAAAAACACAGAAAGGGTCTTAAAATCTCTTGGTGCTTTGGATGTAAAATTTACAGAGAAGAAATGAGACAAAAACATAAATCAGACCGACGGACCCACATGCATCTGAATTGAAACCAGATGAGAAGTTGAGAACTTTGGATAAGAAGAACTGAAGAAGTAAAAAGCTGAAGGACAGAGAGTGAGAGACGAACCTGAGAGATAGAACTTCATTGCTTAAATCGGCGTCTGCTTCAGTGGGAAGCTTCTTCTTCCTCTTCAGTGAGAGACGAACCTGAGAGATGAAGCTTCACGCGTCCGACGAAGCTTCAGTCCTACTCCGATTTCTTCCTCTTCCCTTCCTTTTTTCTCTTCTTCCTCTTCCTTCTTTCTTTTCTTCCTCCTCTAAGTTCTGTCTGCAAATGGGTTTGTGGTTTGAGAAAGATGAAATCGGGGAGTTTAGGTTTTATATTAGGGCTTTTAATCTCGTTTGTCCGATCTTATTAAGATCTGAAAAAAAAATATTTGCAACCGAATCCGGACCGTGTCTGGACCAGGTCAAGTTGACCGACACGTTGACCTCGTGTCGGATACGTGTCGGCCGCGTATCCGTATTCGACACACGTTTTACTAGGATTAGGAGGGTTTTTTCAAGAGTCCGTGCTTCCTAGTTCATTTATATTACAATCTTAAAAAAGTAATTAAAATTAGTCGATAAAAAGATACTTTAATAAATCCTTGAGTTTATAGTATGTTTTTCACTATTCAAAGGCTAATACCATGGCTAAAGTATAGTTTGTAACTCAAGGAATAAGGAGTTAATAACTCAAGGAATAAGGAGCTAGTTAAGGAGTATAGTTTAATACTCAAGGAATAAGAAGCTAATAACTCAAGTTAAGTCGACCAAAGTGACAGTAATCATTTCGACAACAAGAGGTCTTACATGAGCCTTATGCAAACCCCTTGAGTTAAACCCATTCTTTTGCTGGCTTGGATTGTCATATTCTAAATATGGTTCGGCTTGTGTTGAGATTTTTTAGCCAATAACGCTTGGGTTTATTTTGGATTGAGGTACTGGCCAACCAACCCGAGCTCGGAAACTATAATTTGTGGTTATTATTAACTATTGAGCAAGTTTGTTCTTTATCTTGTGGGTAAATCGTCGTTGGATTTTCTTAGTAATTTCTAATAGAGTTTACCGAAAGATTGATAACATAATTAGAATCAGAAAACTAATAACTATATTTAATGTATAATAATAGCACCCAAATAACCTTGGCTAACCTGATTAATTTGGTTTGGGCTGAGGATACTAAAATAGAAAGTTCCGTAGGGCGTTGATTAGAAATACAAATCCAATTCACTGAAGCTGCACACTGAATTAGTGGTTAGTTCTATTAAAGTTTGTACCATGTGTCCAGTCAGGATAAAAATTACTATCCTGTTAACCGGTTCACCTTTTTCTAATTTCACCGAACAGTATAGTGTTTAATTGGTCTGATCGTATTCACTCTTTTGTTAGTTATAGTATTTGTTCTAGCATGGTTTTGAAATCAAGGTTGAACTAAAAGTGGACTTATCATGTTTCCTCCCTATGTATAATGAGACAATTGGGCATAATGTTTTTCCATAGTGTATTATAACACACCAGCCTAATTATCCTGGGATGTATTACCTTCCCTAGTAATTGATTGATATGTAATATGTAATGGGAAACAGGACGGTGTTTTTCTGCTCCCTGGATGTTGTGATCCATTTAATGAGAAAGCACTCAGAGCAGCTCGAGGGGCTTCCTTCCAGCTCCCCATTGTTTCTGGTAATTGGCCTCAATTAGAAGATCTCAAGAACAAATATCAAATGAAGATGCTAGCTGGTCAACCAGTGAGGAATACAGGACCAAAAGACAGATCTCTGCTTTCTCGAAAGCTTGCAGACTCACTTATGGATGAGCATGTTTGCTTGGTATTGGGCAGTGAAGGGCATGGGCTCTCGGGGCAGTCAAAACAAGCGTGTGAGCCAATAAGTATTCCAATGGCCGGAGAATTTGAGTCACTTAATGTTTCCGTTGCTGGTGGGATTTTGCTGTGTATGTTACAACCTAAGAGCCAGTTGTGGACATGATTTTTCTTCGACGGTTTGCATCAACACATCTCATTCATGCTACTGGTCCAAGAATTGAGATAAAGCTTGGATATTGGCGAGAATATGAATTTTGTTCCACCATTTCTGAAGACTTATTTAGAAATAGAAGGTATGGGCCTTGAAATATTTTCTTACTACTTGGCTACCTCAATCTGAAGCTCTGTCAATATGATTTTCTGGGTATAAAACTACACCCCGGGCTTGAACCCCACCATCATACTGCCCTCATTCCCCTTAGAATCAGTAATGTGGCCATTCGTCTTCATTTTTGTTCCACAGGCACTCCGGCCTCATATTTAGAAGTATACACGTACATAAATCTAAATGAGAAATGTGCACCAGTTCACTAATGCATTCATTTATGTGATGATGCCACAAATAGACCTTGCTATACATTATGTGTGAGATCTAATGACTTCAGCAATGAATGTCTAAACAGTGAGGGAATGGGCGAGGAAACCAGCGAGGGAGGGGGGAAAGCCGTTCACCCCCCTCGAGATGTGTGAAAGCGCCCTGAGACACGGGTTTACACGCATCTCGAGGGGGATGAACGGCTTCACCCCCCCCTCCCTCGCTGGTTCCCTCGACATTTAGAATTTCCCAATCGGAATACAAATGATACTGTTTAGTTTTGTCATCTTATGGCTGACATGCGTACTCATGGCAGTGTTTATGTTTCAATTTATTCATTAGACAACCAAAAGCTTATGTCTTTTAGTATCTGTCACGAACCGATTTATAGAGTACTAAATTATCCGTTTTGGGCTCAAGGTTCGCACGATCTTAAAATGCGTAGTACTTTGTAGATTTAAACTCATACATATATAATACATCACCTTGTCGCATTCAGGCAATGTGAGACTATAATTTTTTCTTTGTAATTTGCCAATCCTCTTGGAATTCACGGTCTCGTGGACTACTCTCGCACCTTTCCCTCAGGTCCGTTCATACAAGGGTATTGTAGTACCCATCTTGAATTAAATTTATTAAGATCTTCTAACGCTTTTAGGATTATTATTATTATTTTATATAAATATATATACATCTTACACATGGTTTAACATTACAACAAGGATTGTGATTTTGTTTTTCAAGTTAATTTTGGTTTTTATGATTTTAAGAAATATTTTGGTCTATAAAGAAAAAATGTAAAATTTTCGAGTATAAATGAAATATATAATGAATTTCAAGGATATATTAAATATATAAAAAAAATAATATGAAAGTAAATAAATGTATTAAACACATTAAATAAAACCAAAACTCCTATAACTAGAAAATCGAGGGGTAGTTTAAAAAATCAATATATAAGTAGAACAAGTGATAATTAGGGCGTAGTTTCAAAAATTAATAAATAATTAAAATTAATGATAATTAGAAAGAAAAACTCGAAATTTACAAAAAAATCTCAAAATTTTTGAAAAGACGTAAATTTTAGTAACTGGTTTTTTTTTTTTTTTTTTTAACGAAAAAAACGAAATTCTACTTCAAAAATTTTCAAAAAAACCCTCAAAAAAATGTAAAATTTTCTTTCACACTTTCTTTTCGTAATTTCAAAATTTCGTGAAATAACAATCCTTGCATTACAATATAGATTATAGGATTTAGGCACATGTGAAAATGTTGCAACTATACTAATCCCCTTCATAGTTAAATGTTATGGGTCCCCATTTTTTTTATATATTTTTCATCGCGGGTTGTTTCTATATAATTTTTATCTCTCAATCCTTTTTTTCATCTCACCATTTATATATAATTTTTAATGTTCATCATTTTTATTTTTATTTTTATTTTTATTTTTATTTTTATTTTGTCATCCCGCCATTTCTGTATAATTTTTTTAATGTTTATCCCTTTTTTTTTGTCATCCATATGTAGCTCTCTCAAATTTATTTTTCTTAACTCCACCACCCCCACTATTTTCAATAAATCAATGACAAAAAATAATAATATTAGTAAAGACCGTTGTAACAGTTGAACCGTAGTTTTAGACCAAAAGTCCAACATGTCCTTCCTTCCTCCCAACCAGGCCAAGGGAGGTACCCTATCTACACTCATAAATTTTGGCAAGTGTTACGGTCAGCGGGACCCCCAGACTCTACAACTGTCCCTAACTCCAAACAAGATCCATACCATTCATCATGGACATTGATGGAAATCTATTGGTGGTTAATGGCATTTCAACCAAATTCTGAAAACACATCAATGGTGGTTCACACTTGTGTTGTCACACGCGTACAGTGTACTTCGTGCACTAAATTTGGAAAAAAGAAAGTGATATTTGTTTTCGGCTGCCCCTTGCTTACAACTCTCTCTACCATTTTTGTTCTGGGGGAAAGGTTTCATATACACTTCTGGGCTTCCTTCACCATACACATTTGCAGTTCTCTTGCTCATATTGAACCTGAATAACAGAAAGAAAAAGAGCCAAAGAGTAGAGTAGAGTGAGAAAGAAAGAAAGACATACACAGAAGAGAGCAATGAAGAAGAAGAAGAAGAAGAAGAAAACATAGCATTGGAGAGTTTTGATTTGGACTCTTTGCAGCACTAATTCCAGGTAATTGTTTTCTCTATCTTAAACCACATTTTCTTGGTTGGTGATGTTTAGTTTTGGTCTGTCATGAATTTGGTTCAAGCATGGGAAATGAAATTCCACACCACCATAAAGAAGATTTTTTTCATGGAGAGTTAGAAGAGTACCATAAACTATCGTTGTGTGTGTGTTTTTTTATTGCCTTGACAATTGTATGGCAAAGATCCCAAGTTTCTTTTGTTTGTATGGAAGCCATTTTTAGATACTGGGTTTGTTTACTTTTCAATCTAAGTGTGAGAAAACCATTTATCACCCCTTCTTCAATAAGGAAAGAAAGATGATAATATAGGCGATTCATTCTTACAAATAACAATGTCTTCCACACAAACTTTATTTTTATATGCAAATTAAACTACTTTTCCAATAATGCAAGCAAATAGAACCTGAAATTAGTTTGTGTGTGCTTGGCTTGCTGTTGAAGCTTGGTCCAGCCACCTCTCATAGAGTCATAGTCAACACGACCAATGATCAAGGTCAAGAATCCAGACAAAAAATGGTCAAGATCGTTAGATATGTTGAGCTTTGACTCAATCACTGAGGTCATCTATGTTGATGAATCAATCACTCACCTGATATTAACACCTGGCATTCTTGATTTGTCAACATGGCTTGTACTTGTTGCTCTTTAATATGAAGATGAAAAATCTAAAAGTGAGGTAGAAACTTAGGTTGGATTGATAACTTTTAAGGGCTTGTTAGGTTTGTTTGTAGCTGTTGAAAATTATTTATTATAAACACACTCAGTGGGCACACTCAATGTCATAATATATATATATTTCCTGAAATAGGGATCTGTGGGGACTGTTTTCCCACTGCAACACTCAATTGAAGTCTTTTTTTTTTTTTTTTTTGAAATAGAAAGAAAGAGAAAGGGAAAATTCTTAAGTGCACCGGCCTCAGTGCCTACGGTGCCTGGTAGGCACAAAACAGTGCACTGTAGTATCACTCGAGAGAAAGATTTGTCTGGTAATGGGACTTAATTGGGTTTCTACGTCCTGACTGTCTGACTACACAATTTTCCTCTTTTTTTTTTTTTTTTTTTTTTTTTTTTTTTTTTTTTTTTTTTTTTTTTTTTTTTTTTTTCTTCTGTATGTACCCCTTTTTCTTGGTTTCATGACTTTGATCAAATGGACCTTATCACGTGATCTGATATTGTGTGAATGTCTGTTTGGTACACACTGGAGAAGATGGAAGATTTTCCTGGGATTCACGAGTTTGTGATATTTTCCAGGGCTCAAGTGGTGCATGCATGGAGGAGAGTTTTTGGTTGCCGAAAATGGATGGCTTTGATTGGAGAGGAGTATAAGAATATTGCTCATTTCAACATGGTGTGATATTGGCATGAACTGGCTCAATCTTAGGATAACACTTTAGAATTGATGTATCTTTCAAATTTTAATTTAAGTATGAAATTTCCATGATCCTGATATTCCAAGATATAAGAAAATGCGAGTAATGAAAGTTACGTAGTTTAATATTTGATTATCAATACTGAAAGGTAGGTAGTTTAATATTTGATTATTAAATTTACAGAATGTAATTAAACCTACATTTTGGTATTCGTAGTTTTTTTTTGGCCGACTTAAGAAGGGAAGGTATAAAACCCAGTGGGTTCATAAAATTTTCAACTGATCATCGCGGCATCATTCACTCCTTGGTATGAGTCGTGGGCCTTATTAGTCTTTATCTTTGAATTCATTCATCATCTTTCTTTAAATTTCTCAAGATTTTCCATCTCTAGTGGGTTCTATGCAATTTGGACATATTAAGCTAGTTGATACAGTATTTGGCCCATTGTCCTGACGAGAGCTAACAGCCCGATTTGTCACTATTTGACGTTTCAACTCTCTCATCAACTCGAACAAAAACGCTCCTTACCCGAGTCACAGTTTCCCAATTCCATTGCACGTCCATGCCCACCTACTGGTTTGCAATGTATATCAAATTGTTGTGAAACATTATGGACAATCGGGTTAGCCATTTAGACCTCAAATTCGGATCATGGTCTCTCTTAAACATAACGGCTCATTGTAAAAGACATCCAAATCTTCAATAATGCTACTTGATGATACACCAAAACGATCCCGACTCTAGTACACGTGTCATATGCCGTACACGTGTCATGATGATCTCAAGGAAAAGATAAAGATAGGTCCTAACATCAGTCCGACACTGATTCGGCCCGCGCGGTTCTAAGCTCGCTCAATGCAGTCCGCCAAACGCACACTAATTCTTACAGCCTGCTAGGCTCACATGTCTCACACCTATCTTCAATACCCGTAAGCCCTATTAAGGCAAATATTTCGAGGATTAGGTTCGGACAAACAATTACAAATATGGAGACTTCCACCTATAGAATACTCTCGAAACAGAAACTATCTTCCACGTATTTAGGAGCACATGGCTAACAGAGAAACTTCCCTCCACAACACGACTCCTAATTAGAGAAGGATCTCCACGAAGATCTCATTCCCTAAACTATGACATTGATAGCCTGGTTGAACTAGGACTCCTGCACTATAAATAAGACATGAGGTTGGTAAGCTAAGGTATGCTACAAATTTTCTGTTTACAACATTACACCTTCCTCAGATTCCTTTCTGACTTTAGCATCGGAGTGCCATTGGCCACCACAACGGTGGTATGTGGCTCACGTGTGTTTCTTGTGCAGGTCAACAGGTCAAGGTCAAAGCAGGAAGAGGAAAACAACTGCATCAGTTTAGCGCCATCCGTGGGGACGACAAAGTTCCTAACCTTTTACTAGCATCATCTCTCCTCAATCTACGAAGAGATGGTGACCACTCGATCACGTAACAATGGAGAACAAGGGGATACGTCAAACGCGCCGGTTGTCGCTATACCGTCGCTCTTAGCGATGTCGGTGACACACGGGCAACAGACTCACGCCCCCGCGCCAGCAACGATGATGATGGACCGCATCGTGGATTTGTTGTCGTCTTAGATATAGCAAATCGCCAAAGCCGTGGAGGCTTTCATAAGCTAAACCCTCCACCCGCCAATGGAGATCAGAAACAACACATGCCTCCATCTCTAGATGACAACAGAGAGCAAACACAGTAGAATTAAACCCTTGCTAGTTCCCATTGGACCAGAGGAAGCTGCGCAGCCAATATGGAACCAACACTCTGGGCAGAGAGACTCGACCCATAGAACCCCCTTCGCAGAGGGGCACATGACCCAGACGTGCTGTACCGTCTCTCTGTTCTGCCGTTCGTGGACCGTATCATGAACGAAGCCCTTCCAAAGAAGTTCACGCCTTCGAAGCTCGACTTTTATGACGGGACTACCGACCTGCTCGACCACCTATGCCATTACCAGAACGTAATGACACTCAAAGAAGGATCCGAGTCGGTCATGTGCAAAAACTTCCCAACTAGCCCGAAAAAATCAGCACTGACATGGTTCCACAGCCTCCCGCTGAAGTCGATCGATTTTATTCAAGGCATTGGCTAAGGAGTTCCTAACACATTTTTTTAGGAAGTCAGCGCCTCAGAAAAGGCCCACACTACATACTCTCTCTCAAACAAAGATCTAACGAGAAGCTCAGAGAGTATGTCACGCGCTTTAATGACAAGCTGACACTCATTGATGGCTGTAGCGATGACATAGCCGTGACGACTTATACCGCAGGCCTGAAGGAGGGAAAAATTTATGAAAGTCTCACATTGGATCCCCCTTTGGATATGACGGAACTCCTCAAAAGCGCCCAGAGGTACATCACCTTGAAGGAGTTGAGAGCTGTGAAAAGGGAAACAGAGGGAAATAAAAAACCTTCCGCTTCTAAAGACAAGGAGGGAAGGAGGCGTGAAGATAGAGGTAAGCGAAAGCGCAATGACAACAGGTCAGACCCTGGTCGGGCTAGGCCAGAAAAAAAATCCAACTATGTTGGATCCAGAGCCGTGACCCCCCTCAATTCTAGCCTGTCGAATGTCCTGAATTCTATGAAAAACTGGGAAGATCTGAAGTGGCTCCCAAAGTAGCGCGAAGACCCCTCCAAGCGTGACAACAGCGAGTACTGGATACCAACGACTGCAAAAGTCTAAGGTATGAGATTGAGTATTGGATCCACAGGGGTAAGCTAAAAGAATTCCTGAGCTCTGAGAAACGACCATAACGATCCAGGGACTAGGGGGAGTTGGTCAAAGAAATAGAGAAGGAGACTCCTGACATAATCTATGTCCTTCACGGAATCAGATCGGATGAAGACCAGTCGAACAGGTCCTGTAAGCAAACTCTACTGGAGATGCGAACACAACCCGTGGACGAGGACAAATGCATTTGCTACTCGAAAGTGCAAAACCCCATTCCCACCTTAACCTTTATGGACAAGAACCTCGAAGGAGTCCGAGCTCTGCACAATGACACCCTAGTCATCTCGGTCTCCATTGCGAAATGAGAAGTAAAAAGGGCCCTAGTAGACACAGAGAGCTCACTCAATGTCATGTTTTACAACGCGTTCCGTAGTATGGATTTTAAGATGGAGAACCTGTCGTCCTCGGACTACCCGCTGATCGGATTCAGTGGAGAAAAATGCTTCCCGATTGGGAAGATAAGGTTAGCAGTAGTGGCAGGAGAGCCACAACTCAGAAAGGTATTGTTTATGGACTTCATGGTAGTAGACGCGCCGTCTACCTACAACCTTATCTTGGGAAGACTTTGGCTCCACCATATGGAGGCAGTAGTATCCACTCTTTACCAGTGCGTTAAGTACACTGTTAACAACTCTGAAGGAACAATACGTGGAGACCAGCCTATGGCACGAGGCTGCCATTATACCACATTAAAGCAAATAGAATGTTTCCAAATCCAACCAGATCCTACAACGCAACCTAAAATGGAGTCAGATCCTGCGACCATGGACGCACAATTCCACGCGCACAAGATCTCAATAGCGATGGCTAGTTTCAAAAACAGGGAACAACCAAACGGCACAGAAGCAATCTGCTTCTCAACCCAGCATAATGGAGAGGTCAATGCAGAAGGGAGTATAGCCGCGACATTCTGTTGGCACGGATAATGACTTCACCACGAGGTTAACTCTTCAGTATACTCACTGACATCAGCGAAGCTCAACAGTCCGCTGGAAGTATCAACGATTCAACAAGGGCTATGCGAATTCATCTCAAGGCTGGGTCGACTTCTCTCCGCCAACAATTAGTCTATTTCAGTTGTTAATTTTCTTTCCATAATCAATCTAGAGTTTTAGTTCTTAGAAACTTATGTGGTTTGCAATCATTTGAGAAATAAAGAAAGAATTACGCAAACACACTCTATTGAGCCATGTGTCAAGCCACAACCAGATACGGCCAACTCACATTCTCGATCCGACTACCGGGTGAACTTGGGACAAGTATCAGGTTGATAGAGATCAAGGGAACATTCTCACTGCAAGGATTAGAAAGGTGTCCAGGAGTCAATGGCCCAATCCATCAGACTATGTCCAACTCGACCCCATCTCGAGATCCCGAATTCCAGCGCAAGGCGAGACGACGGAGTTGGTTGCTGGTGTTATCTCTGAGATTAAGCGCTCCAAAGCAGCGACAAGGCACCTGCACATAAACAACAGACTCATCCCTCGAGAGGAAGTCCATACTTCTTATCCGCAATATGAAAAGAAATCACAGAATCTCAACGAAACAACTACGTGCTCACCCAAAACAGGTGACCGCGCATAATAACGATTCTCATCGTGCCTGATCGGTGCAAATGTTAGAACATTCAAAGATTCCGATGATGGAGATCCCCTTTCAGTCTTTGAAAAACCCAAAACACCCTTTCCAAATGAGAACATTATAGGAGATACGCTCTGCAAAAGATAGTGCCTACAATGATGGAGTAACACCATATATAGACATAATGGTTTACCAAACGGGCGCTTCAACATTAATTGCGAGTATTGAATAACGTATAGGAAACGAGGGGATGACGGTTCCCAAGGATACTACGCAGGTCCACGTTCGTCCAATCAACAGGGCTGCATCCAACCTCATTAATTAAGGGGGAGTAACCAATACTCAACCGACTCACAATCCACACCGTACACATGTTACCATGTGATCTACGCGATACACGTAGCATCTTGTGTATAGAAAACCCTAGTTCTCACTCTACGGGCCCTTGGGCTCGGCCCATTATTCAAATAGTACTCTACCACGTGTCTGACACGAACATGAAGAACACTAATCATTCCTGGTGATGATACATAAAAAAGGTCACACCCTGGAGCCGTACACGTGTTATGATGATCTCGAGGAATTACGGCCTCAAGCGTCAGCCAAACACTGATTCGGCCCAAGCGTAACTAAGCCCACCCAACTGCAGTCTGCCAGGCGGACCTAAACTCTCACAGTATCCTAGGCCTACATGATATTCACATAATTATTACATAATATACCTCCTAACTTATGTTTGTTAGTGTTTCGAATAACGTATTTAGTTTAATTATTTTATTTTTGTATTTTTGTAGGATTCAGAGTTTAAATGACAAAAATGCATTAGCGTGGCGAATTTGGAAATTCATAGGCGAATTGACGAAATGGAGCGGGAGACACTCAAGCCAAAGAAAAATAATGAAATTAGTTTTGAATTGGTGGAACAAAGAAGTCATATGAATGAACATAGCCAAACCCTTTGTTTTCCTTTTGTTGTCTTTTGGTTTCTAATTTCATTGGGCTTGAAATCCACCAAGCCCTTTAGTTTACAATTGAAATACAACAAATTGAAATTGAAATTGGGCTTCCAATGGGGGACTAATGGGGTATTTTGGTTTTCAATTTGGGCCCAATAGGGAGTAGGTTTCTCTTTACCTTAAAGACAACCAAAAAATAGAGAAAGAGAACAGTTTTTGGCTGGAACAAAAAACACATCAGTAGGAGCTGCTGTCCAGCAGAAGGAGAAGGACAACGTGGAGGAGACGCAACAACAGGTCTGTCCAGGAACGCAGGAACACAGCAGTAGAAACCAGGGACTGCTGCTCGACGCAGGACGCAACACAGCAGCAGGGCCAAAACGCATGACTACTGCTCGACGCCGAAACGATGACTGTTGTTCGATGTTGTCCAGCAGAGAAGATGTTGTCCAGCAGGGTGCACACCGCTACCGTTGTTCTCACCTTCGCCATGTGTCACTAAACCCCACGCAAGGTGAAGAGACGAACTCCTAGATGTAACACACTTAATTATATTTGATTCGTTTTATGCTTTCACGATGAATAATGGTGTTTATGATTCTCACTTTTATTCAATATAGGAATTTATGTTATTTTAGTGACAAAAATTTCATAAATTTCTTCGTAGATTATTATTCCAGTGGTTGTCTTTTTCTTCTCCATATAAGTTTAGTCGCGTTTTTCTTATGTGTGGAATTTTTAAGGATCAATTGATTCTGGTAGGTTAGTTATATGTGATCGTCTTTTATTACGTTATTGTCTCCGGATATATCGTAAGTTTAAGATATCACATATGACCAACCTTTGTGCTTTCTAGAAAAAGTGAAATCTAAAATTCATTTACATTAGGATATATTAATGCATTAAAGACTATTTTTCCGATTATATTGTTTGGGATGTGAAACACGTAATCGAGTCATCATAGCGAATCAATACTAGTTGGCGCGTGAAATCTAGGAGAGATTCTTGGAACCTTGTGATTTCTCTAAACTTGATTTCTATTAAATTAAATTTAATTTCACATTTTAAAATCGTTAGAATTTCTTACATTTAGTTTTGCGTAGTTTTTTTTTCTTCCTTGACCTTGTTTTGTAGATTGCTTTTCCTCGTGGGATCGACACCCCAATCTTTACTGCAATTGACCGCGTGTACTGTTTGGGCGTAATCACTACACGTCTCACAACTATCCTCAATACCCGTAAGCCCTCTTCAGACAAGTATCTTGAGGATCAGCTTTGAATGGGCTACTACAGCCACTCTTTGCTTCAAACTAGGAAGCAAACACCAGAGTATCCTCCACACAGGGCAATTCCCTTCTACGGATTGTTCTTGGATTGGGAACTATCTCCCGCGTATCTAGGAGCACGGAGCTAACGGGGAACTTTCCTCCTACAACACGACTCCTAATTAGGGAGGGATCTCCACAAAGATCTCCCTCCTAAAATACATCTGCAATGGCCTGTAGAACCAAAACTCCTTGTACTATAATAAGACATGAGGTTGGTAACCTAAGGTACGCTACAAATTCACTGTTACATGATTACACCTAACTCAAAACCCTGTCTGACTTTAGCATCGAAGTGCCATCGGCCACCCCACGGTGGTCTGTAGCTCACGTGCGTTACTTGTGCATGTCAGCAGGACTAGGTTAAAGCAAGGAACGGAAAAAGACTGCATCAGTTTGGCGCCGTCCGTGGGGACGACATAGTTCATAACTTTACACTAATTGTTGTCTCCTACCAAAAACCCAGAGAGATGACCACCGGGTCACGCAACAATGGAGAACCAGAGGACACGTCCAACGCTCAGGCCGTCCCTATACCGCCTCATTCATCAGTTCCTGTCATGCACGGGTAGCCAACTCACGCTCCCACACCAACGACAATAACCATGGACCCCAGAATCGATGTGCTAGCATCTCAGATACATCAAATCGCCAAGGCAGTGGAGACTCTTACGCGGAAGAATCCACCACCTGCTAATGGAGACTAGGAGTAGCATAGACTTTCGCCTCCGAAAGATGATAGGGAGCAAGCGCAGGAGAGCCAGACCCCCGCTAGTTCTCATTGGACTTAGGGAGGCTACGCGGCTAACACTGTGCTCACTACCAGGACAAAGAGGTTCGACCCTGGGAACCCCCTCCACAGACTACTATATCATCTCTCCGTCCCACCATCTGTGGACCGGATAATGAACAAGGCCCTTCCGAGGAAGTTCACTCCCCGAAGCTCGTCTCTTACGATGGGACCACCGATCCTTTTGATCATTTGAGCCATTACCAGCACGTAATGGCCCTCAAAGAAAGATCTGAGTCTGTCATGTGCAGAACCTTTCCCACCAATCTAAAAAGCTATGCGCTGATATGGTTTCACAAGCTTCCACCAAAGTCAATCGACTCCTTCAAAACACTGGCGAACAAATTCCTGACACGTTTGGTCGAAAGCCAGTCTTTCAGAAAAGGCCCGCACTACATACTCTCTTTAAAGGAGAGGTCCAGTGAGACACTCCAAGAGTATGTCACATGCTTTAACAACGAGCTGACCCTCATTGACGGGTGCAATGACAATATAGCCGTGACAACCTTCACTACGGGCCTCAAAGAGGGAAAGCATTTCGAGGACCCCACCTTGGAACTCCCTTGGACATGGCGGAGATCCTCAAGAGCGTCCAGAGACACATCACCCTGGAAGAGTCAAGGACCGCTAAAAGGAAAACCGAAGGCATCAGGAAGCCCTTCTCTCTTAGGGACAAGAAGGAGGGAAAGAGTCGCGAGGACGAGGAACGGAGCAAAAGGAAGCGCAGGGACAACAGGCCGGACCCTGGTAGTCCCAGGCCGGAGAAATCATCCAACCACGTTGGATCCAAAATCTTGACGCCCCTAAGCGTTAGCCTGTCAGACGTACTTAACTCCATGAAAAGCTGAGAAGAACTGAAGTGGCCACAAAGACACGCGAAGACCCCTCCAAGTGCAACAACGGCAAATACTACACGTACCACAAGAAGGGCGGCCACAACACCAATGACTGCAAGAGTCTAAGATGAAATTGAGTATTGGATCCGCAAAGGCAAACTGAAAAAACTCCTGAAGTCTGAGAAACCAACGGAACAGACAAAGGACATAGATGAGTCAATTAAAGAAATAGAGAAGGCGACTCCAGGGATAATCTACGTCCTTCATGGAGTCGGACCGAATGAAGACCAGTCATACAAGTCCTGTAAGCAGACACTACTGGATATGCGGACACAATCCGCGGATGAGGACAGACACATCTGCCACTCACGGGTTCAGAACTCCATTCTCACTTTGACTTTCACGGATAGGGACCTCGATGGAGTCCGAGCGCCGCACAATGGCGCCTTGGTCATCTCTGTTTCCATCGCAAAGTGGAAAGTGAAGAGAGCTTTGGTTGACACAGGAAGTTCACTTAATGTTTGATATACACGTAATTATTACAAAATATATTCCTTAATTTATATATGTTAGTGCCTCAATTAATATATTTTATTCTAATTATTTCATTTTTTTGTCTCTGTAGGAATCGGCGCGCGTGAACGATAAAACCGCATTAAGGCGACAATTTGATAAAATGATTGATTTGTTGATTCTAGTGGTGGTACAAAAGAGTGGTTCACACATCTAAGCCCAAGCCCAAGAAGTTAGAATCCTAAGCCCAACAATAGAAAAACCCTAATTAGGTATTCTCTTCCTTTTTCTATAAAATGGGGGGTCTCGACCACCATCAGAGGATATTCTCTCTTTGCCAAGTTCTTTCTCCTTCCTGCCGCCATCACTAACTCCATCCGGGCAGAGACATAGACCCCTGTGTCTCTCGCCACTAACCAACCACCACCTTGCCACCATCTAACCACCGTCCTCGCACAACACCGCCGCGAAACAGGGCACCTCCCTGTTTCGCTCCCTGTTTCTCTTCCTCTCCACCGTTCAACCTTTCTCTGTCTCTGTCTTCCCTCCATCTCTCCACTGTCCAAACAGGTCACGAACCACCAACACCTCCGCCGAACAGCACCACAACAGGTCACGAACCGCCACCCTCGCCGCGGAACAGAGCCGCACCACGACTCTGTTTCATCTCGCAACAGAGCTTGCTCCTCCCCTCTCTCGGCCTCTTGTCGTCTGGAGTTCCTTATCTCGCAACCATAATCACGCCCAGACCGAGAAACACCGCCACCACCTCGCGACAGAGCTCGCAACCGAGCGAAAACCGAGCGAAAACAGGGAGTTTTCTCTCCCGATTTCTCGCTCTGAATTTATCTGTTTATTTGGTTTTTCTTCATTGTTTTCGCCTTTGCAGGTTCTAGCGCCACGAGGGAGACGAGGGAAGCCGCGAGGAGCGACGGAAAGCCGCCGGACAGTCGCGACAGAGTCGCGAAAAACAGGGCGTTCTAGCGTCACGAGGGAGACGAGGGAGACCGCGATGAGCGAGAATCAGGCCGGAAAAGCCTACGAAATCGCTGGAGAAGACGACCGGCGCTCCCTGCTACTGTAGCGCACTGTAGCAGGCGGGGAAAATCAATTTTAAATCTTTTTGGCTATTTCCACCCCCAGAATTGCTCTGTACCACCACAGAGCGGTTTTGGGCCATTTCCTCGGGATTCGTGTCGGACCACTTGCTGACCTGCTGAGTGCCACCACATCGAGTTTGTGACGAACTAAATGGGTTGTATAAATTAATTTGATTCATTTTACTGAATTGTGTACTTAATTGTTAATTGCAATTTATTTCTGAATTTTTGATAAATTGCTTTCACCTTGCATGTTCGAGTAATTAAACTTGATATGCTTGGTAGTTAGAATTACCCTTTATCAATATTCAAAGCATGTGCTAAAAATATTAAGCTTGAACTTTGATTAAGTGTGCCCTAAAAAGACACTTAATACTTGGTAAAAGCGTATTTGCTTGAAATACTTTGTTAAGGTTTAAAAGAACATGATATAATTTAAATTGGATTTTAACGATCACATATTCGGTGTAAGCAAGGGATTTTCATCCCTAAAGCTTCTCGTAAATTCAGTAATTTAGATTAAATAATTTTGCTAACTCATTGGTGAGTCCAAGCCCACCAAACCCATCTCATTTCATCTATCTTTTATTTTTTTTTTTCTATTTTTAATTTATTTTTAGTTTAGTTTTAAAAATGTTGTAACCCCCTTTTCTATAAATTAGTTTAATTAAATTCTAAAATTTCAATTGCATCCACCTTCTTCGTGGGATCGACCCGTACTTGCCGTTGTCTACCAGTTAGGCACCGTGCACTTGCGATTATTACAAGTGGGTAAAATTAACCTGTTAATTTAGGTTAGTTAAATCCGTATCAATGTTCTGTTCTACAACGCGTTCCATAACATGGACCTCAAGGAGGAAAACCTGACTTCTTCAGAGCATCCGTTGATCAGATTCAGCGGGGAGAAGTGCTTCCCCATCAGAAAGATAAGGTTGGCTACAGTAGCAGGAGAGCCGCAACTCAGGAAAGTCCTATTTCTGGACTTCATGGTGGTAGACGCACTGTCATCCTACAATCTTATCCTGGGAAGACTTTGACTCCACCAGATGGAAGCAGTGGTTTCCACCCTTCACCAGTGTGTTACGTACACTGCTAACCACTCCGAAGGAACAATACGTGGAGATCAACCTACGGCACGAGGCTGCCACTATGCCGCACTGAAACAGATAGAGTGCTCCCAGATTCAGCTACATCATGTAGAGCAGCCTGATCCAGTGCAAGGCCAAAAGACGGTAGAGACATCACTTTCAAGCAGTACAAGAACAACAAACTCTTTCGCTCTGCGAGTCGAAAAGGCCATGGCAAGTGGGAGCACATCCCCCCGACATTCCATCGGTGTGGAGATCCGCCCTCTGCAAGGTTTACTCTTCAGTAACCTATGTAATGCCTTGATAGTTCGACGAATGATCCGCGAGAGCAACCTGAGTCCACTTTCTCTCCGTCAACAGTTAGTTTGCTTTAAGTTGTTTGTTTCCCTTTCCATAGTCAATATTGAGTATTAGTTCTTAAAAAACTTATGTGATTTTCAATCATTTAAGAAATAAAGGAAGAATTTCGAAAAACAAAATCTATTGATTATCGGAAAGATGTAACAACAAGCACCTTGAGGCAGATACAAAAGGCTACATATTACGAACGTCCTGAGGCAGATACAAAAGGCTACATATTGTGAACGCCCTGAGGAAGATACAAAGACTGAGCACTATAAGCGTCTGAATACGGTGCGAACTAAAGTAAAAAAGTCGCTTAGACAATTTTGCTATGGACACCGTCCGCCGAAGACTTGCAAACCCTCTGATGCGAGAGCAATCTGCAAGTGACAGCATAGGTAAGAGAATGTGATATGCTCGATACTTTCCCAAGATAAAGACGAAGTGGCAGAAGAGATGGAAAGACTGAGCAGTCAGATTGCTCCGTCAAATCACCTGGAAAAGTCTCGTACGACAACGTTGTAGATCTCACAACAGGCATCTGATTTCCTCAAAAGACATCCGACCGCCTTATAACTTCCTCAAATAGGTTAGAAGCAGATAGATAAGGATGGCTACAAGCAACCACGCAGCTACGGTCTCACAATGCTATCAAGAGAGATCACTTTTCCCATATGCAACGAAAGGTGTGACTGAGAACTACCACACCCGGAGACATCACATGTCGACTAACACTTTGATTAGCTATTGGTTAGCAGCGAAATTTCAGCACACGAAGGAAAAAGTGGTACGGTGTAACACCAAGGCATCTCCCTTGGTAGGAAATTCGTACTACTTCTCTGAAATATGAGAAGAAATTACGAGACCTCAGCGGATCAACTACGTGTCCACCCCTATCAGGTGACCACACATAACAACTTTCTCTGTGCCTGATCAGCGCAAATTTTAGAACATTCGAAGACTTCAGAGACAGAGATTCAACTTTAGCCTTTGGAAAATCCAAAGTATTTTCCTCAGCCTTTAGAAAACCCAAAATATCTTCTTCAAGCAAGGACATTACAAAAGATAAGCTCTGCGAAAGATAGTGCCTTCAACGATTGGAAAACACCATTATATAGACGTGATGGTTCACCAAGCAGGCACTCAAGCATTAACTGCCAAGCATTGAATACCATACGGAAAACTGCAAGACGACGGTTTCCAAGAAAACTTCACAGACCACGTCAATCAATTAATGGCGTTGCATGCAACCCCTTCAATTGAGGGGGAGTAATCGATACTCAACCATCACGTAGCCTATGCTGTACACGTGTCACCACACAATCTACGTCGTACACACAACACACCATGCAGGAAACCCTAACCCTTCCTCTGCAGGCCCATGGGCTCAGCTTATTATTCAAACAACCCTCTGTCAAATGCTTGGCATGAGCACTACAGATCCTAGTCAACTTTGACATACGGATTATACCTACAGATCACCAGCTAGTTTAAAGTAATTTCATCAACTCCATACAACGTGCTGATGGATTAGGTTCGCACGCCCCTTAGCAGGCAAAACCTCTATTCAAACCAGAAAAGCTTAGTCAGCCAAGACTGATGACGATGGCTTCTAGTTCATCCCGATACCTAGTCCGCTTAGCACGGGCATCGACGTTTTAGGAAATGGGAGTCTAATCAGCACTATAATGCCTGGTGACGATGACTCGCCAGAGATCATTGCCCCATTTGCGATCAATGATCGTCGAACCTAATCAGGTAAGCCTAGTGTAACAACTATTTTTTTCTTTGTACCACCGCGGTAGTATTTAGAAATTTGGTGGTGGCATATAGCCATTTTCCCTTCTATAAGACTATACAAATTTTTTTCTTTTTTTTCTTTTCACTCTTCTCATCAGAGCTTAGGAGGTTGTATGTTGGTCAACCAGGTCTAAGAGAGAGCTTGAGAGGGAGGATTCCTTAAAGATTTGCTTGAGGATCTTGATGCATGTTGGGGAGGAGGAGTCTTATGCTTTGAGGAGTGCAATACCTGTGGTTGGTGAGTAGATCGAACATTTCTTGAATGATTTAACCCCTTTGATGAGTAACCTAGTGTCTTTCCGTAATAGTAGTTTTTGATTATTTCAGTATTTTTGTTTTTGATTGCTTCCAGTTGAAAGATGAATGTGAGAGCTTTCTATAGGTAGCTTATATGTAAAATTTGGATAAGTATTGAAGAAGTTATAGGTATTTGAAGTTGTTGTGTTGAACTGTGACTTGCTGAAATTATAAGTCTTGACTTTAAACCATGATGAACAGGGGGTAAAGATCTGGTTTTATTTTCTGTTATTGAAAGAATTTAGGTATAAATCTCACATGTTTAACAAGTTTAAGGTAAGGGCTTTTCAATGGTATAAATTTTTCAGGGTTTGGTTGAATAATGCGACTTTTGTGTGTGATTGAAGTTGCTATGTTACTGAAACGTTCTGAAAAAAAAATCTGCTCTGAGGTTGAAGACGATGACGTCATCTATTTGACCCGATTTTGACCCAACTTTGACTGATCATAGAATTTGATTTATAACTCTGTTTTTTTCACCGTTTTCACCGTTGTGACCACCGTGATAACATTAAATTTTAGAATAAATTTATTTCACATTTTACAATATTTTAATTTTGGCAATAATGTGCCTCGAGATGCGTGTTTCAAGTAGATGTTTATTATTGAATATTGTGCATCATATATGTGATTGTGATATTTAGAATTTAGTTCCTCTAATGGAATTATGGAACAATGCTACTTGATTAGTGTTGAGAATCTTGAGTTTGACATGAATACCCTACTCCGGCGTTTGAAATGTATAGAGTGGTACATTATGGCCATAGATGCCTTGGTTTCTAATATTTGTGTAATCCGTACATAGTGAGTTGTACGGTGACTGTCCCCAAAAGGGGAAAACTAAGCCACTATACGAGTTATGACTCGCGTGATATAGTGGAGTGTTCCTGAGGAGCAGTGTCTGATTTTCAAAAGGGGAAAACTAAGCCATTGTACGAGTCATGACTCGCGTGATACAGTGGAGTGTTCCTGAGGGGTCAGAGGGAGAGTGTGAACTTATTTCTCTTCCAGCGCGCAGTTTTAAATTGTGATTTGGCCCGTGTGTCCAGTCTTTTGAGGTGAAGTATGCATTTTAGAGACGGCACCCCGTTTGAAATGTATACGTACTCAAAGTGGGTATTGGTACACGTGTGGAGGTGTGTCGGGGTGAGACACATTCGGCACATGGAGAGGTGCGATAGGGTATTCATGGTCCAAGATGTTTTGTAGCATGCCCTCCGGTAGGGAACTAAGCCATTGTACAAGTTTCAACTTGCGTGAGGTGATGGTGAGTTCCTAAGGGCCTATAGAAGGGACATGTCTTCGAACAGGTGTGTCCTAGATAAATAAAAAAAAATGGGTATGTTATGTTTTGAAAGTGAGTATGCGAGGATTTGATAAGATGACATGTGCTTAAGATTATGAAAATTTTCATTCATTTGAAAGGATTAATGGTCTATTAAAAGGTTATGTTTTTGTTGATAATCTGATTTGTGCATATGACTAGTTAACCATATGGTTGGTGCAGTAGGTATAAGTTGTAGCATGTGATGTAAGGTAAATGTGGATATATATTGAAATGTGGATTATCATTTGTGTTATTTGTAGTTGATTTTTTTTATCTGCTCATACCAGCTTTAGGCTGACCCCTTTTGCTTTGTTTTGTGGCAAATGGGTGCACTCTTATTGGAGTGCAGGCGTTGGAAGCGACTTTGTGGATCAGGCCGGGCGGAACTAGATCCTAGTCCTTTCCAGGGTTTGTATTATGTTTTGTGTTTTGCTTTTTGGTGTTATATATGAAAGTTATGTTTGTGAGAATGCTTTGATGTGTAGAGTTGGGGGAGAAGGTTGCCTTTGGCATGGTTGTAATACTTTGGAATGCTTGTAATATTTTGGGAATTTCGTTTTCCGAGAATTGTTTGTGTGATAATGTGGTTAAGTGGTATGTCACGTGCCATTTGTAGGAAATCTCCCGGTCTGTTGGGATTTTTCTTATGAGCGGGGCGTGACAGTAAGTTTTGGTATCAGAGCCATATTGTTCACGTTAAGCAGTAATGCTTAACAATTCCTCGGATGGGGTGTGGGTAGAGGAGTAAGATATTTTGTTTGACTTGTTGATTGATTAGAGTGTGTTTGTTTGTTTGTTTTTTTTTAGAGAGAGGATGTCGCGTCGAACAAGGAATATAGATGATATATCTGGTACATCTGGAGGTGAAGTCCCAAGGAGCTATAATCTGGACCACGATGCGATTACCACATTGATACAAGGTTTGAGGCAGGGTAGTTCCCAAGATGATCCGTTTGCTCGTCGAAATAAAGCCTTCTCTGGACTTGGAGGTGAGAGGTTTAATGGGAATGGGGGAGCCATAGCAGCAGACCGTTGGCTCCGTAAGACAGAGGTGATATTGGAACGGATGAGTATTACGTCAGAGCAGCGCAGTGAATTGGCAGCTCACCAGTTTGATGGAGATGCACTCAATTGGTGGGATTCTGTGCGTCACACTCGTGATGTAGCTGGTATGACTTGGGAAACTTTTGTTGTGTTGTTTGAACGGCAGTTCATTCCTGCAGCGGCAAAAACACAGTTAGTTGATCGATTCATTAAGTTGCAGCAAGGTCAACGAACTGTAGCTGAATATGTGACTGAGTTTAATAAACTTAGTCGGTATGCGCCGTATCTGGTAGATACTGTAGAGAAGAAAAACCTGAAGTTCTTGGATGGGTTAAATCCTTTCTTGAAGAGACAATTAATATTGATGATTGATAAACCTTTTGAGGAACTGTATAACGCAACCTTAAGACAGGAAGAGGTGGAGATAGAGTGTAAAAGGGTTATAGACGAAAATCGCAAGAAAGGTCGCCAAGGAGAGGTTCAAGGTCAACAAAGGCAGCCAGGCAGGGGAGGACCAATGAAAGGAGGTAATCAGAGAAGAGATGGACATAGACAACAGGGGGTATCGACTCGAGGAGATCAGATTGCAGTAAAGCGAGTTTGTTATATTTGTGATCAGGAAGGACACATAGCTAGAAATTGTCCTAGGAGCAACGATAAGCCATGAAACCAGGAAGGGCAGAGTGGTCAGAAAAATAAGGGCCCCGTGTGTTATGAGTGTGGTCAGTAGGGACACATTTCTCGATATTGTACGCGGCCGCAGCGGGTTGCTCCACGCGGTAGTGGTGGCGGGAGAGGTTAGCATGCTACCACCTCAGGGCCGTCGGTTCGTTTAGCTGCTATTCCCGGTCAGGGAAATGTAGAGGGTATGTTTTATTATTATTATTATTCTTATAACGTTATCATTGCTTACGCATGTTTTACAGTTTATGATATTCAGATATAGGAAATCCATGATAGTTTGAACATGATTGGCTTAATTTTAAATTTTGTGCATATTAGGGTATGTGATGTCCTCTCGATTGCGGTTGCGGGTTCTTTTCGATACTGGTGCTTCTAGATCCTTTATTTCTAAGCAATTGGTAGAGAGAGATCATTTAGTAGTTGTGCCATTACAACAGTCTTTAAGAGTTCAGTCTCCTTTGGGTGGATCAGTTATACTTCGTGAATGTTGCCCTCAGTTCGAGTTTTCTATCTGTGATCGCGTCTTTCAGTTTGATTTTATTGTGTTGGGTTTTGAAGGTTTTCACTTGATTTTAGGGATGGATTGGTTGTCCAGTTACCCGGTGATCTTAGACTGTGTAAGTAGGACGGTGACCCTTACGTTTCCTGGTGTATCTCCTTGTGTTTTGAGATGTGAGTCGAGCTCTGATTCAGTGATGTCGAGTTTCCTTGGTTCTGTTGAAACTCCTAAACTTGACATTAGTGATGTTGAGGTGGTTCGATATTTTTCCAATGTTTTCCACGAGGTTTCTAGTCTTCCTCCTCGTCGAGAAGTAGAGTTTAAGATAGACCTTATCCCGGGTACCGCACCGATATCGAAACCCGCTTATCGTCTTGCCCCTAAACAATTGGAAGAAATGAAGGTGCAGCTAGAGGATTTATTACGTAAGGGGTAAGTTATTGTGAATTTAAATGGATGTGATTGTTTATTTGAGGTTCTCATCTATATTGGAGGAATATCATTAATTCTTTTGAGGTGTGTATGATTCTTAGGTTTATTCGACCGAGTAATTCTTGTTGGGGCGCACCTGCTGTATTTGTGTCAAAAAGGGATGGATCATTGAGGATGTGCATTGACTATCGGGAGTTAAATAAGGTCACCATCAAGAATAAGTATCCACTTCCACGCATTGATGATTTGTTGGATCAGTTGAGAGGTGCTGTAGTATTTTCAAAACTTGATCTTCAGTCTGGGTACCATCAGATGAGGGTTGAAGAGCAGAGTATTCCGTTGACTGCTTTTCAGAACCCGGTATGGATTGTATGAGTATCCAGTGATGCCTTTTGGTTTGACAAATGCTCCAGCTTTCTTTATGGACTTAATGAATCGGGTCTTCCACCCGTACTTGGATCAGTTTGTCATAGTGTTTATTGATGATATTTTAGTATATTCGAGGAGTCATGAGGAGCATAAGGAACACCTTCGCATTGTATTGCAGACATTGAGAGACCACCAGTTATATGCAAAGTTTAGTAAATGTCATTTTTGGGAATCAGAGGTTCGATTTCTAGGGCATGTGATTTCTAGCCGTGGTATTGCCGTGAATCCTGAGAAAGTCGAGGCAGTTAAGTCTTGGAAGAGACCAACTACTGTGTCAGAGATTCGTAGTTTTCTTGGTCTAGCTGGGTATTATCGTCGATTTATTGAGAATTTTTCGATTATTGCCGCACCTATGACAACTTTGACTAGGAAGAATATTCCTTTCCTGTGGACGGATGAATGTGAGCAGGCTTTTGAAACATTGAAGTTGAAGTTGACATCAGCGCCAGTGTTGACGATTCCTGTTTCTGGTGTGAAGTTAGTAGTTTATACAGATGCTTGTGGTACTGGTTTAGGGTGTGTTTTGATGCAAGAAGGTAAAGTGGTTTCGTATGCTTCTCGCCAATTGAAACCCCATGAGAGGAGATATCCCACCCATGACTTAGAGTTGGCAGCAGTGGTTTTTGCATTGAATATTTGGAGGCATTATCTATATGGTGAGAAATTTGAGTTGTATACGGATCACAAAAGCTTAAAGTATCTTTTCTCCCAAAAGGAACTAAACATGAGGCAACAAAGATGGGTTGAATTTTTAAGTAGTTATGATTTTGAGATTCATTATAGACCTGGGAAGGCGAATGTGGTTGCGGATGCTTTGAGTAGACGACGTGTGGGCATAGCTTCTTTGATGATTTAGGAGTATCGAGTATTAGAAGTGTTCGCTTCTTATGTTGTTCAGCCTATTTCTGCGTCAAAAGGTGTAATTATGGCTAGTTTGTTGATTCAACCATCTTTGATTAGTAGAGTGTTGCAGGGTCAAGTTTCTGATCCAACCTTACGTAAAAGAATAGAGGATTTGGTGATAGACTCAGTTGATGTTTGTCCTACGGATTGGTCTGTTGGTTCCGATGGTGGATTGAGGTTTAAGGGTAGATTGTGTGTACCAGCTGATGATGATTTGCGTAAGGAGATACTAGTAGAGGCACATCATTCTCGTT
Source organism: Berberis vulgaris (assembly GCA_963556465.1). Taxonomy (NCBI): domain Eukaryota; kingdom Viridiplantae; phylum Streptophyta; class Magnoliopsida; order Ranunculales; family Berberidaceae; genus Berberis; species Berberis vulgaris. The sequence continues at coordinate 68,613,185 of OY747134.1, read as the reverse complement.
TCACCATTCATCCTGGTGGAACAAAGATGTACCGTGATCTTCACCGCACGTTTTGGTGGCCTGGGATGAAACGAGATGTAGGAGTCTTTGTATCTCGCTGTTTGACTTGTCAGCAGGTCAAAGCTGAACATCAGAAACCTTCTGGTTTGTTACAACCTTTAGAGATTCCGACGTGGAAATGGGAGTATATTACGATGGATTTTATAGATGGACTTCCACGGTCGAGACGAGGGAACGAGTCGATTTGGGTTATTGTTGATCGGTTGACTAAGAGTGCTCATTTCATTCCAGTTAGTATTCATCGGACTGCAGATAGTTTGGCCCGTTTATTTATTCGAGAGGTAGTTAGATTGCATGGAGCCCCTGTATCGATTGTCTCAGATAGAGATTCTTTGTTCACTGCTCAGTTTTGGCGAAGTCTTCAGCAAGCTTTGGGTACTCGTTTAGACATGAGCACCGCTTACCATCCGCAGACAGATGGCCAGTCAGAGAGAGTTAACCAAATAGTCGAGGACATGCTTAGGGCATGTATTTTGGATTTTGGTGTAAGTTGGGAAGATCATTTACCGTTATGTGAGTTTGCCTATAATAATAGCTATCAAGTGAGTATCGGTATGGCACCATATGAAGCATTGTACGGTAGACCTTGTAGATCTCCTACGTGTTGGGCTGAAGTTGGTGATTCTGCAGTTATAGGTCCCGATATCATCAGAGACACTACTGAAAAGATAGATTTGATACGACGACGATTGAAGACAGCTCAAAGTCGTCAGAAAAGTTACGCAGATCGTAGGCGCACAAATCTGGAGTTTGCAGTAGGTGATAGAGTTTTCTTGAGAGTTTCCCCCATGCGAGGTGTTATCAGGTTTAGGGGAAGAGGGAAATTAGCTCCGAGATATATTGGGCCTTATGAGGTTGTTGAGAGAGTCGGTCCAGTGGCGTACCGACTTGTTTTTCCACCAGCTATGTCTGGGATTCATGATGTCTTCCATGTATCAATGCTTCGGAATTGTTCAGTAGATCCGACCCAGATTATAGAGCCGGATGATGTTGAGGTGTCAGAGGATTTGTCTTATCCCGTGCAACCAATATCTATTGTTGATAGAGATGAAAAACGATTTCGACGGAAGACTATAAGACTGGTGAAAGTACAGTGGAGTGACCAGGAGGGCGATGTGACATGGGAATTGGAGGATCGTATTCGGCAGTTACATCCGTATCTATTCTCGTAGCCTTCTGTCTTTTTCTTAGTTTAATCTCGAGGACGAGATTCCTGTTGAGGTGTGTATTATGTAACAACTGTTTTTTTCTTTGTACCACCGCGGTAGTATTTAGAAATTTGGTAGTGGCATATAGCCATTTTCCCTTCTATAAGACTATACAATTTTTTTTCTTTTTTTTCTTTTCACTCTTCTCATCAGAGCTTAGGAGGTTGTATGTTGGTCAACCAGGTCTAAGAGAGAGCTTGAGAGGGAGGATTCCTTAAAGATTTGCTTGAGGATCTTGATGCATGTTGGGGAGGAGGAGTCTTATGCTTTGAGGAGTGCAATACCTGTGGTTGGTGAGTAGATCGAACATTTCTTGAATGATTTAACCCCTTTGATTTCATGTTTACTCTTTCTTGGTATAAATTTAGGGGGGTTTGCTATTATGGGTTAAGATGAGCAACCTAGTGTCTTTCCGTAATAGTAGTTTTTGATTATTTCAGTATTTTTGTTTTTGATTGCTTCCAGTTGAAAGATGAATGTGAGAGCTTTCTATAGCTAGCTTATATGTAAAATTTGGATAAGTATTGAAGAAGTTATAGGTATTTGAAGTTGGTGTGTTGAACTGTGACTTGTTAAAATTATAAGTCTGACTTTAAACCATGATGAACAGGGGGTAAAGATCTGGTTTTATTTTCTGTTATTGAAAGAATTTAGGTATAAATCTCACATGTTTAACAAGTTTAAGGTAAGGGCTTTTCAATGGTATAAAGTTTTCAGGGTTTGGTTGAATAATGCGACTTTTGTGTGTGATTGAAGTTGCTATGTTACTGAAACGTTCTGAAAAAAAAATCTGCTCTGAGGTTGAAGACGATGACGTCATCTATTTGACCCGATTTTGACCCAACTTTGACTGATCATAGAATTTGATTTATAACTCTGTTTTTATCACTGTTTTCACCGTTGTGACCACCGTGATAACATTAAATTTTAGAATAAATTTATTTCACATTTTACAATATTTTAATTTTGGCAATAATGTGCCTCGAGATGCGTGTTTCAAGTAGATGTTTATTATTGAATATTGTGCATCATATATGTGATTGTGATATTTAGAATTTAGTTCCTCTAAAGGAATTATGGAACGATGCTAATTGATTAGTGTTGAGAATCTTGAGTTTGACATGAATACCCTACTTCGGCGTTTGAAATGTACAGAGTGGTACATTATGGCCATAGATGCTTTGGTTTCTAATATTTGTGTAATCCGTACATAGTGAGTTGTACGGTGACTGTCTCCAAAAGGGGAAAACTAAGCCACTATACGAGTTATGACTCGCGTGATATTGTGGAGTGTTCCTGAGGAGCAGTGTCTGATTTCCAAAAGGGGAAAACTAAGCCACTGTACGAGTCATGACTCGCGTGATACAGTGGAGTGTTCCTGAGGGGTCAGAGGGAGAGTGTGAACTTATTTCTCTTCCAGCTCGCAGTTTTAAATTGTGATTTGGCCCGTGTGTCCAGTCTTTTGAGGTGAAGTATGCATTTTAGAGACGACACCCCGTTTGAAATGTATACATACTCAAAGTGGGTATTGGTACACGTGTGGAGGTGTGTCGGGGTGAGACACATTCGGCACATGGAGAGGTGCGATAGGGTATTCATGGTCCAAGATGTTTTGTAGCATGCCCTCCGGTAGGGAACTAAGCCATTGTACAAGTTTCAACTTGCGTGAGGTGATGGTGAGTTCCTAAGGGCCTATAGAAGGGACATGTCTTGGAACAGGTGTGTCCTAGATAAATAAAAAAAATGGGTATGTTATGTTTTGAAAGTGAGTATGCGAGAATTTGATAAGATGACATGTGCTTAAGATTATGAAAATTTTCATTCATTTGAAAGGATTAATGGTCTATTAAAAGGTTATGTTTTTGTTGATAATCTGATTTGTGCATATGACTAGTTAACCATATGGTTGGTGCAGTAGGTATAAGTTGTAGCATGTGATGTAAGGTAAATGTGGATATATATTGAAATGTGGATTATCATTTGTGTTATTTGTAGTTGATTTTTTTTTATCTGCTCATACCAACTTTAGGCTGACCCCTTTTTGCTTTGTTTTGTGGCAAATGGGTGCACTCTTATTGGAGTGCAGGCGTTGGAAGCGACTTTGTGGATCAGGCCGGGCGGAACTAGATCCTAGTCCTTTCCAGGGTTTGTATTATGTTTTGTGTTTTGCTTTTTGGTGTTATATATGAAAGTTATGTTTGTGAGAATGCTTTGATGTGTAGAGTTGGGGGAGAAGGTTGCCTTTGGCATGGTTGTAATACTTTGGAATGCTTGTAATATTTTGGAAATTTCGTTTTTCGAGAATTGTTTGTGTGATAATGTGGTTAAGTGGTATGTCACGTGCCGTTTGTAGGAAATCTCCCGGTCTGTTGGGATTTTTCTTATGAGCGGGGCGTGACACCTAGCTAGTGACTACTGATATACACGTAATTATTACAAAATATATCCCTTAATTTATATATGTTAGTGCTTCAATTAATATATTTTATTCTAATTATTTCATTTTTATGTTTTTGTAGGAATCTGCGCGTGAACGATAAAATCGCATTAAGGCGACAATTTGAAGAAATGATTAATTTGTTGATTCTAGCGGTGGTGTAAAATAGCGGTTCACATATCTAAACTTAACCCAAATAAGCCTAGGTCCACTTACTTTAATCAAGCCCAAGCCCAAGCCCAAGCCCAGAAAGCTAGAAACCTAAGCCCAGCCTAACAAGGAAATAGGGGAACCCTATTTAGGTTGCTCTCTTCCCTTCTCTTTGGGGGAGGCTGCTCTTCCACGTTTTCTGCTCCTCCTCTCTTTTCCAGCCGCCATCACCACCTCCACCTGGGCAGAGACATAGAGCCCTGTGTCTCTCACCACTAACCAACCACCATCAGCACCATCTCGCCACTGCCAAACCACCGCCGTCCCTGTTTCCTCCACGCACCCTGTTCAAGTCTTTCCTTCACCTCGCCACCGTCCAGCATCCTTCATCACGAACAAAGCTCGAACGCCACCAACGCAAGCAGTAGAAACAGGGAGCACCTCCCTGTTTCGCCGCCCTGTCTCCATCCGCCATTCCCTCCCGTTTTCGCTTTCGGTCTCTCTCCCTGTTCCATCTCGTTCCACCACCACCGCGACAGAGTCGCCTCTCTCTTTTAGAGCCAGCACCACCGCGACAGAGTCGCCACCACCTCGCGAGACAGAGCTCGCAAGCAGAAACAGGGAGCCCCTGTTCCTCGTCCTCCTTCGCGTTTTTGTTGTTATCTCACTGTTTCCTCACCCCCTCTCTGTCTTCTTGCAGGTACCGGAGCCAGGTCGGAGGTGAGGAAGCTCGCGAGGAGCGGAGAACAGCGGCGGAGCGGGCGCTGTCGCACTAGGAACGAAGACGTAGGAGAGTAGCAGAATTCGGCGAGAGAAAACTATTTTTCAAAACTGTTTTCTACTGACACCCTCGGTTCTGCTGAGTACCACCACAGTGCAGCTGCTGAGATTTCTCGGGACTTGCAATTTTCTCGAGATTCGTGCGCATACAGGAAGAGATGACGTCCTCCTCCACTGATGCTGTGACCATCACCACCATGAGTCACTAAACCCCACACAAGGTGAAGAGGTGAACTCCTAGATGTAACGCACTAAATTAGTATTTGATTCGCTTTAAGTTTTCACGATGAATAATGATGTTTAATGATTCTCACTTTTATTTAATATAGAAATTTATGTTGTTTTAGTGACAAGGATTTCATTGATTTCTTCGTAGATTATTATTACTCCGGTGGTTATCTTTTCTTCTCCATATAAGCTTAGTCACGTTTTTCTTATGTGTGGAATGTTTAAAAATTAATTGATTCCGGTAGGTTAGTTATATGTGATCGTCATTTATTACGATATTGTCTCCGGATATATCGTAAGTTTAGGATATCACATATGACACACCTTTGTGTTTTTTTTAGAAAAAGTGAAATCTAAAATTCATTTACATTAGGGTATATTAATTCATAAAAGATTATTTTTCCGATTACGTCGTTTGGGATGTGAAACACGTAGTTGAGTCATCAGAGCGAATCAATACTAGTTGGCGCGTGAAGTCTAGGAGGGATTCTTGGAACCTTGTGATTTTTCCAAACTTAATTTTCATTAAATTAAATTCAATTTCGTATTTTAAATTTGTTAGAATTTCTTAACTTTAGTTTCGTATAGTTTGTTTTCCTTAACCTTGTTTTGTAGATCGTTTTTCCTCGTGGGATCGACACCCCATTCTTTACTGCAATTGACCGCGTGTACTGTTTGGGCGTAACCAACTACTTACAACGAAAACTTCTGATCAAAACCTGGACTTGTAGCCCCTACTGCGAGGGTGTAGATAGTCTAAAAGGTGGGAGCCAAGTCAGTCCCTAACTGATTTTGATGGCTCACCACGGGACCACCGCTTTTCAGCGTGGCCACCAAAGCACCAAACCTGGACTTGTAGCCCACGCTGCGACGGCGTAGATAGTATAGATGGTGGGAACCCAGTAAACCACGATCTGATTCCGATGGTTGGCCACGAGACCACTGCTTTTCAACGTGGCCGCCAAACCCTCCCAAATTTGTAGCCGGATGCGTACAGGTGTAGATAATTTGGAAGGTGAGAGCCTAGTCAGTCTCGAACTGATTCCTATGGTTTGTCACGGGACCACTGCTTTTCAGCTTGGTCACCAAACTCCTTTCAAATTCGTAGGCCCCATATCGCGAGGAAAGTGTAGATGGTTCGAAAGGTGGGATCTTAGTCAGTCTTGAACTGATTTCGATGGCTTGCCACGGAACCACTGCTTTTCAGCCTGGTCGCCAAACCTTTACTCCCCGAATTTGTAGTCCACTTTGCTCGAACATAAATGATTTGGAAGGTGGGAGCCTAGTCAGTTCCGAACTGATTTTGACGGCTTGCCACGAGACCACTACTCTTCAGCTTGGTCGCCAAACCTCTATCTCCTCGAATCTGTAGTCCACATAGCTCGAACATAAACAATTCGGAAGGTGGGGATCTCAAGCAGCTTGCCACACGACCTCTGTTTCCCTTTAAAACATCGGACGTGAACATGAATCTAGCTGAGTCAGCGTCTTCACGCTCAAACGGACTGACATTCTAATGTTAAGCAAATGCCACTTGCGCCGATACAAAATCACACGGCCAGTGCCCCGATAAAAGCTACTTAGGATGCCAACCCGAGCTTACGACGCCTGATTCGACACGAACGCTCTAACATGCATGCTCGGCCATCACAACTCGCTCACAGCAGCAGCTACAGCCGATCGGTCAAACAAGCAAGGTAACCCTCAATCAGCTTACCTTGGGGACATGGCACAACTCGGATGACTCAACCCCCAGCTAAACTGTTCGTACAGGACATGACTATACTGCGATGACCCCGAGTCATTCATAGCACAAAGCGGTCAAGCTCTCTACCGCAGACAGACCAGTCAATGTCCTATTGATTCAACCAGCCTATGCCAAAGTAAGACAACAAGGCGAAACAAAAAATATGCAATAGAGACAACAAGTACGAAACGGATAAAACTATTTTCATTAATGGTCAAAGACAAAAAGAGTACAAGAACATAAAGTTCACTCCTTATCAGGAGAGGGTATAGAAATGGAAGAGTTAAGCCTAGTGGAAGAAGGAGCAGAAGTTGCGTCCACACACGCCGCAGCCTGGACATCAGGGCTCAAATTGCTTTCCTCACTCGATGACACCGAAGTAACAGACGGGTCCACATACGACATCTTATTATAACGGATGAGATCCCACACCGGATGCTCCTCCTTCATCAGTGCCAGCAGCTCCAGCCATCCATGTACAACCCAACGGAACTCACATTTGCCTTATTCCTGGAGAAACTCTTCCTCCCGCAACTTTGCATCAACAAGTTCACGCTCCAGTAGCTCCAACTTGCCAGTCAACATGTCGACCTGAGACTACTTTGTGGCCAAACAGCTCTTCACGACACCAAGTTCATGCCGCCCCAATTCGAGCTGGTCCTCGGCCTTCCTCGCTTCTCGAGCATAAAACTCTACATCGGATTCCAACTGTTGCTTCTTAGCAGCCGAGTAGGCTTCCTTCGAAGCACTCTCTTCAGCGAAAGACAACAGTTCAGAACTTGCCTTAACCGCAGCTTCTGCGCAACCTCGACTTCTTGGCGGATACGGCTCAACTCCTGCCTAAGTCCGTCCCTTTTGGACACCGTCTCTGTCATATCACGCCAGTGTTCTAAAAATCGCTAGGCGCTGGGCGGACGGCGAGCAGGTGCCTAGCGCCCAGGGGCCTCATACGAAGGAGGCAAGAGTCTCATACGAAGGAGGCAAGAGTCTCATACGGCTCCTCCGCATAAGACAGAACGAGAGCTTTGGCCTTAGTAGCCTTCCTCTTCCTGGAAGGGGCCCCATGTTCCAACTTAATGCGCGACTCTCAATACGGAGTGGGGGCGTCGTGCCAGTTGTCCCACAACCCATTACGGATGAAGTTGAAAACCCTTATGACATCAATCACCTTTCTTTCGGGTAGGACGCAGAACTTCTCCATGGTGTTTCGCTCCTCTAAGGTAAGAGGAGTAGTGGGAAACCTTTCTGCAGAAAAACGCAAATGGTGGTTAATCAACCCACTATCAAACATATCAAATTCACAAGAAAAGAGATGTACTAACGAAGCGGCCTAAATTGTCGCTCGTGCGGACGACCCTTGAATTGAAAGTACTTTGAATTCGCAAAGGCCAAGAAGCAGTACTTCTTCCAGAACTTGAAATCATCAGGCAGCTTAATGAAGCAATTCGACGACTTCATCATACAAACAACATTACTTTTTAGCTGAGGATAGGTCAACAACTGAATCACCTGCGAAGTCACGGTAACACCGGCCTCCTTAGCGCTGAGCAGAATCATGAGGATTATCCTATATCCATTGGGCCCCAACCGAGCCGGAGGAATCCCTAAGAAGTCCAAGAACTCCCAGATCACATCCACAACTAGAAAATGCACTTCAGTTTGAAGCACCCCGTGACGCAAACAGATAAAGCCAGCCGGAGGTGACGTTGGCGTCTGGTCGCTTGTCAGGAGATACAACGACAGGTCCTCAGGGACCCCAAACTTCGTATGAATTTCGGTGAGACTAGGTTCGGTAAATAACCCGTTTTCAAAAAATTTCAGGCCCTCGGCCAAGACAGCGTCATCAAGAAGGTTTTCTTGAGCCATGAGGAAGAGGAACAATCTTTTCTAATCAGAGTGGTAGCTTCGAAAGTAAGGAAAGTAGAAGAATCAGACTCTACACAACGGATGACTTAAATAGAGGTTGGCTTCCCGCCTATTTTCCGCTGAACCAACGCACGTTCAATTAATGCAGCGCGTGGCTCAAGTAACGATTCAGACTCAATCATCATGAGCGGCGAATCCCTTCAAGATATGACTTAGCGAACCGATGTGACGACCCACTAACTCGGGGGGAGTAGCCGATGATACATAAAAACGGTCATATCCCCGAAGCCGTACATGTGTCATGATGATATTGAGAAATTACGACCTCAAGCATTAGCCCAACACTGATCCGGTCCAAGCGGTTCTAAGCCCGCCCAATTGCAGCCCGCCAGGTAGACCTGAACTCTCACAGCATGCTAGACCCACACGTCTCACAACTATCCTGAATACCCGTAAGCCCTCTTCAGGCAAGTAACTCAAGGATCAGCTTCAAACGGGCAACTACAACTGCTCTTTGATTCCAAATAGGAAGCAAACACCAGAGTATCTTCCACACAAGGAAACTCCCTTCTACAGATTGCTCTTGGATTGGGAACTATCTCGCCCGTATCTAAGAGCACGGAGCTAATAGGGAACTTCCCTCCTACAGCACAACTCCTAAATAGGGAGGGATCTTCACGAGGATCTCCCTCCTAAACTACGCCTATGATGGCCTGGTAGAACCAAAACTCCTTGCACTGTAAATAAGACATGGGGTTGGTAAGTTAAAGTACGCTACAAATTCTCTGTTATAGCATTACACCTTCCTCAAAGCCCTGTCCGACTTTAGCATCAGAGTGCCATCGACCACTCCACAGTGATTTGTGGCTCACGTGCCTTACTTGTGCAGGTTAGCAGACACAGGCTCACGCACCCGTAATTGGCAGAGCCCCTACTTGGCCAGGCAAGCTTAGTCAGCTTCAGTTGATGACGACAACTTCTGGTTCACCCCGACACCTAGTCCGCCCAGTGCGGATGTCGATGGTTTAGGAATTGGGAGTCTAATTAGCGTTTTTATGCTTAATGAGAATGACTCGCCAGGGACTATTGCCCCATTTCGAACAACGGTCGCTAAACCCGATTTGGTAAGCTTAGCTGGTGACGACTGGAAACGACAAATTTTGATCAAAGCCCAGACTTGTAGCCCCTACTGTGCGAGTGTAGATAGTCTGGAAGGTGGGAGCCTAGTCAGTCCTGAATTGATTCCGACGGCTCGCCACGAGACCACAACTCTTCTACAGAAGGTGGTCGCCAAATTACTAACCATGAACTTGTAGCCGCCATTGCGCTGACGTAGATGATTTAGAAGGTGGGAGCCTTGTCAGTCCCGAGGATTCCGACAGCTTTCCATGGGACCATTGCTCTTCTACAGACCATGGTCGCTGAAAACTCCCAAATTTGTAGCTCGATGCGCACAGGTGTAGATGATTTGGAAGGTGGGAGCCTAGTCGATCTCGAACTGATTCTGACGGCTTGCCACGAGACCACTGCTCTTCAGCCTGGTCGCCGAACCCCCTCATCTCAAACTTGTAGCCTGCTAAGTACGGGTGTAGATAGTTTATAAAGTGGGAGGTTAGTTAGTCCCGAACTGATGTCGATGCCTCGCCACGAGATCATCGCTCTTCAACAGACCGTGATCGCCGAATCCTCACTTCCCGAACCTGTAGTCCACCATGCTTGGACAGTGACCCAAATATAAATCACAGCTCAAACAACGTTTACACGCTTACAGCTCAAACAACGACTTCATGCTCACATCTCTAGCAACATCTTCACGCTCACGGCTCAAACAACGCCTTCACGCTCACACTGGTTGGCATCCTATTACTAGCAAAGGGCACTCATGCCAACCCACAAATATCCCCGCCAACGCGCCAACGAGTGCTGCATGGAATGCCAGCCCGAGCTTATGAAACCTGACTTGGAACAAGCGCTTCAATTACAACGCATGTGCTTGACTACCACAATTCACTCATGCCAGTAACCGCGACCGAAAGTCGGATAGACAAAACAAGCCCTCAGCAGCTTACCTTGAGAATGGGCCTCAGCTAGGCAGCGCAACCCGCTCCTCGAGCATTCGCGAAACGCCCATCATTGGACGTGACTCAAAGTCACTTGCAACGCAAATGGTCAAACTCTCAACAGCAGATAGAGCACTCGACTTCCTATTGATCCAATCAGCCTATGCCAAAGTAAAATAACAAGGCAAAACGAAAAATACGCAATAGGGATAGCAAGTACAAAATGAATTTGAAGCGTATTCAATGTAAACCTGTTATCATTAAACATTTGGAACAAAAAGAAGGTACAAGTATACAAAGTTTACTCCTTGTCAGGAGGGGGTACAGAAACAGAAGAGCTAAGCTTAACAGATGAGAAAGTAGGAGTCGCGCCGATATGCACCGCAGTCTGGATACCTTGGTCCAGATCACTTTCTTAGTTTGACGACGCAAAGGCCACTGAAAAGTTTACATACGACATCTTCTTATAACGATCAAGGTTCCATTCTGGATGCTCCTTCTTCATCAGCGCCAACAGCTCCAATCTACCATGTACAACCCAGCGAAATTCACATTTGCCTTGTTCCTGTAGGAGCTCTTCCTCGCGCGCCTTCGCATCAACAAGTTCATGCTTTAACAGCTCCAACCTGTCTGTCAGCGTATCAACCTGGGATTGCTCCGTAGTCAAACTACTCTTCACAACACTAAGCTCATATTTTTCCAATTCAAGCTGGTCCTCGGCCTTCCTCGCCTCCCGAGCATTGAACTCCACATCAGACTCTAATTACTGCTTCTGAACAATCCAATCGGCCTCTTTCAAGGCATTTTCCTCAATAAGGGACCGCAGTTCAGAATGCGCCTCAGCTGCAACATCTTGTGCAGCTTTCAGATCACGACAGGCCAGATCCAACTCCTGCTGAAATATGTCTCTCGCGACCCTCGCCTCTGCTAGATCATATTCAAGGGCATCTAGATGATCCCTCTGAGCCTCAGCATCAACTGATAACGGCTCCAGCCTCCCCACATCGACCTGCTTTTTCAGCAGCTCAATCTTATAAAATGTGTCAGAATACAGATTTCACATGTGCGAAAAGACACGCTCCATGGTGTACACCCTTTCACGGGCCGCCTCAACTTCCCTCCAGCAACGACCACTTGGTTCAAATGAGACATTCCCAGCATAAGGTACTTTTTATCCATACGCCCCTCTAGCATAGCCTTCTCGGGTTTTGGAGCGTGGTCCATCAGCCAGCTATGGCTCCTGCTTATATGCTTATGGTGCTAGACCTGAGTGCTCATCTTTACCAAGTTCGGTGCAAACAGACTTATCCGCGCATCCGGATGAAGCTCTCCCAGACAAGGGATCATGCCAGCACCACCTTTCGTAGTCACCACAGCTCCTAGGCCTTCTTTCGGAGCCTTTCTATTGCCATCAGCAGCCGACCCCTTAGTATGAGATGACTTAGTAGGATCTGGAGGAAGGGAGGGAAGGGAGTTGTCTAACGGACCCTCCAACACCTTGAGATGCGGACTGTGAAAAACTTGACCTGTGTCACCACGACCACTACTGGTCCACCCACCAATGGGATGATCGGCTTCCAGAACCTCAAATGGATCCTCACAGGAGCCTTATTTCGAAATGGTCCTAGGCTGGTCGACACCAGCAGAAGCCACCATTGCAGCTGGCATCAACTACTTGCTTAGAGCTTCTGTCTGCGCGGTACTAAGATTCGATATATCTTCAACCCCTGCTAACCATAGGTGATCCTTCTCCCAGTTAGATACATTAGCCTCCGCCCTGACGGGCCAATCAGACTTGTACTCTTCACTTACTGAAGCAGACTATTTTGAAGACAACCCAGTCCTAACGTGGGACTTCTTCGAGCTCACAAAGGAGGCAAACGTCTCAGACGACTCCTCCGTGTCAAACAAGGCAGAAGCCTTGGCTCTGACAACCTTCATTTTCCTAGAAGGGGCCCTACCTTCAGTCTTAACTCGCAATGATCGGTAGAGAGTGGGGACCACATGTCAGTTGTCTCATAGCCTACTGCGAATAAAATTGGCGACACATATGACGTCCACCACATTTTGCGTTGACAAGTCGCGGAATGTCTCCATAGTGTTTTGCTCCTCTGGAGTAAGAGGAGTAGTGGAAAATCGCCTTGCGAAGAAACACGAGCAATAATTAGCATACAATCAAGCGCTATGAAATCGAAAGAAAAAGTTGTAATTACGAAATGGCTTGAACTCCTGCTCGAGCGAACGACCCTTGAACTGGAAGTACTTTGAATTCGCAAGGGCCAAGAAGTAATACTTTTGCCATAACTTGAAGTCATCAAACAAATTCGCAAAGTAAGCCGACGACATCATTTTACAGACGGCGTTATTCTTCAACCGGGGAGAAGTTAGTAACTAGATCACTCGTGCACGCGAACGTCAACTTTTTTTACCTTAATCAAAATGAGAAGAATGATCATGTACCCATTAGGCTTCAACTAGGTTGGGGGAATTCCAAGGAAGTCCAAGAAGTCCCAAATCACATCCATGATGGGAAAACGAACTCCGGTTTGGAGCATCCCACGCTGCAAATAGATGAACCCTGCCAGTGGTAACATTGTCGTCTGCTCATCCTTCAGAGCATATAAGGGCAGGTCCTGTGGGATCCCAAACTTCGTATGGATTTCAGCAAAGCCCGATTCGAAAAGCAATTTGTCTTTGAAAAACTCAAGGCCCTTGGCTAGAGTTGCATCATCAAGAAGGTTTTATTGAGCCATGAAAAAAGATGAACAATATTTCTAATCAGAAGATGAACGAAGCAATATCTCTAAGAGCAAGAAAATAAAATTGTTAGTCTTCACACAAAGGAAAACCTAAATAGGGATTGGGTTCCCACATCTTCTCCACTGAACCGTGATGCAAGTTTTAACCGACCTAAATTAATAGGCTAATTTAACCCACTTGTAATACCCGCAAGTGCACAATGTCTAACTGGTAGACAACGGCAAGTACGGGTCGATCCCACGAGGAAGGTGGATGCAATTGAATTTAATAATTTAATTAAACTAATTTGTAGGAAATGGGGTTACAGCATTTTTAAAACTAAACTAAAATAAATTAAAATAAGAAAAATAAAAGAAAAGAAAAAGATGGAAAAAATGGATTTTTGTGGGCTTGGACTCACCAATGAGTTAACAAAAATATTTAAATCTAAATTACTGAAAATTTAAACGAGAAACTTTAGGGATGATGATCCCTTGCTTACACCGAATATGTGATCGTTAAAATCCAATTCAAATTATATCATGTTTCTATCAAACATTAACAAATTATTTCAAGCAAATACGCTCTTACCAAGTATTAAGTGTCTTTTTAGGGCACACTTAATCAAAGTTTAAGCTTAATATTATTAGCACATGCTTTGAATATTGATAAAGGGTTTGATTTTGGCTATTGATGTTTGATTCCATTCTCCTCCTCCCATTTTCTCACCCATTTTCTATTGTATTTATAGAGAATGGGCACAATGAATAGATATGAGATAAAGGGATGATTCATGGAGAGAATCAATGGATCATTGGGAGAATATTCTTTGGGTAGAATTGGGCTTGGTTCATGGGTTAGGTTCTTGGGTTTAAGTTATGGGCTTGATTTTAGCTTTACGGGTTTAGACATGTGACCCTCTACTTTGTACCACTGTTAGAGTCGACCAATTGTCATTCCTTAAATTGTTGCCTTAATACGATTTCATCGTTCACGCTCAAATTCCTACAAAGACATGAAAACGAAATAATTACTATAAAATATAATAATCGAAACACTAACATATATAAATTAAGGGATATATTATGTGAATATCAAATACCCCCAAACCTATATTTTGCTAGTCCTCGAGCAAAACAATAAAAATAAATTTCTAATTCACTTTCGCAGGAATCATCGGTTGCACTTACCTTAAACGTGCAACAAGGCTTTAAACCCCTAGATTACCTCTAGTGGACGAGTTATAGTCTCGTGAGGGTTTCCATAAATGTTACCCACAAACATTACTGACTCAACAAAACTTGGTCAAACAATGTTCATTTTAAAACTTCAAGAAATGCAAGAAACCAATAGTGTCATTTTAGTGTATCAACAAATTTCCAAATAATTTAATATTCTCCAAAGATTAGAAAAAATTCACAATCATCCTCAACTCAATGTGTGTGTGGATAGCACTATCAACATAATTTTTTATTTCAGAGTAAAATAATGACTAAATTTCCTGTAGAAAGTTTGTTTTGATCGACTTCAAACCTCTCATGTCACTCACAATAAAACACTCAGAGATTTGGTATTTAACTCAGTTTATATGTGAGGAAAAGAGTAAATAATGGAAAACAATCATCTCACATATAGTAATATGAAGAACGGACTTTTCAAGAATGGAATGAACATGATCTCATGGACAGGAATATCAATTACTTTTGGGAATGTTGAATCAAACACCATAGGTCATAGTTATTAAATCTCCACATCTACGGAACCAACCTTTACCTAAGGTCAACTAGGACTTTGTTGGGTTGTAACGGGGCTTGGGTAATGGTTAATAAGGAATGTCAAAGGATTCTAAGAAAAGTTTCTAGAAATGTATACACCCATTCACGAACAATTAGGGTTGTCAAGAATAAACCAATGTTGCGCACCATCAATTTTTTTTTCATTCTCACATCTTTATCCTCATTGAATAATCATTTTATTTTTCAACCTTTTCTTTTTATTTTTTATTTTTTTTATCAAAGAGGATTTATGAAATATCTCATATTTTGCTCTTTAATGCCCTTTTGACACCAAGTATATCCATCTATACACATTCCCAGAAAAGTTGGGTAAAGGTTAATGGGTTAACAAATAAAAGTTATTCTAAGGCTCAAAAAGGTTAATGTTATGGGTAAGTTAAGAGGCTAGTTAATGGTCTAAAGAAAAAAATGCCTAGATCATTTCCTAAGTTCGGGTCAGTATTATGACATCTCAATTGAATAAGCCAAGAAGTTCTAGTGTAATAATTCAATTTTGATGTCATTCCCAAAGCAATTGATCAAAAGAATTAAAATAATGAGATCATCAACGAGATAATGTAGACTCGAGAAAAATCATAGCTTATGTATAACCCTCAGAAAAATAGAAAGGCTCAAAGCTTTCAGGGTTAAGTCTCCACTATTATTCTACGGTTTTCTAGTATATATTTCACTCATCAACTTCAAGTTATGCTAACATGGCTCATGGTGCAAAGATAATCGAGTTGAAAAATCTTATGAACTAGATCTAGCTTAAGGATCATACTAAACTTTCAGTCTTGATCAATATACCAATATGTCAAGTTGGCTTGCATTTTCTTGAGCATAAAACATTTAAAATCCATTTTCATAATCGCAAAATACAATGTTTTCTTGACAGAAAAGCACAATTTTTTTTATATATATATTTTTTAAGAATAAAAAAGAAAACACTTCGAAAAAATGAAAAGTTCACCGACTCATGAACCCTACCCCCAAACCTAATCCAAACATTGTCCTCAATGTTTAAAATAATTCTTACAAATGAATGAAATAAGTACATGAGAGGAGATTAGAACAGTATTACCACGGTGAAGATTTTACCAATTTCCACAAGTAATCCACCGATGAGAGCTCAGAGACAAAAGAATTGTGGATTAGTTAATAGAAATAGATAAAATGCAGACTTGACATTAACAAGGAAAACTAAAAAACAGGCAAGTTGTAAGTCAAAACTATTATGGAGCTAACGAGTATGAGTGAAACACAACTAAATAGGGTACTCGAAAATCAATCCAGACTAATATCAAAGACACACAACTAAGGCTAGGCTGCCTCCTAGGAGCGCTTGGTTTAACGTCATCAGCCCGACAAAACCCAAAAGATCCTCAATTCTGATACACAGGGTCCTCTAATAGAATCACATCAACCTTGACTTCTAATCGAGGTAACTCTAAGAATGGCTTAAGTCATTAACCATTTACCTTCAATACATTGCCATCCTTAGGGTTAACTATCTCCACAGCTCCATGTGGGAACACTGCTTTCACAATATAAGGTCCAGACCACCGAGATCTCAACTTTCCAGGAAAAAGTCGTAACCGAGAGTTGAACAATAGAACTTTTTGAGATGGCTCAAAGGACTAACGAAGAATGGATTTATCATGAAATATCTTCGTTCGTTCTTTGTAGATTTTGGTATTGTGGTACGCATCATTTCGGATCTCTTCCAACTCATTAAGTTGAAGCTTACGATGCGATCCAGCCTTGACCATATCAAAATTGAACGTCTTGATGGCCCAATATGCACGATGTTCCAATTCCACAGGCAAATGACATGCTTTTCCAGAAACAAGCCTATATGGAGACATTCCAATCGGGGTCTTAAATGTTGTTCTATAAGCCCATAGAGCATCACTCAGACGTTGAGACCAGTCTTTACGATCTGGTCTGACTGTCTTCTCTAGAATGTTTTTAATCTCCCGATTGAAAATCTCAACTTGCCCACTTGTTTGTGGATGATAGGGGGTGCCAACTTTATGAGTGACGGAGTATTTCTTTACTCTCGAAGGGTCTATTGCAAAAATGAGAACCACCGTCACTTATAATGGCACACGGAATACCAAAACGAGAAAAGATATTATCTTTCAAGAATCTTACCACAACCCTGTGGTCATTCGTTTTACATGGTATCGCTTCTACCCATTTGGACACATAATCCACAGCAACAAGGATGAAAAGATTGCCAAACGAAGGCGGGAATGGTCCCATGAAATCAATACCCCAAACATCAAAGATTTCAACCACAATACATTATCAATTACATCCAATTTAATGCCAATGTACATATGCAACATTTAAAAACATGAAAAATTAACAATCATGAACAAAATTTATTAAAACTCAAATGATTGAAGTTGGTCATGATGGGTACTTTATATAAAATTGAATTTGTGGACAAATATCCAAACCTACTCTTTTATTTTTCTTCAAATTGCATGATTAACCTTAGTCATGTTTGATAAAATCTACATTAGTAAAATTGGTACCAGCAGATCCTTTGAGAATTCCATTAAGTAATCATCCTTTGCTACATTTAGACATATACTGAATAAAAAATAATTAAATAGTTTATTTCTAAAAAAGAGGAAAGAAAAATAAAATAAGAACACAATCAGCCTTATTAAAAAATAAAAAAATAATAAAAATAAATAAAAATAAAAATCGCCGAGCCCGCCTAGGCCGCCCAGACTGCCCGCCCAGCCATTAATCTGGGCGGTTTTCCACCTTCTAGCGCCTAGGCGGCCACCTAGGCCGATTTTTTGAACTTTGATTCTTACAGCCTTTTAGGCCCACATGTCTCACAGCTATATTCAATACCCGTAAGCCCTGTTAAGGCAAGTAGCTCGAGGATTAGCTTCAGACAATCAATTACAGCGGCTATTTGCTTCAAACTAGGAAACATATTCCAGAATACGTATTACATATGGAGACTTCCACCTATAAAATACTCTCGGAATGAGAACTATCTCCCGCGTATCTAGGAACACATGGCTTACAGGGAAACTTCACTCTGCAACACGACTCTTAATTAGAGAAGAATCTCCATGAAGGTCTCCTTCCTTAAACTCCACCATCTATGGCCTGGTTGAACCAAGACTCTTCCACTATAAATAAGACATGAGGTTGGTAAGCTAAGGTACGCTACAAATTCTCTGTTTACAACATTACACCTTCTTCAAATCCATGTCTAACTTTAGCATCGGAGTGCCATCGACCACCACAACGGTGGTGTGTGGCTCACTGCGCTCCTTGTGCAGGTCAGCAGGTTTGTAAGTCAAGGTCAAAGTAGGGTGCGAAAAATGACTGCATCACTACTTATCACATCATTTGAAATTCAAGAACAATACTAGTTTAATGTCTAGAATTTTTTATTATGGAATTCAACAGAATTTAGCATTTTGTGGTGCCCAATTTTGTTTGCTTAATTCACACCGGGCTTTGAAAATGTGTGCAATTGAGCTTATGGCGTCGAACGAGTGTCTAATTTATTTATTTTTCTTACTCAAATTTTGAATCAATAGACTGTGATGATACATCAAGCCTATGGCGTCAAATGAATGTCTAATTTATTTATTTTTCTTACTCAAATTTTGAATCAATAGACTATGATGATACATCAAAATAGTTCGATCATAACAGTTGTATAGATGGCGTAGAAGCCCATCACGAAAATACATCTACCAGTCTATTGAGCCAGCTCATAAAGCCCAGGAAGAATAAAGCCAATTACAGAGGCCCATACGAGTCCCGACAATGAGGAGACATAAACAGGGCTCGAATCCAGGCCCAAACAAATCAGAGCCCAAGTCAAGACCCGACACGAGTTCTCTAATAAATAAGAGAAACGTTGCACCAAAAAAGAGTCGAGGAGAGAGTCACGCCTCCACGAACACATCTCTATTAAGGAGGAGACGGTTACAAGAAGTATCTCTTTCCTTTGCACCTCACATGCTTAAGTCACACAGAGAATTAACCGCGACCATTATAAAAGGTAAATGAAACATTTGACACATGTATGCAACTTTAACTGAGTTTTGTCCAAATTTACTTCTTTCTGCCAAAAGAGTTATTGACTTAAGCATCGAAGTGCCTTTGGCCACCAAAAAGGTGGTCATTGACAGTCTAACGATTGTTTTGCAGGTCAAACTCACAGGAGGACGATTTTTGGATTGGTGGGGAACGACGAGTTTCCTTTCAAAAATAAGATCCACAGTAACAAAGCTCACACAACCTGATAGGAAATCAATGGAATACTCCACAAATCTTCAATTTGGTGATGAAAGATGCGACATGCTACCCAATATTGATCCAACGACAACCGTCGAAACAACCGTACCCACTGAAAAAGAGTTCTAATAGGTAACGATTTAGACGTCTCTGACATCTTGGGAAACCCTCTCAGATCCCCGAGTAAAGTTGCTTATGGCCCAAATGAACCACGTAATCGAAATTGTAGACATAATCATCCGAGACCTGAAGGGCAGCAAATTTTGATAAAAAATCACCCAATTTAAGAGACATCGGACTAACAATAGTTCTAGGTGTAATCAAGGGAAGTTTGAAAATCTACAATCGAAAAAACCCAAATACGAGAGATCGTTCTCGACTGTGATAACAAGTCGGAGATTCTTGAAGCTATGGCAGGAAGAGAAGATGTCAAATGGCCATCGAAAATGAGACGAGATCCGAAGAAGCGGAGCAAAAACAAACACTGCCTCTTCCACAACGATTACGGCCACAATACCAAAAAGTATCGCAGCCTGAAGAACGAGATTGAATGTCATATCGAAGAAGGACGACTAAGAGAATTCATCGAACTCGAGGACAAAACAATCATCTCAATGGAGTGAGTAAAGGAAACAATCTATGTCTTGCATGGTGCCGCCAGGGAAAAGAAGCAATCCAATTGATCCCGAAAGCGTATAGTCAGAGACTTACGTACGAAGATCAGATTCCAAGAACCATTCGCACAACGTGCAAAAACAATGCAAAAGACTCTAACCTTCTCAAACGAAGATGTCGACGGGGTTAATTCCCACACAATGATGCTTTAGTGATCTCGTTCATGATAGCTAAATGGTAAATCAAAAGAGTATTGGTCGACACAGGTAGCTCGACCCACCTCTAACCTTCTCAAACCGAAGGATGCGGTTCACCAATGAGATGCTCCCACCTAGTGATCAATCTATAGTAGGTTTTAGCGGGGAACAATGTCACCTATAGGGAATGATTCAACTACCGGTCGAAGCAGGAGAGCCAAGAAAACAACGAATATTATTGATGGACTTTCTTGTCATCGACGCTCCTGCTATGTACAACATGCTACTTGAGAGACCACGATACATAAGATGAGGGCAGTCTCCTCCACTATGCACCAATGCTTGAAGTACCATACCGACAATGGTATCGGAAGGATCAAAGAAGACCAACCAGCGGCCCGGGAGTGTCATTTTGCAGCAATAAAGACTCCCCATAAATAGCAATTACTGTAACGACTGGAAGAGCCTTCACATCAGCTTGATGAAAAGAGTTCGGACTCTCCGGACGACAATATGACTCAAACCAGTCCGCGAGATCGACCTAACACCGGATAATCGGAAGAAGAAATGGTCGAGGTCTACTTAGACAATGAAACAGAAAAGGCAGTTCGAATCGGCACAAACATTCACCCAGAACTCGCCAAGGAACTAATCCAGCTGTTGAAAGATAACCAAGATGTTTTGGTATGGACGATGAAGAACATGGCGGGGATAAGCCTATCCATCATCTCCCACAAATTGCAAGTGAATCCAGATAAGAAACCGGTTCGACAAAAAAAAAAAGACCGATGGCCCTAGAGCGTAATCAAGGCAATAAATGAAAAAATGCACCAACTACTCAATGCAGGAATGACAAGAGAAACTCACTACCCGGATTCGTTGGCAAACACAGTACTAGTAAAGAAGAATAATAGAAAATGAAGGGTGTGCGTGGACTACACTGACCTAAATAAAACCTGCCCCAAAGACAACTTTCCACTTCCACGAATAGACCGGAGAGTGGATGCAACTGTCGGACACGAAATGATGAGTTTCAAAGATGCGTACTCCGGGTATAATCAGATACAAATGTACCCTTTTGGCCAAGAAAAAACTTCTTTCATAACGAAAAGAGGTACATATCGTTATCGAGTAATGTCATTCGGATTAAAGAACGCGGGAGCAACGTATCAACGGCTAGTGAACAAAATGTTTAAATATCAAATCGGCAAAATAATGGAGGTTTACATCGGCGATATGCTTGTTAAAAGCTCAGAGAAATTTTCTCCCAGCTGCGAGAGTACAAGATGAAGTTGAACTTTAAGAAATACACCTTTGGAGTGGAGTCAGGGAAGTTCCTTGGGTACATGGTCAACCAACGAGGAAGTGAAGTCGATCCAAAGCAGATATAAGCTCTTATCAACATGCAGTCGCCGACAAACATAAAAGGTGTTCAAACTCTTAACGGGAGGATAACATCTCTGAACACATGAGAAACATTGTATCTATATCTATTTGTGTCCAATCACGCTGTGAGTTCGACACTGGTAAGAGAAGAAAAAGGCGTGCGAAAACCAATGTACTACATCAGCAAAACACTCACAGATGCAGAAATCAAATATTCGGCCCTAGAGAAACTGGCACTCGCTCTAATTGTGTCATCAAGAAAATTTCGACCATACTTTCAAGCACACACAATCACGGTTATGACCGAACAACCACTTCAGTTGGTGTTACACAAATCGGATCTGTCGAAAAGAATGGTAAAATGGGCAATAGAGCTCGGACAATTTGACATCAGCTATGCCCCCAGAACCGTTATCAAAGATCAGGCATTAGCGGATTTCATCGCCGAGTTTACAGGAAGCAACAACCAACAAGAGGAAGGAAAATAGAAAAGAACAGCCCGAACCAATTTTCGAAGGATGGATCCTCTGCTATGATGGAGCGTCCAATGAGGCAGGAAGCGGAGCTGGACTAGTCTTGTACAACTCGGAAGGCATTGTATTAGAGAAGGCGATAAAATTCAGTTTTAGAGCCTCCAATAATGAAGCCGAATACGAAGCTATGATAGCAGGGTTACAGTTAGTAAAACACTTGGAAGAAATGACAGTAGTGTCTTTACCGATTCAAAGCTGGTGGTCAATCAACTAAACGGCGAATTCCAAGTCAAAGATACCCGAATGAAAGCCTACCACCAAAAAATTACAGAGCTAATAGAAGGCTTTCGAAATGCTACTTTTCAATAGTGCACGCGAGCAGAGAACAAAAGATCCGACGAACTAGCAAAGACAGCTTCGACAAGAAAGGATAATGACAACCCACTTGTCATGACACAAGGAAGCTGCATACTCGAAAACCAATCGAATGAAGCATGCGTCGTAAACCAAGAAACCAACTGGACAACTCCAATCTCGGTGTATATATTAAATGGATAACTCCCAACAGATAAGATGGAAGCTATAAAACTACGAAATCGGGCAACAAGATACACAATGAGCAATGAAAAACTGTACAAAAGATCTGCCACGAGCCCATTACTTAGGTGCCTTTCACCAGAAGATGTCGAATACGTTCTGCAGAAAATACACCACGCCACATGCGGAAATAATCCAGGGGGGAGAACATTGGCCCACAAAGCTCTCACATTAGGTTATTATTGGCCAACAATGCAAGCGGATGCTCAAAAGCTAGTTCGCAAATGCGACAAATGTCAAAGATTCGCCCCATACACCCACATGCCGGGATAAAATCTAATCCCAATGAGCAACCCCTGGCCATTCGCACAATGGGGAATGGATATCATAGGGCCACTCCCAGCGTTCGATAAGAAGAAGTTTCTTCTCGTTTCAGTAGACTACTTCACCAAATAGGTAGAAGTAGAGCCCCTCACAAAGATAGGATAAGCCCAAGTCGAGAAATTCCTTTGGAGAGACATCATATGCAGATTCGGGAGCCCAAGGGTAATCGTCACGGACAATGGGAAGCAATTTGAAGGCAAGAAGGTTAAGGAGTTATGCAAAAATTTGAATATCCAACAACATTTCTCTGTGCCCACTCATCCACAAGCAAACGAACATGCTGAGGTCACCAACAAGACAATCTTGGAAGCGATCAAAAGAAGACTCGAGCCAGCAAAAGGGCTATGGACATACGAGTTACCTGGCGTCCTTTGGGCGTACAGAACAATAAAATGAACTCCGACAGAATAAACACCTTTCGCCCTCGCGTACGGGTAAAAAGCAATGATACCCGTGGAGATTAGATGCCAACATTCCGAACCGAAGATTTCCGCAGTGAGGACAACATCGAAGCATTAAGAGTCGGGCTAGATCTCCTCGATGAAAAGTGAGAAACAACCTCCATTAAAACGACAGCCTACCAACAACGCATGGTAGGATATTACAACAAGAAAGTGTGAATCTAAACTTTTAACATCGAAGAATGGGCGCTACAAAAAGTCCAACTCAACATGAAAGAGCCTGGCGCGGGCAAGCTAAACCCAAACTGGGAAGGACCGTATCAGGTAACAAAAATCAACAGGCCAGGAACATACTGGTTGGAAAACAACGCGGGCGAAATGATACCTCGACCATGGAATGTAGAGCAGTTGAAAATATATTATCAATAAAATCTTTTGCTCTCAATTTCGAAACAACAAGAATTTAATCAGGACAAAAAAGTCGGATTAAAAAAAAACCAACTCGACAAAATATTCAGCATGGCAAGAGTATTGAGCAAAAACAAATACATGTATTGGACGAACGAGTCGAATATAAAACAATAACTTCTGGCCTGATCAACCACGAAGTAATAAAGTACCAGGACATAAGAGCCAAACTTTTACGACGACTGTAATGAGCGAACTCGCCGAATGTGAAACAAGATTCCGTAAACTAGAGCTTCTATATGACTAGAACGTCGAGCATTGAAGCCATTTGTAAAATCTGGACGAACAAGTAAGAAATCTCCTAGAAATGTCATAAATAAAAGCTAACAAGCTAGACATACGGGACACAAAAATGCTAAATAATAAATTCCCATTTATCTTCTAAAAAAGGAGATTACAAAAAAGAAGAAGCAAACAACAACTAAGAAAAAGAATCAACGTCATGGGCAGTATCTCCAAGCAGCATAGGATCAGAAGGCTCCTCGATATCCGGATCACCCAGCGAATCCGGAACAACTTCCTCGACATCATCAAATTCCTGCTTAGCAAAGCAACGGTATTGGGTCATGTCCAAACCTTGCGTTTCTAGGAAATCGTGTCGCCTTCAGCTTCTCAGTAACAGTTGACAGCTAAGCTCGAGTTGACGCCGCTAACTCTTTGTTAACACCAGCAAGTTTAGGAAAGAACGCTGATTTGGTCTCGACAAACTTGGAATTCAGCTGTGCGATTCGAATAGTATAAGTGTGACGACCCCCTCCCGCACTGTACTGATATTGTCCGCTTTGGGCTACCATCCGGCCCTCACGGCTTTTAAAGGCCTCGATACAATGGGGAGTTGACCCCGCACATATAAGGATCATCCTCCTCCCCCACCCAGGCGATATGGGACTATGATTCCCCTTGTAGCTCGTCCAACCCCTCTCGGCCTATTGGGCCTGTTGGACTCCAACCATCACCCTCACCTCAGGTCCGCCCACTTAGGGTCTCACAATCCACCCCCTTAAGGCCCAACGTCCTCGATGGCCACACAGGCACAACGTCCACGTTGCCCGAGGGCCCACCTCCACATGGCATACTTTCGGCTGGGTCAGGCTCTGATACCAAACTGTGACGACCCCCTCCCGCACTGTATCGATACTGTCCGCTTTGTGCTACCATCCAGCCCTCACGGCTTTAAAAGGCCTTGATACAATGGGGAGCTGAACCCGCACATATAAGGATCATCCTCCTCCCCCACCCAGGCGATATGGGACTATGATTCCCTTTGTAGCTCGTCCAACCCCTCTAGGCCTATTGGGCCTGTTGGGCATCTTGGGCATGTTGGGCTCCAACCCTCACCCTCGCCCTCACCTCAGGTTCGCCCACTTAGGGTCTCACAATAAGCCTTGAGCTTGGCAGAACATTCCTCGACAGAACGAACAACCTCATCACATTCAGCCTTTCGGTCGGACAACTCCTTCTCAGCAACATACAAACGGGATCGCAACTTGCCCAATTCCACCTCGAATGTCTCGAGATCAGAAGTAAACGTATCACGCGTAGCCTTGAGTTCCCTCAATGACACCCACACATAATCCACAACCTTCTCATGTTCTATGCACTGCGCCTTCAACAAATCCAATCGACGGAGAACATGAGAAAAGACCAGAACGTGTCCTGCTAGTTTTGCGCTCGACGTGCCTAGCCTTGTCAAGAGACGCCTTACAATCCGACCCCATCACGACCGCATAAGTAAGGTGCGTCATCCCCTCCATAAGATGCTGGAGGCCATCGTCAATATGGCAAAATGGTTGTCATACGAGCACAAGAACCCTATTAGCCATTCGCCCATGAAAGCCGCCAATGAGGTTGTGAGCGTTGCCCTGCACATCAACCTCGGAAGGCTAGAAGGTCTCCCCAAGGACAGTAAAAGCATGATGAGACACAGAAGGAGTAGCATGTGATTTCGAGATCCCAGCCACGACAAATGAAACAGTGAGCTTGAAATCTCAAGCTCGGGCAGCAACTCGATCGTCCACTGATGGATCATACACGAAGTCATCCAAGGTCTTGGTACTTCCCGGATTCTTCGACTTCCAAAGACCAAGCTGAAGTATTTTATTCTCGATGAAGCGTGAATCATCGATAGACGGGCCGATAAAGGCGGGCAAACCGTAAGAGGAAACAACATCTTTCTCACGGTCGTCTAGAGGGCGGGAGACTTATTTCTTACTCTTTTCGAGAACTTGGTTCACCTCATCGTCCTCCGGGATAGAAGAATCATCGTCTAAATCACGACCTCCTTTCCGAAGAACTGAGGAAGCAAGTTTCTTCATTTTCAACACACGGCCGGAACTGACGGCCAACATCTTGGAAGGGTTGGGAGGCCTAGGAACTTTTCATTTCCTCACAATCGAACCAGCACTCCCAGAGCCTCAGGTAATGATCGAAGCTGCCCGACCTACGCGCTCGTCAGCAGAAACCTTTTGCTGGCTGACATTTGCATCACCAACACGGACGACGGTCACTTTCGAAGTGCAACCCGCTTCACCTGATGAATATAAGCCACTATGGATAATGACATCCTTAGTGAGAAAATCTTCTACCGAGACCCGTGGAAAATTGCAAAAAGCGATTACATAACTCCTATTCTTCTAAAGACGATGACAACTCGACTTTCTTAGGCTCCCGGAACGATCACAAAATTTATTTTCCGTGAAGCCTAAAGTGATTGGAAGAAAGGAATGCGTAGAACCAAGACCTCGACCAGCCCTCATACTTCTCTCGCAGGTCCTTGAAACAAGAAGGAGAACACATGCAACAGGTGCGATTGGGGTTCACGAAAACCCCACCAAAGAGATGACATTCATAGGGATACAAGCCGAGAAAACCCTTGCTAAGGTCGAAATCATCACTTTCCAACCATTAGGGACGAGTTGGGCCAAAGTGATACCAACTAGATCCAAATACTCCAAGATGATTGTAGGAGTCGAAAGCCTGAGACCAGAGTGGAACATACCAGGGTACAGAGCAATGTACCCATGTTTTGGACGACAATAACTTTCGCCTTCTACAAGAAGAATGATATCCATATTAGCCAACAACGAATAATCGTGACGAATGATGTCCAGAGTTGCGCGCGTTGCCCGCTTAGGCAAAAAGAAAGCTTCACAGACACCAAGAACATCGTCGCTAAAAACCCTGGAGTTAGACATGATTACAGAACGAACTCAAGGAATAAAAAACTAGAAAATGAGGAGTGCAAAAGGAGATGAGAAGCACTCGAACTTTTCCTTTTAAAGGGACAAGCAATGTAAAGACCGAACTTGGGAGAACGTGCAAGACATGACAGCCGCACAAAATCCCAGAAAATGCGCCAAAATGAACAGGCGGATGGAATGTCGGAGAGACAACAACAACAACAACAACAGATAGTAAGAGCAATAAATGTGCAGTAATGTTGAAATTGAAAACAAAACCGCCACACAGTTAGTGGACACATGAACATACCCACCAACTAAGGGAGGAGTAGCTGATGATACATCAAAATTGATCGATCATCACGGCCGTACACGTGACGTAGAGACCCGTCACGAGAATACATCTCCCAATCTGTTGAGGGCAGCTCATAAAGCCAAAGAAAAATAAAGCCAATTACAAAGGCCCAGATGAGGCCCGCCAATGAGGAGACATAAACAAGGTTTGAATCCAGGCCCGACATGAGTTCTCTCATAAAGAAGAGGAATGTTGCACCAAAAAAATGTCGTGGAGGGAGTTACGTCTCCATGAACGAATCTCCATTAGGGAGGAGACTGTTATAAGAAATATCTCCTTCCGTTGTGCCTCACATGCTTAAGTCACGCAGAAAATTAACCGCGACCATTATAAAAGGTAAAGGGAACATTCGACACATGTATGCAACGTTAACTGAGTTTTATCCAGATTTACTTCCTTCTTCCAACAGAGTTACTGACTTAAGCATCGAAGTGCCTTCGGGCACCAAAAAGGTGATCCTTGGCAGTATAATGATTGTTTTGCATGTCAAACTCAGAGAATGACGATTTTTGGACGCATCAAATTGTATTGTGAAGAAGACGGTACAAAGATCAACTATATCGAGGTTGAGATGGCCAACCGATCCAATTGCAGTTTCCATGCAGTTGGGCCAAAGGGGCCTGACCTGCTGCATTGTGGACATGTCAATACCAGCACAATTTAGGAAAAATAAGGCCCAACTGGCAAAGACATAGTACAAAAACTGTTGAAGAGATGGTTTGGGCTGGACTGGGTTGAGTTCGGGCTTTATCCAAAATATGCTTGTAGAGAAAATTGTAGGGTATGCCTAGTGACTGGTCATATGCTTTAATTGGGTATTTAATCTATCTAATAGGATCGTAGAATGATATTAGAGAATTAATTTCCTTGTTTTTTAGGAGTCATGCATTGTCTTTCAATGGGGTGTCTCAGTCACACTATATTTGAATTTGAACAAAGACTATTTCTTCACTTCATATTTATTACTCTAGTTTCTCTTATTTTTTATTAATTTTTTTTTTACCCTTAACCCTTCCCACCCCATGCCACCGACCAGGTTCAAACCCGTGACGTGTGATTCCACTGCCACATCTCTACCAACTCAGCTGGTACACCTTTGGCACTTTAGTTTCATTTCGTCTCCTAAGACCTCTGCCTACCCCAAGAGTTTCATAGGATCGATTCAAACTCGGAAAATGCAGCCCAATGCTTTTAGGGCTTGGAGGCCCAAAAGTTGCTTATTTATTAAAAACTTTCACAAAAATCCAAAGATGGCCTCTAAATTAAAAGCATACCTAATTACTATGAGATTATTATTTAAAGGCAGCGACTTCTTGACATCACAAATTTTGTTGAAGGAACCAACACCTCCTACTTTTTGAAGTACACCACCACCTATTAAAAGGCACTACCAATATAAACAAAAAAACCCACCACCAACTCTTTTCTCTCTCAGGAAACAACCACCTCTGCACCATCTTTCCCCACCACCACGCACTGCCTCGTCTCGCCCCTCCCTGCTGCCTCCTTTTCTCTCTTCTTCTTTTCCCCTCTTCCTTTTTTCTATGTTCCACCGTCTCCTTCTTATTTTCTTTCTTTCTTCTTTTTCTTCTCGAAGGACAAAATAAATTTGGCTAGCGAGAATATTGTAACTACGCTAAGCACTTAATAATTATATGTTATTGGAATACAAATCAATATGGGGTTGTGGTGTAGTTGGCTAGTGCGTAGGTCTCTAAGCAAGTGATCTTGAGGTTGAACCCATTTTTTTCATCTTGAGGTCGAGAGTTCGAGTCTCTCTCACCCCATTTTTTTTTCATCCCACGATTTCTATATAATTTTTAATTTTTTTCATCCTCATATAGCTCTCTCAAATATATTTTTCTAACTCTACTAGTGTAATAAATTTTCATCCCACCATTTATATATATTTTTAATGTTTATCTTTTATTTTGTCATCCTCATGCTCTCTCAATTTTTTTTTCTAACTTTGCCACCCTAATTATTTCAATAAATCAGTGACTAGTGTAATAAATTTTTATCCCACCATTTCAATATAATTTTGAATGTTTATCTTTTCTTTGTTATCCTCATGTTGTTTTCTCAAATACATTTTTTCTAACTCTATTATCCTAATTGATGATCCAGACCCGACACGAGTTCTCTCATAAAGAAGAGGAACATTACACCAAAAAGAGTCGTGGAAGGAGTTATGCCTCCACGGACGCATCTCCATTAAGGAAGAGACTGTTATGAGAAACATCTCTTTCCGTTGCACCTCACATGCTTAAGTCAAGTAGAAAATTAACCACGGCCATTTTAAAAGGTAAAAGGAACATTCGACAGAGGTATACAACTTTAAATGAGTTTTGTCCATATTTACTTCCTTATTTGAACATAGTTGTTGACTTAAGAATCGGAGTGCCTTCGGCCACAAAAGTGGTCATTGGCAGTCTAAAATCTGTTTTGCAGGTCAAATTCACAGGATGACGATTTTTGGACGCATCAGTTTGGCGCCGTCCGTGGGGAACGACGAGTTTCCTTTCTAAAAACAAGATCCATAATAACAAAGCTCGCCATAATCCGATAAAAGATCAACAAGCCGTCAGAGCAAATGACACACTCTATAGATCCTCAACCCAATGATGATCGTGACAACTTTCCTACTGACAACAATGCATCACTAACAGCTTACGAAGAAGTAGCCTAGATCATCAGACCGATGGAAATCGAGAATACGGATCCACAACACGCACTAGCCTAGACAACCCAAACATCTGATGACGCTGCCATGGATCATCGGGTAGACCTACTCATGGTCCAGATGAACTACATGACAAAGTTGCTGAAAAAAATTACCCAGGAGCACATCCAGATAGCCGACCCTGTTCAGGCACCGCCTCAACAAAATTTTGCCAATTGAACTCAAAGAAGCGATGAAGTCCCAGCAGAACCCTAACAGGAAAACTTTGAAAGCAACAAACTCCCCCAAGGCAAGACTCCATAGTGTGACGGAACACCTGCCGAAATCCCGTTCAGAATAGGGGTCACAGATCCCAACATATTGTACGAGTTAGCCAAACCGCCATTCTCCGACGCCCTCATGAAAACAGCGATGCCAAAAAAGTTCACTCCACCAAAGTTCGAAGTGTATGATGGTACTCTTGACCCAGCTGATCACCTGAGGTACTTCCACCACATGATGGCCTTGAAGGAAACCACAGAGTCAATCTTGTGCAGGACATTTCCGACCAGCCTTACCTCCACAGCAATGAATTGGTTCGACAACCTACCACCGAGGTCGATAGACTCATTCCAAACATTAGCCATCACTTTTATCACCAGATTCTTCGGGAGCGAGCGGATGAGGAAAATACCACACTACCTCTTGCATAATAGGCAAAAGCCCGAAGAAACAATACAGGAATATGTCATTCGCTTTACCAATGAATTGATGATGATCGATGGATATAGCAATGACACAACTGCTGAAACCTTTGTCGTCGAACTGAAGAAAAGCCCCTTCTTTGATGCTCTTAACCTGGAACCTCCAAAAGGGATGGTGGTCCTGTTGAAAATAGCACAAAAACACATCTCCCTTGAAGAGATGAAGGCGGCCAGGAGGAAAATTGATCAAGAGAGATAAAGTCTTTCAAGGAAATGGGAAAAATGAGGAAAATAGACGAGATGATGACGGACAACGAGAGGGTAGCATGTAATCGAAGAAACATCAAAATGGCGGAAGGAGTGATTCGCAACAACGGGAATCCGAGAAGCTACAATCAATGCGGCCTGGAAACGAGCGAGTAACGAGTGTGATGAAGAATACATACAAGCCATATACAACCTTGAAAACAAGTCAAAATGGGATAACATCAACTGGCCGCTTAGGATGAGAGGAGACCCGGAAGGAAGAGACAAAAGCAAAATTGCTCCTTCCATAAAGATCATGTGCACGATACCGCAGACTGCTACAATCTAAAAGATGAAATTGAGCATTGGGTTTAGAAAGAACGACTCCACGAGTTCATCGGAATGCCAGATAAACAGCTCACATGGAAGGAGAAAGCAGATAACGTTGCGGGATCGAAATAACAGCTTGGAGAGCTAATATATGCCTTACACTGAATAGCCAGAGGAAGCAAAACACACAACCTAACAGAAGAAGTGGCTAGGAAAATTTTCCACTCGAACTGATTTATATCATAACAAGAGTACTAACGAAACCAAACAAGCCATTTCACGAATGCATAAAACATGGAGAAATTTGCATCAACCAACTAATACGATTCGAAGATCCGACCGACGGATGTAAGCTCGACCCGAATCACTAACGACAAAACTGACAGCAACGGACTCAACCGAACCTCGACGATCGACACCAAACACGGAGCCAACATTAGCATGATTGGACAATTTGGTGTTGATGTGAGCATGATTGGATAGTTTGGTGTTGAAATGAGCATGATCTAACAAATCCATGTTGACGAAAGCACGCTCAGACAATTTGGTGATGACGTGAACACGGTTGGATAAGCCAACACTACTCAGCCATCGAATAAGAAAGCACCCTGAGTCAGCTAGTCACGACATCATAACATAAGAGGATCAACATCAAGCAAAGGAAAAGAAAGCAACAAAACATCAATATCTAATACAAGGATCAACATCAAGCAAAGGAAGACAAAGCAACAAAAACATCAATCTCTAATACGAAGACCAACATCGAGCAAAGGAAGACAGAGCAAATCGTACTTCGAACCAGCATAAATGTAATAACAGTTAAGGCAGGTGAGAACATCCAAAAGGGAATATCAATAAGATTACGAATTTGGAAGCCCCATTATTTGCGTGGACGATAAAATAGATACGTATCTAGTAACAAGAAATCACGACGAAAGTCGGATATATATAAACTTCTGGTCTAATCGACCACAAAGTAAAAGTTGGACACCCGAGTCAACTTAACATAAAAACTTCGAGTTGACCGAGATGTCGAGTTAATGAAGTAAAAGTTAGACACCCGAGTCAACTCAACACAAAAACTTTGAATCGACTGGAATGTCAAGATAATTAAGTAAAGGTTGGACACCCGAGTCAACTCAACACAAAAACTTTGAATCGACTGGAATGTCGAGTTAACGAAGTAAAAGTTAGACACCCA
Organism: Berberis vulgaris; assembly: GCA_963556465.1. Lineage (NCBI taxonomy): Eukaryota > Viridiplantae > Streptophyta > Magnoliopsida > Ranunculales > Berberidaceae > Berberis > Berberis vulgaris. The sequence continues at coordinate 68,580,710 of OY747134.1, read as the reverse complement.
AGTCAACTTAACACAAAAACTTCGAGTCGACCGAGATGTCGAGTTAACGAAGTAAAGATTGGACACCCGAGTCAACTTAACACAAAAACTTCGAGTCGACCAAAATGTCAAGTTAACGAAGTAAAGATTGGACACCCGAGTCAACTCAACACAAAGACTTCGAATCGATTGGAATGTCGAGTTAACGAAGTAAATGTTGGACATCCGAGTCAACTCAACACAAAAACTTTGAATCGATTGGAATGTCGAGTTAACGAAGTAAAAGTTGGACACCCGAGTCAACACAGAAACTTTGAGTCGACCGAGATGTCGAGTTGACAAAGTAAAGGTTGGACACCCAAGTCAACTCAACACAAAAACTTCGAGTCGACTGGAATGTCGAGTTAACGAAGTAAACACCCGAGTCAACTCAACACAAAAATTTCGAGTAGACTGAAACGTCGACTTAACAAAGTAAAAATTGAACAAACAAATCAACTTAACACCTTCGAGTTGACCAAGACGTCGAGTTAACGAAGTAGATGCTCAATGAACAAGTTGACTTAACATAAGAGCTTCGAATTTACAGACACGTCAAATCAACAAAGTCAGAATTAGAGGAACAAATCAACATGATTCGAGGAACTACAAGCAAAATCAAACTCTTTGCAACAAAACATGAAAGACAACACTGGCCCATCATTAGATAATGATGAGCCAAAGCACGAAAGTAGCTAGAAAAGAATTCGAAGCAAAATCCATGACAACTATAACTGAACTGAAAAGAAAAAGAACAACAAAGTTCATTTTACTGATAATACTACTCGATTACATTCGGAAAAGAAGATAAATAAGTGGGAGAAGAAACATAGGCAACTATAGGATTATCACTCACGGGGACAGGGGAAGGACTCTCTTCAAGAGAGGGAGAAAACAATGACTCTACATCGTCGTCCTCGAGAGCTTCAATAACCAAATGAGGGTACCTGGACAAATCCTCGCCAAGCCCCTCGATATAGTCAAGGAGTTCAACCCGTCTGTCAACAACTCGCTTCCAATCTTTGGCTTCGACAATACAGAGTCTATCCTTGGCAGTAACGAGTTCATTTTTTGCCGCGGCAAGCTGCCCCTCAGCGGTGAAAAGCATACCAGAAGTATCTACCTTGACATGATCATGCACAACAATTATCTGTTCCACCCGCTTCTCAACGATATCACAATAACGGATTGCTCCACTTTAGTACAAGAAGCTTCATCAAAGCTGCCTTCTCAGCGGATAACTCTTTTTCCACATCTTGTAGACGGGTATGAACCCCATCCAACTTGGCTTTCAAAGAGTCGAGCTCAGCGACAGATTTATCCTCCATACTTTTCGCTTCAATCAACGACTTTCAAGTAGCCTCTGTAGTTTTCTCTGATTCCGCGCATTTCACTCTCAACACGTCAAATTGGGAAAGAACGTGAGAAAACACCAGCAATAGTGCCACCAGCTTCCTCTCCAAAGAAGCCACTTGATCACGACCAACTCGATAGACTGAGCCCATTACCCCTGCATAGGCGAGATGATTCATCCCGTCCATTATCTGCTCAAGACCATGATCAATGTGATCAAATGGATAAAGTACGGGCATCGAAGGTATTTTCACTAACTGCTTGTGCTAGTCATTTACCAACCTGCTTGCACCGTCTTGCACGTCAAGCTGAGTTAACCAACAAAACTTGCCATCCAACTTGATACAGATATCTTTTGGGCCAGGCTCAGCCCAACCAACCCATGGATGAAGAACAATAGGATCCAGAAACACTGAAGAACCACCTCCGACAGCCGGAAGGGTAGAAGGAATAACAATAACAACATAAAAATTGCTTTTACCCTCCCATCAAGAAGCGTCCGTGGCGAGGGCAGTACTAGCAGTAACGGCGAGAGCAGGAGAACCCTATGGACAGAAGAAAAAAAAACTAAGAAACCGGCTGCTTCGCTAACATCAATAGAAGGATAAGGAGAATGAACCTTGAAACTCTGACACCACCAATGTCTTTGGACTGCTCCATCGCTAGCTGAAGCATTTTATCATTGATAACTCGAGGATCATCATTAGACAACTTAGCAGTGTCCGAGACACCATAAGCAGAAAAAAAAAAAAAAAAAAAAAAAAAAGCCTTTTTCAGTTTTGTCCAACGGACGAGTAATCTCTTTCTCACTCATCTCCAACGCAAGCCTCAACTCCTCGGCCTGTTAGAAAGATTCATGATCCCCTTTTGCAACATCGTCATGGGAAGGATCTGGGAGAGAGGTAGCCTCCGTAACATTCTGAACAGGACTCGGACGAGACGCAATCCGAGCAGAACCACGAGTAGAAAGTCGTTTTTCCTCGGACACTATAAGAAATTTAGGCTTTGGTGACGAACCTCATTGAAACATGTTTATTCGTCACCGCTTAGCAACAGTGATGAATTTCAGTCGTCACAGGATCCCTCACATAAAGGGCGTCAAGGAAAGTATTAGGTGAGGAATTCACAACTCGTCACAGAAAGTCCGCTTACGTGGCACGTGGTTCTTCACATAAACTTAGCGTGCGAATATACAATTACAACATGAGTGATGAAGATTTCGTCACTGTAGAGTGTTACGCGTAACGAAAATCTAGCGTCAGGTGTGGTGACTTTCTATGACGAATCATTCTTCACTTATGTGATTTATATGTGAGGAATAGTTTGTCACGATAGTGATTTAAATATCTACTATGAACTTTCTGTGAGGAATCTTTCCTAACTTATATAATTTATACGTTAGGAACAGTTTGTCACAGTAGTGATTTCATACATTAAAATTATCTACCAATGACAAATTTCGTCACACTTTCATTATATCCATGACAACTCATTATTCACCCATTTATTGTAGTTGTCTACTAGCACATACTCTTAAATAACACCACCTATTTTTTGTGTAATGCACAATCTAAAATTAAAATAGTAGAATTTCAATTAATAAAAAAAATATGGCATTCGTTCATTGCACATGCAAAGTCACATAACTGAATACAATAATGATATCAAGTTACACCATGTTGATGTCCAAAAAATAACTGAGTCTTCTATAGTAACAGTAAGCTCTTTAACTCATCATCTATTCGTACCCACAACCTCCTTGAATCATTCTTCATCACCATCACGGTCACCAAGCTCGTCAAAATAATGATCATTTGGATGTACATCATTGCCATTAGAACTGTTTGGATCGTGGCGGGAGGAAACACTGTTGATAGGACCTGATTGCATTGTAGTTTCCAAAAAAGCCAACATTCGACATTAACAAGTATAAATGTTAGTAAAATTTAATGTTCAAGGCTACTTCTACAAAGTTAGCTAAGAAGCCTAATCATGCAAAAACCAGAGCCTGATCATCTGATAATAGTTGAGTGAACAAATGTTCAAGGCTACTTCAATAAACAAACAAATCGAGCCTGTTTGCACCATTAGTATTAGTTCAACATTCACTATCATATTTTCTTTTGTGAGGGAAACTGAATTCACAGTTTACATATGCATTAGTGCATACACAAAAGGTTTAGTTATTAGAACAAATGGTTCCACACCCCACAAGAATAATTTTAACAAAACAGTGTGTAATGCAAAACATCTTACCCACTAGCACCAACAAAAATAATTACTATATGTATATTAAATGGAGTGTCAATGACATAATAAACTGCTGATTATAAATTTCATAGTAGTTTTAAAACACTAAAGTTTTCCTCTAGTATTTTATACATATCTGTATTACTTAACTATGGAAAAAGCTAGGAAGCTCACCTATTGGTGGTCTTTTTTCTTCGAGAACTTTTCAAGGGCATCCCAATCCCTGATTGTACCCAGAGCAAACACTTTCAGCCAATACCATCTCTTCTCAGAAACCTACAAGAGGACCTAAAGTTGGTTATGACACAGAAGCTACCACAGACAATGCAAGTAGTTTGTGATCATCTATATGTAACATTTTGTTTTACAATAAATGCTCCCCGTTTGCAATTTCAAGCAAAAACTAAAATGTTCACTTATCCAAATGGACCAAAATGAAGTGGCAGACGCAAACCTTAAATTCTTGTTTAACTTTCAATGCAGCTCGATGGTTGCCCAGCAAATTACAGGTTCTGATTGTATAACTGATACTTGAATCAACAAATATTGCTTGTTTTGTGGTCACTTCTAATTCATGTTGTATTTTGTGATAATTACATGGTAAATATCACAAAGTAATTTCAACCCCTTCACCACACAAAACTGCACAAACGAAGCAATTTCAGCTACTTCACCATGCCCTGTTTCAGCCAACACCTACAGAAAAAATAGAGCACACCCTAAAATTGTTGAACTCTAAAATTATTGTTATTATCATACCTGTAAACTTCAAAATGAATTCAAGGGTTTCTCTTCTCCAACCAAATCGATGCAAGAGTTCCTCTTTTCTATCAAAATCAAAGCAACTACAATTAAAGCACTTGAACTCAAAATTAAATCCCTCAAGCACAAAACCCTAACAACAAAAATTCCCTAACCCCCTCATTGACTGAAAACGAGAGATTGATGGTGTAGAAACAAATGGAAAATCTAGAAAATAGGAGGAGGATCAACTAGAATAGAGAGAAAAGATAGTGGGAGACTCACCGGTACAAGGAGGAGACATGTTTGCAGAATAGAAGGAGGAGATTGATCGTGAACAAGAAGAGGATCGTGAAGAGAAGTGTTGCTGAGGAGACAGTGCTTGCAGTCGTGAATAAGGGAGGAGAACTGGCAGTTGTGAACAATGGATGAGACGCGTTTGCAGTGGAGGAGAAGTGGCAGTCGTGAACAAGGAGAAGATCGACCATCGCGAACAAGGAGGATATCCACCTGTTGTTGCAGTCGTGAACAACGAGAAGAAGAGAGGATCGTAAAGAGAACCGATGGGATTTAGGTTTTTTTTTGCATTTATTTGGTCACTCTTGGGTTTTTTATTTCCTCACTCTTGGACTGGGCTTTGATGAAATGTGACGAAGTGTTAATTTTTCTTATCAAGGATATGTCATTTATGAGCCAATTTTCTATCTCTTATGGTGTGATGATTTCGAAACATTTATGTGAAGAATTGGGAACGAAATTTTCACTTGAATAAAGAGCTGACAACTCGTCAAAATTCCTCACCTAAATAGGAAAACTGTGACAACTTTCAAAGCGTCACATAGAAGTTTGCCATCTAATGACAGATTTCTTATAGTGGGAACTCGACCAGGATCTACCGACAATCGCCTTGACGGACTCGTGGACCTCGCAAGTTTTTTCTTTTCTGGAAGTAGGAACTATGACATTAATAGAAGCATTGAGATCCGTAACACGCCTGTCCAAACTCACTTCCCAATCAATGCTAGCATCACTAACGCCAACACGAGCAGCGCGAGCAGCAAAGGCCTCAACATGAGACTTAGTAAATAAAGCTCGCTCCGTTTCATTCATAGTGTATAAACCACTACGCTCTAGGATGCCCTCAGAAAGAAATTCTTCCACAAGAAAATCAGTAAAGCTTCAGGAAGCGATCACTGATCCTCTATTCCTCAGCAGTTAACTGAAGATTTTTTTGTTTATTGGGAACTCAGAATGATCGAAAAATCAAACAACCTTGCAGTTGGAAATAGCCATAATTCACAGAAGCATAAAACCATGACCTTGACCAATCGCGGATGTAATCGTTAAGTTTCTCAAAGCAATCAGGAGAACAGAGGAAGCAAATATCCTTGCTTACTAACAGACCAACCACCGAATGCAAAACCTTCATGGTCAAAGGAATGTCAAACATAATAACCCTCGCGTAAGAAGAAATCATTACCTTCCAACCATTAGGACCCATCTGAGCAGGAGGAATGCCCAAAAAGTTCAAATATTCCCAGAACAGCTCCATAACTGGGAAACGAAAGCTGAAATAAAACATACACGGATACAGTGCGATGCATCCAGCCTTTTGATTACAAGAACTATCATCCTGTCTAGGCAGGATAATTTCGAGGAAGGCAGCAGATTATAATCAGAATGAAAACTATCTAGCGTCGCTTGAGAAGCTCTATTGGGAGAATAATGAGCCTCACACAGAGCTAGCGATTTACCTTAGTTTATCACCAACAAACATATTTAAAGAACATAGCAGTGAAAATGAAAAAGGCGAAGGAATGAGCGAACACTAATTTCAAATATAGCGTAAAGAGGAAAAACGAATTCGTCACATCTTCTTTTATAGAGCCGAACAATGAATGGACGACTTATGGGACAACGTGCGAGATATGATGGCTATGCGAAATCCCAAAAATGTGCTTAAGGTGGAGATTGTTACGAGAAACATCTTATTCCATTGCGCCTCACATGCTTAAGTCACGCAGAGAATTAACCACGACCATTATAAAAGGTAAAGAGAACATTCAACACAAGTATGCAACTTTAACTGAGTTTTGTCCAGATTTACTTCTTTCTTTGAACAGAGTTGTTGACTTAAGCATCGGAGTGCCTTTGACGATAAAAAAGGTCGTCCTTGGCAGTCTAACATCTGTTTTGCAGGTCAAACTCACAGGAGGACGATTTTTGGACGCATCACTAATTATTTTCAATAAATCAATGACTAGTCTAATAAACTTTCATCCCACCATTTCTATATAATCTTGAATGTTTATCTTTTCCCCCTCATTTGCTGTCCTCATGTAGCTCTATCAAATTTATTTTTTGCAGTGACTTTTTGACACCACTACTTTTGCTGAAGGACACCAGTATCCCATACTTTCTAAAGCACATTACCACGTACTGAAGGACACCACCAATATAAACAAAAACAACCTACCACCACCTATCTTATCTTCCTCTCTTATCTCCTATTCTCTCTCAAGGAACAACATCACTACTGCACCACCTCACCCCACCACGTAATTCCTCGCCCCACCGCCTTGCTGCCGTTTTTCTCCTTTCTTATTCTTCTCTTCTGTTTTCTTTTTCTCCGCCATCGGAGGCAACATCAGGCCTCGTTCTTCTTCCTCTTTTCTTTTTCACCTCCTCCTATTATTATATATTTTTTCCTGCCCTCTAGCATATTCTTGCAAATGGAGCCATTCACACGAATTTGTTCCACGACAAAAAAAAAAAAAAAAAAAAAAAACAGAGAAGAAGTAAAGAGGGCGAGAAAAATGAGGTGGTGGTGCCGCTATCGGTGGAGAAGAAGATAGAAGAATTAGAAGAACACAAAAAAAGAATAAAAAGAATAAGAGTAAAGGTGGCGGTGCGACCGATGGGGTGAGAAGGTTAGTGTTGTTCTGTCGTTATTGTGAAGAAAGAAGATGAGCATAGGTGAAAGAAGAGTTTATATTAGTGGTATGCTTCAGCAAATAAAAAAAAGGAAAGGTGGTGCCTTCAACAAAACTGGTTGTGTCAAAAAACAAGAGCCTTGTTTAAAAACCCTTGTAAGTGTGATCCTTGACTCTTTTTTTTTTAATTGGGTTTTGACAATTAGGGGTGGGCACGGGATGAGATGAAACCATTTCTATCCCATCCCGTTCATTCGAGATCGGGATGAGATAAACCTCATCTTGACCTCGTCCCATCCCAAACGGTTTTGGAACGAGATCAACATGCTCTATTTGTTAATCAATTTTTTTAAAATCTAATAGGTATAAATTACTGCTCTAACATAATTGCAACATAATCTGTAACATTAGTGTTCATCCCTCAAGCATCATTAGGGCGTGTTTGGTTACCCCTTTGACCATTGTAATGTAATGGCTATTACAATGGTTAACTACATTCCTTTGTTTAGTGAAGCAAAAAATCATTGTAATGGTAATCTCCATTACAGATTTGGTTGTAATGACCATTCCTACCTCCCTCGTCAAGGTTACCTAATGACTATTTTTACCCTCCTCCCCCTCCCCCTCCCCCTCCCCCTGTAATCTCTTCTTCCATCTGTTTTCATGAAATCCACTCGCCACCACCACCTCACCCACTGTCACAAAAAACCACCACCACCTCACCCCGCCACCACAAAAAACCTCCTCACCCGCCACCACCACCTCACCCACCCTCCTTGTGAAGAAATTCACCACCTCCTCACCCTGTGAAGAAATTCACCCACCACCACCACCTCACCCACCCTCCCTATAAATAAACCCACCACCCACTATGTCACAAAAAAAAAAAAAAAAAAAAAAAGTTGACTTATAAAGAGAGATAGTGAGGATGGTTTGGGGTTTTTGATTTTTAAGTGAGGGTATTTTTGGAAATAAGTTTTACATAACCATCTTACCATTTTAAAAGTATATTAAATATACATATTCCATTACCATTCTCATTCTCATTCCCATTCTAATTACTATTACCATTCTCATTCTCATTCCATCGAGTAACCAAACGAGCCCTTAGTGTCCTTCACTTGAAGGGGTTGATTAATAGGTCAGAATGGCAAAGCGAAAGTGGGATTTTCCTAGCCCATAATCGGGTCAGCCAATTTTCTAGTTTGATCAAGTGAAACTGATTTGAGATTCAGATACATTGGGGAAGTTTATTCAAAATTGGAATCAGCAAGGAGTTTTGCACAGTACAGAATTGTTTGTCATTCATACAGATGTGTATTGGATATGTAAATTAAACATGCATATAAAGCTTCCCTTTTTATAAAACAATATTGTTTTCCACAATTTCATATCGATTACCGAGTGTGTGATTTTCAGATGGTGGTTGGTTCTTGTTTCAAATCAGCCTTTCGAAATGGTCACTACATTTGCAGCCTGTTGCTAACTTATTTGTTTTGTTGGTTCCACGTGAGAGATGTCCGGGCTGTGATATTTGAAGGAGGTATCACATCTGATGTTAGAAGATTTGGATATGATGTCGATAATATAATCACAACATGCATTTATCACTTATTTTATCATTTACCTCTAAAATGAAGGCACCTAAAAAAGTTTTCAGAGATTGAATCAACAGATGTTGATAGTGAGATTGAGGAGAAAAGGACTAGAAGCAGCAATGCAAATGTCGGGTAACCCACGTTTGCCTTCCCACTGGTTATGGTATTGTTAAATATATAAATAAAAAATATTAAAATTATTAATAATAATTATTAAAAAACTCAGTCAGAGAGATAGAATGGAATTTGCGAAATGAAAAATCTTCATTTCATTCCATCTCATTTTAGATTGAAATAGACATCGGAATTGACAATTAGACAAAGGTAAAGCTAATTCAATCAGTTCCGTACAGAGACACAGCAGGTAATGAGCTACTCCACCTTCACGATCTTCTGGCTTGCTTGGTCTGAGTGGGATCCCACAAACAAAACACATAATTGAGAGGAGAAACTCTCCGGTGCCCAGGGCAGGGCAGGGCAGGGCAGGTTCCAATAGAACATAAAAGAGGAGGAGAAGAAGAAGTCAGACTTCTTGGCAGTCGCTATCTCAAGTCAAGACCTGACCTCACACAGATGTTTACCTCCTCGCCTACCCCCACCCCACTACTCACTTCGTCTCCCTAAGGACCCATTGGGATGGGCCCCACTAATAATCATATATTACACACGTGGCACTTCTCCACTTGTTATCTTTTTTTCACTGTGGGTCCTTCCCCTCATCTTGTAAGCATGATGCCACTCTGACGATTGCTGAATTTCAAGTAAAAGGATAACTTCGTTCCAGAATAAGTAATACACAATGCAACATCAGCCAACTGTTTATTGGGTTCTAATTCCAGTTGAGAACAAAACCCGGAGTATGTTAAACCAATTGTGATTTGTTCAATCTAGACCATTTGCATCTCTCTCAATATGTGTCGTACTGTGTATTCATTTTTCAACCAAGTTCTACACATACCACAATTTGTATGCCATACATCTCTAGTTTGATACGTACACCATTAGTATGTATCTTCAACCGTACCGTACCACACACTTTACCCCTAGAATTTTCGCCTTATCATATGATGCTCTAAGGATTGAGTAGGCCTCTAAGCAAAGCCAATATAGTTACAGTTACTATAATAGTTATAGTTACATCGATCTCCCATCCCTTTACTGGATAAACAAACTACAAAGAAGTAAAGCATATAATTGAACTTTTTAAGTTTGAGTGATCAGTGATTCCATCTATCAGTATCACAAGATACGGCCGGTACAAAAACCACCAAACTTTCCATTTCCATTTCCATTTCCATTTCAAGGTCCCACTAACTACAATCAAATAAAATTGGGACCCACTATCCTTTCATCATGATCGACCTCTTATATCATTCCACTCTCTCTCTCTCTCAAAGTGGCTAATTGAAATGGATGGTCTGGATTCTTCGAATAATTGCGTCACAGACTGCCATCATCATTTGAGCTCATCAAATGCATTGATTGAAATCTGGAATGAGATTTGCTCTGTTCCGAATCAGACTGATCTCACCGAAAGCACCTGTTGTTCCATCTTATCAGAATCCCCACTCAACAGCCTACAAGTCTATAGATAAAGAAAGAGAGGATCTTGTGCTCTCACTATTCAGCTTTCTAAGCAGCAAAATGAACTTGAATAGTTTTAACTGAGCGATACTGTGCTACAGATGTTGTAAAATATTCAAATGGGGTGCACGCATCATGCATGAGAGAAGCTCAAATTGGTGGGACCATTGGATAGTGTTGGATCATGGATGACTCAGATAGACATGATTACATCAATATATTGAGGTTTGTGGGATGGATGATGTTTGTATCATGGGATTGTGGGGAGCAAAGGGACATGATTAGAGAGAAAATGGTTGGCCTTGATTTGGGGCTCCTCAACTCAATCTCTCTCTATGCTTTATCTTTTCAATATGTTTTTGGGTTGTTTAGCTACATGGTTGGTTTGGTGAAAGTATAGTGGATTTGATAGATTTTTGCTGAAAGAAAGTCCACTAAAAATTGCACAAGTTTTAGCTCTAAATAATGTGTTGAGATGTATACAATGGGCGTATACATGAACAGAGGCTAGCAAGAGTGATTAGTATATATGTTATGGACCTTATGGTTAAAAACGGGAATTCTAATTGGCGAGGAAACCAGCGAGGGGGAGGGATGCAACCCTCCATCTCCTTTGGGATACGTGCCATTTAAGACGGGTTCGGTTAAAAATGCATAATTAGCTGCCAGTTGTGTTTGGGCTCGTCCTTTAAACTTGTTTATGTAGAACTGGCATACCTAGGAGGCTAGCTATATATGTGATAAAAGTCACTAGGATTATATATATGCTTTTGGTACCTATTAAATATGTACATTACACCCCTTAGCAAATAAAAATAGAAAGACAAAATGGATTAGTGTTAGCAAAAAAGATCAAAAGGAGAGGGAAAAAAATTAAAAAAAAAATATATATATATATATATATATGTATATATATATATATATATATATATAAATTTTTGTTGTGATGTTTTTGTTTCTATGTAGTCCATGACAATTGAAGATGATACACTTGAGACTTGTTTATGTCCCTCGAATACGAACAAAGTGTTATGCAAGAAAAACGTGTAAATGAAATTAGGTAGTCGAGAACGTGGGATCCCTGAAAGTAGCTTGTAATCTAATCTTCCAAGCACAAAAATAATGTGAGAAAATACAAACAATAATGTTGTTTGAAAATGAAACTAAAACAAACACACAAAACCATGCCCATGACATGACTCAGAAATTCATCTTGACACAAAAGTAGCTCCATTATTTTTACAGAAATTCTAAATGGCGAGGAAACCAGCGAGGGAGGGGAGTGCAACCCTCCATCTCCCTCGAAATGCGTGAAGGGGATGGAAGGCACGCGTCTTGAGAGGAATGGAGGGTTGCACCCCCTCCCTCGTTGGTTTCCTCGACATTTAGACGGGTTCATTATTTTATCATATGCATGGTTATTTTTTATCAGTAGTAATAGTTGTTGTTGTTGTTGTTGTTATTTTGCGTAGGCAGTGATTGCTTTGCATCACCATTTCCTATTTCTCACACAATCATTGAGTTTTTTTTTTTACTTACTCACACCACCAATAAATATGCATAACTTAACAGAGAAATTCAAACTCAAAATGAAAAAAAAATGCAAAATAGGATAACTTTCGACTAATTTAAACCCTCAATTGAGACCGATTTTCAAGCTCATCAAACACACGAAAGTTGTAGTACCATGAGTTATCTAATAAATACAACTTAAATCACTTGAAAATGTTTTAAAATGAGAAAGTTATGATCATTTTACTAAAGTCGCACAAATCTTTCTTGCAATGAAAACATGATAGTGTCTTTGACTATCGGCCAACTTATATGCTCGATTAAGATCGATTCTCAAACTCATCCAAACAAAATTGTAGTACTTTGAGTTATCCAATAAACACAACTTGAATCACTTGAAAATATTTTGAAATGAGCAAGTTATGGTCATTTTACTAAAGTCGTGCAAATCTGTTTTGCAATGAAAACGGGATAGTGTTCCTGACTTTCGGCCAACTTATGTGCTTGATTGATACCGATTCTCAAGTTGATCAAAACACAAATATTGTATTACTTTGAGTTATCTAATAAACACAACTTGAATCACTTAAAAAATATTTTAAAATGAGAAAATTATGGTAATTTTACTAAAGTCACGCAATAAAAATGAGATAGTGTTTATGACTTTCGGCCAACTGATGTGCTCGATTGAGACCGATTCTCAACTTGATCAAAACACAAAGGTTGTAGTGCTCGGAGTTATCCAATAAACACAACTTAAATAACTTGAAAATGTTTTGAAATGAGGAAGTTATGGTCATTTTACTAAAGTCGCGCAAATCTATCCGAAAAAATTGCTGAAATTTCCTGTTCGCCCGGAACTCAAAAACCTCGCATTGTTCCGGGCGAACATGAAATTTCAACAAATATTTTTATTGTTCTTCCAAATCAATCGCATTGTCTCAGGAGAACAATATTATTTTGTGATTTCTGGAAAATTTTCTGAAATTTACTTTGTTTTTGTGATTGAAAATATTTCTGAAGTTTTCATGAGATTACTTTGTTTTTTTGAAAATTTTTGGGGAGGTTGCGATTTGGGGTTTGATTTTTAAGGGTTTCGATTTTAAGGGAGAGGAAGAGATTTTTGAGGGAGAAGGAAGATATTGGTTTCGATTTTGCAAGTGATTTGAATGTGGGGAGAGATTAATTTGAATGTGGGAGAGGGAAAAGATTCGAATGAGGGAGAGATGAATGGAGTTTTCATTTGAATGTAGAGAAATTTTTTTTGGGTTTTTTGTTTATATAGTTAGTGTGGAAAAATATGGTGGTGTGAGAAAGAAAGTAGGTAGTGTAGGAGAGTAAAATGATGTGAGAAAGAGAAAATGGTGATGTAAAGTAGTGGCTGCCTTTTACGTGTTTATTAAGAAAACTGAAGGAATGTAAAGGTCCTTGCTGAAAATAGTTTTCAAAATTCGTATTACTTTATCTGATTCCCCCAATAAATATTCTACTCCAAACATGAAAGTTTTATATATTTCAGTGGCACAATTAGCTCCTCCACCAGTTAATGGCAGCTGACCTGATTCTGAACTTCTCTCCTACGTTTTCCATACGTTACTTAATACATACATATCGTTTACAATATTTTGCCAACTTTACGATTTACAGGAGATAAGAATGAATGGTAGAATAAAATTATCTTTGTCGATACTAACATGCAATAATTCAAGCACAACCTTATTGGTAAAGATTGCAATTTTTGTCTTTTTTTTACTTGCTAATTGCTATAAATACATCCATGAGCAAGAATTAAAATTTACTGTTTGAAAACGTATCATGATCAATTCAATATGTCCAAAAATAGTAAACATCGTTCATAAAATTTAAAACATCATGCAACAACATTATCTGGCTGCTTGTAGAGAGGTAATAAGATAAGGCGACCCTAGTTTATCAAGTTGATCATAGCGCATGACTCGCACAGTCACACCTATGGCTTATCAATCTTAGTGATAAGAACAAATAATACAAAGCTGCGTCGTGGCTTTGTTTGTACATATTTAACAGAAGGGTCTCTTTAAGCAATAATTTACCATGGCTTATATATGGTTACACCGAGTAATAAATGAGGCTCTAAATAGATCCCGGGTTCAATCCTTCTAGATGAATGACTAATCTTGAGGATTCCATCCAACATCTTGGGTTTGTGAGTGTGGTCTGTAGTGGTCAACTAATTAATCCTTTAAAAACCCCCCTCCTCTGTCTCTCTACGGGAATAAAGCAACCAAAATGAAATGAAATACTTGGTTCAGGACTCAAGGCCAGACTCATCTGGTCTAAGTCAAACTAAAAGCAAGTGTAGCATCACATTCATCAAGTCTTCCTTCATTGGGGTTTGTTTGAACTTGTTGTACAGGAAGGGTTGAAATTTATGTTGATTGCCCCCAAAAGTGTTGTTATTTTAGCTCAAAAAATCAAGCAAGTCAACAACCCACCCGTACTGCAAGTTTATTGACATAAACTACACTAAGCAAACAATGTGGAGTGCCCTTTCTTCCTTCGTCATTGTTAAGCTTTTAATTTTCAGATCATTTTCAGCAAAACTTAGTGTTGTGTGTTAGCTAGCATGTTGTTTTCAAACGAAAATTCTTTGTTAACCAAAAGATCTATTTCTAGAAGCTCTTTATTAGCCACATATATGGCGTGACTCCATCTATCTCGTTGAATGTTCAAAGAGGGCCTAGGTCCCCCTGCCTAGTTGCTGCCTGGGGGGGGGGGGGAATACACTTTTGCCCTCCCCTCCTCTTTAAACACCTTGCCAGGAAGAATTTCGGATTTGTATATTCACTAAGGCTAGGCTAGGCTAAAATAGTTGGAGATAGTCACGCCCTTATGCAATATATGAGATATTTTTTCATCAAACTTTTGTAGAAGAGTATGCACGCAGATTCTAGTCTAAAGCTGCTAAAAGAAGTTCATACACCACATTATCTCAGGATTCACAGGCCCGACAGTATTATGTCTACATTAGTTTATGAAACTTTTAACACTTTATAATATAAGATATGGTTCTGATTAACACTAGCTAGGGTCCATAGTTTTAGTAGGAGATCTAACAAGTTCTCGGTCTTTTAATTTGGAGCAATTTTACACTATAATATCCTAATTTCCACAATAAGACAGAACGAGAGATACACCAAAATCGGGAGATTATTAACTGGCATGGGGTCACCATGACTCCAAATAGCGTTACATATGAGTCACTAGATCTTTCCGAATCCCATTACTAATCATCTATTTCTTTTTCATACTTGTTCAATCAATCGGCTCTTCAAAATGAAATTGAAGATATAATTATGAGACATTTATAGGTTTATTCTCAAATAAAATTTGCAAATTAATCCATGAAAATGATCACGCATTGCACGAAGTTTTCCGGGAAATCATATGACAACAAAAGGAGGTAACAAACAATAATAATTGACTAATGAAAGTAAAAACTATGAATCCATTTCATTGCAAATCCAAAGATGAGTATAAGCTTTTCCATGGACAAAGTATGCATTGACATAAAATTTAAGGGGACCCCATGTGGAGCAGTTGACTTAGAGGCCATGGGGTGTCCCCTAAATGTATAACATATGCATCTCTCATATATTTTTGCATAAATTTAAAATGTTAATATCTAATTCCAAACTGTGGCGGCTAGTAAGAGTACCAGAATCTCGCCACCAATCTCTCCAGTAGATAGTACTCAAAATATCTATATTAGAATACAATCATAAAGATAAAACAAGAAAGAAGCTATTGTATTAGAAGAATGTGGTAATTAAAATGAAACAGATGGTGAAGAAAACAAAGACAAATATCCCTTTTTTTTTTTTTTTTTTTTTTTTATTGCCAAACCTGTTTGTTTGTTCATTTGGGAATAGATGGAAGAGAAGGTGTGTGTACGAGGAATCCCATATTACTACATTATTGGTTGATCTCTACCACATTTGTACCAAAACCATGTAGTAGTAATAATAGAGAGCTCCACCTCCAAACAATACAAAACATAAGAAGAGCAAAAAATTAAATAAAAAAAAATTAACAAAAAAAGAGAATTTTTTTTAATGATCATCATATATATGATATGAAGAATAAAGAAACTATACATACATTCATGTAATAAAGACAATTAATTGTACTATGATGAAGAACAAGACAATAAGCTTCTTCAATCACCTTTTTCTTCCATGTAATGATTTCTACTCTGAAGAACAAATCCATGAATCCACCATACCTTCACCACCACCACCAACACCACCTCTTGACGGACCATTTTCCATGGCTTTTTCGACGTTGAAACCTGATGTAGAAGAATTCATAATCTTGCAGCTATTGACTTGTTGTGATGAATTGTCATAATTCTCATTGAATGATCTCAAATGTAGTCCTTGATCTTCATGGTCCCAACTAGTACCACCGTTTCGCGCTACCATTTCTTCAAGATTCGTGAACTCACTTTGATGTGTTATAGCATTCCCTTGGTTTATATTGAACTGATCCTGTAATAACCCAATTGTGGAGTTGGGGTCCGTCGTTGATAATCCTCGTGGTTTTGTGTTAAGGGGGGAACTGAGTAATGAGTACTTCGGAGGAGGATTGGATTGGAGTAAAGATTGGAATGTGAGTGTGGGGTTTTGATGAGATTGCCTTGGGAGGCCAAGTTGATCAGAAAGTAAAGAGTAATTAGTAGTAGAGTTCATTGGATTAGAAGTACTAGTAGTAACAAGACTAGTAATGTTGTTATTGCTACCTGAAGAAGCTAGACCATATGGTTGTGGTGGTGGTTGTGGTTGAAGCTTTTGCGCGAAAGGTCGGAGGAGGTAAGGTGGTGGGGGTCTTGATGAGGTGTTGAAGAGATCAAACCGTCCCGTTCGGGCAGAGAATGGTGGTGCAGGGATGCCAGTGAATTCTTGCACCATGGATCGGAAATTCGAGGTGTCGGTAGTGAGAACAGTGGTGGGTGCCCTGCGAGAAGCTCGGGAGCGTTTCTTAGATATGCGGGTTTGGTCTGATGAAGAGGAGGCAGAAGGCCTTACTGGGGTTTGGTGGAGTGGGGGGTTTTGGTGGGAAGCTAATGGACCCATTGAAGGAGATAAGTTGTTGTTGTTAATGGTGTTGGTGTTGGTGGTGGTGGGATGAGAGTGGGGTGTTAGGGTTTTGGATGACCACAGCATGTCAAAGTTTAGTGGGGAGTTTGGGTTGTTGTTGTTGGTGGTGGTGGGGTGGTGGAAGGAGGTCATGAAGTAGTTGGGTTGTGAGTCGAATAGTGGTGGTGGGATGGAGGAGGAGGAGTTGAGAAAGGCAGAGATGGATTGATCATGGGCACGTGAGTCATACTCTTGATCATCACCACCACCACCACTTGAAGATTGCATACTATTACTATTTGCAGAATCCATGAGAGAGAGAGAGAGAGATCAAGTGTTTGATATAAGTTATTGCAAGTCACAAAAAGAATTTATGAGGGATGTTGAACAAGACCCATGAAGTAAATGAAGAGAGAGAGAGAGAGTCTAGAGAAGTTAGAGATTACCGACAGTACCCATTCAAAGCTGTGATGCTGCAATGAATACTTTGCATACTCAGTCCCCTTCCTTTAAAAGAGATGCAACAAAGCAAAGTAGGAAACAAATCTGGTTTGGTTTAGAAGATGAGAAGAAAGAAAGAAAGATGGTTGTTGGTGGTGTTGTTATAAGGAATTGGGGTGATGGGTTGGTGAGGTTATTAGGGTTTTTGGTTGGAAAGGAAGAGAAAGAAAGGATCATAGAGACTTGGGGAGAGTGTTTAAAAGGGGTCGGCTTAGCTATACGATGTGCTCCTGCTAATAAGATGAGAACTTGAGATGAAAGAGAGAAAGTGAAGTGTGGTGTGGGGTCGTTAAAGGGAGGGGGAAGAGAAGTGGTGACGGGTGGCTAGTATTAAGTGGTAAGCAGTCAAAGAGAGAGACTGTGTTGTATGTTTTGTTTTGTGTGTTAGTGAGGGTGTGTTTGGGCCTGTCTTTATGGATTAGATTAGATTAGATTGAAAGAGATGGAAACGTGTGTTTTAAGTCTACAAATTACAACCTCTCTTTTATTTTTTAATACATAATTTAGTTCAGGTTTTGGAGAGGAAGGTTGAACGAAGGAAGGAGAAAGAAGAAAAGAAGAAAAGAAGAATGAGGTAGGCGAGCGAAGCTCTCCAACTGATCTCTGCCAAGTGGTTCTTTTTCACTTCACATTGTCAAGCTTACTTCAAACAAAACAGCCGTTGCAACCCTTATAGTGGCAATACATCAAACACCATCATTTTAACCCTTTCTACACATAAAGGATTAATTAGTGTTTAAGTTTAGTATAACACTTTTAAAATACATTTCTAGACTGAAGGAAAAAAATTAAGCGAATGATACAATCACACACTACTTGGTTAACGGGTGCTAGCTCAACTAGGAAGACATTTAATAAATAGTTTACAAGTCCAGGAATTTTTACCCTACAAACTGAAAATGGTTTTCGATCAACCCAGTTTAAATAAACCTATGTTTATAAAGAACAATATGCTACCGTAGGGGAATTTATCACCGGATGCCAAACATAAAAGAAGAGAGAAAATTGCAAACCCATACGTGGAAATAATGCAGCTAGCTATTGACAATTGCCACTTAAACAGACTATAACGATCATTCAACAAAATACAAACAAACACTTTAATTAATTGACAAAAAAAATGCACTGAAGACCAACCTACTCTACATTGAATACTAAATGCCATGAACAAAAATCAGATTTTTCCTTTTGAATAATCAAATGGTTCAAGTATAAAACCAAGTAATTAACCACAAAAGATCTTGCCACTCATCATTTTTGACCAAGTAAGAGAATCCAAAGTTATTATTGAGGTTAGATTAGAATATCTGTTGTTATCTTCCCTCTTCTCTGATTAGTCTGAGCTTCCAATATTGAAAGTCAGTCATGATAATTTTTTCTACACTCTGTACTCTATGATTATTCTTACTGACTCACTGTAAGTTTTTTTTTTTTTTTTTTTTTTTTTTCACTACTGATTGTACCTTATTCTCTGTTCTGGACTTTGTACATCATTAGTGTACCCTTATTCATTCATCCCAAATAAACAATGCAAAAGAATGTGTGATCGATTTATTGGATCTGGGTGGATAGCTTCGCTCAACCACATACAACCAAGTTCGTTTCAACAATCCTAACTAAAATGTTCACCTTGTATTATCTTTTTATGGCTATTTATATGTTTTAAAGTGCTTAACAAAAATTAAATATCTGATTCCTTTTTTGACTGGTCGATGCCAATTACATTACATGTCTCAATTTGTTGGTGGCTTTGTCATGCTACTATGTACAAGTAACTTCCTTCAATATTTTACCAAACATCTACAATTTTCATCGATTGATAACATTGAACTTAATTAATAAGGGTTTATGATGCATTAAAAGCATTGTTTCTCCTGTAAAAAAACAGTTAAATGGTTCGGGATTCATAAGAAATATTGTTGACATCTTAAAATAGATGTACATCAAGAGCTAGGCTCCCATATGCCAAGGAATGCACAGCAATGGCGTTTGTGCTCTCTCATTCTCAACATGAGCTGTTCTACACAGTGAGGAAGCGGGCGAGGAAATCAGCGAGGGAGGGAGAGAGGGGACCGCCAATCCCCCTCGGGATGTGTGCTATCATTTTTCATGCGCGCATTCCGAAAGGGATGGGCGGTCCCCTTTCTCCCTCCCTCGCTGATTTCCTCGCCCACTTCCTCGCCATTTAGAATTTCTCTTCTCAACATATAGTATTGCACATATCGCCCAAGTTTTATTTGTCTTGAAACACATCATTTACTAGTCATGACTAGACCCAAAACAAACTCACTTTCACCTAGAAATTTAGCATCTATTTTTGGTTGTATAAAAACTTAAGATTCGTTAGGTACATAGGTGGAACACATGTAAGGAGATCCTTAAAAAAGAGATCAAATTAAACCTAATATATACGCTCTGTTTGGAATCTAAACTAACTACCATAATTCTAATACCCAAATCACACGCCACTTGAGCTTAACACGGAATTGTTAAAAAGCAGGACAACATCAACAATCAAAATATTGTTGATGGTTTGTGAACATGGGCCGCTTGATCAAATGTCTCACTCAATGAAACACCCACATAATCGCCATTTGCATTTAATTCAATCGTTCTCTACCTAACTGACCCTACTTATAGCATGTTTACTATACTCGGATCAATGATAGGAAAGAACACCAATTACAGAAGCACACCGCTAGGGATGACCAAGATATTGGTTGATCCCTGAAAGCTACGAGAGCGGAATAGGAGAATAATCCACAATATCCATATTGTGGCCAACTTTGTTTGAACACATGCATAATCCCCATATAATCCAAATCTCTTGAGAAAATTCCAAAATCTTATCACTGTAACAATATTTTCATTTGCAATCTGATGCAGTCGTTTTTTACTCACTGCTTTGACTTTGACCTGCAAACCTGTTTGACTTGCATAAGAAACGTATGTGAGCCACAGACCATCGTTGTGGTGGGCGATGACACTCTAATGCTAAAGTCAAACATGGATATGAAGAAGGTGTAATGCTGTAAACATGAAATTTGTAGCGTACCTTAACTTATCAACCTCATGTCTTATTTATAATGCTGAAGTCCTGGTTTGACCAGGCCATCGATGGCGTAGTTTATGGAAAAAAATCTTCATGTAGATCATTATCTAATTAGGAGTCGTGCTGTGGAAGGAAGTTTTCTTTTTAGCCATGTGCTCCTAGATATGCGGGAGATAGTTCCCATTCCGAAAATAGTTTATAAGTAGAAGTCTCCATATGTGATACATACTCTAAAATCTGCTTTCTGTTGGAAGAAAAGAAATGTTGTACTTGCCGTCCGAAGCTGATCCTCAAATACTTGCCTTAATAGGGCTTATGTGTATTGAGGATAGTTGTGAGACATGTGGGATTAGCAGATTGTAAGAATCCAAGTCTGTTCGACGGGATTAAAACTGCTTGGGCCGGATCAGTGTTGGCTTGACACTAGGGCCCATTATTCATCGAAATCATCATAACACGTGTACAAATCTGAGTTGGGACCGCTTTGGTGTATCATCAGCTACTCCCACTGAGTAAGTGGGGCGTTTAGTCGGTTCACTGACTCTCTAAAAAAGTAATTGTACCGTCATGGTGATTGAATCCAAAGCATTGTATCGAATGGCACATAGCATCAATGGGTACACGACTGCTCAAGAAGGAAATATACGACTTGTCTACTCTATAAATATTCGTCATATCGAGAAAAATTTCTCTCATTTTTATCAGTGTAATTTCTTCAAGCAATCATGTTGCTGTAAAGTTCTATTTGTCTTTCTTATCAATGGCAGACTATGTTGAACTTTGTTCTAAGGATCTGTTATCCTTCACTTGCCTCAAGCTCTTCGAGGGTAGTCTGGTCAATGAAACTGAATTAATCAGGCTTCGAAGTCTGTACCGTATTCTAGGGGATTTGAAAATCGTCACCGTGTTTGGAGATTTGGCTCCAACTACACCCCTCAAGGGTATATAAGTTTGCACCAGGGCATGTTTGAGTCGGGGCTCCGATTCCCAGTGATGGAAGACGTCTGGCATTTCTTCCTCTCTCTCCGCATGTCTCCCGTTCAAATGGTTCCGAGCGGGTTCATGGTTCTGTTTGCGATTTTTCTGAGGGCACATGATGTTGGCCTTTATTTGACTCCGACGGTAATCCATCATAAGACTCCTTCTCGGTCGGATTTTAGGGGCCTATGCATACTGAATTGCCCTGTTTGTTTGTGTTTAATAGCAGATGACACTTAGCCCTTGGAGAGGTATTGGTTCCTGGTTTCGGTGAATTCTTCGTACTTCAAGCTTGGGGGTCGTAGAGCCTCGATATACTTCCAGTTCGACCTTCGTAAGTATCTTAGTTGCTGACTTACTTTTCCGATTCCAAATGCGATGTTAGTTTGATGTTATTTTTTTTCAAAGAAGTTTGCAGTTTCGACTCTCACTGAGGAGGAAAGATGGATAGAGAGGGAGTTCATCAAGCTCCCACTGATGTCCATCGAGGAGGTCATAATGTCAGGCAATGTTGTGAGTAGCGGGTTGCTACGGTGTTCTCCAGACATTCTCGCTGCGCCGGATTCGCCTGCTGAAGGGGTTGTCAGTCATCGTTCGAGGAAGAGAAGTCAGGCTATGCCTAGCCCGACTAGGTTAGCAGAATTGGAAGCGAGCATGCCTTTTGTTGTTTTTCCGAAAATGAGGAAATCCTCTGATCATGCGGTTTCTACCCTTGGGCTGTCGTGTTATGCTCAGGTGGCAATTTTAGGGGGTCGTTGCCTCTTGTTTGATCCTCTGTTGACTTAGAAGGGGAGAATATTGGACCACATGTTGGTGTTTCATGTCACCATGGGTTCGAGCCCTTGGATCGCGTAGTCCTGTTGTGCTGCCTCTAAAAGCTCACGGGCGAGTCCTTGCCTTAGAGAAGGCTTTTACGGACCTGCGGATGTCATACTCGGATGCTCTCTACTAGGTGGATTCCTTGACTGGTCGGTTGCAAAATTCTGGTACTGCCGCAAACTTGGGGATAGTGAAGGTCGCAATTTCTACCCCTGAAGCGAAGTTTGAGGGCATAAGAGCGCAACTGAGGTTGGCCAAATCAGATCTTGCGTCAACCCGTGCTGAACAGGGATAGACTAGGGCCGAGTTGGAGTGCTTGGATGCGATTGTGGACAAATGGTCATTCGATCTACAGGCCCAAGATGTTGAGAGGAAGTGGGCGGAGACGGAATGGGTCGTCATACGACGACAGCTGGAGTTGAAAGTTGATGAAGGCCTTCGCGAGGCGGAACGCTTACTGTCAGAAAAGCGTTCAACTATGCTGCCTTGGTAGGCGTGGTAAATTTTGATGTCTCGGGCCGGAGGCCGCTAATTTCATCAGAGGTCAATCAGGGTAGATTATAGCTTTTGGAGATTATCATAGAAGAGCATCCTGACATCGACCTTGACTTTGCCCGTTATATGAGGATTGCTTTCGAACCCATCTCTCGAGAAAAAAACCCTGGTTCTGCAAGACGGACTACTGAGGATGGTGTTTTCCCTTGAAATAGTTGTAACGTCCTTTCTGGGATAGACCAAACTCTTAATGAAAGTATTGTTTTGTCTTGCCTTGTGTTTTCTTTAGAAGTTTGGTAGATCGTAGAATTAGCACTATCTAGTTTGGCTCCTAGCAGAACGCCCGCTTTTGTCAGTTGAGTTGTATAGAAACTGACTGCTTTTGCCAGTCGAGTTGTTTATGGGTAACCGTTGTTGTCCGCATACTGCGGATCGTGCGCTGTGAAGCTCCAAGAACTGTTATCCTTCGGAGAGCATTGTTCACTCATTGGGTTGTCATGTCGTGCGCGGCGGACTGAGTGTTGGGCACTAGAAGCCATCGTCATCGTTGTTTTTGTTTAGAGAGTAATAATATCTTGGTGAGTCATCGTTATCAGGCGGACGAGCGCTGACTAGACTCCCATTGACGTCGGTTGTCGTCGCATAGGACTAGGCGTTGAGCGCCAAAAGCCATCATCGTCGGTTGGGAATTGACTAAGCTTACATGGTAAGTTCGACGATCACTGTCTGTTAGAGAGCGATGACCCCTTGGCAAGTTGTCATCATCAAGAGGGCGAGCACTGACTGGATTGCCACTTCATCGGCCGTCATGGTCCGTGTGAAGCGGACTAGGCGTTGGGCACTAGAAGCCATCGTCATCAGTCGCAGACTAACTAAACTTACCCAGTAAGTTTAGCGATCATTGTCTGTTAGAGAGTAATGATCCCTTGGCAAGTCGTCATCATCAAGCGGGCTAACGTTGACTGGACTCCCACTTCCTCGGCCGTTGTGGTCCGCGTGCAACAGATTAGGTGTTGGGTACCAGAAGCCATCGTCATCAGTCGAAAACTGACTAAGCTTACCTGGTAAGTTCAGCGATCAATGTCTGTTAGAGAGCAATGATCCCTTGGCGAGTCGTCGTCATCAAGTGGACGAGCGCTGACTAGACTCCCACTTCCACGGCCGTCATGATCGGCACGCAGCAGACTAGGCATTGGGCACCAAAAGCCAACATAATCAGTCGTGAATTGAATAAGCTTACCTGGTAAGTTTGGCGATCATTGTCTGTTAGAGAGCAATGATCCCTTGGCAAGTCATTGTCATCAAGCGGGCAAGCGCTGACTGGACTCCCACTTCCTCGGTCGTCGTGGACCTCGCGTAGTGGACTAGGCGTTAGGCACAAGAAGCCATCGTCATCAGTAGCAAACTGACTAATCTGTTAGAGAACAATAATCCCTTGGCAAGTTGTCGTCATCAAGCGGGCAAGCGCTGACTGGACTCTCACTTCCTTGACCGTCGTGGTCGGCGCTCAGCGGAATAGGCATTGGGCACCAGAAGCCATCGTCATCAGTCATGAACTGACTAAGTTTACCTGGTAAGTTCGGCGATCATTGTCTGTTAGAGAGCAATGATCCCTTGGCGAGTCGTCATCATCAAGCGGGCAAGCGCTGACTGGACTCCCACATCCTCGGTTGTCATAGTCCGCGCGCAACGGACTAGGCATTGGGCACCAGAAGCCATCGTCATCAGTTGTGAACTAACTAAGCTAACCTGGTAAGTTCGACGATCATTGTCTGTTAGAGAGCAATGATCCCTTGGTGAGTCGTTGTCATCAAATGGGCGAGCGTTGAATGGATTCCCACTTCCTGGCCGTCGTAGTCCGTGCGCAGCGGACTATGCATTGGGCACCAGAAGCCATCGTCATCAGTCATGAACTGACTAAGCTTACCTGGTAAATTCGGCGATCATTGTCTGTTAGAGAGTAATGATCCCTTAGCGAGTCATCGTCATCAAATAGGCAAGCGTTGACTGGACTCCCACTTCCTCGGCTGTCGAAGTTTGCTCGCAGCGGACTAGGCGTTGGGCTGATATTCGAGGCTGGCCATAACTGGGATGGTCGGGAGTCATAACGAACAATAGTGGAAGTTTTAGTAAAACAAAATATTTTTATTGATAATATTTTTTGAGATGTTCTACATTACATGGTCGTTTAAGCCCATCGGCGTCTACGTCTTCCAACCAGTACGTCCCCGGCCTGTTGACCTTGGTTATTCTGTAAGGTCCTTCCCAATTTGCGTTTAGCTTTTCCGTGCCAGCTTCTTTGGTGTTTTGCTGGGTCTTCTTGAGCACCCAATCTCCCACCTTGAATTCGAGTGGCTTGACCTTCTTGTTGTAGTATTGCGTTATTCGTTGCTGGTAGGCAGCTATCTTGGCTGAGGCTAGATCCCACTTTTCTTCGAGAAGGTCTAGTCCAACGCGCAAGGCTTCGTCGTTACCATCTAGCCTGAACTTTTCCGTTCGGAAGGTTGGCATATTGCGTTCTACCAAAACCATAACTTCTGACCTGTATGCCAGGGCGTAGGGTGTTTCTCCGATAGGGATTCTTTTAGTTGTCCGATATGCCCAAAGTATTCCTGGTAGCTCTGGAACCCATTTCCCTTTGGCGGCATCAAGCTTCCTTTTGATCGCCTCTAGGATTGTTCGGTTGGTAACCTTTGCTTGTCCATTGGCTTGTGGGTGCCTTGGCGAGGAGAAGTGGTGATAGATGTTCAAACTTTTACAACGTTTTTTAACCTTGATACCTTCGAATTGAGTTCCATTGTCGCTGACCAATACTTTGGGGATGCAAAATGTACAAACGATGGTTGCCCATATGAATTATTCTATCTAGACATG
Organism: Berberis vulgaris; assembly: GCA_963556465.1. Taxonomy (NCBI): domain Eukaryota; kingdom Viridiplantae; phylum Streptophyta; class Magnoliopsida; order Ranunculales; family Berberidaceae; genus Berberis; species Berberis vulgaris. The sequence continues at coordinate 68,554,885 of OY747134.1, read as the reverse complement.
CCCTATTTGGGATAGGGGTTCAGATTCGACTCATTTGGTGAAGTAAGCGAAAACCACAAGAATGAACCTTTTACCGAACGAAGCTTGGAGCGGTTCGATGATGTCCATCCCCCACTGCGCGAATGGCCACGGACTTGTCATTGGTGTCAGTTGTTGAGCAGACATGTGTGTGTATGGCGTGAACCTCTGACATTTGTCACACTTGCGGACAATATCTTTGGCGTCTCGTTGCATTGTCGGCCAATAATATCCTAGGTTTAAAGCTTTATGGGCAAGGGTTCTCTCGCCTGGATGATTTTCGCATATACCGTTGTGGATTTTCCCCAGGAATTGACTTGCATCTGAAGGTGAAAGACATCGGAGCAGGGGTCCAGTCATTGATTTCCTGTATAACTTGTCGTTTAGAGGACAGTGTACCTCGTTGCTCTATTTTTTAGTCTTCTGGCTTTGACCTTTTCGGTCGGTAGGGCTCCGATTGCGATGTATTCAAAGATCAGAGTCATCCAATTTGGTGACGCGTCTGCAACGCAACCATCTCTAGGTTTTTTTCATCGAGCCTTGATTGCTTTTGGTATTCAATGAGACCGCTTGAGACTTCGGCTGAGGCTGAGGCTTCTTTGGCTAGCGCTCAACTCTTTTATTATCGTCCCGAGGGCATTGTATAAGCTCGCACTTCGTGAACCCGTTCATTGTAAAGAGTACCTTTTCACAACAGGCTATCATGCGGAGGTCCTTGCTGTTGAAATCTCCTTTCACTTGTTGACTACCAGTCTTGAGTCACTGTATGCTGTTAGGTGATCTTTCCCGATCCCCAAGGCTAGCTTCAGGTCGGAAAGGAGTGCCTCGTAAGTGAGAATGCCGAATCTTACAACTTTTTCGAGTACGAAGCCGCTGGGAGAGCGGAGTGTGATCCCTGCTCCGCTTGCTTTTCCCGTTGATGACCCATCGCAGCGCAATGTCCATTCCTGGATGTTTGAATTCGAGGTCTAATGATCTGCCTTTGGCTTTTTTCCACCAGTGAACTCGGCGATAAAGTCCGCCAGTGCCTGGACTTTGACTGTGGCTCTCGGGGCATACCTTATGTCAAACTGCCTGAGTTCTACTGGCCATTTCACCATCCTGCCAGATAACTTTGGTTTATGCAGTACCGAGCGGAGTGGATGCCTTGTTAGAACTGTTATACAGTGGACCTGAAAATAGGATCTCAATTTTCTAGAGGATACGACCAGTGCTAGGGCTAACTTTTCCAGGTTCGGGTAGTGTGTTTCCACCTCCACGAAGGTTATGCTGGTGTAATACACTGGTATTTGGATTCCTCGATCGTGGCGTACGAGGGATAAGCTTACGGCGTGCTTGGAAACAAACAAGTATAAGTAGAGTGTTTCCCCAGTTGCTGGTTTTGAGAATAGTTATGGACTCCCCATGTATGCTTTCAATCTTTGATTGGCTTGTTCGTACTCTCCATTCCACGAAAACCTTTTACTTCCTCTTAGTATTTTAAAGAAAGGAAGAAGACACTTGTAAGATGATTTAGATATAAACCTGTTGAGTGCTGCTGCCCTCCCAGTCAGGCTTTGAACATCTTTGATACTGGCGGGGGCTTTCATATCGAGAAGGGCTTGAATCTGTTTCGGGTCAACCTCGATTCCTCTCTTGTTCACCATATAGCCTAAGAAGTTTCCAGACTCAATTCCGAACATGCACTTTTGTGGGTTGAGCTTAATCTTATATTTTCTGAGTTGGTTGAATGCTTCAATGAGGTCTCCTATGTGGTCGGGGCTGCGGAGGCTCTTGACCAGCATATCGTCAATGTAGACCTCCATGTTCCTGCCGATCTGTTCTGTAAACATTCGATTCACCAGTCGTTGGTATATAACACATGCATTCTTTATGACGAACGACATCACCCTATAACAATATATCCCTCTTTTAGTTACGAAAGATGTTTTTTCTTGATCTGGGGGGTGCGTCAATATTTGATTGTAGTCTAAGTATGCGTCCATAAAACTTAGTAAGTTGTGCCCGGATGTGGTGTCCACGATCTTATCAATGCAGGGGAGCGGGAAGTTGTCCTTCGGGCAAGCTTTGTTCAGGTCTGTGTAGTCTACAAACACTCTCCATTTCTCATTTTTCTTTTTTATAAGAACGGTGTTTGCCAGCCAGTCTAGGTATCGCGTTTCTTTAATCATGTCCGCGTTGAGGAACCACTGCACTTCCTCATTTATGATCGCGTTTCTTTCGAGCACCACGGGCCTCTTCTTCTGTTGTACATATTTCCTCGTGGGGTCAACCTCTAGGCGGTGAGTGATTATCGACGGGTCGATTCTCACCATGTCTCGCATGGTCAAGGAGAAGATGTTCTAGTTCCATTGTAGTAGCTTTGTGAGTTGTTCCGCCAAATCCTTGCTTAAGTGGGACCCTTTCTGAATAGACCTGGTGTTGAGATGGCCGTCGAGGTAAACCGTGATGGTTTCTTCCTCCGGTTGGCTGGCGTTGGGCCTGCTCCGGGGGCTTACAAGGGTCTCATCGTCTAGGATAGGCTGTTTTCCCCTTGTTCCTGGGGCGAACTTGAGAGGCGTTTTGGTCATAGGGCTATCTACTAACTTAACTGAGCATCGCTTGGTAGCAGCGTCGTCAGGCACTGGCATTCTCTAGCGATCGCCTGGTTCAGATACTTGATACACTGGTAAAGGGTGGAGACAACCGCTCCCATTTGGTGTATCCAGGGTCTCCCCAGGTTGCTTTATATGCTGAAAGTGCATCGATTACTATGAACTCTTGAAACAGAGTTTTTTGAGTTGGCTTTTTTCTCGCTTTTACTGTCAGTTGTATTTTTCCCACTGGAAAACACTTTTCGCCGTTGAAATCGAGCATCGAACGATTATCGAGGGTCAGTGCATGTTCCTTTAGTTGCATACTACGGAACGTGCAGAAAAACATAACTTTCAATGAATTTTCAGTGTCCATTAGGGCTCTCCTTACTTCCCAATTTTCAAGAGATATTGTTATTACCAGGGCGTCATTATGCAGAAGTTGGATACCCTGGAGGTCTTTGTTAGTAAATGTAACTTTCAATGAACTTTCAGTGTCCATTAGGGCTCTCCTTACTTCCCAATTTTCAAGAGATATCGTTATTACCAGGGCGTCATTATGCAGAAGTTGGATACCCTGGAGGTCTTTGTTAGTAAATGTTAGTAGCACAGAGTGGTCATGCCTCTGAGCGCGCGACGCTAGTTGTTCGCCGCGTATGGCTCGGACCCTCATACCTCGGAGAGCTTTTTTCTTGGACCATTTAATAGTTTAGACTCGACGTGGGATCCATAAAGCACGCATATCATGTCAGGTGATTTCTCCCTGGGCCCGACTTTGCTCCTGGTTGCCCATTCTTCTTCTAGGGCGATGTAGCTCTACGTTTCCCTCTCCAAGCCGGCCATATCCGCTGGTGGGTCCGAAGTTAGGAAGTTATAGAACTTACCTTTCCCCAGATCGTTGATGAAGGCCGATATGGCTATCGTGTTATTGTACGTGTTGACGGCAGTTAGATCACTGCTGAAGCGAATTATATATGCTTTCAGTGTCTCATCGCGCTTTTGTTTCATCGACATGAGCATCTTCATCGTTGACAACATTTGCTGCATAGAAAGTGATCTTGGATCCAATTCGCGGTTCGTCGGTGTTGTTGTTTCGCGAGTGTGAGTTTGGTGCTTGTGCGACGGTGAAGTAGCTAGGCTGAGCATTCGACGTATCCCCTCGTTCTCCATTGCTGCTTGATCTAGTGGTCACAATCTCTTTGTATTTTGAAGATAGATGATGCTAGTGAAAGGTTAGGAATTTTGTCGTTCCTACGGACGACACCAAACTGATGCAGTCATTTTTGTTCATTGCTTTGACCTTGACCTACAAACCTACACAAGGAACGCACGTGAGCCACGGAGCACCGATGTGGTAGCCGATGGCACTCCGATGCTAAAGTCAGACATGGATATGAGGAAGGTGTAATGTTTTAAATAAGAAATTTGTAGCGTACCTTAGCTTACCAACCTCATATCTTATTTAGTGTTGGAGTTCTGGTTCGACTAGGCTATCAATGACATATTTTAGGGAAGAAGATCTTAGTGGAGATCCTTCTCTAATTAGGAGTCGTGTTGTAGAGGGAAGTTTCCCTATTAGCGATGTGCTCCTAGATACACGGGAGATAGTTCCAGTTCTGAGATTAGTCTATAGGTAGAATTCTCCATATATTATGGAATATGTTCTCTAGTTGGAAGCAAAAGAGTTGTTGTACCTGTCCGTCCAAAGCTGATCCTCGAGATACTTGCCTTAATAGGGGTTACTGGTATTGAGGATAGTTGTGAGACACATAGGCTTAGCAAACTGTAAGAATCCAAGTCCATTCGATGGATTGCGCGCATTGGGCGGGATTAAAACCGCTTGGGCCGGAACAGTGTTGGGCTGACGCTAGGGCTTGTTATTCCTCGAGATCATCATGACATGTGTACGATGCTGAGTTGGGACCGCTTTGGTGTATCTTCACAACCTATTACACGCATAACTCATTATTACAGAAAAAAATGTATATGGCTTTGATGAGTGTTGTAATTGAATTCAAAATATTTCTTTCTACAAATTCAATTTTATTATCGCATAAATTCTTATAGCCTCACAAAATCTATTTCTTTCTTCTACGAAAAGAAAATTACATCAACGAAGAAAAGTTTTGTGTAAACCAATAAAGAAAATATTTTTCCAATTAATGAAGAAAAAATCACATGATGTACTCCATCATTATGAAGGTTTCTCCATATACCAATATCAAGGTTAGATTTGTAGATCATTTTTTTCTCTTTGAATTTCTATGTTTTTTAGCCATGATTTCTTGCATTGAATTTATTGAAGGTTTAGCTCTTGATTAAAAAGTTATTCTCCCGTTGTACGAATGAGTTTTCATTGGCTTTATATCATTTTATGGTGTTCTCTTTGCATTTCTTAAATATTTGATATCTAGTGAATTCATGTTTTGCCTCATTAAGAAAAAATTACTATCTGATTCTTGCTTTTCTTCTCAGGACTTTCTTTTTTTTAAAGAAATTTTATGATTTGATTTTTTTTGTTTTTGTTTATTATTTTGATTTAGTTTCACTATATTTTCATTTTTTTTATTTTTTCCATGATTTTCATAAACTCTGGTTTTTAAAATGCTAATAGACATGCAATACCTTAAAAGTTACTATTTCGTGAGTGATAACTTTTATCAGTTGCATTGTTTACTTACTAATCCAACTCAACATAGTATCTCTCATAAGTATCTTTAATTTTCTTATGAAATTATGGGGTAATAGAGAATGATATTTGGTATGGTTAGAGCTTTTACTCTGTAATGAATCTGGTTAGGGTAAGACTTTTGCAATTAGATTAATTTTATAAAGTCAAAAGAGTGAAGGGTTTTTGTTAGGAGTTGTATTTTTTGTTTTGTTTAATTAGGGGTTGTATATTAGTTTTCATTATACTTGACGCAGTCGATTTTTGTTCCCTGCTTTGAACTTGACCTGCTGACCAGCATAAGGAACACACGTGAGCCACATACCACCGTTGTGGTGGCCGATGACACTCTGATGCTAAAGTTAGACAAGGATATGAGGAATGCGTAATGTTGTAAACATGGAATTTGTTGAGTACCTTAGCTTACCAACCTCATGTCTTTTTATAGTGCTGGAGTCCTGGTTCAACTAGGCTATCGGTGGAGTAGTTTAGGGAAGAAGATCTTCGTGGAGATCTTTTTCTAATTAGGAGTTGTCTTGTGAAGGGAAGTTTCACTGCGCTCCTTGTGCTCCTAGATACGTGGGAGATATTTCCCAATAAGAGAGTAGTCCATGGATAAAAGTTTCCACGTGCGACATATACTCTGGTATTTGCTTCATAGTTAGAAGCAAAGTGTTGTTGTCTTCCCCATCCAAAGCTGATCCTCGAGATACTTGCCTTAGCAGGGTTACGAGTATTGAGGATAATTGTGAGACGCGTGAGCTTAGCAGGCAGTAACGATTTTGGTCCGTCTAGAAAATTGCATTGTGCAGGCTTGGAACTGCTTGGGCTGGATCAATGTTGGGCTGATGCTTGAGCCTATTATTTCTCGAGATCATCATGACACGTGTACGGTGTAGAAGAGATGTCGTTTTGGTGTATCATCAGCTACTCTCCCAGAGTTAGTGGGCCATCGATTTGGTTCACTAAGTCATTTCTTGAAAAGATGTGTCGCTCATGATGATTTAGTCTTAATCGTTGCTTGAGCCGCACACTTCATTAATTAAGTGTGCATCGGTTAAGTGGAGAAGAGGTGGGAAGCCAATCCCTATTTAGATCTCCCTTTCTGCAGAGATTAACTCTTCCATTTCTTTGTTTACCGAGACTCCATTTTGTTTGTCTTTTGATTGAAATTTTGTTCACCTTTTTCATGGCTCGCCAAAACCATCTTGATGATTAGATTTTAGCTAAGGGCCTCTAATTTTTCGAAGATAAGTCTGTTTCCAAGTCGGGCATTGACGAAATCCGAAAGACGTTCAGGGTCCCCAAGGACCTGCCATACTATGCTCTGAAGGATGATCAGACGCCGATGTTTCCTCCGGAAGGGTTCGTCTGTTTGCATCGCGAGATACTTCAGACTAGAGTTCATTTTCCTATTCTCGACAAGATTTGGGGCTTCTTGGATTTCCTTGGTATCCCTCCTGCCCAGTTGGTACCTAATGGGTACAAGATTATCCTTCTAATTTTGATCAGAGCGAAGGATACTGGCATCCACGGGCGATCTAGTTGCTGACTTCTCATCTGTTGAATGATCACCCCGTTTGCAAGATGACGTCATGGGTCTGCTTCGAGAAGTTGCCAGATGACTTCAATTTCTGGCAGAAATATTACTTCTTGGCTCCTTCAGATTCGAAGTATTTCAAGTTCAAGGGTCGTCCACTTGAGCGGGAGTTCAGGCCACTTCGTAAGCATAACTTCATTTTTTTTGATTTTGTTGCGCTGATTGTATGTTATCATTGCATGTGTTTTTTTTCTCAGGGAGGTTCCCTATTACTCCTCTTTCCTCAGAGGAGCTAGACATTGTGAAGACATTTTGCAACATGCCGAAAGTGATTGTGGAGGAAGTCATATGTCCTACTAACTTCAGTAGGGTCCATCTAGCATGTGGCCCCACTCTTTACCGAATGCCGAAGGTTAAGTATGTAGGTAGAGTCCCTTCTAGAAATAGGAAGGCTTCCAAAGTTAAGGTTCCTACTTTGTCTGACACAGAGGGGCTTTCTGAGACGCTCACCTCCTTTGTGAGCTCGAAGAGGTCTTGCGCTGGCTCCCAAACGGTCTGCTCCAATGAGGGAGCAGCGTGAACCTGACCGGCCTGCGAGAGTGGAGGCCGAAGTATCTAGCTGGGAGAAGGACCACCTGTAATTAGCAGAGGTTGATGATGTGTCAAAACTGAGTACTGAGCCGACAGAAGCTTTGAGCGAGAAGTTCATGCTGGCTGCTATGGCGGCTTTTACTGGTGCTGACCAATTTATTGGAAGGTCCTAATAAGGATTTGCCTAAGGTTCCAGAGTTCAATCGTTCTGTTGGTGGGTCGTTCGACAATGGTCGCGATGACATGGGCATCCACTTTATAGTCTGCATTGTTCCCCATCTCGCTCTAGGTCGCATATCACGGTGATGGAGGGTTCGCTGGACAATTCACTTCCTTATCTTCATTTGGATTTTGTTGAGCCGTCACGCAATAAAGGGTCGGCTAGTGGTGGCAAAGGGAAGGTCGTGGACGAGGGCCTTGGTGTGGTGGTGACTACCAAGGGTGGCATTGGCATGATTTCGCATCTGGGAGAGCTCCATCCGGATGCGCAGATAAGTTTGTTTGCTTCGAACGTAGTGAAGATGAACAACCAGGAGGTTGATGTTGACTATGCTTCGAGGAAGCACATAAGCAGGCGTTACAACTGGCTGATGGACCACGCTCTGAAACCTGAAGAGGATACACTAGAGGGGCATATGGACAAGGGTTTACAACACTTTATACTGGGGATGTCTCATTTGAGCCAAGTGGCCATCACTAGGACAAAAGTTGAGGATGTGCGAGAGTGTACACCATGGAGCGTGTCTTCTTGACTATGCAGAAGTCGTATTCTGATGCACTTTTCAAAATTGAATTTCCGAAGTAGCAAATTGAGGAGAGGAGGCTGAAACAGTTAGCCGTTGTTGTCGAGACTCAGAGGGTTCATCTGGAAGCCCTTGAATCTGATTTAGCAGAGGCGGTGTCCGCAAGGGACAGATTCAAGCAAGAGTTGGATCTAATCCGCAATGATCTGGAGGTTGCGCAGGAAGCTGCGGCTAAGATGCGCTCTGAGTTGCGGTTTTTTGCTGAGGAGAACACCATAAAGAAGGCATAGTGGATTGCTTAGAGACAGTAGTTAGAGGCCGATGTGGAATTCAATGCTGGGGAAGTGAGGAAAGATGAAGACCAGCTTCTTCTTGAGTAACATGAGCTCAGGGCAGTTAAGAGTAGCTTGGCTACGGAGCAGTCCCAAGTTGATGCGCTGACTGGCAAGCTGGAGCTATGGGAGCGTGAACTTGCTGAAGCAAATGCGCATGAGGAATAACTTCTTAGGGTGCAAGGCAAGTGTGAATTCTGCTGGGTCGTGCATGGGAGATTAGAGCTGTTGGAAAAGCATTCGGAAGGGGACGTTGCGTATTATAAGAAAATGTCTTACGCAGACTTCGGAGTGGTGTCTACATCGTGTGAAGAAGAGTGCGATCTGACTCATGACTCTCAGATTGAGGCACGTACGGACGCAACTCCTGCTCCTTCCCCGTCCTGAAGAGAAATAGACTTTGTACACTACACAATACATGTCCATTTATAGCATTATCCAATAGCACTTTTTCCCATTATGCTATGAAAAACCAAATTTCAATGGGTTTTAAAATAAAAAACGCTATAACTGGAAGGTAGGATTTTTGGCGCCCCTTCCCCCCAAAATTTTTTTTTTGCTCGACCTTTATGTTTCCTCTCCCCCAAATTTCATTGTTGCTAACCTAAAACTTGTGATTTCTCAACCTCAATTCTTCTCCCTCTGCTTTTGCTCGCCTCTTTTCCTCTCCCTTTGCTCTTTGCAGCTCACAGTGTTTTGTACTCTTGAGCAAGCTGTGAGCCAAGTCGGTTGCAGGCTCTGGAGGCAACTCCATACACACATTACATATTATCTGCATTGCATCGTTGGTCGCAATTTCGGTAACCCCTTTTGCCCTCTCTTTATTTGAATAATTGTTTATGTTAATGTGGTGTTTTGGATTTTTGGAATTCTTGCTTGTTTGAATGATTGGGATTGTTAAAGGAGAAGAAATGACATGTGGGTATGGATTAAAGTGAAGTTTAACTCATAAACTTGGTTAATTCCAATCTGGGTCTGGAAATAATTTTCTGACCAAGTCTGTTGATACTCTTTAGTAGTTAGTATCAAAATGAATGGGGTGAATTTCAATATGATTTTTTTTATAGATGAGAGTGTCACACCCCAATTTTTGAGAAATGGACGTATGTTAAATCTATGTGGGAATATCCGATTTCCCCAAATTCAGGATGTGAAAATCACCGAAATCTACTCTAAATTGCTGGGAAGATGTTATGGAAGAGGTGGAGAAGTCTTCACCTAAATCTACTCTTCATTAATGGGGAGATGTTATGGAAGAGGTGGAGAACACTGGTGTTGATGTTTGCTCTTTTGTTGCCATGGCTTAGAGCGGAACCAGCCAGCCAGTCTGAGTCAGTCGAGTCATTCTTCTATGTTGTTGAGTCCAGTTTATCGATGTTGCATCGAATCAAGTTTGAGTCAGTTTTTATCTACAAACAATGTTATTGGTTGCTAGTGCATGTTGGGTCCTATTATCTCTTTATATTATGTGTTTGGTGTCAATAAAAGGCTTGGTAAGCACTGCGAGGCCTAGTTGGTTATATTACCAAAGAGTTTTGACAGTGTATTAGGAGCTATTATATTAATGAAAATTGCTTATTTGAGGCATACTTTTTTTGTTTTGAAGCATGGTTGGAGATATTAGAATTTTACTTATTTGAGGCATAATTTGTAGGTTGAAAATTGATTATGTGTATAGTATTATTCAAAATTTCCAAGATTATGTATAGTTTGCATCAATAATAAACCCAAAGGAAATAGTGTCTTTGTGATTGTGTTAGAATAGACTTTAACCCACAACTTCTCATGAGCGGTGCTCCGAAACAACAATGTAGGAAGCACATTACTCCAACATAGATACTGTGTTCGGATAAGTGCTGTAGATACGGTCTTAGACATGCTGGAGTTTATCTCTGTGATTATTATAGGAGTAGGTCCTTGTAAACAATCAAAACCAAAATTCACATCACCTATAAAATATTTTTAATTTTAATTTTAGGTTTTGTGTGGGGAAAAAAATCCCCAATGCACCATATAATATATGAATACTTTTATGTGAGAGGTTGTACTTCATAGGAGTAGGTCCTTCTACTTCATCTTTTTGATCTAGACATCATGTTATGAATTTGAGCTCAACTAGTCAGTTTCAAGGCTACATTGCAATTTTTGATTTTCGGATAATTAACCGAAGTTTATTGATATAGTGTCCTGATTTGAACCCGTATCTTGAAATCAATATTACAAATTCTACGGGTCTTTCAAATGATCAGAATGTTACTATTACAATTAGTGGAGTCTTACTTCCTACGGATTCAGAGTAGGTTGCTATGATTTCATCTTCAAATGCAGAGTAAGCCATTGAATAGGAGGAAATGGAAATTGAAACCTCTTTGGGTACTAATTTTTTTTTGGTTGAATTGCATGGGCAGTGTGTCAAGTTGTCCGTTGGATGCTTTTGAATACGAGCAGACTCGAGACTTCGGTAGTCTTCCTCTACTGTGCCATTATCCTGTTAAGGTGAAGTCTAAATTCAAGAACAAGTAATTTAGTTGTTACTTAGTACCTTCAGTTAACGTTTAACATTCATGTTTCAGGCACAATGCATGAAGAATGATCCAGAGTACCTTGGATGTGGAAAGAAAGAATGCCAGATAAACGAAGACGATGATTGCCTAGTATCGACTTGCTCTGGGTTGTTAACATTTCACGTTGTTAACATTCGAACCAATATAGAGTTTGTATTCTTTGCTGGTGGATTCGATACCCCTTGCATTTTGAAAAGGCCGAACGCTCTGAATTTACCAATCCAAAAGCACCTTGTATGGCCATCTTTCCAGCATTGATTCTAGTGGAACATCAGTAAGTCCAACTCTTTGTATAAATCTCCGAAAACTTTGGATCATCGACCAGACATTTTTTTTTCAAGATAGCCAACTATTCACGTGTCTATGATATAGTCAACTATTCATGTGTGTATGATTAATTTAGTACTATGTGATAATTCCAAATGATTTAAAACTAAACATTGGGTCTTGAAGCTTCATATTTATATATTATCTTTACAAGTTAAGAAGTTTTCAGGTTTTACATCGATGTCGCGTGTAACCATTTTTTGTTGAAGGGAATATTTTCTTGTCGTCGCCATGTTACATAAACATGGCCAAATAGCTTTTATACATTATGACAACGACTTAATACCATATAACTTGTTAAGAGGTCAATTTGGAAAAGTTCAGTTTTGATCAAGAAAGTTCAATGATTTTGTAAAGGATTGAAACATCAATACATTGGGTATGGCTGCAATTCTCTTCACCATGATCACTAAACACTTTCAAGAACAACCCAAACATATATTTTGGGCATAATATAAAATTTAAAAAATAAATAAATAGTAAATTTTTTGGGTAAAGAAAGAATTCTAAATAGGTAATAACTAACCAAGATCAAAGGCGTAGAAGAAGGTGAACTTGAGATCTCGAATAGCAAATAAGATTTAGTCACAACAATGTATCGAAGGGTTCAAAATGGTGTATTCTGTCATGGTTTTATCTGAATAATGAATAAATAAATAAATGTAAAATTTCAAAAACAATTTGTAAACTTTTAAAGTTAAAATATTAAATTCTTGTCATATTCACACTGTTGATGCTATTTTTTTGGTAATAATAAATTGTATTGGGGTTGATTGTAGATGAAATTGACATGGGTAAGTGGAGATGCAACACCACAACAACTTCAATATGGGAATGGCAAGTTAGAGATATCGAATGTTACAACATTTACACAAGCCGATATGTGCAGTGAGTATTCCTTCATAATTGGTGGATAAATTTTGGCTTACCGTAGAACACATTTCTTTATCTGAATTGAAGACTGATTGATTGTGTCTCGACTTGATCATAGCTTCTGATTTACCAAGTCCAGCTTCAGATTTTGGGTGGCATGATCTTGGATATATTCACTCAGCTCTGATGACAGAGCTTCAACCTACGAGTAATTATTCATACAGATACGGAAGATAACATTCAATTCAAGTAGACAATGAGCTCACATTCCTCGCATATGGTGATATGGGAAAGGCTCCTCATGATCAAGCTATTGAGCATTACATTCAGGTACTTGGAAATTCTGAAACAAACAAATATGAAGCCGTTCATCAAACGGTTATTTATTTTTACATGAAAATACAGCCAGGACCACTGTCCGTTATTGGAGCCATGGCTGATGAAGTGGCAACAAGAAATATTGACTCTGTTTTTCATATCGGAGAAATAAGCTATGCTACTGGCTTTTTAGTAGAATGGGATTTCTTCCTTCACTTTATCCATCCAGTTGCTTCACACGTAACTTACATGACTGCGATCGGTAACATGAGAGGTACCTAATTAATCTTCTTCCTTTACCAACAAAGATTGTTATTGAGTTCTCACATGATTAGGCATGTTGCATCTTTGCAGAGACTACATTGATTCAGGATTAGTGTTTATTACAGCAGACTCCGGAGGAGAATGTGGAGTTGCTTATGAAACGTACTTCCCAATGCCTACCTCTGCTAAAGATAAACCTTGGTACTCAATAGAACAAGCAAGTGTGCATTTCACTGTAATTTCGATGGAGCATAATTGGTCAGTAAACTCTGAACAGGTAGGGTGGTCAAATAAAAGTTATTTTGTCATACTTTAGTCATTTTTCATATCTAATGAAAACTACAAACTTGTACAGTACAACTGGATGAAGAAAGACTTGGGATCCGTTAACCGATCAATAACATCTTGGGTAGTTTTCACAGGGTAAGCATTATCAAACCTATTTATTCTTACAGGTAGGCTTATGCATATGTGACATAACCATTGTTGAATATGGTTCTTCAGACACAGACCTATGTATTCATCTGTAAAAGTGGGTTTAATTCCAAGCGTGGATACTAAGTTTGTTGAAGCTGTAGAACCATTGCTACTGCAATACAAGGTAAGGGGGTCTAAACTAAAGTTTAACTATATTATATCCGTGTGTATTGGTGTTGGTTCGAACTGCAATACAACCCCACTTTCATTGTCGATTTAGTATCATTATCATGGTAATCTTGATTGATGAAATAAGTACTCAACTCTCCTCTTCATGCTGTGATATCGAATTAGGTGGATTTGGTTTTATGGGGGCATGTACACAACTACGAGAGATCATGCGTTGTTTATTAAAGTGTATGCAAGGGCATGCCTAGCAAAGATGCATATGGGATTGATGTTTATGATAATAACAATTACACTACTCGCGTTCATACTGTCATTGGCATGGCAGGATTCACGCTAGACAACTTTACCAGTACTGTAAGCCCTTGTCCCTACTCTCCAAGTCAAAACTTCTATATATAGTTAGCATAAAAACTATTATTTGAAGAGATTTTCTCAATGAACTGACCATGAATGTTAGGCTGCTAACTGGAGCTTAATCAGGATATCAGAATTTGGGTACTTTAAAGTACATGCCACAAGAGACGTGCAGGGGTTACTTTCTCGACTAGAAGGTGTTTGCCTGGTTACTTGCTCTGATGGCAGGAGATTGGGTGGTATTGGAACAACAATTGGCACTACAACAAAAAAGCCCATCAATAGCATTTTATTATAGCGTTTTTACGCTTTGTGCTATGAAAAGTGCAAAAGTTCAAGTTTCAATGACATTCTCATTTTAAAACGCTATAGAAATGAATGCGGGAAATTAAAATTATTAGCCGAGCTCGATTTTGGCGAAATGCTAAATCGTTCCCTCACCCAAAAGGCCAAGAGAACTCATTTTCTCTCGTTGTTGCCCTCAAGTTGTATTGCGAAGGCGAGCGAGAGAGAAAGAGAGAGAGAGAGAGAGAGAGAGAGAGAGGGAGATTCAGATCCAAATCCAGATCTAGGGAAAGAGAGAAAGAGCGAGGGAGATGGAAAGATCGAGGGAGAGAGTAAGGGAGATCGAGAGTGAAGGAGATGCACAAACCTATTACAACACACAGCTTCGTCTCCGAACTCTCAGTGGCTGAAGCGATAATGTTGTCACACAAGACGTTCATCATCAAGAAGAAGTTGGCGAAGAAGATGAGGCAGAACAAGCCCATCTCTCACAGGATCAGCAATGAGGACTGACAACACTATCAGGTCTACTCAAAATCGAAAACCCCCAAATCTCATTTTTTCGTTTTTCATCAAACACCTTGTTCAATTGGTTTTCTGAATTGTTGATTTGCTTTGGGTGTTTTCATCAAAAAACCTCACTCGTTCTCGGATTCTCTAAACTATCTGGTAAATCACCAAACCTCTCTTTTTACTTTCCGTCCTCTTTTTGCATTTCATCAAAACACAATTTATTTCTGAAATTTAGGGCTCCATTGAAAAAAACTCAGTGTTCCAATGTTTTCTTGAAAAAAAAATTAGGTAATGGGCCAAAACGAAAAGGTAAAAGGGCAGTTAAACACAAGGAGCCAGAAATCACTACAACACAAATGCTCTTTAATAGCATTTGTTAATAACGTTTTTGCCAAAAATGCTATCTAAAGTCAAATTTTAATGACTTCAAAAATGAAAAACGCTATAAAAAACGCGTGGGCTTGTTGGCGCTTTATCAAAATTGTGACTTAAGCGCGATATTTTCTCTCCCTCTCGGCCAAAACAAGAAACAACCCTTCTTGTCCCTCATCTCTCTGCTCGCCTCGCTCTCTTGCTCGCCTGTTCTTCAACTCTCACCTGTTCTTCTCTGCAATTACAATTGAAGAAAATGGTGAACACGATGTTGTTGGTCTCTGTGGAGCTTGACGGTCTCACCAATCTCGAACCACAAGGAGGCTGCGATGATCCCGACTTCGCTTACTACTTCAAGGTATCTTTCCATTCTTCCTTCCAATTTCCAACACAAATCCTTCTCCATTCTCTCGTTTTCGTCTAGGATTTATTCTTTACTTTACTTGATGTTTGTTTGCTAACTTGCCTGTTGAAATCTATCTCTCTCTCAGATGAAATGCTCGAACTGTGGCGAAGTGAGCCAGTAGAACACCTGTGTTATGTTGTCTGAAACGCTTCCTCTCCCTAACGGCCGCGGCGAGACCAATCTCGTCCAGAAAGTATGTCCCTGTGTCTCTCTTCCTTCATCTATTTCAGTGTTTTAAGTGTTCTTGATTCATTGTTCTAGAAATTTTTGTGGTTTTGCTTTTTCTATTTAACAGCTCAATCGATGATTTCATCACTTTGAATTAACTGGTGCAATGTTTGATGAAATTACTGTATGGATTCTTTTTACGAAATTAATTGTCAGAAAACTATTCTAATAAAGAGGATGCTAATTGTGATTATAAGAGATATATAATGGCTAAATCACAGATGATATAGGGTTTTGTGAACTTTCCATCAATAATTTACTTCTCCTGATTGACGTTGAGATGGGTGTTTTCGAACGCCTTTCAACCTTTGATGAAAGAGGGGAGCAAGAGATGTTTAACTCACTGATTGCTTATGAGTGGTTTGTTTGTGGGATTCATATATATACTTGACATGCTACTTTGTTATATATTTGATTATAAGATGATGTACATGAAAATCATAATTACCATATGTTTGAAGTAAACATAGATCAAATATTTTTAGGTCAAACAGTTGTCTGGGTTTGTTGACATGGAGAGAATTATAGATTTTAGATATTCAACCACTACAACAAAAGTCCACTTTTATAGCATTTCATAATAGCATTTTTCACACATTTGCTATAAAAGCCAATTTTTAGTTTCTATTGAAATCAAAAAATGCTATCAAAATAGGGCGGGATTTTAAAACGCTCAAGGCGCTCGCCCAAATATTCACATCGCGCCATTCTCCACTCCCTCCAATCTACAAACCTAAAAAACACAGCAGCATCGACATCCTTCTCATGTCTCTCTCTCCTTCAATTCTCCTCCTCCATGTCTCATTCTCATGTCTCCCTCCCCCTCTCATGTTGACATCCTGCATCAACAACCTTCTCATGTCTGCACTCTTCAAAAATAGAAAAACACCTTCAACATTTCTCTCTCTTTCGATCGAGACTCCATCAATGGAGACATCAAGGTAAGCCGACACTGCTCTTCAGATCTCTCACACTTTTTTTCACACACTTTGCTCATCTCCTCATCTCTCAGTGAATCAGTGTTTCTTCTTTTTCTTCAAATTTTGCAGAACACAACTCCGTCTTGGTTCACGAGAGGTCCGAGCAGCAGCAGCAATCAGTAGAAAGGATTGTCTCTTTTCCCCGATTGGAACTCATAAGTTGTTTCCAGAGCTTTGGAAAAGGAGTCTGGATCTTCTAATCTAGGATTCGATCTTGAATCTGCTGTCAGAACCGCCAATGATACTGTTTCTAGCACCTTTAACGAGTAAGATCCAACTCTATCATCTAACTTTTGTGTTTTTATTGTGAATTATAAGTTTGATTGATAGGATTTGGTTGCAATGGTTTGATTTGCTATTGAATTGTTCTGTGTTGGTGTTCTAATTATTGCGACTTTGTCGAGGATTGTAGATTTTAGTGGCACTTTTGATAATTCACGACAAGTACAATGGAATTGCGTTAGTACGATTTACTGCGTTTGACAGGTTTTTACTAAATATCCATTTGTGTATAGATTTGAGATCTTATAGAATATTGGAGTTCGTAGTAAGTGGAATTGGGTTGAAATATTCTTGATGTTATTGATATTTCTCATTACGAAACACAAAAGTTGCCTTCAAAATAAATCTCCTTTATGGTTGAAATACAAATCTTCCGAACTATTTGTAAAAACTAAGATCAAACACTTTCGATGTTTGTTTGTTTCAGGACATTTTTTAAGATCTACCAACACAAGCGTTGGTGGCAAAGGACTTGAATGATATTGAATGAAAATTCCATCATATTTATCGGGGTATAACTGACACAGTTTATACCTATTTTATAGTTTCATCAATTCTAACCACGAGTGCATTTTTGAATTCCACCGTCGTATGCATATTCAATTTGTACTTGATGAGTGTGGGTTCACCAAAGAGACGCTTTCAAACTGTTGGGGAAATTTTGTGTCTGTGAAGAAAATACTTTCATCTTCATGAGGTGTCGTCATTTTGTATGTGTTTATGGATCACCTTGCAACAATATTTATTGAATTAATAGGAGAGTCTTGTCTCGCTGAAGTAAGAACGGAAAACTTCGTGTTGGAGTTCGACATTTAAATGGGCTTGAATTGTACTAAAGGAATATCAAATTAGGCATACTTGCAATTGCTGCTCATGATATCTCTACTGGAACTATGTTGAGTGTGTGTTATCGGCCTAGGTAATACATTGTTCTTAGCCTTATGAGTTTACTTCAACCAACAAATCAGATCCTAAGTACATAGTTTTTTAATTTGTTCCATAGGACTTGTCTCTCTGAATTCCTAATTCCCTACCATGAATACATGATTTCGACTAAAAACAAACATATGGTTTGAATGAAGTTCATTGGTAATTATTTGCATATGAATGGTCTGAAATTGTGAATACTAAGGATTTAATATTGATGTTCATAGTATGAATTACAAAAAATCAAATATTATTTAATCTCCGTGCCGTAGCCATGCCCATGGCCTAGTTTTTTTTTTTTTCTGAGGTTTGCCATGTCTGACATGAGGCTTGTCCGACATGAAGACCGTGTCCATGTTATAGCAACATACCCTTTAATTAGCAAGAAGTGTAACCTAATATACTCACACATATGCAGCTGTACTCCAATGATAGTACTCTAATTTGGCTTGATCTCGATGGTTTCAAGCATGTATTTTCAGTGAGATATCATTTTGTCACATAAGGTTGCCTTTATACTTTCTATAAGTTTGTATGATTAGTTGAACATTGACAATCAGAAGATGAGTCAAAACATGATAAGAATACACCAAGCTCGTGGTGTGTGTGCCATGGATGCTAGCTCACAAGTCCAGAGTTCAAACATTGTTAAAAAAAATTAAAAAAATGTTGTTGAGTCATGGTGTTTGTGGAAACCGTGTTAGGTTTGAGGAAATTTTTTTTTCTGAAACTTATATTATTATACTTTACTGCAGGAATTGATCTCAATGAGGAGTGCTTACTCTTATTTTTTCTATCTTAACCTTCCAAGCATGGCTTTCTCGAATGACAGGTATCGTTGTTTTTATAAAGGATAACAGATTTCATTGCCATTAAAATAACAGCTCAATGAGTTCCCATTAAAATATCGTTGTCTTTATCGTTGTCTTTAGTGAAGATGACGATAACCCATTAAAATAACAGCTCAATGAGTTCCCTTACTTGATTTATTGCTTTTGTTGAGAGTTGACTCACTGCTGCTTTGAGGAGCCTTTCATAGTTGAACTGTGTTAACAATTTTACTTTGTTTGTGCAAAGCGGCATCATTGGTGTTGTAGAGATATTATATTTCCAATAGGTAACTGCCACCTAAAGCACATATTTAAATTACTTTTTGGTTCTTTTCCTTTCTTGATTGATTCATTTAATGTTTCAATAACTAGTTAGTGTGCGGCACTATACTACCATCTGGCTGGGGTTGGATATATTTATTTTGTTGAACTCTACTCTCTTCTCTATTGAACTTTTGAATTTATTTGTGACATCTCTTGAGTGTGGAAGCATGATGTAAACAAAAAAGTAATTAAAAAAAAAACAAAACAAAACAAAAAAGTAATTAATACTTTCTTGCTAGATGTTTCAATAAATTTGCTCTGAGTGTTAAGAGGTGCTTTGGTATTTTAGAGATTTAATTTGAATGTTAATTATATATATATAATTTTTTTTTTTTACTATGTTAGTTATTATTTCCTTTCTGTTTTTCAGTTGTGTCGTGCAAAGCAATGCAATTCTTAGAAACAGTTGTGTTGTGCTTTGCTTGTTTTGATTGTTCTTTGTTTCTTATTAGTCTAATGGACATGAATGGTTTGGCTGTAAAAATCGGCATTAGAAACCATAGTGTTGAATTTGATAGTCTACTGTTCCAAGTGCTTAATTTTTCTTCTTATTAGTGTACTCTTTTGCTAGGCATTAATGGTTTTGCTGTCAAAATCGGCATTAGAAACCATAGTGCTGAATTTGATTTTGCTCTCAAGGATGCATTAGTTTAAGCAAAATTTGTTCATATAATTGATGCTTTTGTTCAAATTAGAGTAAGGGGTAACATTTTATTGAATGCATTCTAAAAGTTTTTGTTATTAGAACTGTATACACCTGTAAGGAAATCAGTTATTTAAGAGGCCTTTCTATGCTCAAGCTTCTGATTCCAAGCAGGAAAAAAAGCTAGATATTGTTGTAATGGTGCCCTGTGATAATTCAAAAAGCTGGGTATTGTTGTAATGGTGCCCAACATCTTTTTGACTCTTCCTCCTCTGCTGTCTGCTCTGTTTTTTTATTTTCTCCTATTTTTCTTCTCTTATCTGATAGATCTCTTGCAGTTGCAAAGGACAGTTACCTCTTGCCATCAATGGTATGCTCAGAAGATGCATGCCAATGGCATTGTTGGAGTGTATATTCAGTATTGTTGAACTTCATACTCCTTGGAGGTTATTAACAACTAGCATATCACAGAAATGTCTGTAAATTGATACTTCATCCCTGTACTCTAATATGAATATACAATATGCACTATTACTGTGTTGGTCACAACCTCATAGGCATTCATAAGTGACAAGTACCCTGAGGAAGTAGCATCCTCAGAATCCTATGGACTTTTAGCAGTTTAATTTTGTTTGATGTCGTCATGTTGAAATTTCCTCTACTTCTTGTAAACTAAGATTATTTCTAATTCAAGACTTCATTTCCTTTATGAATTATGCTCGCAACTTGTAAGCATATAAATAGACCTGAGCTCTCCATATTCAGTCAATTTCTCCAATGTCAACAGTGATTTTGTTTAGTTGTCTTCAGTTTTTTTCCCCCCTTTTTTTCTTCTTTTACTTATATATTAAGTTTTAAAATTTTTGAGCAAGGAATTCAATTTTCTCTAATTTACATGTTTAGTCCATCATATTTATGGACCCAGGTTGAACAAATCTCTCAAAGAATCATTCCAAATAGGTTCTCTGTTTGGAGATTTGCTCTAATATTATTTATATAAATAACAGACCATTTTCTGGATTAACTTTAATTTACCTTTTTGCAGATTAATCGTATCAAGCAAGACCATGATCAACAACTATCTGGATTAACTTTAATTTACCTTTTTGGCGCAGCTGGGGCGTAGAGATGTATGGCAGCTGGGACTCCTGAAAATGACATGTTGACTTGGCTGATTTGTTATGGACCCGAAAGGAAATGACTAAGCATGGTGCACTCATTGTTCCCTATCCCCTATATGCACAATGTTGTTGCTGCTTGCACATGATTTTGATATTTTCTAGTTGTTGCCTTTTTGTAGTTAGTTAGTGGTGGTGGTGTTGCATGATATTACGGGTTGAGGGTTTATTTGCATATATTATTCTGAATGAGGAATACCCTGAACCTAAAAAACCAGTTTTACTTCCAGGATGGGGTAAATGGACTAATATTCAGAAGAAGAAAGGTATGCCATCATAATACTTACTGTTATTACTTGTAGGCAGTGGGTGAAAAGCAGTAAGTATTACTTACTGTTATTACCATTTTTGTGAAGAAATTGATCAGTGTTTTGGTAGTTCTGATGTCAAAATGATGTTCTATCTGGAATTAATCACATTAGATGCATGTGGATGATGTCTTTTATGTTGTTATTCCCTGCTTGATTCTTCTTTTGTGCTACTTCTCTAAGTTAACCAAGCTATATGGACCAATATTTCAGATCAAATTTGGTACTAAACCTTGTGTTGTGGTCAGTTCCCATGCCTTGGCCAAGGTTAAAACTGCATTTTGACTGTCTTGTGCACTAAAACTGTCTTTGCTTGCCTACCTATTTGCTTGTTTATGAGTTCTAGGTGAATTTGGCCTAGTCCTTGATTCAAATTTATTTTTTTAAATGTTTATAATGTGAAGGCTGTTTATAAACAATTTGACTCAAGAAATAACTTTCTAATATGGAGGCTGTTTTTTTTTTTTTTTTTACATACTGTGCCTGTTTTATAAACTGGACAGAGTACTTTGTCTTGCTGGACAGAGTGCTCTGTCTTGCTGAAGTTGCTGCTGCTTTGGCAGCGAATGTTTGTGCTGAATTTGCTGATGTCTTGGTGGTCAGTTGGTTATGCTTGTGCGGGTTCGAATATGGCTGGGAGCCGGCTTTGCATGGTGTTGTTTTGTGCTTGCATGATTTGGATTGCAAGTTGCAAATTGGACTCAAGTAACGCCCTTTTGCTATTTGTATATAGTGACAGGTTTTACATTTGGATTGCAAGTTGCAAATTGTTGGAGTTACCTCATTTTTTAATTTTCTATGACAGGTTTTACATTGCCAACTTGTCATTAATTTCTTTCCTGTGTTGGACATCTGACAACTCTTGGAATCATTTTTGCAATTGGAAACCTGGATATTAATTCATCAAGTCATGGTCTACACTCTAAGTCGATAATCAAGGAAATGGTATGCGTTCACTGACTTGTTTTTTACTTTTCGAATTACTGCTACACAGACTGTTTTTGACACTTGGAATTATGATTCACCACCTCAGTTGTACTAAACTGTCTATTACATGGTCCATTGATAGCTGGTTAGGCAATGGCGTGATGGTGGCTGCCAGGCTTATGTTTGCTGCGTTGAAGTGGCCTGGTTTGCTGTGCACTGCTGTGTTGCGGTCAGTCTGCCGCGGCTCGACTTGCTGTGAGGCTGTGGACGTTTGAATGTATGCGGGGTGCTGTCTAGTGACGGTATGCGGCCTGCTGAGATGATGCTGCGAAAGCGCGACTGCGACACAGTTATGCTGCTGTTGCTGCGCTGCGTTGCTGCTGCTGCTGAGGCGCTGCGTTGCTGCTGTGCTGCAGTGCTGTTGCTGCTGTGTTTGCTGCTGCTGGGACGCGTTTGCTGCTGTATGTAGCAGCGTTTGGTTGGAACGTGTGTATGCTGGCTTTGCATGAGATGGTTGTTGTAAGTGGAGATCCTGAGGAAACCATTGAAAAGATGTCAATGCTACTGAAAAAGTTCAAAGATTTTATGCAGATTGAGAATCCGAGCTTATGTGCTTCTGCGAGTGAAAAAGTCTTCATCCAGAGGTCAAATTACTGGTCTTAGCTGATGGTAGTCCAAAATCTCCTGTCATACTGGATGATTTCCGTTGTCCTATATCCCTAGAATTGATGAAGGATCCAGTCATCGTATCTACAGGGCAGGTATATGCACAACTCACTATTTTCTGCTCTCCAATAAGAAAAACCTATGTGTATTCTTTCTGTTATGCTAAATGAAAAGTCTAGTTTAATGAGTTTCCCTTTGATCTGTAAGTAATAGTAGTTTTGGACTCTCGCAGAAAATTAATCCTAGTGAATGGTCTTAACCATCACTTCAGTGCATTCTTTTTGCATAGTCAGGAGAACTAAGTCCATATAAGTGTTCAAATTCCACGATTAATGTCCCGATGCATTTGAAATTTTACTGAAGCATGTTTCCTCGTGAAAACCATTCAGTTCTGTTAAGTCCAGTCCTAATTATTATGTCTTGATCTGTTTTTTCAGCTTATGCAAGAACAACACTCTTGATCGTAGCTTGATAAAGGGGAAGATCGTTGTCTGTGCTTTTGAACTCCCAGACCTTAAAATCAAAAAAGCCATTTTGTTAGAGAAGCGGGTGGTGTTATTGGCATGATTCTCATTGATCCAATGGGCAAAACCATCGCTTAATTTTCAGTTTGTTATCCCAAGTACCATAATTGTAATACATTATCTTATTAATTACATTATTTTTATTATTTGATAGATTTTGTGACTCGATGTAATACCGTTTATTAATTAATTACATTACTTTGCCTCCATTCATGGAAATGTTTAACTTTGGCACATTTAAAATTTTATTTTCTAGACATAAAACTTATGAGATGTAATAAAAAGTCATTCGATAGTAAAAAAAAAAAAAAAAAAAAAAAAAAAATTTCCTATGTATACTTACCATAGCGTTTTTAAAACGCTATGGTAGAGTCTACCATAGCGGTTTTAGAGTCTACTATAGCGTTTTTAAAACGCTATGGCAGAGGCTACCATAGCGGTTTTGAAACGCTATAAAAGCCAAATTTACCATAGCGTTTTAAAACCGCTATAATATCCCCTGGGTCTATTATAGCTCCGGCTGTCATAGCGGTTTTTAAACGCTATTGATCACAATTTTTCTTGTAGTGAACTAAGTCATTTGATTTTCTTTGGTTAATTCATATTACCTTGATCATCCCTTTGTTTCTTCTTGATTCTTTTCAATCAAGTCTTCATTGGGTTCTGAATTTATATATTTATAGTTTTTCCTGTCTAAATTCACATTTGGATTCTATCAGTATTTGCTTAATTACTAAATGCTGAAGGTGGTAGAGCAACAGCCAAATGAACATGTTGTTGATGAGCAAACATCTAAGGAAAGTACGAAAATTGCGATATTAGAACCTAAGCAAAGTGATGAGGTCGTAGTAAAGGGTTCATGATTTTTTTTCGTGGATACTTAGTTATAACATTAATGGAAAATGAAAAACTTTGAAATTTATGTGAGAAAGGTTGATGCTAAGCATGGAGTATCCGTGGATCCAATATGTCCTGCATTAGAATTTTTTTTGAAAATGAAGCTCCTTGTTACATAATTATGAATAGTGTACTATGTATCTGGTGAGCTTTTTCTTTTCATGGCATCTGTTTGGTGAATAAACATTTCCTGTGCAGGCAGTCTCATACATCAGGACCTTGTACGCCTTCACAAATGAAACATTGGCCAAGTATTCTTATGCAACTTCCCTTCAGGCAACTCTGCGGTATGGTATACTGATAAGTCTTGTTCAAGGTCTTGGACTTGGATTTACGTATGGACTTGCAATATGTTCATGTGCTCTCCAACTTTGGGTTGGAAGGTTCTTGGTTTCACATGGAAAAGCCCATGGTGGTGAGATTATAACAGCTCTGTTTGCTGTTATTTTGAGTGGCCTGTAAGTATCTCATTTCTTGTTCTTGAAAATCATATACACATGCATGCACAAAGACGCGTACTTATTCTCCATGCTTATAATCTGGAATTTCAACCTCCATTTGCAGTGGATTGAATCAAGCAGCAACAAACTTCTATTCATTTGAGCAAGGAAGAATTGTTGCTTATAGACTTTTTGAGATGATAAGCCGATCAACCTCATCTGTTAATCAAGATGGAAACACCTTGATTAATGTGCAAGGAAACATTGAATTCCGAAATGTTTACTTTAGCTATCTTTCTTGACCTGAAATTCCTATCTTAAGTGGGTTTTACCTGACTGTACCTGCTAGAAAAAACTGTTGCATTGGTTGGAAGGAACGGTTCAGGAAAAAGCAGTATTATTCCTCTCATGGAGAGATTTTACGATCCTACGTTAGGTATTACACACTCTAGCACACTCTGTTTCCTTATCAATTTCATTTTACACAAAATGTTTTACTCAGAGTATGACCCTGCACAAGGGAGGTTCTTTTGGATGGAGAGAATATAAAAAGCTTGAAACTAGAATGGTTAAGAAGCCAAATTGGATTGGTCACCCAGGAACCTGCATTGCTAAGCTTAAGCATTCGAGATAACATTGCTTATGGGCGGTCCGATGGTACCTTTGATCAAATTGAAGAGGCTGCTAAAATAGCGCATGCACATACATTCATCAGCTCATTTGAGAAAGGATATGAAGCACAGGTAGAGAAGACGGGATCAACTTAAGTTTATTATATATGGTGAGCTTTTAGTTTAGCCATTTATTCTAAATTTTGTATTGCAGGTGGGCAGGGCTGGTGTGGAATTGACAAAAGAACAGAAGATAAAACTTTCTGTTGCTAGAGCCGTACTTTCAAATCCAGCTATTCTGCTGCTGGATGAGGTCACTAGTGGTCTTAATTTTGAAGCAGAAAGGACTGTTCAGGAGGCTCTTGATATCCTTATGTTGGGTCGATCAACCATAATAATAGCTCGCCGGCTTAGTCTTATTAGAAATGCTGATTATATAGCTGTCATGGAGGAGGGCCAACTTGTTGAAATGGGTACACATGATGAATTGTTAACCCTGGATGGTCTATATGCAGAACTTCTTAGATGTGAAGAAGCAGCAAAACTTCCGAAGAGGTATGTTGTTCATCAAGTTCAGTATTTGATGTTTGTCATCATCTGAAACCATTTGGTTTTCAGTAGGAGTTGGTGATGTCTTTGTTTAGACGAGAAATGACACTCCCTTCTCGTGCCTTATACCAAGAAAACCAAATGAATAGAGACCTGGGATCTCTGGGAGAGAAGCTGCATTTATTTATTATTGTGCTGGAAATAAAGCGAGCCAGTAGATAAAAATAATCGGGTTTATAGGAATTTTTTCGAGTTGAGTAGTTTTAAATTTTGGATTTTGGAAAATTAAGAGATGCCTTTCAGGAAGGGTTATTTTTAGTTGTGCATGGTGGAGGTAGAATGTTAAGGTAAATGTAAAACATCTTGCCTTGCACGCTATTACCTTTAGAGATATTTTGATGTAATCTTCTAGGTCAAACAAACCGCTTAACCAGATGTTGCAAATGATACCTTACTTTTTCTAAGAAGTAACCTTGTTTAAACAGTTTGTCTTTTTGACATACGTTGTTTCTTTGGATGTGGCCATTGTAGACTATATCCCTGTTCTTCTGTTTAGAACAGTGAGCTGCATAGTTTTCTGAATACTCTATTTAGATTTGTAAAACGTATTGTTTGTCCCGACTTTCAATATTTATTCAGGACACTGCTGCTGTTGTTGTTGCAGTGCTTATTGGGATGATACTGGAATGGCGTCTAGCACTTGTGGGTTTGGGAACCCTGCCCATTCTTATTGTTTCAGCTATAGCACAGGTTTCACCTCATGCCTTTATGCTTGTATATGAAGAATCAACTATTTGCATGTTTTTATTTAGTTGTTCTCTACTATTTACTCGTTAGTCCTCTCACATACCAATTAAATGTTTGATTCATCGTTTAAACACCAGCATTACTGGTTTTATAAATTTTCGTTTTTACGTATTTGAAGAAGCATTTCATGATTCCAGTGTGAATAAATTTTAGATTATCTCATTTACTATCACATGGCAATGAGTCAATAAGAGTCAATGGTGAATCATAACTTTGCTCATACATGATTTTTTTTTGCTTCTACAAGCCTTTAATATGCCCTCTTCCTTCTTTCTTTTATTGTCGAAATCCTGGTGATACAAAATATGATTCTACTTTAACTGACCATCTGTGAATTGTATCTATTGATTATATCCACTGCTCAATCATTAATGTTAGTAAGTATACATTTTGTAGAAACTGTGGCTTGCTGGGTTTTCAAGAGGCATCCAAGAAATGCACAGGAAGGCATCTTTGGTTATTGAGGATGCAGTTAGAAACATATATACGGTTTTGGCATTTTGTGAGGTAATGGAGCTATATAGATGGCAGCTAATAAAGATATTCAAGAAGAGTTTCTTCCACGGATTGTCCATTGGTTTTGCTTTTGGGTTTTCTCAGTTTCTGCTTTTTGCCTGTAATGCTCTCCTTCTATGATATAATATGAAAAATTTGGAAGATCTGACTCAAGTATCAGATGCCAGCAAGGAGACTTTGTAGGATCCCAGGTTCATTTAAACATGACATTGGGGCCAAACAGAACACCAGAGGACTTCACAAACTGCAAGTCACATGACGTCAGTTTTGCAGAGAAACATAGTAGGCTGGTAGCAGGTCCGTCACGAGCCTTTCTCAATTTTAATTTATTTTTTCCCAAGTACTTATAAAGCTCTCATCTTGTAAATGCTATTTTCCTATGTCAAGAGGTTAAAAAAACAACAGAATGAAAATTGTGTTTTATTTAACTGTTTGTAGATTGTAGTTTGTGTCCTGATACAATTATACCTTGATTGAATCAGTGCAAGAATGATAACATTTCTAAACTCTCGTGCGCTTGTAACAATACTGAAAAAAAATCAAAGAAATGTTAAATTAGAACTTTTAAACCGTTATCAAAGCATACCTTCACATTTATTCCCTGGTATACAGAATGAACACCATCCTAAACATGTCAATATTTGCCTTCCCAACTTCATATCATAGACATGCAACTTAGGAGTATTTTTTCCATAAAAATACTCGAGCATATTTTCTAAATGTCTTATGTTCTCTTAACAGAGTACATACCTAACCTAGGAGTATTTCATATTTGATGCATTTTATCTTCGGAATTTGAGATAGCAAATGTGTTTCATTAGACTATATGTCTTCTACTAGTGCTTGTCCTAAGCAAATGCCATGCTTGTATGTAGGAGGTTAGGATGTGTTTTTGTGTGCGAATATTAGCATATGTGTGCATAATCATGATTTTAAGTAATATCCATTCTCATTGTACCTTTGTTGGCAGCTACTTCATTCAGCAACTCACGGCTGCAACCTCTTGCCTACTTATTAGAAATTACACCGCAAAATCTCCACGTGGGTTTTCCTTCTATCCTAAGTCTTCTGACAGGTTTGATACTCACGCTCTTTTGCACTTCAGTGGTCTTGTTTCAGTCATATCTTTATTTCTATCATTGTGGTTTTTGAAGAACTCCACTGTGTATGTGTGGCAAGGAGGCAGAGCATGTTGAAGCTTCCTTTTCCCCTTTAAAAAAAAAAAAAAAACTTTTATCTGTTCTGAATAATTTGAAGTACATCAACAATGTGGCTTGTAGTTTTCTTGTAGGTTTTTCTCTTCTTCTGCTTGGTATTGTATACATGTCTTAACTATATTACGTGGAATTGCTCACCTTGTTTGAATTGATTGAAAGAGGAGAGAAAATGGCTGACCGCGTCTCTATGTTTTAGATTTCTGAAGTATTTTTTAGTCTGTTGGCCTATATATAACTCATTATCTTTTGTTATATCTCATTGCTGATAACAAAATAGTCTCCGTGCTTTAACAAGATGAAAGATATCCCACCTAGATATCCTTCATGACATAGTAACTAAAGAATTTCTTTATGTGTGAATACTTTCATGAACTTTTCCATGTGGACCATTGGCTTGAAGTTGATAACTATTATTTATTTGTTCAGGTCGTGACTTTAGATGAAAGTGGGCGTTTTACTGGCAAAGCAAAGAAGAAGCTAGAAGAGGAAGGAAGAAGCTAGAAGAGGTAACTCTCAGCTCCTTCCCAATGTAATGTTGAATATAGGGGAATTTGTTGTGACAAATAATTAATTTCTAAGAGAAAAACTGTTACTGTTTCCAGCTTCTTTATCCTTATTTTTTTACCAGTTTAAAATTGTTCTATATTGTTTTCATCTTTTTCCAAACAGTTTGCTTAACAGGCTAACGGATGCTTCTAGTTGGTCTGTTAGCCAGTTTACTTTTTCCTACATATTCAAGTTCCATTTTCTTCAAACGTCTCTCATCATAGTGCAAAACTGATTCAGCTCAATATTTCAGGTACCATAATGACAATATCAAAAGATAGAGTAAAGCCTTCTCCTCTACCAGATAGCTGGAAGCTATCTGAGATATTTGCAACTGGTGTCATTCTTGGTAGTTACTTGGCAGTGATGACAGTCATATTCTTTTAGGCAGCATACAAGAAAAATTTCTTTCCGGTACGAAGCTTCTTTTTGGATTTTTTTTCCTCTGGGAATTGAGAATGCCTTGAACTGTGAATTTATATTTATCCCAGCATTAATGTGCCTATTAATGTTCAATTTGATCATTGAAAAATCTCAATCTATTGAAGAATATATGTGAGTACTCTGATGTATATTTGGAAGCCATGGTTAGTTTGTCTATGATGAATATAATTTACCACACTCTCAGTTGTTCTGATTAGCTCTCTTCTCTTGCTTCAAAACTTTTCAGCATATATTCAAAGTTTCGAGTTTGCAAAAAAACAGCTCGAGATGATTATAGAAGGCTTGCATCAGCAATATACCTGCAAGTAAGCACAATCAGCCAGGCCCTCATCTTTGTGACACGATCACGTAGTTGGTCTTTTCGTGAGCGTCCTGGTCTTTTGCTTGTTGTGGCTTTCTTGGTTGCACAGTTGGTGAGTAATTTGTATCAGGCAAATCTTGCTTCCTTTCTAATTTTTTCTTTTCTTGGGCTTATCGACTTTTTCATGTGCAGATTGCTACTCTTATTGCGGTCTATGCTGATTGGGATCAGAAGGTATGGTTATATTTTCTTCTTTTCCTTTGGGTCATTATTTTTCCTAGATATTTTTTGTTTTGACATACATTATTTTGATTTTTATCGGTGTTACGTTTGAATGACATTGATTTTTACCAATCCAAAAGCACCTTGTATGGCCATCTCTCCAGCATTGATTTTTTCTGATGCAGTCAATTCTCACTGGAGAGTCCCTTCCTGTCACAAAGAGGACAGGAGATGAAGTCTTTTTCTGGTTCAACCTGCAAGCAAGGAGAAATCGAGGCCAAACTGCCAATTTCCTAGTGGCAATGTCTTAGGTATACATTCTATTCTTTGTGTGTATGTTTGCATGATTTATTGCAAGGATCTAAATCTTTTTCATGAAATAGGTCCTTTTTTTGCATGAGTTCTGTACTTTTTTTGAACCACTCATGCAACTATCCATTTTTCCCATTCACTTGAACTTGTTAAAGTCATATGGTCCTGAAATATGTATTCATTGTAACATTTGGAACTCTTGATTGGCAACCTTTGTGGACCATGCAAGAGGTTGAACTGCTGCCACTCTATTGATTTTACGTAATGGTGGACATGCTGCTATCACATCATATACAAGAAGCTATAGCTTGTGTTTTTGGGTATGATAGGTTTACCGTAAGTTCTACATTATAAATTCATGTATATTGTAAATTCGTGTAAGTTCTGATTATAATTAGTTTATGAATGATCATTTGTTGAGCATTATGTATAACTAGTATGAAACCTGTGTTGTCATAGGGCGAGCTCATTATCATAGCAAATGTTGGTGATTCTCGTGCTGTTTTGGCTACCACTTCTGATGACGGAAGTTTAGTACCTGTTCAGCTTACCATTGATTTCAAGCCTAATTTGCCTCGTATGTTCCTCTAGCTTTTAATTGACATCAAAGATGCACAAGTTTACTCCTAAGTACTTTAGCTGATCTCCAGACACTATTAATATTGGTCACAGAGGAGGCTGAGCGTCTAGCGCAGTGCCATGGGCGTGTATTCTGTTTAGAAGATGAACCAGGGGTGCATAGGGTATGGCTACCAGATGATGAAACACCTGGACTGGCAATGTCGAGGGCTTTCGGGGATCACTGTATCAAGCACTGTGGGCTTATATCTGTCCCTGAAGTTACTCAAAGGAATATAACAACTAGAGATCAATTTTTTACTCAATGGTCCGTGGTTCAGAACTTCAAATCTCCTCAGCATTCTGCTAAGGCTTGATGGAACTATGAGAGGAGGAGATGATCAGTATTCAGGGCGGTGGAAGACCGACAGGTTTACACATTGCAACTTTGTCAAGGCTCTGTGCAACAATGATAAAATTTATCTGGTAGTGCCTTGATTGCCAGCAAGCTAAGCAAGATCTGGGGCATGCAATGTCCTCCTAGACTCAATATCTTTATTTGGACAGTGGACCAGGGGAAGATTCAGTGGAAAACCTTAAGAAAGAGATTTGACAAATTGAAACCTCAAATTTAGTTGACATGGTATTGGTCTTAAATTTTGCCAAAGTCCACAAGTTGTGTATGTGTCATGAATAATCCCAGTGTCTCAGTATATCGAAGAAGAACAATAGAATGGTCTACAAATTTTGAACCACTTGAGATGAAGTATATATGATCAACCATAGTGGATCCTAGTACATGTTGCACCAAGATTTAAACTGTGTGTTGTGCTGTGCTCGCTACAGATGGAATATAACCACAGACCATTTGATAGCAAAAAAAAAAAAAAAAAAAAAAAAAATTTTTGCTATGTATACTCTATCATAGCGTTTCAGAAACGCTATGGTAGATTCTATCATAGCGTTTTTAAAATGCTATAAAAGGCTCTACCATAGCGTTTTGAAAACGCTATAAAAGGCTAACTTACTATAGCGTTTTTAAAACGCTATAATAGACCCAGGGTCTATTATAGCTCCGGCAGACATAGCGTTTTTGAAACGCTATTAATGGGCTTTTTTCTTCTTGTGAATCCAAACTCAAGGATCCCATTTGCTAATAATGAAGGTAAAATGATGATTAATATGTGCTATTAATTGTTCGTTGTATCCATCATTCTTGCTCGTTCACAAATTAGAAAGAAGATGTAGTCTTCAAACCCGCTATTAATCTACAAGATTTAGGCCAATTTGCTAATAATGTGATGCATAGAATCTCTACGGTGTTTTAATTTTCAGGCGATAATACATATAGTGGAACTATGAATTTAAATGGTTTGGAAACTTTAAATGGTTGCAATGAAATGAGGAGATAATTTTATCGTGGTATGGTGGGTGGGGTTGAAGACTAAATTTCTCAGAAAATGTTGTATGCAATCTAGTGAACTATTACCATAAAAAATTCACATAGTAACCAAGCACATGACAGAGGTTTTCAGGTGGATTAAAGTTTATTTCATAACAAAAATGTTCATCTGATTGATCAAATTTGTTGTTAAAGACCACACAGCTTATATCTGTCGAACTCTCCCTATACTTATTATGGGGCTTCTGCTTTGTTGTTTTCATTCTGTTTGGTTTTCTGTTTGAGCATCTTGCTCCCTGCTTATATCATTTCTATGTTGTTCTACTATTATCTTTGTCTTGCCTTAAAAAAAACCTGAATTGGATTATTTAAAGCTTGTTGAATTTGATTCTCGAAAACATTATCTCCACTATTTTTTTTTTTAATCTTGTTTGGATTTTCATGTGTTTTCCCTTTAACAATTGGAAGATTTCCCCCCCTCTTATTTAGTAGAACATAGAATTGCTGCGACTTTTGCTATTCGGGATGTGGAAATTGAACATCTGTTAACAGGGGTACGTTTGTTTTGATCAAATTTTAACAATGAATAGCTGCAAACCCCAGTACTCCAATTTTTCAAGGAAAACATGCCCAATCTGACAGCCAAAGTAAATGAAAGGATGGATTATTTGACGTTGAATGGAAAGATGATGATCATCTGTCCATTAGCCAAACCGATGAAAGAAAGTTGCATGCATCTCTTCACGAAAGGATTTCAAAAGCATATCCTGAATGTGCAGGTGGAGTGCCACTAACTGGGGGCTTTGGACATTCAAGTAGAGCATATTTGTCTACTATTGATAGGATGTGTGTTTATCCTTATTTTACCTTTACTGAGCTATATGTGGTTGTTGATAGTGAGTTTCAATCATTTAGGCGCTGCGAACTTTCAAATCCCAGACTATGTAGGTTCACTCAATGTTTGGTTATAATTTTTTGGCCACTTTATTCTCAACTTATCTTAAGGTTTTCCTGTTTTGTATTTTTTTTTTCTTCTAATATGTTATGGAGCAACCACCAAATTCCCAGATGTTTGCACTGCAGGAATGTTTCCAAACTCCAGGGGTTTGTCACTTGATCCTATAGAAATTTCATTATTGCTTTTGTTGGTCTGGTCATTTCCTTTTATTTATAAGACGACCATTATACTAATTGGATGCATGAAATATGAAGATAAGTTGTTTAATTTTGATTTCGAAATTAGAAACATCCTTTTGGTTGTTGGTGAATTGATGTCTGATTCACTGTTATGCATATAGGTACCACTAGTATCATTCAACAGTAGTGAACTTTCATAGAAATTATCTGTTTGATGTTAAATAAATATTTTGTTGCACCTACATGTATACAAGTGTTGGGAAAGCTATCAAGTCTTACATTTATTCTGCTATAAAATGAGGGTTGCAATGACTTCCCAACTGTCCTTTACAGATTACTACATAATCCAAAACATCAAGACCCACTTCACAAAATCTGGTCTTGAAGCTTGTTTTGTTTAATTGAACCCCATTTAGAACGTAAAATTCCTATCAGTTAGGTACTTCTCTTGTGTAGATTTCTTGTTTCACCATTGATGTTGATAACGTGTTTCAAGTGTTCTTGGTTTTGATGACAACATATGGTTCTGCAGCATTAGGGCAACTTTTCTTCTTTCATGTTGTTCTTATTCGAAAGGTACAGGTTTATGAATGAGCAATTTCTTTTATTACTTTTGTTGTGATAATTGTGTATGATATGGTTGAAAACCTAGTTGCTAAAGGAAACATAAACACAGGCAAATGACTTTGTGATATGATGTAGAAGGATGTAAACGATAGATACTTTGATAAAAAGGAATTGGGAGACCACATTCTGCAGACCTCTATACAACTATAACTAGAGAAGATTACGAAGATTCATTGAGATTATATCGTCCAAAGTAAATGACAAACAAGTACTTCAGTAAAGAATTACGACAAAGTATTTCTTTACTCCTCTTATTACATGTACACTATGAAGGTCGAGTCCTACATGAAAACAATATGCTAGTATTATTGCTGATCAGTTCATGATTTTTTAACAGATCTTTTTTCTGGGTAGTTCTTGAGCTGCAATTGAGAATATCCCAATCTTATAACATTAAAGATTATGAGTGTTCAAAACATATCTTCAACACTTCCTGACTATTTTCGTTAAGCTAAAATCGAGTGTGTACCAGCTTTTAGCATTTATAGAGTTATTGAAGCAGTTCATTTGCATCTTATAGATATCATTTTGAGCTTGTCAGTACAATTTTAGCATCATAGTCATGTTGTTCATGATTTGTTTTTGGCTTCCTCCTTTAATTATCTTTGTCTATCATCCATGTATCAAAATTTAATTCCAATTTCAATTTCAGGGAATGAGAACATATGACTACATTTTAGCAATG
Source organism: Berberis vulgaris (assembly GCA_963556465.1). Lineage (NCBI taxonomy): Eukaryota > Viridiplantae > Streptophyta > Magnoliopsida > Ranunculales > Berberidaceae > Berberis > Berberis vulgaris. The sequence goes on along the minus strand of OY747134.1, from coordinate 68,520,450 downwards.
AAAGAACAAAACCAATTCATGGACATGGACCCTCAATGATTCATCCTCCTCAGATTTTTCTTCCGATGAAAGCAGTGACTTTGACTCACCAGAAAAACCTAGATTTATATCCCGGGTTATTTGCAGCGGAGGGCACAGAACAACTCAGGTTCAATATATTTAGCATCTAGTGACTAGTACTATTTCTCAAATAAACTGTGTGACCACCTAGGCTTTAACTAGACACTTATCTTTGAATTTCAGGATCCAATGAGATTGTCCATAAAAATTGACAGAGAACCAGATTCCTCCACCTTGAACAAGAAGCCAGGCTTCCGGGCAAGCATTGATCCATGGAAACTGATAAAGATGAGCAAAGACAAAACTCTAGCAGCTGCAGAGAAGGCCAGAGAGAGACTCAGGAAACAAACATCGAGCATCATTCTTCCGTAAGTATTTTGTTTTGCCTTGTCCTTTTGGCTTCTCACCATATAGCATGAAAACTCTTTGAACAATTGGAAGCTAATACAACCCATTCATGTCTTTTATCAGAGGTGGCATGTTGGATGGTCACAGGGGAGAGACAAGCTGCTTGAATAAGGAATTTATACCTGAAAACCATATTGAGGCAAGATATTGCTTTCTTTGACAAGGAAACAAACACAAGTAAAGTTGTTGATAGAATGTCAGGCGATACCGTTCTTATTCAAGATGCGATGGGTGAGAAGGTAAACATCTTTTACCACACAATACATATATAGAATTAATCATCTGGAAGTATGAGCTTAATAATTTCTGATCATCTCCATTTTTTGCAGGCTTTATAATAGCATTCATCAAAGGGTGGCTCCTGACCCTGGTCATGTTAAGCTCAATTCCTCCTATAGTGATCGCTAGATCAGCCATGTCCATTGTAATATCGAAGATGGCATCACAGGGACAAACTGCATATTCGCAAGCTGGAGTTGTTGTAGAACAGACAATCGGCTCAATAAGGACCATATGTACTCATAACAAATCATCTTTTTTTTTATATGGTCAATCATTTTTGTGCAAGTAAAAATACATGGTTTGTATACAGGTTGCATCTTTTACTGGGGAGAAGCATGCTATTTCTAAGTACGAAAATGCTCTTAAGAAGGCTTACAAGTTCGGGGGTTCATGAAGGCCTGGCCTCTGGATCAGGTCTTGGTACCATGATGTTGATCGTATTATGCAGTTATGCTTTAGCCATATGGTTCAGCGGAAAGATGATTGTTGAAAAAAGCTACACTGGTGGTGATTTCATTAATGTAATTCTTGCTGTGTTAACTGGGTCCATGTAAGTGAAATCTGACTTCTTTATCTCTACAATTTTTCTGATCAAATTCATCTCTATTATTTCTCAGACTTCACTATAAATTCTGTGAAGGAACCGTTTGCTCTAACTGTTAAAAAGTAACACAGGCTTTAGGCAAGTCATCTGACTGGTTCAGAAGAGCATTAGTTGTTGAACCTGTCAAGGGGAACTTGTGCTTCAGTGGGTATTCTGCTTGCAGACAAGATGGTGGTGTACAACTTCCGAGGGAGTATGTACTGATCAAGTTGTTTTCTTAACTACGCCACTGAAAATGCCTTAAGTGGCCGAATAACCTGGATATGTTTGGGAAATGTTCTTCATGAGTTGTGGTGCACTTGAAACTAAAATAATGAGTTAGAAACACGATTAAAGCTACAAGTCATGGACATGCAAGTGAACTAGAGTTGCATATCATTCTTTCCTTAACACTTTTCTTATGACATGAAGTACTTGTCAATTGTTAAGCTAATGGTATCTTCCTTTCTTCTAAAGGTTTGTGGTCTGCCATAACCACCTTGCATGCTCATGAAAAGAAAAACCGGTTGTTATAGTTTATGTTATTTGCTTGTATCATATTGAACTTATGCATATAATGTACTTCATGAGACTATAATGTCCAAGGAAAAATCTAGTTCTAATGGGAAAGTTCAAACCTACAAGTTTTACACTTATAAGTCTGGCTATATTCATCACTGTTCAATCAACAATTTGAAGGTGGTTATTCAGTCACATACTTGATCAAAATTACCAAGTGTTTAGTTTCATGGATATTTGCTTTGTTTTTTTGATAAGATGATTTGTGAACCCAAAGTAATATTTGTTTGAACTTCTGCCAGTTTGATACAAAATACTACTATGAGGTTGGAATTGGACATACTACAAGACAATTCTGGTTTAGAACCCCTCCTAGGGTTGGCCCTGATGTTCTTATACCTTTGGCCTCATTGGTAACTAATTTCATTATTCCTTTACTCATTTTTTTTAATTATTACGTTGATTTAAATAGGTTGAGTAGACCATATGAATTGATTTCATCATCAGGTAGTCTGTATTTATATCAAGAGGATTACTCATTATGTTATTTGATGCATAATTTGCAGGGGATCTTGGTCAAAGTTGGGACTTGAACAAAACACTTTCCCATTATGAAGGAAACCCGGTGAAAGGGCAGACCGTGTTGTTCGTGGGTGACCTCTCTTATGCGGATACCTATCCATATCATGACAATAAAAGGCGGGATTCATGGGGAAGGTTTGTCGAGAGGAGTACTGCTTATCAACCATGGATATGGACAACAGGGAATCATGAGCTTGATTGGGCTCCTGAACTTGTGAGCACTCACACCTTTTACTTGTTTGCTATTTAAATCTCAATGATTTTCTCACAATGCTTCAATTTGGGAAAATTTTTAACTGAATCATTCTTCAAAAAATTGAAACTGGCCTAGTGGATTTGCACTTTTAGACTACTAGTACACCAATATCTTAATTGTTCTAAAGGGGGTGTTTGTTTGCATCGCTTATAAGTGGCTTGTCACTTACAAGTGGGTGGGACTTATAAGTCACTATAAGCATCACCCCTGGTGCTTATAGAAATCAAGCCACTTATAGCTGTTAATGACTTATAAGTTCCGGTAAACAAACACTATTTTAAGGTGGTCCGCCACTTATAAGTGGTGCAAACAAACACCCCCTAAATTTAGTAAGCCTACACTTTAAACAACTCAATAAGCATGAACAACTCAATAAGCTACTTGATATGAATTCTGTACTTTTCAAGGGTGCAAAGTGGAAGGTATATCAATTTCATTGCATGTACTATTTAGATCATTTTCTTCTCCTGAATATCAAAATAATTCTGGAATTAGTAAGGAATAGGTGTTGCTTGTAATTGGCATTTTCTGTTTGTTATAGATCATGAAGAAAGCTAAAGAGATTTCTGTTCTTTGCGAGGCTGAGGTTTCTCTTGTTATTTACTCTGGGACTGGCAAGATGTCCGAGTATTGCAGCCCTTCCACCTCGTATGTCCACTCATATTTATTTCATTATAATTTTTTATATATATATATATATATATATATATATATATATATATATATATATATTTGTTGACTTGTTTCTGTAATTTTTTTGGTGAAAGGTTGATTAAGATCTTGGATAGATACCAAAAGGCTTCAGGGAAGAAGTTGTGGGATGCAAAGCATGAGGTAGAGTTTTTTTTTTTTTTATTACTATAATTTATTTTTGGGTTGGTTTTGAAGTGAATGAGCTATGGATCTTTGCATAAGTAATTTTTCTTTCCAGATCTACTAATTCAGCAATCTCTAGTTTCCCCCAAGTTATGTGTTTATGGGTGATGCAGCAAAACTGGAGAGATTTAAAATGAATTATAATATAGCAAAACTGAATCATGACTCAGTTAATATAGCAAAACTGGAGAGATTTAATAAGACTGATATGCTTTCTTATTTGTTTGAACAGGGAGGATAACAACCTACTTGCCATCTGGTGACCCATTTGTGAGAATGGACAACCATGTTTATCCTGATTATGTTGTTCCCCCCAACTATGACTTCCTGCTTGGAAAGGTTCATCTTCACCTCTGTGCTCTCTTTCATGTCTGCATGTATACGAAGACATATTGCTTATAGTTGACAAGTCTAACGGGTTTTTGTATATATTTTGATGCTTTAAATCTCAGTTCACAGAAGAGTGGATATGGGTTGGGAGCAACCAAGGCTTCTTTCCTTCTTGGGAGAAACCTGAGACAAAGGAAGTACACACCAACATCAGGATCCATATCTGCCTCCATTATATGTGCAGCAGCTAATGCCGAAAGACCCCTCTGGTTCCCAGGCAGCACCCCTCCACCTTGGCTAGATGGCAGCTTTCCAGGAGACTTTAGGTTTGATCCAGTTGGTCTTTGTAAGTCAATCTTAATTTTTAGACAGTGAAGTTTATTCGACCCATGTACCAATTGCTCACGATTACTGTGATGGGTTGTAACAGCATCTGACCCAGACAGTCTAAAATAGAACCAGCAAGCAGAGCTTGTACACTGCAGATGGGCAATGCTCGGAGCTGCCGACATTTTCATCCCCGAATTCCTAACAAAGATTGGCATCCCAAACACCCCATCGTGGTACACTGCTGGGGAACAGGAGTACTTCACGGACAAAACAACCCTCTTCGTTGTTGAGCTCGTCTTCATCGGCTGGGCTGAAGGAACGCGGTGGGCTGACATCATTGAAGAAACAACATCAAGAGGTACATCCTTGAACCAACATCAACAAATATTGAAGGAAGGGGAGAACCAAAGCAATGAAGTTGGAAATTGGAAAGGATTGTGACTCAATGTAATACATTATCTTTATCATTCAACTGAATTAAATGTAGTTTGATCTTGCCTTTCAAAAAACAACATGGAGTCTGATCTTTATTATTTGATAGATTTTGTGACTCGATGTAATACATTATCTTATTAATAATTACAATATTATTTTGCCTCCATTCATGGAAATGTTTAAGTTTGGCACATTAAAATTTTTATTTTCTAGAAATAAAACTTATAAGATGTAATAAAAAGTCATTTGATAGCAAAAAAAAAATAAAAAAATAAAAAAATTCTATGTATACTTACCATAGCGTTTTTGAAACGCTATGGTATAGTCTACCATAGCATTTCAAAAGCGCTATCGTAGACTCTACCATAGCGTCTTAAACGCTATAGTAGAGTCTACCACAGCGTTTTAAAAACGCTATAAAAGGCCAACTTACTATAGCGTTTTTAAAACGCTATAATAGACCCTGGGTCTATTATAGCTCCAACAGACACAACGTTTTCTAAAACGCTATTAATGGCCTTTTTTCTTGTAGTGTGGGAAGGGACGTGCACGGGTTTTGAAGGGTCGTTATGGTTTGTGGATTGGGTATGGTTTGTTGTGCATTGGGTGGTATTTATTTATTTTTTGTAGGTTCAGATTGATAATCTAATGATGGTGCAAAATGATTATAGTTGAAGTTTTAAACTATTCTAAATTTGGTTTTGTAGGTGCCTGAAATGTGCTTTATAAGTACTTTTATTGACCTCAATAAGGAATTATTGTTTCTATAATTACCATGGTGCGAAGTATGAGACTGCCCAACAACTTTATGTCAAATTCATGTAATGGTGGGAGTGAAGAGATCAATTTTCATTGAGATATAGTGTAGTACTTTTGAGACAAATGTTGTCATTGAGATAATATTTTTACTCTATTATATTCAAATCGTGATGGTAGTTTGTATGTTTATGAGATGATTAATATCTATTTTTGGATCATTTGGATGCTTTACATATAATATATGCAATATTATCTTCTATGGTTAAAGAAATCAGTGTTATAAAAAGTCATTTGATAGCACTTGTTGAGTGCTATAGAAAAAAAAAGAGACTTGAGAAACACTATAGAAACTAATACAATAACATTTGTTAAATGTTACGTGAGGGAAAACAATAGCATTTCAGAAACGCTATTGGTAACTAGACAATAGCGTTTCTTAAGCGCTGTCACAAGCTAAACAATAACACTTTTTGCACGCTATTATAGGTTTAACCATAGCCTTTCTAAAACGCTATTACAAGCTAAACAATAGTACTTGAAAAACACTATAAATAGTCTACTTAGAATAGCGTTTCTGAAACGCTATAAATAACCCAGTACCTATTATAGCTCCGGCAGACACAACGTTTACTAAAACGCTATGATATCCTACAATAGCGTTTTTGAAATGCTATGAATAAGCATTTGTGGTGTAGTGGTACACTTGTACTTTTTGTTTCAACTGTTAATGAAAACATGTTTATTTTGAGTACGCCTGTACCCGCATTGTGTTTGGTCTCTCTGTCTCGCGCTTTCCATTTTGCCTTGTCGTTTAATTTTGACATGGGTCCGATTGGGTTAGCAGGAAGCTGAGTGGTCTATTTACTTTTGAGAGTTTGACTATTTATGTCGCGAACGATTCTAACCTATCCTTTTATGAGGTCTTAGAGTCATTATCACTCAGTTACACCCAATAGTGGGTGTTATGCGGATGGTTTGGTAGTGGGCTACGCTACCCAGGCAGTAGCTCATCCTATAGGTAAGCCATTCGAGACTTTAGTTGCGTATTTGATTGTCGATTGCGGCTACCGTCTTGAGTGAACCATGGTAGCCGAGCACATGTGTTGTCTTTGAGCTAGAGAGTTTGTCCCGAGTCAGGTTTCATAAGCTCAGGCTAAGATTCCATGTAGCGTTCGACAGCGTGTCACCGGGTTGATTTTTAGGTTAGCGTGAGTTTCCAATGCCGATAATAGAATGCCAGCCTGTGTGAGCGTGAAGACGTTGCCTGAGCTGTGATTTATTTCGGCAACCGTTGTTTTAAAAGGGAGCGGTGGTCGCATGGAAAGCCGTTGACATCGGTCAAGGCTGACTGGGCTCCCACCTTCCAAACCATCAATATCCATGTGGAGCGGATTACAGGTTTGGGATGTGAGAATTCGATGGTCATGATCTATTGGAGAGCGATGATCCCGTGGCAAGCCGTCGATATCACTTCGAGGCTGACTAGGCTCCCACGTTCTAAACCATCTACACCCGCGCGGAGTGGGCTACAAGTTTGGGACGAGGGAATTTGGTGACATGGTCTGTAGAAGAGCAGTGGTCCCATGGCGAGCCATCAGAATCAATTCGGGACTGACTAGGCTCCTACCTTTCAAACCGTCTATACCTGTGTGGAGCAAGCTGTAAGTCTGGGAGTTGGTAATTCAAAAACCATGGTCTATAGAAGAGCAGTGGTCCTGTGGCGAACCATCGACATCGGTCAGAATTGACTAGGCTCCCACCTTCCAAACCATCTACACCCGCGCAGAGGGGGCTACTGGTTTGGGCTTTGATCAGAGGTTATCGTTTGTCAATCGTCGCTAGCTAGGCTTACCTGATCGGGTTTGGCAACTGTTGTCCACGAAGGGGGCGACGGTCCCTGGCGAGTCGTCATTACCAGACGTAAGAGCGTTGATTAGACTCCTACTTCCTAAGCCATCGACATCCGCACGGGGCGAACTAGGCGTCAAGATGAACCAGAATTCATCGTCATCAGCAAAAACTGACTAATTTTACCTGGTTGAGTCGGGGCTCCACATGTTATGGGCGTGCGTGCCTACATTTGCAGGTGGGGTGCAGAGTGCGGATTAGTTTTCTTTTGAAGAAAGAGGAGTACCTTAAATCAGCCGGTGATATGCAGGTGTGATCCGCATGTCAAAAGTGACTAGGGTTCCTACTGCTCGTGTCAGGCATGTGGTAGATACCGCTTGAATATTGGGCTGAGCCCATGGGTCTGTAAAAGAAGAGCTAGGACTTGTCGTAGGATCAAGACGCTACATGTATAACGTAGATTGCATGGTGACATGCGTACGGCGTAGATCGTGAGACAGTTGAGTATTGGTTACTCCTCCCAATTAATGGGGTTGTGTGCAACATCATTAATTGGATGAACATGGTCCTGTGCGGTTTCTTTGGGAACCGTCGTCTCTTCGTTTCCTATACGGTATTCAATGCTAACAGTTAATGTTGAAGTGCTTGTTTGGTAAACCACTATGTTTATTGATAGTACACCAAAATAGTCACATCCATGAGCCATACACGTGTCATGATGATCTCGATAAATTACGGACCCCAGTGTCAACCCAGTACTGATCCTGCCCAAGCGATTCCAACCCCGCCCAATGTAGTCCGCCAGACAAACCCGAACTCTTACAGTCTGCTAGGCCCATATCCTCACAGCTATCCTCAATACCTGTAAGCCCTACTAAGGCAAGTATCTCGAGGATTAGCTTCGGACAGGCAACTGCAACAGCTTTCTGTTTCTAACTAGGAAGCAAATACCAGAGTAAATATCTCACAAGGAAACTTCCTCTTACAGAAGACCCCAGATAGGGAACTATCTCCCGTGTATCTAGGAGCACAGGACTAACATAGAACTTCCCTCTTATAGCACGACTCCTACTTAGAAAAAGGATCTCCACGAAGATTTCCTTCCTAAACTTCGCCATCGATGCCTAGTCGAACCAGGACTCTTGCACTATAAATAAGACATGAGGTTGGTAAGTTAAGGTATGCTACAAATTTTATGTTTACATCATTACACCTTCCTCGGATCTCTGTCTGACTTTAGCATCGGAGTGTCATTGGCCACCAAATCGGTGGTCCGTGGCTCACGGTGCGTTACTTGTGCAAGTCAGCAGGACTAGGTCAAAGCAGGGACCGAAAAATGACTGCATCAGTTTTGTGCTGTCCGTGGGGAACGACAAAGTTTCTAACTTTTCACTAGCATCGTCTCCCTTCGAAACACAGAGAGATGGTGACCACTAGATCACGCAACAACGGAGAACAATGGGACACTTCAAATGCTCAGGCTGGCGTTTTATTACCGCTTTTAGCAGTTTCGGTTATGCATGGGCAGCAACCTCACGTCCCCGCGCCGACAACAATGACTGACCCTAGGATAGATATGTTGTCATCTCAAATACAGCAGATCACCAAAGTGGTGGAGGCTCTCACGCTACCAAATTCTCCACCTGATAATGGATACCAGGAGCAGCACGGGCCCCGTCTTCGGAGGATGGAAGAGAGCAAACACAGGAGAGTCAAGCCCCTGCTAGTTTTCATTGAACTAGAAAAGGTTGTGCGGCTAAAGCGTAACCTGCTGCCAAGGCGGAGTGGCTCGGCCCTTAGAACACTCTCCGCAGAGGGGCACACGACCCAAACGTGTTGTACCGTCTCTGTGTCCCACCATTTGTGGATCGAATCATGAATGAGGCTCTTCCGAAGAAGTTCACTCCTCCGAAACTCGACTTTTACGACGGAACCACAATTCTAGCCTGTCGAACGTACTAAACTCCATGAAAAACTTAGAAGATCTGAAGTGGCCCCCAAAGTAGCGCGGAGACCCTTTCAAGTGTGACAACGGCAAGTACCGCGTGTACCATAAAGAAGGCGGCCATGATACCACAAACTGCAAGAAATTGAGGTATGAGATTGAGTACTGTATCCGCAAGGGCAAACTAAAAGAATTTTTGAACTCTGTGAAGCGACCAGAACGAACCAGGGAATCAGGGGGGAGTCAGTTAAGGAGATAGAAAAAGAGATTTCGGGCATAATCTATGTCCTTCATGGAGTCGGACCGAATGAAAACCAATCGTACAGGTCCCGCAAACAAACCTTGCTGGAGATGCTGACACGACCCGCTGACGAGGATAGACACATTTGCTACTCAAGAGTTCAGTGCCCCATTCCCACCTTAACCTTCATAGACAAGGACCTCGAAGGAGTCTGAGCGCCGCACAATGACGCCCTAGTCATATCAATATTCATTGCAAAGTGGGAGGTAAAGAGAGCTCCAGTGGACACAAGAAGCTCACTCAACGTCATATTCTTCAACGTGTTTCACATTATTGACCTCAAAGAGGAAAGTCTGTCGTCTACAGACTACCTGCTGATTGGATTCAGTGGAGATAAGTGCTTCCTGACTGAGAAGATAAGGTTAGTAGTAGTGGCAGGAGAGCCGTAACTGAGGAAGGTCTTGTTTATGGACTTCATGGTAGTAGACGCACCGTCTACCTACAACCTTATCTTGGGAAGACCATGGAAGTGGAGCAGTAGTCTTCACCCTTCACCAGTGCGTTAAGTACACTGCTAACCACTCCGAAAGAACAATACGTGAAGACCAACCTACAGCACGAGACTGCCATTATGTCGCACTAAAACAAATAGAATGCTCTTAGATCCAACAGAGTCCTGTGGAGCAGCCTGAACCATTGCCAGGTCGAATGACGACAGAAATATCACAGTCAAGTGGTACAGAAGCAATCATTTCTTCAGCCAAGCAGAATGGAGAGGCCGAGTCAAAACGGAAACACAACCCCCCAACCTTCCATCGGTGTGGAGATTAACCCTTCTACAAGGTTTACTCTTCAATAACGTCTATAACGCCAACGAAACCCAATAGTCCGCTGAGAATACTAACGATCCACAAGGGCCATCCGAATTCACATTAGGGTCAAGATCAGTCTATCTCCTTCAACAATTAGTCTTTTTCAATTGTTTATTTCCATTTCCATAGTCAATGTAGAGTTTTGGTTCTTAAAAACTTATGTGATATGCAATCATTTAAGAAATAAAGAAAGAATTACGAAAACAAACTCTATTGATTACTGAAAATATGTAACAACATGCGCCTCGAGGTGGATACAAAAGACTACATACTACAAGCATCTGAATCTAGTGCGACATGAAGTAAAGACTCGCTTAGACGATTCAACTACGTAAGGTATCCGAAGAAGGCCATGCAAGATATCCGCAAGCGACAACAAAGATATTCAAATGGAATTCGCTGGATCCCTTCCCAAGATAAAAGACAAGGTGGAGGGAATTGAAAGGACAGAGCGTCTGATTGCTCCATTGAATCACCGCAAGAAAATGACCCACCAAGAGCGATGCAGACCTTACAACGGACAACTAACTTTCTCAAAAGGCATCCTACCCCCTTGCAGACTTCCTCAAACAGTTTTCAGCCTCTTGAAGAGGATAGAAGAAGGCAGATGAGGATGGCCGCATGCGACGAAGTTGTCAAGGTCTCACAGTGCTACCAAGCGATGACACTTTTCCCATGTGCGGTACCCGGGGTGACTGAGAGATACCACCACCGGAAGCACCGCGAATCCGCTAACACTTCAATCAGCCATAAGTTAGCGGAGGGAACTACATACACGAGGACAGAAGTGACACAAATTAACACCAAGACATCTTCCTTGGTAGAAAACCCATACTACTTCTCCACAATATGATAAGAAATTACGAGATCTTAGCAAATCAACTACATGCGCGCCTAGAACAGGTGACCACGCATAACAATGATTATAATCGGGCCTGATCGGTGTAAATGTCAGAACATTCGAAGACTCCAGAGAGGAAGAACCCCTTTAAGCCTTTGAAAAATCCAAAACATTTTCTTCAAGCAAGAACATTACAGGAGATACGCTATGCGAAAGATAGTGCATACAACGATTGAAGAACACCGTTATATAGACATGATGGTTCACCAAACGGGCACCCCAACATTAACTGTCAAGCATTGAATACTGTATGGGAAATGAGGAGACGACGGTTCCCAAGAAAACTGCGCAGACCACGTTCGTCCAATTAATGGCGTTGCATGCAACCCCATCAATTGAGGGGGAGTAACCAATACTCAACTGTCCCGCAGTCTATGTCGTACACGTGTTACTGCGCGATCTATGCCGTACACGTAGCACAACCATGCAGAAAACCCTAGTTCTTCCTGTGCGGGCCCGTAGGCTCAGCCCACTATTCAAACAGTATTGTGCTACATGCTTGGCACAGGCACTAGAAATCCGAGTCAGCTCTGACGCATGGTTTGTACCTACGGATTGTTATTTGATATAAGGTAATTTGTCCACAGAGTGCACGATGCTAGCGGACATGGGTTCACACGTCCTCAACTAGGCGGAACCTCTCTCCAACCGGGCAAGCTTAGTCGGCCAAGGCTGATGACGACGACTTCTGGTACGCCCCGACACCTAGTCCGCCCAGCACGGATCTCGATGGTTTAGGAAGTTGGAGTCTAATCAGCGCTATCACGCCTGGTGATGACTACTCACCAAGGATCGTTGCCCATTCATGGTCAATGATCGCCGAACCCGATCAGGTAAGCCTAGCTGGTGACAACTAGCAACGAAAGCTTCTGATCAAAGCCCAGACCTGTAGTCCCTACTGCGCGGGTGTAAATGGTTTGGAAGGTGGGAGCCTAGTCAGTCCCGAACTGATTCCGATGGCTCGTCATGGGACCATTGCCTTTTAGCGTGGTCTCCGAATTACTAACCCTGGACTTGTAGCCCTACTGCACGGGTGTAGATAGTTTAAAAGGTGAGAACCCAGTTAGTCCCGAATTGATTCCAACGGCTCGCTACGGGACCACTGCTTTTCAGTGTTGTCGCCGAATTACCAACGTTGGACTTGTAGCCCCCGCTGCGCGGGTGTAGATAGTTTAGAAAGTGGGAGCCTAGTCAGTCGCGAACTGATTCCGACATGTCGTCACGGGACCACTGCTTTTCAACGTGGCCGCCTAATTACCAACCCTATACTTGTAGCCACCATTGCGCGGGTGCAGAAAGTTTAGAAGGTGGGAGCCTAGTTAGTCGCGAACTGATTTTGACGGTTCACCACGAGACCACTGCTCTTCAGCATGGCCACCGAAAACCCCAAAATTTGTAGCTTGATGCGAAATAGTGTAGATGATTTTGAAAGTGAGAGCCTAGTCAATTCCGAACTGATTTCGACGGCTTGCCACGGGGCCACTGATTTTTAGCTCGGTCGCCAAACCCCTTTGTCTCGAACTTGTAGCCCCCACTGCGCGGGTATAGATGGTTCAAAAGGTGGGAGACTAGTCAATCCCTGAGTGATGTCGACGGCTCACAACGAAACTACTGCTCTTCAGCGTAGTCGCCAAATCCTAACTCTCCGAACCTGTAGTCCACATTGTTCGGACATAGATGGTTTGGAAGGTGGGAGCCCCAAGCAGCTCGCCACACGACCACCCCTCTTTCGAAACAGTGGCCGCAAAGTTGAATCTCAGTTGAGTCAGTGTCCTCACGCTAAAATGGATTGGCATTTTATTATCAGCAAATGCCACTTACGTCGACACATAGATCGTTCGGCCAGTGCTTAGATAAATGCTTCATAATGTGTCAACCCGAGTTCATGACAGCTGACTCGGTACAAACGCTCTGATGCGTACGCTTGGCTATCGCAACTCGCCCATAGCAGCAGCTACAGCCGACCAATCAGAAAATGAGGTAAGCCTCCAACAGCTAATCTTGAGGACAAGTCATAGCTCGGGAACCCGACCCTCAGCTAAACTGTCCGCGACATGCCCACTATCGGACATGACTATACAACAATGACCCTGAGTCATTCGTAATGCAAGCGGTCAAGCTCTCTACTGCAAACAAACCAATCGACATCCTATTGATTCAACCAGCCCATGTCAAAGCAAGACAACAAGGCAAAACGAAAAACATACAATTGAGACAATGAGCACACAACGGATAAAACTGTTTTCATTAACGGTCGGAATAAAAAGGGTACAATTATACAAAGTTTACTCCTTATCAGGATAAGGTACGGAAACAGAATAACTAAGCTTTACGAAGGAAGGAGTGAGGGTCGCATCCACACAAGCCACGCCTGAGCATCAGGGTCCGACTCACCCTCCTCGTCCGAAGACGCAAAAACAACGGACAAGTCTACTTACGACATCTTCCTATATCGGCCAAGATCCCATTCCGGATGCTTCTCCTTCATCAGCGCTAGCTGCTCCAACCTTCCATGTACGACCCAGCGGAACTCGCACTTGCCTTGTTCCTGTAGAAGCTCTTCCTCCCGTGCCTTCGCATTGGCCAGTTCACGCTCCAACATGCCAACCTGCGCGTCAACTTGAGACTGCTCTGTAGCCAGACTACTCTTCATTGCATTGAGCTCATGTTTTTCCAGTTCGAGCTGGTCATCGGCCTTCCTCACCTCTCGAGCGTTGAACTCAACATCGACCTCTAGTTGCTACCTCTGAGTGGCTCGATCGGCCTCCTTCAAAACACTATCTTCAGCGAAAGACTGTAGTGCAGTGTTTGCCTCAGCTTTCTGCGCGACCTCCAAATCTTGGCGAGTCTGATCAAACTCCTGCTTGAGTTTGTCTCTTTCAGACACAACCTCCGCCAGATTACGCTCAAGGGCCTCCAAACGAGCCCTCTGAGTTGCAGCAGCTAGGTTGATCGCTCCAGCCTTTTCTCCTAAGTCAGCTTTTGTAGCCGCTCAATTTCATAAAGCGGGTCAGAATACAACGCCTGCATGTGCGAGAAGACACATTCCATTGTGTATACTCTCTCACGAGCCGACTCAACTTCTGTTCTAGTAACGACCACTTGGCTCAAATGAGACATACCCAGCATAAAGTACTTTAAGCCCTTATCCATACGCCCTTCTAGCTTATCGTCCTCAGGTTTTGGTGCGTAATCCATCAATTAGCTATGACGCTTGCTAATATACTTCCTCGAAACATACTCCATGTTAACCTCTTAGTGCCAGATCTGAGTGCTCATCCTTATCAAATCCGGTGCAAACAAGCTTATCTGCCCGTCCGGATGAAGCTTTCCCGGATCAGGAATCATGCCGGCACCACCCTTCCTAGTTGCCACTGTTCCCAGGCTTTCCTCCGCAATTTTTCCCTTGTTACGAGCAATTGGATTTTTACTGCGAGACGACTTAACATGATCCGAATGAAGGAGAGGAAGCGAATTATCCAAAGGGCCCTCCAACACCTCGAGTTGTGGCTTAGAACGAGACGGTGAACAATGTGGACTACAAGAAACTTGGCATATGCCACCACGACCACTATCAGACAACGCACCAATGGGACGATCAGATTCCACAACCTCAGGCGAATCTTCACAGGAACCTTCTATTGGAACAGTTCCGCGCGAATCAGTACTGGAAGAAGCCGCAATTGCAAACCGCATTAGCCGCTCACTCAAGGCTTCGACTTGCGCATCACTAATGTTCGATCTGTGTTCAACCCCGGCAAACCGCATGTAGTCTTTCTCCCAACCGGATACATCAGTCTCCGCCCTGACGAGCCGATCAGACTCGCGTTCTTCACTCATTGGAGCGGGTCGTGCTGAAGACAACCCAATTATGATACGGGACCTCTTTGAACTCACAAAAGAGGCAAACGTCTCAGAAAGCTCCTCAGTGTCGGACAAAACAAGAGCTTTGGCCCCAACAGCTTTCCTCTTCCTAGAAGGGACCCCATCTTCAGGCTTGGCTCGCGATGTTGGGTAAAGAGTGGGGGCTACATGTCAGTTGTCCCACAACCCATTACCGATAAAATTGGAGATGCATATGACATCCACCACGTTCCTCGTTGACAAGCCACAGAACGTCTTCATAGTGTTTTGCTCCTTTAGGGTAAGAGGAGTAGTGGGAAATCTTCCTATCGAAAAAAACAAAACAAACAAGCAATGATTAGCGTGCAATCAAGTGTAGTGAAACCAGATGGAAAATATGTACTTACGAAGTCGTTTGAACTCCCGCTCGAGAGAACAACTCTTGAACCAGAAGTACTTTGAATCCGCAGGGGCTAAGAAGCAATACTTCTGCCAGAACTTGAAGTTATCAGGCAGATTCGCAAAGTAAGCCGATGACATCATCTTGCAGACGACGTTACTCTTCAGCCGAGGAGAAGTCATCAACTGGATTACTCGCGGAGTCACGTGAACATCAGCCTCCTTCGCCCTATTCAGAATGAGAAGGATAATCCTATATCCATTAGACCCCAACTAGGCCGGAGGAATCCCAAAGAGGTCCAAGAATTCCCAAATCACGTCCAGGACGGGATAACACACTCCAGTTTGAAGCATCCCACGATGCAAGCCGATGAACCCCGCCCATAGTGACATTGACGTCTGGTCACCCTTCAGGACAGACAACGGTAGGTCCTCGGGGACCCCAAACTTCGTACAGATTTCAGCAAGCCAATGCTATAAAAACAACTTGTCTTGGAAAAACTCCAGGCCCGTGGTCAAGGTTGCGTCGTCAAGAAGGTTTTGTTGAGCCATGAAGAAGAACAATCTTTCTAGTCATAAGACGAATATAACAATATCTTCAAAAGCAAAGGAAATAGAAGAGTTAGACTCCGCACAACGGATGACCTAAATAGGAATTGACTCTACAAGAAATTTGGGTTTTGGTGAAGAACGTTGCCCCTCACTGAAGCATGTTAATTCGTCACCACTTTCTTCACATAAGGAGTGTTAAGAAAAGTATTAGGTGACAAATTCCTTACTCATCACGGATAGTCCGCTTACATGGCGAGTGGTTCCTCACATAAACTTAGTGCACAAGTATACAATTAGAACATGGGTGACGAAAATTTCGTCATTGTAGAGTGTTATGTGTGATGAAAAGTTGGCGTCACGTGTGGTGACTTTCTGTGACGTATTGTTCTTCACTTATGTGATTTATATGTGAGGAACAGTTTGTCACAATAGTAATTTAAATATCTGCTATGAACTTTCTTTGAGGAATCTTTCCTCACTTATTATTATTTTTTTTAATAATTTAACCTTGGGGGAAGACAACTTGGGATGTCAGACCTTTATTCAATATCGAAAAAGATTTACAACCTATTCGGGGGTACATTACGACTTTACCTGATTCAAAAATCTCGAACAATAAACGCCTAAAACAATGAAAACTAAGACTCTTCAATAAAAAAAATACTACCTCATTTACAATAAGCCAAATGAAACCATAGACCATAGGAACCATCCAGCGATGAAGCATCCAACATCTATTAATGCCATAGAACCGACTTCGCGCCACAACTTGACAGCAAAAACTCCTCTTAGGACCAAAAAGCCACGATCCTGCAGCCCAAAAACAGAGCACTAAAACTCTGTTTTGTGCTTGTGTTCTCCTACAGAGCAATACAAATTTTTAACCAAGCATAATAAACACAACGACACAGTAAATCAACAAGTCGTTTGACACCATAAATTAGGTCTCATAGACTTTGCAAAAACAGGAAGGAGATCAGATACAACATCCATAAGCACTTCGTCATGTTCAGTGTCATCCTCATCACTATCAACGAACTCTGCTTGTTGACAATTAGAGAAAATTTCTCTTGCAGTAGAATCAGTGTTGCTTTAACAAGCTGATGCATGTCTGAACTATAAAACAATATCTAAGCTTTGATTAAAAGTGGTCGGTGATGGGTACCACATTCCTTGATGATACTAGAAATATAATAAAAGAGGAAAACATACATGACTTTGGTACTAGAACAAAGTTAGAATGCATACTCACGCTATGACTCACATTATGACTTTGGATAACGATTGTGCCACCGTCAACATATCTGCAGTAATCAACAAGAACAGATCAAACATACATGACGTTGTTCAGAAATCAAGTGATGAAAGGAAACAATTACTGACGAAGAACTTGCAAAATGGATCAGCTTTGGGCTTATTATAGAGTTAATATTCTAATAAAGAAGTGAATAATCTAATAAAGCTCAGGGACAATGCCTAAAATATCAAAATCTAAATAACGTATACATATGTATAAAGCATAGGTAATTAGATAAGTAATACTACTCACGTTTTATCTAATCACATGAACTTGTATGTCACAGCAGAATCTTCAGTGCCTCCTCAAAGTAGCTAATAATAATTAAAGAAATCAAATGATATGACCAGTAGCAGCAGCATACACCCACCCATAAGCTGCTACCTCCAAAAAAAACTTCTAAACAGAACAGATTCTGTTCTGCCAGCCTGCATATTAGCCCCAAGCTGCCAAGCAATAAAATTGCCATTTGAACAAACTTTTTCAGTTGCTGCTCTCCAGTGAATTCACCCAAAAACGCTGCAACTCCTGCCCAGTAAACAGAGTCCGCAAGTTCCTGTAAAACAGGACAACACGGTGTTGTTTTGCTCACTAAAATAGACCTTAATCCTGCAACACCGTTTATTACCAGACCCCAAAATACAGCCACGAAACAGACCTCAAAACAGAGTCCAAACACTGTTTTAAATGCTGAAATGGTCCTGCGACACAGTACAGATTGGAGAGGACCCTTTATTAAGGCTTGGATTTGGCCCTTATTATGAGAGCTAGCCCTTATGCTCTTTGGTAATTTCTTATGGTGAATTAGGGCTAGCCCTAGGTTTTTGGTGAAACCTTATTCACCGAGAAGAAAAGACCTCTCGGCGAATAGACCTTATTGACCAAAATATTAGGAATAAAACCAAAGGGGTTGCCTAAAACCTAAGAACAAATAAAATACAGACCTTGCAGCCCTTAACTTCACAAAAACCAAACTCACCAAAACCGAATGGCCAATTGACTATCAAAACAAATTGCAAAGCATTGCCAAAGACGTCCAAAGTTGCTGCCAAATACAACTGAACACGGGCAACAAGAATCAAAACTGCCATACATCTCAATGAATACAAATGCAACTCTACTACATAATATTAAAAAATAAAAAGTTAAAAAAAAAAAAAAAAAACAAACAAACAAACATGATACCATTTTCATGAGATATTGCAGATTATAAAAAGAAATCAATGCATAATTTATTTTCATTTTCTCAACAAAGGGAGCTATCTACTACGTTGCTATTTTGAGCCAAATTTGTCAATGTGCTTATGTTTTTTTTTTAATATGATTATGTTATATAAATTTTATCATCCAAAGTTGTGGGTGAATGCAAGTTGGGGTGTCAAATAATCGCTGCCTTCATCATATGGCACATGATAGTCTTTCTTAACACGTAACTTGAATTTTCGTGAACATATTTGATGATACATAAAAACGGTCACACCCCTGAGCCGTACACGTGTCATGATGATCTCGAGGAACTACAGACCCTGATGATATATAAAAACGGTCACACTCCTGAATCGTACACGTGTCATGACGATCTCGAGGAACTACAACAGACCCCAGCATCAGCCCAACATTGATCTGGCCCAAGCGGTTTAAGACCGCTCGACTTCAGTCCGCCAGGCGAACCCGGACTCACAACACGCTAGGCCCACACGTCTCACAAATGTCCTCAATACCTGTAAGCCCTCCTTAGGCAAGTATCTCGAGTATCAGCTTCGGACGAGCAATACAGCTGCTTTTTGCTTCTAACTAGGAAGCAAACACCAGAGTATCTTTCATACAAGGAAACTCCCGTCTACAAATTGCTATTGGATTGGGAACTATCTCTCGCGTATCTAGGAGCGCAGAGCTAACATAGAACTTCCCTTCTACAACACGACTCCTAATTAGAGAGGGATCATGAAGATCTCCTCCCTAAACTACGCCTACGATGGTATGGTTAAACTAGAACTCCTTGCACTATAAATAAGATACGAGGTTGGTAAGCTAAGGTACACTACAAATTCCCTGTTACAGCATTACACCTTCCTCAGAGCCCTATCTGACTTTAGCATCGGAGTTCCATCGGCCACAACAACGGTGCTCCGTGGTTCACGTGTGCTACTTGTGCAGGTCAGCAGGAACCAGGTCAGAGTAGGGAGCGAAAAACGACTGCATCAGTTTGGCGCCATCCATGGGGACGACATAGCTCATAACTTTACACTAAGCGTCGTCTCCTTTCATAACACAGAGAGATGTTGACCACCAGGTCATGCAGCAACGAGGAGCCAGGGGACGTGTCCAACGCTCAGGCCATCCCTATACTGCCTCTTTCAGCAGTTCCTGTCGTGCGCGGGCATCCAACTCACGGTCCCGCGCCTACGGTAGCATCGTCGAACCTCAAATCGGATGAACGATTTCTTTTCCTGAACCACGTTCTGTCAACAATGAAGGCACTCACATCAATGACGCAAGGGACTGACGAGAAACAAGTGACGTATGTAACCCGTTTTGACAGTGAGTTAACCACTGTCCACACATGCAACGACACAATGGCTATTTCAGCCTTCATTAATGGATTGCGAAGAGGAAAGTTTTGCAACTTTCTAACGCTAGACCCTCCGGCAAACATGACAGACCTGATGATGCAAGCACAAAACTTCATCGCCATGAGAGCAAAATAGAGAAGAACTGAACCCGGCAAGCCATCGGTCAACATAATACATGTGCTTCATGGAGCACATTTCGAGTCCGAACAATCCAACAGGTCAAGAAAAAGGGCTTTACGAGGTATGAGGATCCAAATGATACGTGGCGAACAACCGACACAACACGGTCAGAGGCCAAGCCCATCTGCGCCGCTAGTATTTACCGAAAAGGATCTCCAAGGCATACAACTCCTGCACAACGACGCCCTGATGGTAACAGTCTCCTTGGCAGGCGAGGAGGTAAGGTCCCTGGTCGATATCGGGAGCTCGATGAACGTTCTTTCTTCCGTACGCTCCGCAACATGTAGCTGAATGAAACAACATTGAATCCTGATGGTTGTCTAGTGATTGACATCAGTGGAAAAAATGGTTCCCCGTGGGAAGGATACAGCTGACAGTAAAAGCGGGAGAATAACCAACTCATAAAATCCTGTTTAAGAAGTTCATAGTAATTGACACGCCTTCGGCGTACAATGTAGTTCTGGGAAAACCCTGGATGCACCATATGGGAGCGACGGTCTCCACCCTGTACCAGTGCGTCAAGTACCTGATGAATCAAACGGTCGATACATTAAGAGAGGATCAGTCGGCAGCCAAAGAATGACAATACATGGTGATTCTGCCACCCGACAATCCTCAGCAAGCCGTCAATCCAACGGCCAAGACTACCCCTTGTTCAACCCAAAGCTTTGAGGAAGAATGGTCGACATCAGGTAACGAGGCACCGGTAAGCCCTCGAGGCCAACCCAATGCCGGACAACCGGAAAAAGAAATTGTTATGGCCTACCTTGACAACCCTCAGAACAACAAGGTCATTCAAATTGGTTCCCGCCTAAGCAAGTTATTGGCAAAACTTACGGAGCTGCTACAGCGTAACCTGGACATTTTCGCCTGGACCGTGTGCGATATGATAGGGATTGATCCGTCGATAATCACTCATCGCCTTGAAGTTGACCCCTCAAAGAAAACCGTCAGAAAAAAGAAAAGGCTCGCGGCGCCCGAAATGAACACGATCATAAACGGGGAACTACAACATCTACTCGACGCAGACATGATCAAGGAAGCGCGATACCCCGACCGGCTGGCAAACACAGTTCTGGTAGAAAAGAAAAACAGAAAGTGAAGAGTGTGCGTAGACTACACTGACCTAAACAAAGCTTGTCCAAAGGAAAACTTCCCACTCCCCCGCATAGATCAGATCGTAGAAGCCACTTCGAGACACTGCCTACTCAGCTTTATGGATGCCTATTCAGGCTACAATCAAATATTGGTACATCCCCAAATCAAGAGAAAACCACTTTCGTGACGGAAAGAGGAATATATTGCTATAGGGTAATGCCATTCGGCCTGAAAATATTGGAGCTACTTACCAACGATCGATCAACTGAATGTTCAAAGAATAGATCGATAGAAATATGGAAGTATATATCGATGATATGCTATCTAGCAGGATGGTGAAGTGGTCGGTAGAACTCGGGCAGTTCGACTTCATCGCTAAATTTATTGAAGGAGAAGAGCCGAAGATAAACTACCAATACTCGGAATCAGATGTCCAAACATGGACCTTGCGTTGTGATGGATCCTCGATCGATAAGGCAAGCAAAACAGGGTTCACATTCCGCTCCCCCAACGGCTTCACCCTCGAAAAGGCAGTCAGATTCAGCTTCCTTGCTTCAAATAATGAGGCCGAATACGAAGCACTCCTGTCAGGCCAAAAGCTAGCTTTAGGGATTGACATAGATCGCCTAACAGCGTACAGCGACTCAAGACTAGTGGTCAACCAGGTCAAAGGAGATTTAAATAGCAAAGATCTCTACATGATAGCATACTGCAACAAGGTACTTGGCATAATGGACAGATTCAAAAGCTGTTAGCTCATACAGTGCCCCCGAGACGACAACCAAAGAGCTGACAAGATAGCATAAGAAGCATCGGCCTCCAAGGAAGTCTCTAGCGGCCTCATTGAATATCAAGAGAAATCAAGCCTCGACGAGAAATAGCACAGAGATATCTGCACCATAGAAGCTTAGCCAAATTGGATGACTCCGATACTATAATATATAACGACCATCGCCCTACCAAACAAGAAGGTCAAGCCACACGAATTCAAGGTGGGAGACTAGGTACTTGGGAAGACCCAGCAAAACACCAAAGAAGCTGGTGAGGGAAAGATAAATCCGAACTAGGAAGGACCTTATAGAGTTGCCAAAGTCAACAGACCAGGAACATACTGGCTAGAAGACACCGACGGTGACGGGCTTAAACAACCATGGAATGTAGATCATCTCAAAAAATATTATCAATAAAATATTTTGCTTTTACCAAAATTTCCAATGTTGTCTGTTACAACCCTCCACCAGCCCGGCTATGACCAGACTCGAATATCACTCCAAAGCCTAATACGCTTTGCACAGATCATGATGGAGTAGGAAATGGGAGTCTAGTCAGCGCTGGTCCGCTGATGACAACGACTCGCCAAGGGATCATTGCTCTCAATACAGACAATGATCACCGAACTTGCTAGGTAAGCTTAGTCGGTTCGCGACTGATAATGACTATTTCTAGTACCCAAAGCTTAATTCGCTTTACGCGGATCACGACGGTGAAGGAAGTGGGAGTCTAGTCAGCACTGGTCTGCTGATGACAATGACTTGCCAAGGGATCATTGCTCTCAATACAAACAATGATCGACGAACTTGTCAGGTAAGCTCAGTCAGTTCGCGAATGATGATAACGACTTCTGGTGCCCAAAGCCTAATTCGCTCAATGCGGATCACGACGGTAGAATAAGTGGTAGTCTAGTCAACACTTGTCCGTTGATGACGATGACTCGCCAAGGGATCATTACTCTTAATACAGACAATGATCGCCAAACTTGCCAGGTAAGCTCTGTCAGTTCGCTGCTGATGACAACGACTTCTGGTGCCCAAAGCCTAATACACTTTGCGCGGATTACGATGATTGACAACGACTCACCAAGAGATCATTGATCTCAATTAAGACAATGGTCGCCAAACTTTCTAGGTAAGCTCAGTCAGTTCGCGATTGATGACAACGGCTTCTGGTGCCCAAACCCTAATCCGTTCCACAGAAGGAATAAAGAAGAAAAGACAATACTAGTCCGCAAACAATTGATGAGTCGTTACTGGAGAATACTGATCAACCCCTGACCAGCACCAGTCTCCGTTGGTTAAACACTAACCTGCAACAGGATAAACCTCAAGCAGCTTACCTCGTGAACAAGACACAGGGCAGGCAACCCCAACTAAACTGTTTGCAACATGCCCATTATCAGACATGGCTACAAAACAACGACCCTGAGTCATTCACAATACAAAGCGGTCAAACTCTCTATCGCAGACAGACCAGTCAAGCGTCCTATTGACTCAACCAGCCTAAGCATGACAACAAGGCAAAACAAAAAACAGAGACAAGCACAATACCGATAAAAAAAATTTCATTAACAGTCAAAACTAAAAAAGGTACAATTACACCAAGGTTACTCCGTATCAGGAGAAGGTACAGAAACAGAAGAGCTAGCCTGGTGGAAAATGGAGCAGGGATAGCTACCTGTGTATCAGAGCCCACATTGTCTTCCTCATCCGACGATGCAAAGGCAACAGACAAATCAACATATGGCATCTTCTTATACCAACCAAGATCCCACTCGGGATGCTCTTCATTCATCAGTGCCAACAACTCTAGCCGGCCATGTACAACCCAACGAAACTCGCATTTGCCTTGCTCCTGAAGAAGTTCTTCCTCTCGCCCCTTCGTGTCAACAAGTTCACGCTCTAGCAGCTCCAACTTGCCAATCCGCATGTCAACCTGAGACTGTTCTGTGGCCAGACTGCTCTTCATAGCACTAAGCTCATGCCACCCCAATTCGAGATGGTCCTCAGCCTTTCTCGCCTCATGGGCGTAGAACTCCACATCGGAATCCAATTGCTGCTTCTCAGCAGCCCAGTCAGCTTCCTTCGAAGTGCTCTCTTCAGCAAAAGATTGCAGCTCAGAACACCCCTTAGCCGCAACATCCTACGCAACCTCGACTTCTCGGCGGATCCGGCCTAACACTTGCCTGAGTTCGTCCCTTTCGGACCCCGCCTCTGTTAGATTACGCTCGAGGTTCTCCAAATGAGCCCTCTGATCCTGAGCCATGGTTGACTGATCCAACCGCTTATCCTCGACCTGCTTCTTAAGCCGCTCAATTTCACGGAGCACATTAGAATACAACAGCTACATGTAAGAGAAGACACGCTCTAACGTATATACTCTCTCACAAGCTACCTCGACTTTCATTCCAGCAACAGCCACGTGGCTCATGTGAGACATACCCAACATAAAGTACTTCAAACCCTTATCCATACATCATTTCAACGTATCTTCTTCGAGTTTAGGAGCATGATCCATCAACCAGCTGTGACGCCTGCTTATATGCTTCCTCGAAGGATACTATATGTCCACCTCTTGGTGCCAAACTTGTAAGCTCATCTTTACGAAGTTAGGTGTCAACAGGTTTATCCGTGCACCCGGATGAAGCTTCACTGGATTAGGGATTACGCCAGCGTTGCCCTTTGCGATCGCCACCATCCACAAACTCTCCGACGTGGCCTAGAACGAGACGGTGAGCAATGCAGATTACAAGAGACGTGGTCGGTACCGTGGCCACCTTCAAGTGAATCAACAGTAGGGCGATTAGATTCTACCACCTCAGACAAATCTTCACAGGAGCCTTCTACAACAATGGTCCCACGTGAATCAATACCAGCAAAAATTGCTATTGTAACCCGCACCAGAAGGTCATTCAAAGCCTCGACCTACGCGTCACTATGGTTTGACTTGTCCATGACTTCTGCCAACTGCAGGTAATCTTTCTCAAAGACGAAAACATCAGTCTCCACCTCAACATGCCTGGCAGACTCGTACTCCTCTCTCACTGGAGCAGCTCGTGCCAAAGACGGCCCAACTCTAAGGCGAGACCTTTTCCTCACAAAGGAAGCAAACATCTCGAACGACTCTTCTGCATCGGATAGAACAGGAACTTTGGCCCCAACAACCTTCCTCTTTTTGGAAAGGGCCCCATCTTCCAACTTATTACGCGACTCTCGATACAGAGTAGGGGTGACATGATAGTTGTCCCACATCCTATTATGGATGAAGTTGGAAACTCTTATGTCATCGATCGCCTTCTTTTACAGCAAGACACGGAACGTCTCCATGGTGTTTTGCTCCTCTAAAGTAAGAGGAGTTATAGGAAACCTTCTTACAAGGGAACACAAGTAATGAACAGTCACCCTGCTGGCCGCTACCAAGCATATCAAAATCGCAAGAAAAGGGTTAAACTTATGAAGTGCCCTGAACAGTCGCTAAAGCGGATGACCCCTGTACCGAAAATACTTCGAATCTTCGGGAGCCAAGAAGCAGTACTTCTGCCAGAACTTGAAATCATCAGGCAGTTTACCGAATCACTTCAACGACTTCATCTTATAGACAACATTGCTCTTCAGCCGGGGAGAGGTCAATAACTAGATCACCCACGGAGTCACGCCAACATCGATCTCCTTAGCACTGAGTAGAATTATGAGAATGATCCTATATCCATTGGGCCCCAACTGAGTCGAAGGAATCCCTAAGAGATCCAAGACTCCCAAATCATGCCCAAGACTGAAAAATGCACTCCAGTTTGAAGTTTTCCACGATGTAAACAAATGAAACGGGCAGAAGGTGACACAGGCATTTGGTCGCCCGTTAGGAGATACAACGGCGGGTCCTCAGGAACTCTAAACTTTGTATGCATTTCGGCAAGACCAGGCTCAGGCAACAACCTGTCTTCAAAAAACTCCAGGGCCTTTGCCAAAACAGCATCATCAAGAAGGTTTTCTTAAGCCATGAAGAAGACAAATTATCTTTTTAGAACAATATCTTCGAAAGCAAACAAAGTAGAAGAATCAGACTCTGCACTGTGGATGACCTAAATAGAGGATGGTTTTTCGTCTCTTTTCTGATGAACCAACTCACGTGCCATTAATGCAGCGTGCGGCTCAAGCAACGATTAAGACTCTATCATCATGAGCGGCGCATCCCTTCAAGAAATGACTTAGCCAACTGATATGACGACCCACTAACTCGGGGGGAGTAGATGATGATACATAAAAACAGTCACACCCTTGAGCCGTACACGTGTCATGATGATTTCGAGGAACTACAGGCCCCTGATGATACATAAAAACAGTCACTTCCTTGAGCCGTACACATGTCATGATGATCTCGAGGAACTACATGCCTCAGCATTAGCCCAACACCGATCCGACCAAAGCGGTTTAAGGCCGCTAGACTTCAGTCCGCCGGGCAAACTCGGACTCTCACAGCATGCTAGGCCCACACGTCTCACAACTGTCCTCAATACTCATAAGCCCTCCTTAGGCAAGTATCTTGAGGATCAGCCTCGGACGAGCAACTACAGTTGCTTTTTACTCCCAACTAGGAAGCAAACACCAGAGTATATTATACACGGGGAAACTCCCTTCTACAGATTGCTCTTGAATTGGGAGCTATCTCCCGCGTATCTAGGAGCGTAGAGCTAACAGGGAAGAACTTCCCTTCTATAGCACGACTCCTAATTAGAGAGGGATCTCCACAAAGATCTTCTCCCTAAACTACGCCTATGTTGGCCTAGTTAAACTAGGACTCCTTGCACTATAAATAAGACACAAGGTTGATAACCTAAGATACGCTACAAATTCCTTGTTACAACATTACACCTTCCTCAAAGCCCTGTCTGACTTTAGAATTGGAGTGTCATCGACCACCACAACGGTGGTCCATGGCTCATGTGTGCTACTTGTGCAGGTCAGCAGGAACCAAGTCAGAGCAGGGAGCGAAAAATGACTACATCAATATTATTGTTAACTTGTTCCTTGCTCTCTAGATGAAAACATAGGGTTAAGGGTTATATTCAACCTTTTTAATACAATACGACCTGAAACAATGAGACGGTAATCAAGGAAATATGGGAATTTGATAACTATGGCAATATATAGACATTTTGCCTTTGGCACAACAAATTTCTAAGATCATCAACAATACCAACTGCTGCAGAAAATAAAACAAATGAACTCAGTGTGTGTATGGAAAGGGTATGGAACTTTACATGATTTAGTGTGCTCTCAAATGTATGGAAAGGGTTTTGCATTTTTACACGGTGCCCAGGCACTAGTGTATTCCATATTCATGTTCCAAAAGAAGTGACATCTCCTTAGCCTCCAATGCAGTTTCCTTTCCCTTTAAATATAAGAGATATACCTGTAGTGCATAGCCAAAAAATCGAATTCGATTTCAATCTATATTACAATTTAGAGTGTTATTTTACTATTCATTGCTGACTGGGACAAAGTCAAATCGAAAAAATTAGAGATAAAAGATGGTTAGGATTAAAAGTTGGAAAATGTATTGAATTTGAGGGTTGAGATTCATTTCCCATTATGTCAAATTTGTAAATATAAAATATGTAGAATGACAAAAACAAAGAAAAACTTTTGAAAAAAGTTTGTGGAATGTACATGTGGTGGAGAGAGAAAATATTGTGTTTTGCTTTTAGCAAAATGAAAATTATCATAACTATCTACATCGTTATCAGATTTTGGTAAAGTTGATATCGTGAAAATGCATTTTTTAAGATCTTTCCAACAAAATCAATGATCAACACGAGCGCTAAAATTTTAAAATTATATATTCTATAATTAGAAAACATATAAAGTATTTCACGATTTTAATATTTTTCAAAGCAATGAGACGAGCCGATCATACCAGCAAAAATGAGTCGGGTATCTTAATGCACATTTAAACAAAAACTCTAAACTTCATATGTTGGTGAATTCAAAGATTGGGGGAGAATTCATTCTCGGCGTTTAAATTTGTTCTCCAACTGATTCAAATTTGACTGAGTCTAACTCTAAAATTTATAATTTATATATTTACCTTAAAATAAGCTTAGACTTCAATACTGATTCAGAGCCAAAATGGGGATAGTGAAAGAGGTGTTTAGTACAAAATATTTAGCAAAAATAAAATTATATGGAGTGCCAACGGCACGGGGCATACTCTAGTACTATTACAAATTATCTCTTCCTTCAATTTTTCTATAAAAAGTAAACAAATGAAAAATTGATAAATGAATACTTCAATTAAAGACTTGTAATCTGATTACATCACCCACGAATAAATAGACTGAGTAAACAAGAGTTACTAGATTTCTAAAGTACTTTGCTGATGAAAATCTGTCAATATTCTACATAGCTAATATATTTAGAGAAAATTGTAACTGTAAAGAGACATATTTATCAACCACAACAGAATAGAACTCTCCATGTACAAAATTGCTCATGCCACTAATATCATGTCTTCACTCAAGGCTCATGTCTTAACCTCTTGTGCATCTCAAAGGCTAATATGAATTATACTCGACGCCATTGAGTGGTTTCCCGTGCATTTCATTTACCAAAATGAATGTTACTAACCTTCTTGTCCCTCTTTAGACCAATGTTGCTGCAGACGATTGATGACTAACTTAATACTCCAGATGAAAAACATAGGAAACCACTCAATATCTAATACAAAATCCTAATACACTGAGTAAATAATGGAAGGGCGCCCTATTCTAATGCCCAGCAAAAACCCTAAAATTACTCTTCTCCTTGGAAATTCATGATTTATCCATTTTTAATCTATATCTCATTGAAGATGATTAGAAATTATGCCTCCTTGGGCAATATTTAGGCTTTTATCCGAATAAAATTGAATGCAATTTTGCAGCACCTTCCTTTCTCAACTCTCCCTCAAGGTTTGAGCATAAAGGTCATTGTTCATTCAATCCCCATGATCAAACAAAGCCCCAAAATAAGAAACCAAAAGCAATCTAAACAAAATTCCAGGAATAACAAACTATTCATATAAAAGGTACCAAACTTCAACAACAAACAAACATTTTTTGGCATCCAATATCTCGATGGTGTCATTGCTTGATTATGTTTGCAAGTTGCAGAAACCATTGCAAGAAGAAGAAGAGTACCTTGCTCGGATGTCGTTGGTTGCACACCTTCTTCACTCGTTGGTTCACACAGCTCTTGTGAGGAAGATTTGCACAGATGCTTGAACAGAGCTTGAGAAGAGTTTGGTTTCTATTTCGTCACTCTTGGGCTGGACTCCGATAAAATGTGACGAGGTGTTAATTTTTCTTACAAAAGTATTTCATTTAGGCGCCAAATTTTTCTGATGATTTTGAAACATTTATATGAGAAATTAGGAATCAAAGCTTCACTTTAATGAATAGGTGACAACTCATCAAAATTCTTCACCGGAAAGGGAAAATGGTGACAACTTTAAAAGCATCACATATAAATGCGCCATCTAATGTCAGATTTCTTGTAGTGTGGGTTCCCACCTCTTTTTCGCTTAATTGACGCACATTCAATAAATGTAGCGCACGACTCAAGCAACGATTCAGACTCAATCGTCATGAGCGGCGTATTTTTTCAAGATATGACTCAGCGAATTGATGTGACGGCTCACTAACTCGAGGGGGAGATGATGATATACCAAAACGGTCACATCCCTGAGCCATACACGTGTCATGATGATTTCGAGGAACTATGGGCTCTAGCGTCAGCCCAACACTGATCCGGCACAAACGGTTCTGAGCCCGCCCTATGCAGTCCGCCAGACAGACCCGAACTCTGACATCCCGCTAGGCCCATATGTCTCACATCAATCCTCAATACCCGTAAGCCCTACTAAGGCAAGTATCTCGAGGGTCAGCTTCAAACAGACAACTACAACAACTTTTTACTTCCTACTAGGAAGCAAATACCAGAGTACATATCTCACAGGAAAACTTCCTCTTACGAAATACCCTCGGATAGGAAACTATATCCTGTGTATCTAGGAGCACAAAGCTAACATGGAACTTCCCTCCTACTACACGACTCCTAATTAGATAATGATCTCTACGAAGATCTCCTTCCTAAACTACGCCATCGATGGCCTGGTCGAACCAGGACTCCTGTACTATAAATAAGACATGAGGTTGGTAAGCTAAGGTAAGCTACAAATTCTCTGTTTACAACATTACACCTTCCTCAGATCTCTGTTTGACTTTAGCCTCGGAGTGCCATCAGAGCCACCACATCGGTGGTCCATGGCTCACGGGCGTTACTTTTGTAGGTTAGCAGAACTAGGTCAAAGCAGGGAGCCAAAAATGACTGCATCATCTATATAATGGTGTTCTTTATCGTTGTAGGCACAAAACGCACCTCCTCGGATGCTCTTACTCAAAGAATATGCTTTGGGTTTTCCAAAGGCTGAAGGGAGATCTCCAATTCTGGAGTCTTCGAATGTTCTGACATTTGCGCTGATAGTCATGATAAGTGATGCAATCGTTTTCAGCTCCCTGCTTTGACCTAATCCCGCTAACCTGCACAGGTAACACACGTGAGCCACGGACCATCGGAGTGCTATAAGTCAGAAAGGGATCTGAGGAAGGTGTAATGTTGTAAACATGGAACTTTGTAGCGTACCTTAGCATACTAACCTCATGTCTTATTTATAGTGCATAAGTCCTGGTTCTACCAGCCCATCGAAGGCATAGTTTAGGAAGGAGATCTTCGTGAAGATCATTATCTAATTAGGAGTTGTGTTATAGGAGGAAAGTTCTTTGTTAGCCCTGTGCTCCTAGATACATGAGAGTTGCCATTGCTGGTAATAGGGTGCCAGTTTGTTTGAGTGTGAAGATGCCGATTCAGCTAGATTTGTCTCGGTGGCCACTATTTTGAAAGAGAGCGGAGCTCGCGTGACGAGCTACATGGGGCTCGCACCTTCCGAATCGTCTATGTTCGAACGACATGGACTACAGGTTCGGGGAGTAAGGATTTGGCGACTAGCTGAATAGCGGTAGTCCCGTGGCAAGCCATCGACATCAGTTAGGGATTGACTAGTCTCCCACCTTTCAAACCATCTATACCGCGTGATGGGGCTACAAATTCTAGTAAAAGGGGTTCAACGACCAGGCTGAAAAGCAGTGGTCCTGTGGCAAACAGTCGAGATCAGTTCAGGACTGACTAGTCTCCCACCTTCCAAATCATCTACACCTATGTGCATCAAGCTACAAATTTGGGAGTTTTTGGCGGCCATGTTGAAAAACAGTGGTCCTGTAACAAGCCATCGGAATCAGTTCTCGGCTGACTAGGCTCCCACCTTCTAGAATATCTACACCCGCACAGTTGGGCCTACAAGTTTAGGGTTGGTGATTCGACGACCACGCTGAAAAACAGTGGTCCCATGGCGAGCCGTCGAAATCAGTTTGGGATTGACTAGGCTCCCATCTTTGATCAAGTCCAGGGGGCTACAAGTCCAGGGTTTGATCAAAAGCTTTCATTGTCAGTCGTCGCCAGCTAGGCTTACCTGATTAGATTTGGCGATTATCGACTGTGGAAGGGGTAGTGATCCTTGGCGAGTCATCGTTACCAGGCGTGATAACACTGATTAGACTCCCACTTCCTAGACCATCGGGATCTGTGCTGAGTGAACTAGGTGTCGGGGCATAACAGAAGTCGTCGTTGAAGGGTGCGAACCCATGTCTACTAGTGTCGCGCACTGTGTGGACAACATTACCTTAAAACAAACAGCGGTCTGTAGGTATGGTTTGTGTGTCAAGGCTGATTTTGATTTGCGCTTGTGCCAAGAATGTAGTAGAATATTGTTTGAATGGTGGGCGAGTGGATCGAGCCTTTGGGCCCGCAAAGGAAGAGTTAGGGTTTCCTGTACAGTTGTGTTACGTGTATGGTACAGATCGTGCGGTGACACGTGTACGGTGTAAGTTGCGGGACGGTTGAGTACCGATTAGTCCCTCTCAATTGATGGGGTTGCGTGCAACGTCATTAATTGAACGAACATGGTTGGCGCACTTTCCTTGGGAACCATCATCTTTTAATTTCTCACACGGCATTCAATGTTTAGCTTGGCAAGTTAATAGAGAGTGTAGACGGAGGGGACGACCGTTGAAAACTTGGATGAAGACGGTGAATGAAGATATCATTGAGCTTGGATTAGGCGAGGAAATGTGGGAAGATCGCATTGCTTGGAGAACCAAAATCCATGTAGCCAACCCCAAAAATATCGGGAATGGGCTTTGATGATGATGATGATTCAATGTTTGGCAATTAATGCAAGAGGTTTGTTTGGTGAACCATTACGCCTATATAATGGTGTTTTCCAATCATTGTAAGCACTATCTTTCACAGAGCTTATCTCCTGTAGTGTTCTTGTTTGAAGATAATGTTTTGGGTTTTCCAAAGGCTAAAGGGAAATCTCTAGCAATGGAGTCCTCGAATGTTCTGATATTTGAACTGATCAGGCATGTTGATAGTTGTTGTTATGCATGGTCACCTGTTCTAGGTGGGCACGTAGTTGATATGTTGAGATCTCGTAATTTCTTTTCATATCACAAAGAAGTAGTACAGATCTTCTACCAAGGGAGATGCCTTGGTGATACTTCGTGCCGCTTGTATTCGTGCGTGGATCCCGCTGCTAACCAATGGCTGATCAAAGTGTTAGCCGATATGCGATGCTTTTAGGTGTGGTATCTCTCAGTCACTCCTGACATCGTTCATGGGAAAATAGGTTTCATTTGGAAGCATTGTGAGACCTTGTCTGCTTCGCCGCTTGTGACCATCCTCATCTGCCTTCTTCCATCCCCCCTGGACGCCAACAACCATTTGACTATGTCTATAAGCGGGGTGGGATGTCTCTTGAGGAAATCAGCAGTCCATTGTAAGGTCTACAACGTTGTTGTGCGAGAACTTTCTTAGGGTGATTTGACAAGGAAATTTGGCCGCTCAGTCCTTTCAATCCCCTCTGACACTTTGTCTTTATCTTGGGAAGGGGTTGAGCGAAGTCTGTTCGCATATTTTTGCTGTCACTTGAAGATTGCTCGCATCGGAGGGTCTGCACGGCCTTCTTCGGATACCTTTACGTAGTAGAATTGTCTAAATGAGTTTTTTACTCCATGTTGCATTTTATTCAGATGCTTGTAGTATGTAGTCTTTTGTATTTGCCTCAAGGCGCTTGTTGTTACATTTTTTCAATAATCAATAGAATTTGTTTTCGTAATTCTTACTTTATCACTTAAATGATTGCGAACACATACGTCTTTAAGAAATAATATTTCACATT
Source organism: Berberis vulgaris (assembly GCA_963556465.1). NCBI lineage: Eukaryota > Viridiplantae > Streptophyta > Magnoliopsida > Ranunculales > Berberidaceae > Berberis > Berberis vulgaris. The sequence continues at coordinate 68,487,176 of OY747134.1, read as the reverse complement.
GAGTATGGAAAGGGAAACAAACGATTTAAAGTAGACTAATTGTTGATGGGGAGAAATTGATCCTAGCCTTGAAGTGAATTCAGATTACTCTTGCGGATCATTCAGAGGACTGTCAAGGTGTTTTAGAGGTTATTGAAGAGGAAACCTTGTAGAGGGGCGAGTCTCTGTTCCAACGGAATGTCAGGGGTGTGTTCTCGCTTACCATGGCCTCTCCGTTTCGCTGGGCAAAAGAGCTTATTGCTCATGTACCGCTTAAATGTGAAATTTTTGCCGTCGTTTGGCCTGGCACTAGTTCAGGTTGCTCTGCAGGATATAGTCCGATCTGGGAGCATTCTATCCGTTTCAATGTGGCGTAATGGTAGCCTAATGTCGTAGGCTGGTCTCCACGTATTGTCCTTTCAGAGTAGTTAGCAGTATGTTTAGCGCACTGGTGAAGAGTGGAAACTACTGCTTCCATCTGGTGGTACCATGGTCTTCCCAAGATAAGGTTGTAGGTTGATGGCGCGTCTACTACCATGAAGTCCAGAAACATAACCTTTCTTAATTGTGGCTCCCCTGCCATTGCTGCTAACCTTTCCGAGGGGGAAGCATTTCTCCCCGCTGAATCCAATCAACGGGTGATCAAGGGTGTCAGGTTTTCCTCATTGAAGTCCATGTTGTGGTACGCGCTATAAAACATGACGTTGAGCGAACTTATTGTATCCATCAGAGCCATTTTTACCTCCCACCTTGCTATGGAGACCGAGATGACTAGGGCATTGTTGTGTGGTGCTCGGACTCTTTCGAGGTCCTTGTCCGTAAAGGTCAAGGTGGGAATGGGGCTCTAAATCCTTGAGTGGTAGATGCATCTGTCCTCGTTTGCGGGTTGTGTCTGCATCTCCAGTAAGGTCCGCTTGTGAGACTTGTACGACTGGTCTTAATTTTGTCTGACTCCATGAAGGAAATAGATTATCCCGGGGGTCTCCTTCTCTATTTCTTTAACTGACTCCCATTGCCCCCGCTTCGTTCTGGTCGCTTTTTAGAGTTCAGGAATTCATTCAGTTTGTCTCTGCAAATCCAGTACACAACTTTATACCTCAGACTCTTGCAGTCGTTGGTATCATGGCCACCTTCCTTGTGGTACGTGAAGTACTTGCCGTTGTCACGCTTGGCGGGGTCCCTGCATTGCTTTGGGGGTCACTTCAGATCCTCCTAGTTCGTCATGGAGTTTAGTACGTCTAACAGGCTGGAATTGAGGGGTGTCACAGTCCTAGATCCAACATAATTGGATGTTTTCTCTGGCCTGGACCGACTAGGATTTAACCTATTTTCATAGCGCTTTCTTTTGTTCCGTTCTTTGTCCTCGCGTCTCTTTTCCTCCTTCTTGTCCTTAGGAGCGGAGGGCTTCTTCTCGCCTTCGATTTTTCTCTTCATAGTTCTCAGCTCCTCCAAGGTAATGTGCTTCGGAACGCTTTTGATGAGCTTTGTCCTTCCTTGAGGCCCCCAGTGAAGGCTGTCACGGCCGTGTCATCGCTGCATCCATCGATGAGAATCAGCTCTTTGTTGAAGCGCGTGACATACTCTCTGAGAGTCTCATGGGACCTCTGCTTTAGTGAGAGCATGTAGTGTGGGCCTTTTAAAAAACGTTGGCTCCCTACGAAACGTGTCAAGAACTCTTTTGCCAGTGTCTTGAAGGAGTCGATTGACCTCGGCGGAAGGCTGTGGAACCACGTCAATGCTGACCTCTTCAAACTAGTGGGAAAAGTTATGCACATCACCGACTCTGATCCTTTTTTGACAGCCATTACGTGTTGGTAATTGCGCAGGTGGTCGAATGGATCGGTGCTTCCATCGTAGAAGTTGAGCTTCGGGGGAGTGAACTTCCTCGGAAGGGCCTCATTCATTATCTGATCCACAAATTGTGGGATGGAGAGGTAGTACAGTATGTCTGTGTCGTGCGCCCCTCTACGGACGGGGTTTTGAGGGTCGAGTTTCTCTTCCCTGGCAGCAAGCTCATTGTTAGCCGCGCAGCCTCTCCTAGTCTAATGAGCACTAGTGAAGGCTTAGCTTTCCTGTGCTTGCTCCCTGCCAATTTCTTCACCAGGCTTATCTCGTCATTTTAGGAAGATAGAGCTGGCGGCATTTAAGTGTGAGGCAGTGACAGCCAGGAGTCGAAGGCCCGTGTTGCTCCTTGTCTCCATTAGCAGGTGGTGGATTTTATCGCGTGAGAGCCTCCACTGCCTTAGCTATCTGTTGTATTTGATATGACAGCCTCTCGATTCGGGGGTCTGTCGTTGTTGTTGTCGGCACGGAGGTGTGAGTCTATAGCCCGTGTATGATCGGAGCCGCTGAAAGCGACGATACTGCGCCAACCCGAGCGTTTGATATATTCCCTTGCTCTCTGTTGTTGCATGACCTAGTGGTCATCATCTCTTTGGGATTTGAAAGGAGACGACGTTAAGAGTTCTGTCATCCCCACAGACGATGCCAAACTGATGGAGTCGTTTTGCTCCCTGTTTTGATCTAATCTCGCTGACCTGCACATGTAACGCATGTGAGCCACGGACCACCGTGTGGTGGCCGATGGCACTCTGATGCTAAAGTCAGACAGGGATCTGAGGAAGGCGTAATGTTGTAAACATGGAATTTTGTAGTGTACCTTAGCTTACCAACCTCATGTCTTATTTATAGTGCATGAGTCTTGGTTTTACCAGGCCATCAAAGGCATAGTTTAGGAAGGAGATATTCATGGAAATCCTTCTCTAATTAGGAGTTGTGTTGTAGGAGGGAAGTTCCATGTTAGCCCCGTGCTCTTAGATATGCGAGAGATAGTTCCCAATCAAAGAGCAATCCGTAGAAGGAAGTTTCCTTCACTACACCAAAAATACCCATCAGCAACGGTTTGGGACCATGGGGGAAACCTATTGTCACGGCTTAGAGGTCTGGCCATTTGAGGCGTCGCCAAATCACCATTCACGGCTATAAACCGTGGCAACACATATTAGCAACGGTTTTATGTTCGAGGACGCTTGATGATTTTCTGCATTTAGCCACGGTTTAGCCACGGCTACCCGACATGGCTAGATGCTCCACGTTCCATAATCGTGGCAACATATATCACTTATTTTGAATTTCTTTGGTCTCATAGCCGTTGCAAGCATGATGGCCCCGGTTTTAAGCTGTGGCAAGAATGAAGTACCACAGTTTTAAGCCGTGGCCAGTCAAAACAAAATTCAAAAAAAAAGAAATCTGGTTTGTTGCGAGGGTTTGAAACCGTTTCAAATTAATATAATCGAAAAAAATTACATTTTTTTGCTACTGTAGCAAAATCACAGCCCCACACCTGCAAAATCAGTCCTTACTAAGATCGACCAGACACTTGCCATGTGGCGTGTACCCGTGCCTACGACACGACTATCGTGTCATGCCTCCGGCACGAATAGGACTCCACAAACTATATGCTAGATAAATACAAAATCAACCGTAAAATGGAACCTTGGAATTGCATTCAAATGAAGCCAAGTATCTGTTAAATTTGTACAAGTCATGGAAGCATGTAACAAAAGAAACTTGTAGAAGAAGAATTCAATTAAAAAAATATGCTTACTGCTGCCTGCACTAATCGTTGTAATGCAAGAGCCGACTTTGGGTCAGATGTCGAAACTCTATCTACAGATGTAAATCTTAATGTAGACCTAGGCTGCGAAGGTGGTAAATCAAGGACTATTGTAACCGCTTCAAAGCTGTGTGTTTCCCATCGGGTCCAGCTCCAACAAGGCATGTCTAGAAAAGAAAAGATACAAATATTTTCAAAAAAAAAATATTGTAGTTATAAAACTGTTATGAACTGATTTGTTGTTGCTATGTTCTGCAGGATGGAAACAATCCTATTCAGATCTACTGACAGATTCCAAGCAATAGATGGATATTGAACTTCTTTAACCATTTACAATGTAAAAGTATATTGAACTTCGTCTAAAGAAGGATATCTATATTATTATCAATCAAACTCTTTAACTATTTCCAACTTAAAATTGTACTGAGCCCACTAAAGAAATAAATGCCGCAAGTGCAGAAACTATCACAGGAAATGTAATGATTTTTTAATCACTCATAACAAATACTAATTTCCCTTACCAGAACACCCTTGATTTGTTCAGCAGTCCCATGCTTCAAGCGCTCCAGATATGTCTCAACTTTACAGATGATTGCAAGGTGCCAACAAGACCCTCACCCTAGAACTAAACTGCATCAATATCACGAAGACAAAGTGGAAAGACTTCAGAAGTGGCATATATTTGCTTCTCTATACAATCATAAATGGGAGCAATGTTCAAATTGCGTCCTCCCTGTTTCAGTTTGTAATGAAGCTGTAGTGGCATGGTCATGAATTGTAATGCTAGTGAACATGAACAAAATACATTGAAACAAAATACAAAGAAAGAAATTTTTTTATATACAGTTTGCAGACACGCTCTTCAAATTGTAATGAGTTTGCCCTCCCATGACCATACACCAAGGATAGAACAATTGCATGAAATGCTAGCAACAGAACACATGGATGGATATGGTTCTACCCCATCACACAAATACATAAACCAGACCAAACCCAAACAAAAATTAATTAGTACAATTAAAAAGAAAGGGTAGAACCTTGGAACCTTCACCCTATGCAGAGCTCATATGATTGTAGTTCACATCAACCCGGTACAAATATAAGACCAAAGGCTAGCTTGAAAGCTTTAGACCTTTGGAAGCAAGGTGACCAAGCCTCCAACTTTGGCCCTGGAAAATGCAGGGAACCATTAATAATTTCCTCAAACTGGAAGACCTTATTTTTCCATATCATAGCGCTGAAACCAAATTGGTAACTGGCCATCAACATGATTTTATCAGAATCAAAATCGCAAAAGTAGCTTCTTTTCATTAAAAGTGGTGTAAGAACTTCACATGAATTCCATTGGAATCGAAAGACAGCGAATAGACGATACAATTCAAATGAAATGAAAGCCCTCTGGAAAGACATTCATATTACTTTCTCATTATAATTCTCACCAATAAAAATGGTGAACTGCAGTCCCAGCCTTTAATCAAACAACTTAATCACATTTTGAAAAATCAACATGCTGAACTGCAGACATCAAAGATTTCACTGTGCCAGACGAGATACCCTCTAACACGAATAAGTAAACAATTCCCCTTCAAAACCTTTTAATATTAGATATTACTTATTATGGGAAACATTAGATAGGCTCACAAGAGATTGCTTTATAAGAGAGCTAGGCATTTCATTTTGAACTAATAGGCTCACAAGAGAGTTAAACTAGCAAATAAACCATTACAGAACAATGCATTCATAGGAGAGAGTAGACCTTATACTAGATGCATTTCTAGCAGTAACAGAACCACCAACTTCTTTGAAACTTGGTTTGAGCTTCCTTAATTTTGCAGGATCAAACTGAAGGAAAAAAAAAATGGTGACAGATCAGCATGTGAATCGTGACACATAAAGCAAGTAGATTGGAGTAACAAAGTTATCCTGCCACAACCACATGAAAGAGTTAATCAGTTCATTAAATGTAATAGATCCAGAGTTCATGGGAGATGGAGTAACAAGTGCACTGATCCAAACCTTGTGAGCCATTTCCCATGTGGATGGATCAAAACAAAGGTAGCTTCCTCTCTCATACATGTTTGTCTTAACAAGAGGCTAAGTTTGTGAAGCTTCATGAGCCATATCTGGAGGTCTCTGTGGTAGAACCAACCTCTATTACATCTGCATAAGCATATGCAAAACTTCTATTGGTATGTGGAGAAAAAGAGGATGAATATATATAGCACAGAAAATCTAGAGTAGGCATACAATTCATTTGCTGCGTACAACTGTGCTTCATTTTTTGGCATGCTGCAAGTACAAAAGATAAGAAAGCTCACAAATTTTTCATAAACTAATAAGCCAAGTAGTAGTATTACTATAGAAAGAAGTGTGGATAGAACTCCACCTGTAGAAAATATAAAAAAATGTCTGCACCTTGAATTTTGAAAAATAACCTTGCTGCATGCACCATGTCATGACAAATGAGAGTTTAAAAGATGAGCGGATATAAAACCAAACTCATTTGTCAAAGTCATAACAACTTACATGTAGTACAGGTGGTTGTTTAGCATAATAACATTCAGGCACACGGAACTCGGGCTCTCCTTTGACTGCCTTATCACTAAATGGGGACCCAAATTTTTTGTGAAGGTCATCCCCCAAGTTCAAATTTAGTCCAAGAGTTGTCAGGTCAATTCCTAGAGCAAGCGAAGTCAGATCAATATCATTCATTCTTATGACACTTAGCAACCCAAGCAACCCAAATGGATCAGGAGGAGCTTGTGTCGATTGCAATGACTTCAGGTTTTGATCTCTATACATCTGATTGGCAGCTGACATTTGCTGCAAGCAAAACTGTGATTGAAACTGGGACTGGTTTTGGAGTTGTTGATACTGTTGAATAAGCTGGTCATATGAAGCTATACCAGACACCGAATTTGGATTGTTTACAGATCTCAATCCAATGCTATGAGGCCCACCATTCCGAACCTAAAATATAAGAAGAAAAAAAATTCAATTCCTATGCGATTAAGCAATATGTTCACTTTCGAATACAGTCACCAAATGCCATACTAGTGCTATGAAGTAGAATGACGAGTAGGGTCAGTACCTGTGATTGATAGCTTGCATGTGAAGAGGGAAATAGATCAGAACCATGGAAATGAAGATCTTGATTGCTGGCGTGAGCAAAGGATGCGCCAGTGCTACTTACTGATGGTACATGTTGTTGCTGCCGACGATGTGATGAATATAACCCTCCTAAACTGAATCCAGCAGATCTCCCCATCTATATAATTTAAGAGAGACACATAGGTGAGAACTGAAAACCAAAGACATTATTATGGAATAAATGACCAAGAAATTGCAAACCCAGGACTCACATGGTAGTATTGGGATTGCATCATAAATGACCAAAAAATCTAGAATCATGTTAAAGAGGCAAGTAACACAATGATACTCGTGTCAAGAAGGAACATGATAAGATCCTTGTGAATGATGAGGTGATAATTGACTATCACATCAAGTATCTCAATGAAAAGCCTAGTTTTTGCAGGCCTTGCTTAGACAGCATGGAGTTTGATGCGATTAGAATCAAGATAAAGCTAGTCTAAGAAAGACTTGGGAGGAAATTAATGCTCTCCACAGTTGTGGGAGTGATAAAGTGCCACACAGTTCAAGTAAGGAGCTGAATAGGTGCCTTTTTTAAGCAAGGAAGCTGCATAGGTAGTTAACATTAAAAAAAATTTGAAATTGGGAGCCCTGCAAAAGTGGAAACTATGGAGACTTTGATGCGTTACCAAGATGGATGTTTTATCAAATTACTTATGTAAAGGAACAAACAAAGTAAGAAAAACACATCTTGAGACACCCAACCTGTAAGATAGTACAAGTGACCATACCCGTGCAGTAACTTTACCAACTTAAGTACGTGAACGTCATAATTAGTCCGTGTTGTGGAAGGAGTGGAATGATGAGATTTTTCATAACAAGGCTAACAGGTGACTTCATATGCACGAGTATCTTCATTTTCCAGCTTTCAAACTTAAAAGGGATCTTTTACGATTCTCTATGAAATCAGAGTGTTTTAGTTTTAGGGTCTTATTTCTCCCTGTAATACCGTTTGATGAATATTTTAATGCTGACTGATGAAATTATCATTAAAAAAAAACATAATTATGGTATATACCTACAAAGTTAGCAAAACATGCAATTACCTTTAAACCCAGGTAAAGCTGGAAAATCTTCATTTTGGATGCTGAACTCTTGGTTTTGTTGAACTATAGAATTCACACCTTGCTTCCGCAGAGAACCTGCAAGTTATAGTCAATAATCAGCTAATAGAAGTTTCCTTATACTTTTGATACTTCTTGTTCATAACTGTCTCAGGTTCACAAGAAAGTTCCGGACCACCTTCTGGATTACCGCCAAAACATTCTTCGACGGTGTCATTCAAGTCATTTATCCCATCATCAGCCTCCACAGTTTGCATGTTGAGGAATACATCATCAACTAGGTCGCTCATCCTAGGATATTCAAAGGCATCATCAGGTTCAACCACTTCTGTCATAGGTACATCAATCACCTGCTTGTTTATATTCTCTCCATGATGTATCCACGTGACATAATTGGTATCAATGCCATGGCTTATCAAATGAACACCTATGTCGTCAACACTAATGTTTCCCCTCGAGTTCCTACATCGAACACATGGGCAAGGAAAAAGACTCTCTCCATTTGCATTATCCTGAACAAACTTTTGGAATTGTCTAACGCCGTATATATACATTGCACTTCCCCATTTGTTCATCCATGACTTATATAAAGGAATTGTTGACATTTCTACACACCAAAAATTAAAAGATTAACTTTAGTCAAACACTCATGAAAATTAGGTGACATATAATAGAATAGGACTATTGATTCCTTGTCTAAATTTAGACTTTATACAGATGTGTGGTGAAAGATCACAACTTTCATATACGCTCATCTCCCTTTCGTTTTCATTTAGACTTTGAAATAAAAACCTTCACTAAAAAAAATAGTACAAGCAAATGCCAGAGTGGAATCAAGAACACATAATTTGAAGGTAGAAAATATTTTAAGGGGGTGGACATCATGGAAATTTTTACAACAACATGGTCATCTTCTCTTGTCACTTGTTTTCTATACAATTCTGCTATCTTTGTAATCAAACACAGCCTTAAAAATATAAGGAATCTACCTAGCTAACATGACTGATAAAAGGACATTTGATGCGAAAATTCTGCCACTGGTGATGTGAAGTATATGTCTATGTACTATGTGGTTCTCCTTTAAAGACTGAAATATATTTCGTGTCGACCACTACCACCACCACCACATAGTATATACTTCACTACTATCCAAGAACTAAGTCATGATAGGTACATGTAAACAAACATATATACAAACAAATACACAATTTACAGAAAATAATTGTATAGCAAGCAAGATGAACATCATCAATTCATTTGAGAAAATTAATAAGCTAAATAGTTATTCAACATGAGGTGAAAACTAGTACCATAATAATATAATCCAAGACATGATAGAAATAGCAAGTAAATTAACCAAAGCTAGCTGCAAGCAATAATATCAACAACTAATTAACCAGTTATTCTTCTGACTTCATGGCCATCTATCTATGTGCAACAACAACATATTGTTTCCAAGCAACACTATGTGAAACTCTTTTTAATTTTAATTGCATTACATTTGCATCACTATGTTAGGCAAGGCAGCCAGGTTGTACATCACGCTAGGCGGCTGGAAATATGGAATGCCAACTTAGCTCTAGAAATCCAAAGACTATATGAAACTCGTGGTGGCAAGCCTAGCAAAGAGAGACATGGAAATTTGTAAGAGCAATCCACTCTCAACGTTTTTGTAAATGTTAAGTCATTTGCAATCAGTATTCCAAATTCTTTCCACCAAACTCTTGATTAGGAACCCCGCCTAAACAAACGTTATCGTTTCCCCATCTCATTATTCTTTGGTCTATGGTGCTTCCCACAAACTTCATCCCCTCAAAAAAAAATTTACCATTTAGATTCTCATTATGATAACCTTGGAGATACAGGCCTGTCCTTAAATAACATAAACAATTTTATCACACACAACAAGATAGGTATCCACCCAGAAATGCAACATGCCATAGAGATACATGCATGTCCTTACAATATGCACACATTAACTTATACACATAGTAACAAAGCTTCTCACAAGTTTGAACCGTCTTGAATTAACCAACAATCTTAGAATCAATTCGACACTCCACTATTCCTTTTATCTCCTCTTCGTTCATCCATTGACTTACTCGTTCTTCTTCTTAACCCTTTCCTCTATATACAATACAATTACATCCTTTTCAGTTCATCCATCGAATTCTCCACCCATTTTTCTAAATCGAACACTTCTCAAATAAATTACTAAACCACAACTTTGTCAATATGCTTCAATCGAGCTAGCATTTTTTTTATGATAAACTCACAATTACACAAAACTATAGTCAAAGGGATCTTCTTAAAACCAATCTAAAATCTAGAAAAACCAGATTAAGAGAAAAGAAATCAAAACCTCAAACTTGCGGAGGCCGCTCTCAAGTTTCTAGCCCTAAAAGCCCGAAATGCTTTCTTTCACTTCTTCTTTTTCTTCACACTCTCCTCTGCTCCTCTCTCTCACTCTGATCTGAAACTAGTGTAATACCCGTGCCGTTGGCACTACTACAGAGTACATTGTACCTTCACAAAATTGTCGAAATTTGAAACACCCATTAAATTTTTCCAGGATACCCTTTTCTCAGTAAATTCACGCCTTTTACTGGGTATCCATGATCATCACTACTTCCAGTCCAACTTCTCATCTAACTCATCGCAAAGACCTAATTTTTACACATTCAACAAAGTACATCTCAAACCACTACCCCAAACAGACACTGAAATCAGTTCACAAATCCACCATTCCACATTGCAATCATCACTATCAAACTAAAGACGATCTGGGTAAGTATAAAGTTTGAATCTTTGATTGCTTATAAAGTAAGAAAATTTAAAAGGAACCCCCTTGTTTGACAGATAAGCAAAGACACAGTAATTGGAGATTATGAACTTAAAGAGAGAGATAGAGATGGGTACCTGATGAAGACTTGAAGAAATAGGTTTCCTCTTTGATCTCTGCTGTGTTTTGGGCTACTTTGGTCTCTCTGTGTAAGTAGATATTAAGAGGGTTTGGAGAGAGAGATGGTTGGAGAGGAAAGATCTGCTTTGCTGAAAGAAAGAAAAAATTAAATCTGAAACAGATCTGAAGAAGAAGAAGAAGAGGAGATCTAAAGAAGAAGAAGGATCTTACCTTGAAGGAGATCTGAACCGAAGGAGGGACGGAAAGATCAGTGTGTTCTTCTTCTCACCAAACTCAGCATTGGAGGCATCGACAAACTCTCCTTCAAGAATCGGAGGAGGAACGAAAAGATCTTCTTCTCCGTCGCGATCGCGCTTCCTAATTCGGAACAGATGGTGGCTGTGCTTTCGGGAGATCTGTGATGATTATTGGGTTAGGGTTTGAAACAAAGGGATGATAAGGAGGCGGGAGCGTCAATTCATTTTGCAAGACCGCAAAATTTTTTTCCCCCGCGTGAAATCCACTCGAGTTCTCCACACAGGCACGTGCAACACAGGTGCATTTTCTTTTTATAGCCACGGTTTTAGGCCCTTGGCCATTATAGCCACGGTTTTTTGCCGTGGCAAATAAACCAACTGTTTAGAGCCGTGGCCATCTCCGTGTAGCTAATCAAGCCTTTTGGTGTAGTGCTTGCGTCGAATGTACTTTGGTATTTGCTTCCTAGTTGGAAGCAAAAAGCTGTTGTAGTTGCCCGTCCGAAGTTGATCCTCGAGATACTTTCTTAGTAGGACTTGCGGGTATTGAGGATAGTTGTGAGACGTGTGGGCCTAGCACAATGTGAGAGTTCGGGTCCGTTTGACAGACTAGATCAGGCATGTTTTGAACCGTATGGGCCGGATCAGTGTTGGACTGACGCTGGGGCTGTGAATCCTAGAGATCATCATGACACGTGTATGGCTTAGGGATGTAACCGTTTTTATGTATCATCAATAAGACTTTATGTTATGCGTGTGCACCTGCTCTGGGTGTGCACCCAATTGCTTCACTGAGATCTTGTAAAATCTTCTCGTATTGCGAAGAAGAAGTACAGATTCCCTCCCAAGGGATGAATCTGTCATTTATTCGCCAATGCTTCAGTGTTAGTGATATTCACTTAATTATTACATAATATATCCCTTAATTTATATATGTTAGTGTTTCGATTATTATATTTTATTCTAAGTATTTCGTTTTCATGTTTTTGTAGGAATTTGAGCGTGAACGATGAAATCGCATTAAGGCGACAATTTGAGGAATGATAAATTGGTTGATTCTAATGGTGGTACAAAGTAGCGGGTCACATTTCTAAACCTAACCCAAACAAACCTAAGTCCACATAATTTAATCTAAGCCCAAGCCCAAAAGCTGCCCTAGAAACCCAAACCCAACCTAACAAGGAAAAAGGAGAACCCTATTTAAGCTTCCTCTCTCTTTTCTCCTCTGTCGCTACAGACTCTCCTTCCACGTCTCTTTTTCCTTCTTCTCCCTTCCACGCCCCTCTTTTCCTCATTGACATAGACATAAAAACCTTCTATCTCGCCACGAACCAACCACATAACGTCTCTTTCTCCTTATCTTCTGTTCTCCTCACCATCACCACCATCACACTGTCGGCGATTCTCGCTCGATAGAAGAACCGGTAGTGCAACCATCATAACCCCGCCATCATCACCATCTCACAACCCCTGTTCCTCCATCATACTTTATTGCAGCCACTGAAACTGAAACAGGGAATACGATCACAACCATCATGCCATCACCGTTCCTATTTCTCTCCCTATCAGTCCTCATCATCACAAATAGCGACCGTCACCTCCCCCTCACCCTATTTCACACAACCGGCAGCCATCACTTCTTCTTCCTCCCTGTTCCATGCAAACTTCCATCTCCACGACCTCTCTATCTCTACCTCACAAACTCATCCATATCTATCTAGTTCCCCTCCTTTATTTCTCTCCCTTCCAGCCACCCCTCACCGGAAAATCCCAACAGAGTGAACGCAACTCGCACCGTCCAGCACCACCACGAAACAGAGCCACACGTCCTGTTCTTCTTTCTGATCCCATCTCCCCTTTCGTTATCTCGCTATTGTCTTCTCTGTTTCTATATCTTTCAGGTTCAACAAAGAAGAAGAGGAACACAACAACAACACAACCAAAGACAGAGATCGCAACTACCTCGCACGGCAGCGACATGGGACCTTTGCTCCTCTCTAGTTCACCCTTTCTTTTCTCTTTCTTATTTCTCTGTCTTGTTTTCTCCTTCTCACTTGCAGGTTAACCGGAGCTAGACAAAGAAGAAGTAGATAAGTAGCAGAGGACGCGCGAGTAAAGGGACGACCTTTTGGTGGGAACCAACTATTTTTTAAATAGTTGGTTATTCACACCCAGTCCATCACTCTTTGCCACCACGTCTTCCCTTTCACTATTTGCACCCGATCTATTGGCTCTGTACCACCACACACATTTGCATCCATTGAGGAGTAGATGGATTTCACCTATGACCGTGTTGTGACATCATCCACCATGATCTTCTAAACCCACACCGAGGCGAAGATGAAACCACAGGGTTTCCTAGAGTTTTTCATATCTGAATTTATTGTTTTCTATATGCTTAAACGCTAAATACAATTGATTTCTGAATTTCAATAATTTTCTTTCACCGATTATATCTGGAATAATTATCTAGACTAATCGGTAGTTAGAAGTTCCCTTTGTTGATATTCGAAATCTACTTTAATCAATTAATTGTGTGTGCCGTAAGAAGATATGCAATGCTAGGGATTTAGAATTAGTTAAAATAAACCTGTGATTGTGTGTGCCGTAGAAAGACATGCAATGCTAAGGGTTTATGAATTTGTTGAAATCAATTGCAAATGTAGATTAATCTTTAGTTTAGTCGTGTTGATTCTTGAAAACAATAATTTAGATTACACGAATCTCGAAGAACCTGTGGTGGATTCGATGTCTCAGTCCACTCTCTTATCATCTTACCAGCTTAGTTTTAGTTGTTCAATTTAGTTCTCTTAATTTAGTAATTTCCATTTGTTGTAACCCCCAACTTTAAATTAGTTTAAATAAGTTTTAGAATTCAACTATCTCATCAATTTTCGTGGGATCGACCTGTATTTGCCACTGTCTACTAGTTAGACAGCCATGCACTTGCGGTATTACAAGTAGGGTTTATTGGCTTATTAATATAGGTAATAAAATCTCCATCAAACTTTTTGGCACCGTTGTCGGGGATTGTAGCAGTACAATCGAAATCTAGGGTTTATTTTTGCTAGTTTATAAATTATGTTTAATTCTTTTTTAGGAATAGTGTTACGAGACACTTTCTTATTTGTTTTATTTGCTTGAGTTTGAATTATTTTTGCATTTATTTTGCAAGCGGTCACACACATAGGAGTCAAGTGGAATCGAAGTGAAATATTGCAATTCACGAGGAAACTCTCAGAAGTCGACTTCTACCCAACGTCACAAGTAACCCGAAAGAGGTTCACGCCGGAGGTAACTTCTACCCACCGCATCTACACGTGGTTTCTGTGTGATAACTTGTGTTTAGCTTGTTCTAGGTAGTATTGCATGCAAATTTGAATAGTGGCATGATTGAGTTGAAACTTCTGTGCCCTCTCCCATGGATAGGTTAATCACCATCTATTTTAGGGTTAGGAACCTAAGCCTTCACTATTTAAAATTTGTAGCAAGATAATTATCTAAGACAAGTGTGACGCTCATAGGGACCCTTTTTGGACGTTTGATAGCTTAAAGTGGTCGAGTGAAAGAACACATCCCACCTAGGAACAGTTTTTGAACTGGCATTTCACTTTGAGCTAGAGAGTGGAAAAAGAGTTAGGAGCAATTCTGTAGTGGCAGATTGATAGGAAATTACCGTGCCTCTCCCACGATTAGGTAAATTGAATTGACTTTCAGCCCTGCATTAGTAAAGAAAAGCTCTAGGGTCGTCTGCCATTCACTTTGTTTGTGCATCATTTAGGTGTCATTTAGGGTCTCGTTGTTTTTATTTTTTTAAAGTTAGGTCATCTTCATATAGCGGTTAGGCTTGCATTTAAAATAGAAAATTGAAAATAAATAAAAATAAATTAAAAGCCCGTTCAGGAGTGTTGACTTTGAACCTTCGATATCCAGTAGTTTATGCATACCTGGGTGCATGATTCTAAGAGTAGGGTTGTTCGACAAGACTTCGAGGAGTTCTTTGAAGTCCCCATTACCTATTTGGGTTCATCATCCTTGTCCACTGAGATGACTGAGGGGAAGGCCTTTAAGGATTACTTCGCCCCTTTTCCTAGTAGTGCTCCGTCTTGCATTGTCTTACCTGAGATAAGTGTAAATAGTTTCGAACTCAAACCATCTATTATTCATCTGCTTCCTTCTTTTTATGGTTTTGAGAAAGAAGACCCTTATCTTAATGTCAAAGAGTTACTTGACATCTGCGCCACCCTGAAGTACCAGAACTTTTCTGACGATTCAGTCTGTCTGAGGTTGTTTCCCTTTTCTTTGAAAGATAAAGCAAAATTTTGGTTAAATGCATTAGAGACAGGATCCATCACATCATGGGATGCGTTGTCAAGAAAGTTCTTGACAAAGTACTTCCCCATTTATAAAACGAATGCTCTCTGACGAGATTTATTTAATTTTCAACAAAAAAAGGGCGAATATTTTTATGAATGTTGGGAAAGGTTCAATGAGCTCATTGTCAGGTGTTCCCATCATGGATTCAAGAAGTGGCAGCTAGTTCAATACTTCCAAGACGGTTTAACCCTTCAAAATCGTCGTATGATTGATGTTACTAGTGGTGGGTCATTAATGAAGATGAGTGTCAATGAGATATGGGAATTCTTTGAAACTCTTTCCAAAAATTCTCAGCAATGGGATTATTCGAGAAAGGAGTCTGATAGGCGTAAGGGCGGTATATATGAAGTTAGAGATACATCTGTTCACCCCCCCCTTCTGCCTCAAAGTTAGAGACAATTGTTATGACCATGGCTCAAAAAATAGATGCACTTTTGAATTTGACTCAACCGGCACTTTCTGCAAACGCTTCATCTGAAGTCTATGTTGCATGTTCAAGTCTTGGTCATTCAATAGCTAATTGTTACTTGCAAAACGATTATCCTGCATACTATGCTGCGCAAGTCAACTCTTTTAATGCGATGCGACGACCTAGCAATAATCCGCAACCTAACTATTACAATTCAGGGTTCGCTAAACATCCAAGTCTCTCCTAGGCCCATTGCCAATACCAAGGGGGACCTGTTGTTGTCTCCCAGGCTCCTCAAGCCCCTAGCCCTATTAGGCCTCACCTTAAACAAGTTCTTCCATCAAACACATCAAGTTTAGAGGAAACGGCTAATCGGTTTTTGCAGTGCTCAGAAAGTATAATTGAGCAAAATTTAAGGACATATCTGAGTTGAAAGCCACGACTCAACATCAATCTCAAACCCTCAATAGACTTGAGATAGCTGTGAGTAAGATTACTCAGTCTTCTTCTGAGAAAGAGCCAGGGAGATTTCCTAGTCAAACCTGTTCCAAACCTGAAGGGTCAATTCGCAGTTGGTAGTACATCTAAGTCCTGCAATGAAGATGTCAAATCTATTACTACCCTTAGGAGTGGAAAATAGGTTGACAATCGAGTACAAGTGCCCGATTTGAGTATCGTTGCATCCCCGTCTAAGTCAAAGCAGGTTGCATCTTCATCTGACAAGGAGGCTGATAAAGCCTCACCTTCTACAGATGCTCCTGTTGACTCTGACCCCACTCAGGCATCTTATTTGCCTAGAGCCCCGTTTCCATCACGATTAGCTCCGGCAAAGAAAGGAACAAATGTAATCGATGCCAAGTTTTGTAAGGATCTTTGCACACAGAAGCGGAAGCTACATGTGCAAAAGAGAGCCTTCCTCACCGAGCAAGTGAGCTCAATTATTCAACACAGAACCCCGCCTAAGTATAGGGATCCTGGTTGCCTGACTATTTCTTTTATTATCGATGATCATATGATAGATAAGGCATTATTGGATTTAGGGGCGAGTGTTAATTTATTGCCATATTCTGTTTATGAGCAATTAGGTCTCGACGGGTTAAAACCGACTAGTGTAACACTGCAATTGGCAGATAGGTCTGTCAGAGTTCCCCGTGGTGTTATAGAGGATGTGATTATCAAGGTTGAAAAATTCTATTACCCTGTGGACTTTATAGTTCTTGATACACAACCTGTTCACAATCCCTCTAGTCACATTCCAGTCATTTTGGGTCGACCATTTTTGGCCACATCCAATGCCATTATTAATTGCAGGAGTGGAATTATGAAATTTCCATTTGGCAACATGGCCGTCGAACTCAACATTTTTAATGTTAGTCAACAACCTCCCGAGTCCGAGGATATCCATGAGGTTGACATGATTGAGAGTTTGGTGGAAAATTCCTTTCCGCAGTCCGCCTTAGATTATCCCTTAACGACTTGTTTGACTCATTCTGGCTTAGACTTCGATATTAATAATTCCATTAGGGAAATGAATGTTTTGCTTGATGCATCCCCTAGTATGGTTCCTAGTTCTTCATGGAAGTCTAAAATGGAACCCTTTCCACTTAGTGAGTCAAAACCCGTCCCTTCAGTTGAGAAGCCACCCAAGCTTGACCTTAAACCATTACCTGACACCCTCAAGTATAAGTTTTTAGGTTCTGATGATACTTTACTTGTTATTATTTCATCGACATTGACTGTTGAACTGGAAAGTAAGTGCCTAAACGTTCTGAAAGAACATAAGGCATCACTTGGGTGGACTATAGCGGATATTAAAGGAATAAGTCCAACTGTTTGCATGCATCGTATTCATATGGAAGATAATGCCAAAACTTCACGTGAAATGCAATGTAGACTTAATCCTAATCTTAAGGAGGTTGTCCGAGCCGAAATGCTCAAATTGTTGGATGTTGGTATTATTTACCCCATTTCAGATAGCTCTTGGGTCAGTCCAGTTCAGGTTGTTCCCAATAAATCGGGGGTGACTGTAGTCACAAATGATAAGAATGAGTTAGTGCCTACCCGCATGACCATCGGATGGCGAGTTGTATTGACTACCATAAGTTGAACTCAAACATGATGAAATATCATTTTCCTCTCCCCTTTATCGATCAGATGCTTGAGAGGTTAGCCGGACATAATTACTATTGTTTTCTGGATGGGTATTTCGGTTATAACCAAATCTCCATCTTACCCGAGGATCAAGAGAAAACCACATTCACTTGCCCTTTTGGGACTTTTGCATATCGGAGAATGCCTTTTGGGTTGTGTAATGCACCCACCACATTTCAGAGGTGTATGCTAAGTATTTTCTTGGATATGGTAGAAACTGTTTTTGAGGTGTTCATGGATGACTTCTCAGTGTTTGGGGATTTGTTTGATGAGTGTTTGCATCATTTAACTCTAGTGTTAAATAGGTGTGAAGAGAAAAGTCTTGTCTTGAATTGGGAGAAATATCATTTTATGGTTAGGCAAGGTATAGTTCTTGGGCACATAATTTCTAACAAGGAACAAGGGCATTGAAGTTGACAAAGTAAAAATTGATTTAATCTTGAGTCTTCCACCACCGAAGACGGTGAAAGACATTAGATCTTTTCTAAGCCATTCTGGTTTTTACCGTAGGTTCATTAAGGATTTTAGCAAGGCTACTCATCCTCTATGCAATTTACTTGCTAAGGACTCTGCCTTTGTCTTTGATGAAGACTGTTTAAAAGCCTTTGAAAAGCTTAAACAATTGTTGACTTCATCTCCAATCATCCAACCTCCTAATTGGAATTTACCTTTTGAGCTTATGTGTGATGCTTCTGAATTTGTGGTTTGAGCTGTCTTAGGACAATGGGTGGACAAAAAGTCCCATGTTATTTATTATGCCAGTAGAACTCCACAAGATGCGCAACTTAATTACTCCACCACAGAGAAGGAGTTACTCGCTATTGTCTTTGCATTGGACAAATTTAGGTCATATCTTATAGGATCCAAAGTTATCATTTTTACTGATCATGCAGCGCTGAAATACCTTTTTTCTAAAAAGGATGCTAAGCCATACTTGATTCGTTGGGTCCTATTGCTACAGGAGTTTGATATTGAGATTCGAGACAAGAAGGGTTCTGAAAATGTTGTAACTGACCATTTGTCTAGACTTCTTGTAGAATCATCTACTGCAGATGTGCCCTTGAATGAATCATTTCCTGATGAGCAATTACATGCTATTTCCCAGTTACCTTGGTATGCAGATATTGTGAATTACCTTGTTACATGTCAATTCCCTTTTAATAGGTCTAAACAAGATAAGACTAAATTTCTTGCTGAGGTAAGACATTTCTTCTGGGACAATCCTTATTTATTTAAGTATTGTCCCGATCAAGTCATTAGGAGATGTGTTTCAGAGAGTGAATTTCATAGTATCATATCCTTTTGTCACGATCAGGCGTGTGGAGGTCACTTTAGTTCTAAAAAGACAACTACAAAGGTTCTACAATGTGGCTTTTATTGGCCGACTATTTTTCGTGACACCCATGCATTTTGTGCTACATGTGATAGATGCCAACGAATGGGTTCCATTTCTCGTAGGAATATGATGCCGCTTACTAACATTCTCATTGTGGATATTTTTTTTATGTTTGGTGTATTGATTTCATGAGACCTTTCCCTCCATCATTTGGCTATCTTTACATTCTTCTAGCTGTTGATTATGTTTCCAAATGGGTAGAGGCGGTACCTTGTAAAACGAATGACCACAAGGTTGTGGTCAAATTTCTGAAAGATAACATCTTTTCTCGTTTTGGTACTCCATGTGCCGTTATAAGTGATGGTGGTTCTCATTTTTGTAATAGACCGTTTGAATTGCTAGTTAAGAAATACTTCATCACTCATAAAATAGGTACTCCATATCATCCACAAACAAGTGGGCAAGTTGAAATATCCAATCGGAAAATTAAACACATTTTAGAGAAAACTGTTTGACCAGACCGTAAGGATTGGTCACAACGTCTGAATGACGCTCTTTGGGCTTATAAAACAGCGTTTAAGACCTCGCTTGGAATGTCTCCATATAGACTTGTTTTTGGTAAGGCATGTCATTTGGATGTGGAATTGGAACATCATGCTTATTGGGCTATCAAAACCTTTAATTTTGATATAGGTGAGGTTGGATCACATCGTAAGCTCCAACCTAATGAGTTAGAAGAGATTAGGAATGGTGCTTACCAAAGTGCTAAAATCTACAAAGAACAAACGAAGGTGTTTCATGATAAATCCATTCTTCACAAGTCCTTTGAACCTTTCCAAATTGTTTTGTTATTTAACTCTTGATTGCGTCTATTTCTTTGCAAATTGCTATTTCGATGGTCTAGACCTTACATGGTGAAAACAATGTTTCCACATGGAGCTGTTGAGATTGTTGATCCCAAGGATGGTCGTGCTTTTAAGGTCAATGGTCAGCGTCTTAAACCATTCTTAGAGATGCCTACATTAGAAGTCGAGGTTGATGTGTTGTTATTAGAGGATCCTGTGTACTCAGATTGAGGAACTATTTCTCTGCTACCCATGGCCTTATAGGTACTCTATGTGTTTTGTTGGGCTGACGACGTTAAACCAAACGCTCCTGGGAGGTAGCTTTGGTTGTGTCATTATGGTTAGTCCGGATTGATTTTCGAGTTATTCCTAGTGGCATTCCACTCATACTCGTTAGCTCCGTAACAATTTTGACTTATAACCGATGCATGTAATTTTTTTCATTTAACATTTTTTGAGTCATGTGTTGTTTTTATCAATTTATCATGATGATTCCACAGTTCTTATCTTTTTTAGCATTCATGGTGGACGATTCGTCGAAATTGGTAAAAAAATTCCCATGGAAATATTCCTCTAACTCTCGTCTTTATCTTTTCCTTCATTTGTCATGAGTTTTTTTTATACATTGAGGACAATGTTTGGTTTAGGTTTGGGGGTGAGGTTTATGAGTTTTCTGCATTCTTCAAAAATTTTTAATTGAAATGTATTTCATAATTGACTATTGTATTCTACTCAATCTCCATTGAATACATAGTTAATTATGATTGTGTGGAAATTTTTTGATTTAAAAATGCATTCAAAATCTAAGTTTTTTTCCAATGAAGAGAACGTGCTTTCAAGTATGCCTTTAAATTTGAGAAATGCATGCTTTCACTTGTCAGTTTTATATATCAATAGAAAAACATAAGGTTTGATATTATTTTTAAGTTACATATATTTCATGATATTTTTCGACTCAACCACTCTTGCACTATAAGCCGAGTTAGCATAGTTTGAAGTTAATTAGTAAGATATTAATTAGAAAACAACATTCTATTATTAATTGAGTTAATTAATAAGATATTAATTAGTAAGATATTAATAGTGGAGACTTAACCCTTGTGAATTTCGAGACATTCTATTTTTCTAAAGGGTTATTAAAAAAACTCTGACTTTACTTGAGTCCGCATTATTTTGTTGATGATCTTATTATTCTTGTTTCTTTTATTAATTGCTTTGAGAATAACTTAAAATTGAATTATTACACTAGAACTTCTTGGTTTATTTAGTTGAGATGTCATAATACCGACTAGAGCTTAAGAAATGATATAGGCATTTTTTTTTCTTTCTTTCTTTGAATCGTTCTTTAGCCTTTTAGCCTACCTAATGATAAATATTCGTTTGCAGCTCTTTGAGCCTTTAGATAGACTTTTTATTTGCTAACCCCATCTCCATTACCTACTCAAGTTATGGAGTAATATCCCATATTATTTTTATCCTTACCTAATGTCTCTGAGAATGTGTATGGTTGATATATTTTTGGAAGAGGCAAATAAAAAAGAGTTGAAACTAAATATTCCATGAATCCTCGGGACTAAAATGTTTCATTGTGCAGAAGGGGAAAAACATGTCGTTGATCTTATAAAAGAAAAATAAAGATTGATGCTTCGAAAGAACAATATATATATATATATATGAAGAAGAATTTCGAATGAAGAAAAATTAATGGTGTACAACATTGGTTTATTCTTCAGAGCCCCCACGTGTTTATTAAAAGGTGTATCCAATCTCATAGAATTTTTGCATATCTTTTTCCATTCTTGTTAGCCAAAATCTTAGCCTCATTTCAACCTGATAAAGACCTAATTAATCTTAAGTAAAGGTCTGGTTCATAGACGTGGAGATTAAATAGACAAGAACTATGGAGTTTGACTCAACATTCTCAAAGTAATTGATATTCCAGTCCATGAGATCATATTCATTTCATTCTTTTAAAAGTCATTTTTTCATGATTATTATATGTGAGATGTTTGTGTTTCCATAATTTATTCTCTTTCTCACATATAAACTGAGTGATAACTAACCATTCTCTAAGTGATTCATTCTAAGTGACAAGAGAGATTTGTAGTCGAAGCGTACTATCCAAAGGTTATCTAGTCGTATCTTTACTGAGAAAAAGAAAGTTATGTTGATAAGGTCATGCACACATGCTTCGAGTTGAGAATAATTGATGAAATTTATTTAACCTTTGGGCACTATTAAATCGTTGTTAGACTCTTTGATATATTATTCTGACAATGTTAGTTGTTTTCTAAAATTTTTGACAATTAGATGATTACTCTGAGGATATAAGATAGAGTGATCAAGTTATCATGTTTTTGAAATTTATTGAGTCATAATGTTTGTGGGTAACATTTTTGGAAACCCTTACGAGACTATAACTCGTCCACTAGAGATAATCTAGGGGTTTACAGCATTCTTGCACGTTTAAGGTAAGTGCAACCGATGATTCTTGCGAAAGTGAGTTAGAATTTTATTTTTATTGTTTTGCTCGAGGACTAGCAAAATATAGGTCTGGGGGTATTTGATATTCACGTAATTATTACATAATATATCCCTTAATTTATATATGTTAATGTTTCGATTATTATATTTTATTCTAATTATTTCGTTTTCATGTTTATGAAGGAATTTGAACGTGAACGATGAAATCGCATTAAGGCAACAATTTGAGGAATGATAAATTGGTTAAATCTAATGGTGGTACAAAGTAGCGAGTCACGTGTCTAAACCTAACCCAAACAAACCTAAGTCCACCTAATTTCATCTAAGCCCAAACCCAAAAGCTGCTTTAGAAAACCCAACCTAACAAGAAAAAAGGAAAGCCCTATTTAGGTTTTCTCTCTCCCTTCTCCTCCGCCGCTACAGACTCTCCTTCCACGTCTTTTTTTCCTTCTTCTCCCTTTCATGCCCCTCTTTTCCTCCTTGGCATATATAAACCTTCTCTCTCGCCACGAACCAACCACCATAACGTCCCTTTTTCCTTATCTCATGTTCTCCTCACCATTACCATCATCACCCTACGGTGATTCTCGCACGATAGAAGAACCGGTAGTGCAACCATCATAACCCCGCCATCATCACCATTTCACAACCCATGTTCCTCCATCGTACTTTCTTACAACCACTGAAACTGAAACAGGGAACACGACCACCACCATCACGCCATCACCGTTCCTATTTCTCTCCCTACCGGTCCTCATCATTACAAATAGAGACCGTCACCTCCCCCTCACCCTGTTTTGCACAACCAGCAGCCATCACCTTTTCTTCCTCTCTGTTCCTTGCGAACTTCCATTTCCACGATCTCTATGTCTCTACCTCACAAACTCACCCATATCTCTCTACTTCCCCTCCTCTATTTCTCTCCCTTCCAGCCACCCCTCACCGGAGAGTCCAATAGAACGAACGCAACTCACATCGTCCAACACCACCACGAAACAGAGCCACACGTCCTGTTCCTCTCTCTGATCCCATCTCCCCTTTGGTTATCTCTTTCTTGTCTCCCTTTCTATGTTTTTATATCTTTCAGGTTCAGCAAAGAAGAAAAGGAATGTTGCAACAACACAACCAGATACAGAGATCGCAACTACCTCGCACGGCAGCGACAGAGGACCCCAATTCCTCTCCTGTTCACCCTTTCTTTTTTCTTTCTCGTCTCTCTCTCTTGTTGTCTCCTTCTCACTTGCAGGTTAACCGGAGCTAGACGAAGAAGTAGATAAGTAGCAGAGGATGCGCGAGGAAATAGAAGACCTTTTGGCGGGAACCAACTGTTTTTTAAAATAGTTGGTTATTCGCACCCAGTCCATCACTCTTTGCCACCGCATCTTCCCTTTCACTATTTGCAGCTGATCTATTTGCTCTGTACCACCACACATCTTAGCATCCATTGAGGAGTAGATGGATTTCACCTATGACCATGTTGTGACGTCATCCACCATGATCTTCTAAACCCCACACCGAGGCGACGATGAAACCACAGGGTTTCCTAGAGTTTTTCATATCTGAATTTATTGTTTTCTATATGCTTAAACGCTAAATACAATTGATTTCTGAATTTCAATAATTTTCTTTCACCGATTATATCTGGAATAATTATCTAGACTAATCGGTAGTTAGAAGTTCCCTTTGTTGATATTCGAAATCTACTTTAATCAATTAATTTGAATATGTGATTGTATTTATCGTAAGAAGACATGCAATGCTAGGGGTTTAGAATTAGTGAAAATAAACATGTGATTGTGTGATCCGTAGAAAGACATGCAATGCTAGGGGTTTATGCCTTTGCTGAAATCAATTGCAAATGTAGATTAATCCTTAGATTAGTCATGTTGATTCTTCAAAACAATAATTTAGATTACACGAATCTCGAAGAACCTGTGGTGGATTCGATGTCTCAGTCCCCTCTCTTATCATCTTAATTTTAGTTGTTCAATTTAGTTCTCTTAATTTAGTAATTTCCATCTGCTGTAACCTAACCCCCAACTTTAAATTAGTTTAAATAAGTTTTAGAATTTGACTGTCTCATAAATTTTTGTTGGATCGACTCGTATTTTCCACTGTCTACTAGTTACACAGCTGTGCACTTGCGGTATTACAAGTACGGTTTATTGGCTTATTAATTTAGGTTAATAAAATCTCCATCAGTTACTTTGTGCTACATTGTCTTTCGGGAGACACTCTCTGCGGATAGCTTATGGTTAATCGAAGTGTTGGTAGATGCATTGTTGTTTTAGGGGATGGTATCTCAGAGTAACCCTAAGTATCGCGAATGGAAGAAGTGTCCTTGCTTGGCAGCACTATGAGACCCTAACTGTCTCATCAGTCGCAGGCACCTTTGACTGTCCTCTTCTAACTTCCTCAGGAAGTTGGATACCAGATCGAAGATGTTTGCATCTCATCACTGGGTTTATATTGTCGTTTGCAGGCCGTTCTTTCCGGATGATTTAGGGGAACCTCAAGTTGTGCTTGTCCCTTCAACCTTTTTTGTACATTTTCCCTTGCTTGTGGGACATCTTCTCCGGAGAAATCGCTTAGCGGAATCTACTTTGGGTACCTTTGTTGTCGCATCTGAGTTTTCCGCTGGAGCCGGACTGTTTAAACGAGTCTTTACTGTATGTCACATCGGATTCAGATGTTTGTAGTTTGTAGACTTTTGTACCCATTTCTAGGCGATCGTTGTTATATCTTTCCAGTAATCAATAGAATGTGTAAGCGTAATTCTCTTTTGATTCTTAAATGCTTGCAAATCACATAAGCTCCTAAGAATTAAAACTCTACGTTGACTATGGAAAGAAACTAAACAACTGAATAGATTGAATATTTGTGGAGAGAAGTAGATCTGGCCCTGAAGTGAATTCGCACGGCTCTTGCTTGGATTGTTAGTACCTTCAGTGAACTGGCAAGTTTCGCTGACGCCATTGAGGCTACTGAAGAGTAAACCTTGAGTGGGAGTTTTCTTCCGCGCCGACTGATTGGTGGGGGGTTATACTCCCATCTTCAACGACATCTTCGCTTATAAATTGAGTCACCACTATTGGGATTTTGTCTCTGTGTGAGTGGAGTGACTCTTCCACGATTACTGGGTCTAGCTTCTATTCAACTTGCCATGTGTGCTCTAATTGGATTTGGGAACATTCTATCTGCTTCAGTGCATCATAGTGGCAGCCTCATGTCGTTGGTTGTTCCCCATGAATCGTTCTTTTCGAGTGGTTAGCGGTATACTTGACTCATTGGTGAAGGGTGGAGACTATTGCTTCCATTTTGTGGTGTCACAGTCTTCCCAGGATAAGGTTGTAGGTAGACGGTGCGTCTACCACTATGAAGTCCAAGAACATGACCTTTTTTAGTTGTGTCTCTCCTGCCGCTACTTCTAATATTATCTTCCCGACCGAGAAGCATTTCTCTCCACTGAATCCAATCAATGAGTAGTTGGAGGATGTCGGGTTCTTCTTCTTAAGGTCCATATTACATAACGCGTTGTAGAACATGACGTTGAGGGACCTTCCCGTGTCAACCACGACTCTCTTCACTTCCCACCTTGCGATGGAGACCGAAATGACAAGAACGTCATTATGTGGTGGGCGGACTTCTTCAAGGTCCTTGTTCGATAAGGTCAAGGTAGGGATGGAACTTTGCACCATTGAGTAGTATATGCGTCTATCCTCACTTGCGGGCTGTGTCCGCATTTTCAGTAAAGTCCATTTGCGGGACCTGTTCGACTGGTCTTCTTATGATCCTACTCCATGGAGGACATATATTATGCTCGAAGTCTTTTTCTTAATCTCCTTGAATGCTTCTCCCCTATCCTTAGGTTGGTCTTAATTTCTTTAGGTCAGTCTTGTCATTTCCTAAGACTCTTGTAGTAGTTGGTGTCGTGGCCAACCTCCTTATGGTATGAACAATACTTGTTATTGTTATGCTTGGAGGATCCCCCACGCTGCTTTGAGATACACTTCAGATCTTCCCAATTTTTCATGGCGTTAAGGACGTCTGATAAGTTGGAATTAAGGGGGGGTCATGGATTTCGATCCAACGTAGTTGGATGCTTTATCTTGGCTGGCCTGACCAGAGTCTGACCTGTTGTCGTTGGGCTTTCGCTTGCTCATTTCTTCGTCTTCTCGCATTTTCCCTCCTTCCTGTCCCTAGGAACGAAGGTTTCTTCTCTATTTCAGTTTCCTTCTTTGTTGTTTTCATCTCTTCCAAGGTGATGTACTTTTGGGCGCCCTTCAAGAATTTTGTCATGTCCAGAGGGGGTTCTAAGGTGAGGAAGTCGTAAAAATTTCTCTCTCTTAGGCCCGTTGTGAAAGCCGTCAAGCTGTGTCATCGCTGCAGCTGTCAATGAGCATTAGCTCGTCATTGAAGTGCAGGCATTTCCTGATTCACTAGCTTCCAAAAAAGAGCATCAAGAATTCCTTGGCCAATGTCTTGAACGAGGCGATCGATTTTGGGGGGAGGCTGTGGAACCATGTCAGTGCCGACTTTTTCAAGCTAGTAGGAAATGTTTTACACATCACCGACTCAGAGCCTTATTTGAGTTCATTTCATGTTGGTAATGACGCAAGTGATCGAATGGGTCGGTGGTCCTGTCATAGAAATCGAGCTTTGGAGGTCTGAAATTTTCGGAAGAGCCTCGTTCATGATATGGTCCATGAACGGTGGAACTGAGAGGCAGTATAACACGTCTGGGTCATGAGTCCTTCTGTGGACGAGGTTTTGAGCATGTCGACCCTGGAAGTTGGGTCCACATTGTTTGCGCCACCGTCTTTAGTCCAATGAGAACTAGCAGAGGCTTGACTCTCTTGTGCACCTGCTCTATGTTATCTTCTAGAGATTAGGGTCTGTATTGTTCTTGATCTCCATCGGTGGGTGGATGATTTTTCTATATGAGCATTTCTACTACTTTAGCAATCTGTTGTATTTGTGATGACAACAGATCCATCTTGGGGTCAGTCGTTGTTGTTGTTGGTGCGGGGGTGTGAGCTTAATGCCCGTGAGTTACATGCAACGCTGGGAGCGACGGTATAATGCCAGTCTGAGCGTTTGACGTATCCCCTTATTCTCCATTGTTGCGTGATTTGGTGGCCACCATCTTCTTGTGCTCTGAAGAGAGACGGTGCTAGTAAAAGGTTAGATACTTTGTCGTTCCCCATGGACGACGCCAAACTGATCCAGTCAATTTTCGTTCCCTGCTTTGACCTTGACCTACAAACCTGCACAAGGAACACACATGAGCTACAAACCACCGTTGTGGGTAACCGATGACACTTCGATGCTAAAGTCAGACAAGGATATGAGGAAGGTGTAATGCTATAAAAAGGGAATTTGTCACGTACCTTAGCTTACCAACCTCATGTCTTATTCATAGTGTTGAAATCCTAGTTCAATCAGGCCATCAGTGTCATAGTTTAGGGAAGAAGATCTTCATGGAGATCCTTATCTAATTAGGAGTTGTGCTGTGAAGGGAAGTTTCCTTGTTAGCCTTGTACTCCTAGATACGCGGGAGATTGATGGGGCATAATTAGGCTATTTTTAGTATCATATTTCTATATATATTTTTAGCTATTACTTGTTAATTATGGTACTAATTGCTATTTTCGTGTTTGTGTAGGTTTCCAATTACAAGATTCTAAAATAGAAACTAAGTGAAGCAAATTGGCAACTAATTGCACAAGGAAACCACACAAACAAGGAAACCAAGCAAAGAAGGAAACCACACAAACAGGGAAACCAAGCAAAGAAGGAAACAAAACAATTATAAAAGGGATGATACATTGCTTTGAAGGGATCCATCCAGCAATAGCCTCCCCATCGATAGCCTCCACAATAAGCCCTAACCCATCATCGCAACAGTCCATTAACAACAACAACCTTCTCCCTGTTTCGCTCCCATCACAGCCACACAGACATTGTAACAGTCTCTCTTTCTCACCTTGATCTCTCTCTCAGCCGATTGCCTCAACCACCATCGATAAACCCTTGTCTCAGTCCTTCTCTCTCTCACTGTCTCTGATTGTCGCCACCTCGCCAAACCCTAGCCACCGTCTCAGTCCTTCTTCCTTCCCTCTTCGTCCCTTCTCGTTCTCAGCCAAAGCCTTCATAGTCATCCCCCTCGCATCCTCTTCTCACTGGAGCAGAGACCGAAGAAGCCGAGATCACAAAGGAAGGGAGACCGAAGAAGCAGAGATCGGGAGGAAGGGATATCTTCATTCGCGCTATTCACACCCCAGCTTCTACTCAGTACCACCACGGATCAGGCGACAATGTTTTGTTTCATCTCTTAACTCTTTACTTATTTTTAGTTTGATATTTAATTATGTATTGCTATTCGAACATGATTAATATGTCTAGCTAAACTTCTCTTAGTTAGGGGTGGATTCGAAGCCCCGAACATGTGTTTTATAAATTAATTGAATTTAATCTTCCTTGCTATTAGTGATTATGTTTTGCTTAACTGCTTTATAGAGAATTTTTCTTTGTATGTTTGTTAAGGTGGCCAACTTAGTAAGCATGCTAGGATCTGGGGCTAGAATATAAGAGAGTTTCACCTAATTGTTATAATCTTGTATTCATAAGTAGTAAATACCAAGGAACGTTGGTAAGGTTAAGTAAAAACCTAGGTAAGAACAAGATGTTGATCATACTTGTAATTTCCTAGTCAGTGTTCATATTTTTCACAAAACTTAATGATCTTAGATTGTTATTTAACTTGCGATTCCTGTTTAGATAACATGATAAGAATAGTTTGAAAGCGACGCTTAGTTTAATTCAACGAACTTGGGAAAATAATAAGATTAATGCAGTACGGTCACGATTAATCTTGAGCATTGTCTCTCACGAGTTAGCAAGTGATTATTGAAGATTGATTTATAAGCATATGTTTGGTGTGTGGAGATAAACCCTTAGCTAATTTCTTATTTTTGTCATCCCTTTAGTTTTATTATCTTTATAATAATTTTCGTAGTTATTTTCATAGTTTAATTTAGAAAATCCAATCCCCCATTATTTAATTAATTAGGTTGTTAGTTGTCTTTTAGTTATTATTAGTGTTAATTTACAAACCATCTAATCCCCAGTCTAGAACGATCCATACTTATTCTATACTACAATCACAAAGCATGGTATTAAGTTGTGTGCTACTAAAATAGCGCATCAATTTTTGGCGTTGTTGCCAGGGATTAGAAAAATTGTTAATTACTTTAGTAGTTTTTATTTATTTATTTAATTTCTTTTTATTGATTTTTTTCTTTTTCTATCTTTATCTCAGGTACCAGTTCATGCACAATAGAAGATCCAGCGAAAACTTATTAGAATACGATTCAGAGCCCGAAAATATATTTAGAAGACGAAGGGGAGAAACAAAAGAGCCACAAACATCTAGCTCTGAATCTGAATCTGAAGAGTTCGACATGGGAGACAATAGATCTGTTAAAGAACTTTCGGCATCCACCTTAGACAATGTCGCACCCTTGTGCATTCAGTATCCACTAGCCGCGCAGGGCAAAATTGAGTCATTCAAGCTGAAATCCAGCCTACTTCATCATATTTTGTAGTATCATGGTCTTTTTATGGAGGATCCAAATAAAAATTTAAAGGAATTTGAAGTTGTATGCTCCAGTATGATGCCAATAAATGTGGATGAAAACATCCTAAAATTGAGAGCATTCCCCTTTTCTTTGACTGATAGGGCCAAGGATTGGCTCTATGAGCTACCTTCCGGAACAGTATATTCTTGGGAGAGCATGAAGAAGGTGTTTCTAGAGAAATTCTTTCCAACTTCCAAAATTATCTTGTTGAGGAAGAAAATCAGTGGCATACAGCAAGGTCCAGGAGAATCATATCCGACTTACTATGAGCGCTTC
This sequence comes from Berberis vulgaris, assembly GCA_963556465.1. NCBI lineage: Eukaryota > Viridiplantae > Streptophyta > Magnoliopsida > Ranunculales > Berberidaceae > Berberis > Berberis vulgaris. The sequence goes on along the minus strand of OY747134.1, from coordinate 68,456,693 downwards.
AAAACTCTCATAACATCATGCCCGCAACATCAGATGAAGGAGGAGCTTCTGATTCAATACTTTTATGAGGGATTGCTTCCTCTTGAGCGACATATGTTAGATGCAGCGGCAGGATGAGCTTTGGTTGATAAAACTTTAGCAGCAGCAAAGACTTTGATTGCAAATCGAGCTTTAAATGCCCAACAGTATGAAGGAATTGGAGAGCCTTCACGCCAAGTCAATGAGGTGAGTACTAATTCTAGTTTGGAAGCTCAAATGGCTAATCTTACTTCACTTGTGACTCAGGGCCTAGGGAAGCCGAATGTGCTAGGAGTTACACAAGTTTGCGGCGTGTGTACTAAGTCAGGACATCCATATGATCAATGTTCTCAACTGATTGAGAATGGTGGTTGGGAAAATGTCAATGCAGTAGGTTTTCAGAGGCAAAATCACTATAGGAATAATCCTTATTCGAACACCTACAATGAAGGTTGGAGAAATCACCCTAGTTTTTTATGGAGAATTTCAGAACAACCTCAACAACAAGCTTCGAATCGGCCACCCCCTGGTTTCTTTCAAGGACCACCTGAACCACCTCAGCACAATTCAAGTATGCCTCTTAATTATGATGAGATTCTGAAATCATTAACTATTTCTCAGCAGAACCAAGCCAAAGATATAGTAGATTTGAAGCTACAGATGGGACAAATAGCTGAGTTTATTGGACAAATTCGCGAGCAAAGAAAACTTCCTAGTTCTACCACTCCAAATCCGAAGGGCAGATTTGAAACTGCAAAAACAGTTACATTGAAGGGTGGTAGGCAAATTGAGAATGAGCCAATAGTCCCTAAACAGAGTCGAAATAGGGAAGCTGAGTTATAGAAGATTCTCTAGCCATCATTGAAACACCAGAGCTCCAAGGTAAGAAGGTAAGCATTCCAAATTCAGTTTCTGCTAATCTTGTTACACCTTTTGTGCCTTTTCAAGGTAGGTTTGCCAAATCTAGAAAAGATGAACATGATAAGGAAATTTTGGAAACTTTCCGAAAAGTCCAAGTCAATATTCCGCTTCTTGCTGCTATTAAGCAAGTGCCTAAGTATACAAAATTTTTGAAGGATTTTTGCACAACAAAGAGACGACTTTGAGACGGAGAGGTAGTTAAGGTAAGTGAGAATTTCTCCGCAGTTCTTCAAAGGAAATTGCCACCGAAGTGTAAGGATCCAAGTAGTTTCACTATTCCTTGTGTTATCGGTAATACTAAAATTGAAAATGCAATGTTAGACTTAGGTGCCTCAATTAATGTTATGTCATATTCTATTTATCGCTCTATGAATCTTGGGAAGCTAAAAAATGATGGTGTTATTATTCAATTAGCTAACCGTTCTAATGCATATCCTCGAGGTTTGTTGGAAGATGTGTTGGTGCAGGTTAACCATTTGATTTTTCCAGCAGATTTCTATGTGCTTGAGATGGAAGATTAAAAATTTTCAGCACCTTTGCCTCTTCTTTTAGGGCGTCCCTTCATGAAAACTGCGAAGACAAATATTGATGTGCATGCAGGGAAACTGACCATGGAATTTGATGGTGATGTGATTGGCTTCAACATCTTTGAAGCCACGAGATATCCTATTAAAAATCATTCTTGTTTTTCTATTAATGTGAATGACAATTTGGCCCAGAAATTGTTAGACCTCAGAAATGAGGATGAACTTGAGACCAACATCACTACTGCCGTTGAATATGAGAGCAATGGAGTTCCCTATGACACAAAGAAGCGGAAAAAATTTTAGTTGAATGAGCTTGAAAAGATTCAGGATGAGGCTTATGATAGTAAAAGCAATTATAAGGAGAACATCATAGTTTTTCATGATCAGATGATCCATGGAAATACTTTTGTCATTGGAATGAAAGTCTTGCTTTTCCAATCATGTCTTAAAACTGGTAAGTTACGTTCAGAATGGGTTGGTCCTTTTATTGTTACTAATGTTTTTCCCCATGGTGTTATACAAATTAAGAGTGTCACAACCGGGAAGGAGTTTAAAGTGAAACACCATCGACTTAAGCCCTATTATGAGTCATTTCTGGAGAATGACGTGGAGGAAGTATCACTCCATGTTCCCACTTATTCTAAGGATTAATTGGAGATACTGTCAGGCTGCACGACGTTAAAACAAGCGCTTCTTGGGAGGCAACCATATCAGATTTGCTTTCTCTATCCCTTTATTTTCTTTTCGTTATTTTTTCTTTTGTTTGTAAGTAGTTTGTTTTTCCGCGTTTAAATCTTTCATTACATGTGCTATAATCTGTTAACATTGAGGACAATGTTAGGTTTAAGTGCGGGGAGGGGGGGGGGGGGACAAAACGTTGTTTTTATTTAAAAAAATGATTAAAAATAAAAAAAATAAAAAAGTATCAGTCCATTAAAAAATACAAAACAAATGTTGGTTTTTATTTTCTTTGTTGGTATTAGTGTCATAAAAAAAATTTAAATAAAAAAATTTATAGTTGTTTTGAGTCTTAGGATACTTTCCAATACAATGATGAGATTTGATTGCGTGACTTTAAGGTGATTTATAAGCATGATTTAAGATCTAATATTATTCTTTAATTAATGCTTATTTATGGTTATCATATGCAAATTCACATGTAATCAACTTAGTAATTGGTACTCATAGCATGCTTAATTGAATCTAACTCATTATAACCCATATGTGAGTTTTGAGCCTATTATTCCTTTGATTTAGAGAGTTTTTAGTTAGGTGATCTTTTATTCTTTTGTCAATAATAATTCGTTGCATGATCTCAATTTTGTTTGCTTTGGTTGCTACTTGAATTGCTTTCATAATTAAGACTTAAACACTAGAACTTGTATTAATTTCGGTCAAGGCATCATATTGAATTGCATGACATGTTTGACATGATAAAGGCACCTAGTTTCCACCATTGCCAAATAAGCCTGATCCATAATATATTCCTTTAGGTTAAGCCCATTGAGCCTATTATTAAGCCATTTGTTTCATTACCCTCATTTTCTATCCCTAACCTAATCAAAAGAGTGGAGTATAATTTGATTTGCAAAAATTTTATTGTGGTTCAAGGTATGTTGAAAAAACAAGTGTGGGGGAAGACCCTTGTGGTAGACAGTTCAAGAAGAAAGAGTTGCAAAAAAAAAAAAAAAAAAAAAAAAAAAAAATGAAAAAAAAATGGTACAAAAAGTTACAAAAGAGATACAAGTCCTTATCTATATCCATTCAGTATTTCAGTACCATACAGATAGTTCAATTCTTTTCATTCAGTAGATACAAATAAATTGTTGAAACTCTTCATTATCAGTGGGCCACCTCTTCATTTTCCCACTTATGTCTTGAACCATATGATTTTTTGCTAATGTCTCTAATCTTATTGCATGCTTTCACCATTTCTTCAAGCCCTTTGAAAATTTCACATTCGTTCTTTCTCTTCCCTTGACCCCTAGCCCCATTACAACCTGAATTAAGACCTTTTGATTGAGTGTGTCTTGCAATGTCACGATATGGAGATTCGAATGAGGTATGAGCATATGGTGTCACTAGTTCTTGCATTCAAGTAGTAGCATTCCTTTCATGAGATCATATATCTAAAAAAGTAAAAAAATAAAAATAAATAAAGTCAGAAAATGCCTTTCTTTCTTGTTATATCATATGTGAGCTATTTGTTTCCCTTTTACATCAATCCTCTCACATATAAATAGAATAGGAAAAATGATTTTACCAAACAATCAGTGAAAAAGAAAAGAGTGCATCCAGTGAGATTTTTGGGTTAGTTCTTCTTGGCACGCGCTTGAGTTTCACAATCACTTAGATTGATTTAATTGTGAATTTTTATATCATTGCTATGAACATGTATTAATTTTTGAATGATGTGGATTTAATCTTGTGTTTACAAATAATCTTAACATGTCATGATCTGTTAAAAATCCCTGAGACAAATGTTGGAAAGTATAGATTGAGTCATTTGAGTCTTTCTTGAATTTGCTAGAGGACTAGCGAAAGATAAGTACTGGGGAATTTGATAGGGGCATAATTAGGCTATTTTTAGTATCACATTTCTATATATATATTTTAGTTATTACTTGTTAATTATGGTACTAATTGCTATTTTCGTGTTTGTGTAGGTTTTCAATTACAAGATTCTAAAATAGAAACTAAGTGAAGCAAATTGGCAACTAATTGCACAAGGAAACCACACAAACAAGGAAACCAAGCAAAGAAGGAAACAACACAAACAAAGAAACCAAGCAAAGAAGGAAACAAAACAATTATAAATGGGATGATACCTTGCTTTGAAGGGAGCCATCCAGCAATAGCCTCCCCATCGATAGCCTCCACAACGTTCCCTAACCCATCATCGCAACAGTCCATCAGCAACAACAACCTTCTCCCTGTTTCACTCCCATCACAGCCACTCAGACATCGTCACAGTTTCTCCTTCTCAGCCGATTGCCACCACCACCATCGATAAACCCTCATCTCAGTCCTTCTCTCTCTCGTTGTCCCTGATTGTCGCCACCCATCGCCACCTCACCAAACCCTAGCCACCATCTCAGTTCTTATTCCTTCCCTCTTCGTCCCTTCTCGTTCTCAGCCAAAGCCTTCATAGTCGTCCCCCTCGCATCCTCTTCTCACTGGAGTAGAGACCGAAGAAACCGAGATCGCAAAGGAAGGGAAACCGAAGAAGCATAGATTGGGAGGAAGGGATATCTTCATTGGCGCTATTCGCACCCTAGCTTCTACTCAGTACCACCACGGATCAAGCGACAGTGTTTTGTTTCATCTCCTAACTCTTTACTTATTTTTAGTTTGATATTTAATTATGTATTGCTATTCGAACATGATTAATATGTCTAGCTAAACTTCTCTTAGTTAGGGGTGGATTCGAAGCCCCGAACATGTGTTTTATAAATTAATTGAATTTAATCTTCCTTGCTATTAGTGATTGTGTTTTACTTAACTGCTTTATAGAGAATTTTTCTTTGTAAGTTTGTTAAGGTGGCCAACTTAGTAAGCATGCTAGGATCTAGGGCTAGAATATAAGAGAGTTTCACCTAATTGTTATAATCTTGTATTCACAAGTAGTAAATATCAAGGAACGTTGGTAAGGTTAAGTAAAACCTAGGTAAGAACAAGATGTTGATCATACTTGTCATTTCCTAGTCAGTGTTCATATTTTCCACAAAACTTAATGATCTTAGATTGTTATTTAACTTGCGATTCCTGTTTAGATAACATGATAAGAATAGTTTGAAAGCGACGCTTAGTTTAATTCAACGAACTTGGGAAAATAATAAGATTAATGCAGTGCAGTCATGATTAATCTTGAGCATTGTCTCTCAAGTTCGCAAGTGATTATTGAAGATTGATTTATAAGCATATATTTGGTGTGTGGAGATAAACCCTTAGCTAATTTCTCATTTTTGTCATCCCTTTAGTTTTATTATCTTTATAATAATTTTCGTAGTTATTTTCATAGTTTAATTTAGAAAATCCAATGCCCCATTATTTAATTAATTAGGTTGTTAGTTGTCTTTTAGTTATTATTAGTGTTAATTGACAAGCCCTCTAATCCCCGGTCTAGAACGATCCATACTTATTCTATACTACAATCACAAAACAGGGTATTAAGGTTTGTACTACTAAAATAGCGCATCAGAGATAGTTCCCAATAAGAGAGTAGTCCATGGATAGAAGTTTCCATGTGCGGCGTATACTCTAGTATTTGTTTCCTAGTTGGAAGCAAAGTGTTGTTGTCTTGCCCGTCCAAAGCTGATCCTCGAAATACTTGCCTTAGTCGGGCTTACGGCTATTGAGGATAGTTGTGAAACGCATGGGCTTAGCAGGCTGTAATGATTTGGGTCCGTCTGATGGACTGCATTGTGCGAGCTTGGAACCGCTTGGGTCGGATCAATGTTGGGTTGATGCTTGTGCCTATTATTTTTCAAGATCATTATGACATGTGTACGGTGTAAAAGAGATACTATCTTGGTGTTTCATCAATACCTTTGTCATTCTATTCTTTGGAGAATAACCAAAGAGAAAGACCATCATTGCCCTCTTAAGATGAAAAAAAATGCCTCATTCAAGCGATTTAAAAAGACAAAAACCAAAGTAACGTTCAAAAATCCATTATGCCTTACGGGGTTTTCTATATATTTTTCTTGAGCTATTGTTTCTTGAATTTTATGTTAGGGAATTTATTTCATGTAGTTTTTTTTCATTATATTTTTAGGGTTTTTCTTATATACTTCCCAATAAAAGTATAGTTCATAATAGCAAGTTGTATTTATAACTAATGTATTATGATATTTAAGTAAAATTTACGATATTATTTTCATAAATTTGAGCATTAAATATTGAGATATTATTATGCTTATATTCCATCAAAATGTTTATCTGAATACTCATAAAAATATACTTCAATCTTCCATTAAAATTTGCATAATAGTTGGAAAATTAAAAAAAAATCCTACCTTTTCACGGTCATATTTTCTTAGCTCTAGATTAAACGAGGTGAAGGGATTTCCAAGGTTGATTGTTACCGTGTTTTCTTTATTAAAAATATCATAGAATTATAACATTCATATTTGAAAAATTAGAGCTACAAAAAAAAATAGTGTGTAATTTTTCTCATATCACTACACCAAAAATACCCATCAGCAACGGTTTGGGACCGTGGGGGTAACCATTTGTCACGGCTTAGAGCCGTGGGCAGTAGAGGCGTCGCGAAATCATCATTGACGGCTTAGAACCGTGGCAACACATATTAGCAATGGTTTTATGCTCGAGGACGGTTGATGCTTTAGCCACGGTTCTAAGCCGTTGCCAAAATTTTAGCCACGGTTTTAAGCGTGGCAAGTACTAGCCACAGTTTTAAGCCGTGGCAAATTATGGCCATGGTGTACAGCCGATGCAACAGTGTTAGCCACGATTTTCAGCCGTTGCAACAATTTTAGCAATGGTTTTAAGCCGTGGCAAGTACTGGCCACGGTTTAAAACCGTGGCAAATTATGGCCACGGGTTTCAGCCGTTGTAAATGATGGCCACGGTTGTAAGCCGTGGCAAGAATAAAGTACCACGATTTTAAGCCGTGGCAATCTTGTATTACCACGGTTTTAAGCCGTGGCCATTTAAAACAAAATTCAAAATTCAAAATTCAAAATTCAAAAAAAAATCTGGTTTGTTGCGAGGGTTTGAAACCGTTGCAAAATAATATAATACAAAAAAAAAATTAATTTTTTTTTGCTGCTGCTGCAGAATTGGAACAATCCAATTTCAAACTGATAATGCAATCACAGAGAACACTGGAAGATGATATTGCAGTTTCAGCAATCAAGCATTATCAAGAGAATCACAGAAAGGGAAGACAAAGAATTCACAGGAAGGAAAGATTTATTTGATTGGAATGTAAAGGTTACAATGGTCTGATGGACTAGAATGTATTAGGCACAATTCGAGATTGCCAATCTCCTTACTGAGCAGAATGCTCACTTGTACAATGTGTTTACAAAAATGAATCAATGCTTTCTGTTACAGACTCCCCTACTTATATCAGTTCCTAAAAGTTCCTAATGCCTTTATAATTCTCCATAAAGCACAAGACAACACTGCATTTGATATAACAACAATGCCACAACAATTTTGTGTAACCATCCAGACTTGCTAACAGATAACCCCCGAGATTTCCAAGCTTGCTAACAGACTTGCTAACCACTTGCAGACTTGCTAACAGACCTGCTAACCAACCCAAACTTGTAGAATACCATCCAGACTTGCAAACATAGCATTACTTGCATGCTCTTGTATTCTTCAAAGGACCCTTATTGTTTTGCTGATTTAAATCTCTTCCTTGTGTAAGTATATCTGACAGGAGGTCTATCAAACTACTATCATCATATACCCTATCCCTAGACCTGACTATCATCATATACCCTATCATCAACTTTTGCCTTGATCAGATGCAACTTCCGGAATTAAATAATCCAATAGAATAAACACTATAATCATTGGATTTTTATACATGAAGTATAATGGCAAAAAGAATAGCTAGAAAATGAAAACAAATATCAGTCTCTCTGACTGCTAGTGCTGGGAAAGAAGACAAGTCAGTTTCTACATTGGATTGGACACCGTCTAGGCCAATCATACATGGTATAAGCAGTAGGAAATGGAAAAATTATGCTTGTCATCCTTACATTGTATACCATGTCACCAAAAGAAGATACACGTTATGTATACATGAAGAACAGCCACAAAAGGATTAACTATATAAAATAAATGCCAATTTCTCTTCCATGCATGAACTTACCTCTCGCTAGGCCTAATCTTTTCCCCCACCTGATTGGTCTTTTTCTTATAACTGAGGCAATGCTTTCAATACTTCAATGCTCACATCAGCGGCATTTTCCTGACCTGTTTATCAAGTGTAGAGAGAGTTGAAACATTAAGAATGCCTCACATGTGAATTAGGTCAACTGACTGTTAGTGAGGAATAACAATGTTGGACAAAGCAAATAGAAACATTATGTACGAGGAGAATAGGCAACTATAATGTAAATACATCATGAGTATACCTGCAAGAAATGCATCCAGCTCTTCAGCTGGCACATCAAATACAACACCCTTCCAATCAGCTGTAAGATAAATTTTAACCCTGCACAAGCCACACCTCAAGTTAATACTCTTATTTTGCTTATTTCACTTGTGAAAAGAATAAATTTTAAAGCACTTACAGCTGTCTTTGCAAGTGCCTTTGCGAGCAGCTCCAGTGCTGAAAGGCCAGATGAACTCAGAAGATCTTCAGCTGCAGACTTGAATGCTGGAACCACACTGCATTTTAAGGTTGCTTAAATATATGCAAGAAACGATTTTTAATTATAATAAGCAATCATCTATTACTAGTAATATAAACTACAGAGAACAGTAAATGTTAGTGCTGAATAAACAAACAGCAAACAGTTAGAAATCTAGAAATCTAAGCAAACAAGCTTACAAAAGTTTTGCGCCCAGCACATCTATGAACACAAACAAGCTATAAGTCACAGAATATGCTATTTCCATGTCCAAATTAAATATCAACTGATAATGAAACATAACGACATCTACCACTAATGGTAGTTGTTTCTAGCCCAAGGCAAGCTGAACTCGTAAAAACATTAAAAAACAAAGAAATGTGGACTATAGATTTTGTCTCCAACTGATTCAATTATCAGTTTTTTCTTCTTCTTTTTTCTGCTTAGCCAATTATTACTTTATTTACACCTATCATTTGCAATCCCAACAACTGGATCACTTTACAAATGGAGAAGAAAAATAAAAACATAACAAAAACAACCGAACGAAAACAAATCCTACTAAGTTATGAAAATGCCAGTTCAAGAGGCCTTTAACTTTAAACAATAACCCAACTAATAATTAACTTAAATAGTTAACCTCCCTCCAACTAAAGTTCCCAAGCACCCATAATCTACTAATGATGCACTGAAACTTATATAGGGAAATTTCAACAAAAAATTGAGAAGGGGTTCCCTATATATCTCTATTGTGTTTCAGCAAAATGGATCTGAAAATAATCCCAGAATTTCGGAGAGACGAAATAAAATGTCTAATCTGAATCAACCAACAATATTTAGTTCAAACACACTGAAGAACCCAGAAAGTAACATCTAAAAACCCAAACTTTGATACAACATTACTAAAAATGAAAAAACAAAGAAATGGGTAACACTCGGAATCAAAAGAAGATGAAACCTGTTCAATTCTTCTGTCCAACGGAGTTGTTGTTATCAAAGAATCTTCACCCATTTCCCTGCTCTGTCTTCTCCTTGTTCTGTGGTTTTAGAGAGAATGTGTGTGAACCAAGCCTTCCCTCTCTGTTCTGCAGCAGATTTGCAGAAGAAAAATCAAAAGATAGAACCAAACCAACCAAAGATTATCTCTTCATTTCTATCGGTGAATCTAATCCTCCATTTCTCTTTCGTGTTTCGTGCACAAGGAGTGACATATGATAGACAGACGGAGGAACAAAGTGAATCTAATCAATTAGCTAATCTGAACAACTAATTCTGAAACTAAACTGAAACAAACACTCAAAATATGAACAATCCTTAAAACTAATTAATTGGAAATTAAAGAAAAAGGTGGTAAAATTTTACGTCTACAGCAAATTAAGGAACATGCTACAAACTCACATACAAACATAATATAAAAGAAAATGAGAGGAGACGTATATACTTTCCACTAACATAAGGAAGACCCTTTCGAGAATTCAGTGGGAGGTCTCCTTGCAATCCGGTTATGATCTCTGTAATGGTCGTAACTAACGTTTTGTGTTACTGTTTCTTAAGGGGAAAAACTGACATTTTTCTTACAATACATTAGTCATGCCTAAATTTAAAGCCTTGCAGGTTTAGCTTTGACATGCTGCATCAGAATATCCTAGTTCTTAAAATAAACATGATTTAACATGGAGAATCAATTATGGCTATTTACAAAGAATTACATACACAAAGAAAACAGTGATAATCGGATCAAATCAGGAAGAGCATATGTATAATTTTTAACCCCACCTAATTGTGTTTCTGATGAGTCCTTTGTAAACAGAACACAACCCCTTAATTAAATGAATTGTTTATCAGCCAATAAAAAATTTTCAGTAATCAAGGCAACACCTAAAGAAAATTTTGTATCGTGCTTGAAAGAGCAGAAAATCATTTGGCACTAAAAAGTTGATGGAAAGTATACTCTAGATTCTAGGATTTGGTTTCAGATAAATTCTATGAACCTATGTGAGGTTGAAAACCGCTTTCTAAGCAGCAAACATATAAGAAGTAAGCAACCCTATACTACTGGTTTACGGCTGGCTAGGCCATAAGATTACAAGATTTCCAAACAAGCTATAGTTGAAGAAAATAATACAAACTTACCCCGAAGATGCAAATAGCTATAGTCTTCCAAGTGATAATGCTGTAATAGTCGACGAAAGGCATCAATTGTATATCTCCATATGTCCGTGCCTCATTCCAAAGTTCCTCATTTACCATCTGGTTTTTGTGCTGAAAAAACCCATAGGCTTCAATAAATATTGTGACAAGAAACAGTGATTCAGTAATAACCTGCACTCTCTGTAACTAATTTTATTACAAACGTAAGAAGGTACAGTAATTAAAATGTTGAAGGAAAGCTACAACTAGACCTGCAACTGCAAAAGACTAACATACACAGATCAGTGTTCTTTCTTCTGTGAAAATTGAAATGAAGTCTCAATACTATAAAAGGCTTTGAATTTTTTTGTTGATCATATGAATATTTGAAGAAATAAGGAGAATATTTTTCAATAGATCTTGCACAGCTTTCATGAATGAAATGCTTGTTTTTAATGATTAAAAATATGTTGTATATACTTCATTTGATTTCCAGGATTTTTGTCAACCTTTTTTATTATTTGATGGTATGTTGATTTTCCACAATTTTTGTCAACTTTTTATTCTCACCACTTCACTTTATAGCTACCACCACTGAACACCCCATGACTACAAGTTACAACACCGTCGCTACCATCATCATCAAACCACGACCACATCCACCACCGTCAAATCAAACATCCATCGCCTCCACCATAGCACCACCACTGCCACACCCACTCTTTAACTCCACAATCACCACCACTTTTAACATTAGCAATGCCTTTGCAAAATCCAGTTTAGAGTGAAATTGGAGATTGAGAGTGCATAAAAGATTCTAACATAGATCACAAAGTACAGGAATTTTCAAAATTAGCAATCGACCATTCCTCAATGCATACACAGTAGTAACACAGCTTTTAATGACACAACACTCCTCTATGGATGACAATGGTAAAGGTGGTTTTGAAGCTGACTATTGCAACATACATAAGAAAACATTTTCAAGGATGCCAATAAATAAGAAAAAAACTCCCATCAAAACTATTTTCACGGCGAAAACATGCAATTATACTTTTTCTTGATTTTTCAACATACGCGGGTCCTGAAGAAGTTTTTTTTTTGATTTTTTTAAAATTAAGATAGAAAATAAGATGCTCATGTATTACCTGCTCTCACCTCCAAAATGCAGTCCCATTCATCTGCATCATCCTTAGGAAGCATGGACATGAGCAGCAGGTTCATCCTTAGATATTAACCATTATCAAACAAAAATAAATAAGAAACAACTATATACACTACATTTATAGATAGTTTCCTTCCACAACATATCACCACAAATAGATTTTTATAAAGCATTGGAAAAGCCAATCTGAATACATAGCTACAAAGCTTCCCTTTCCCAACTCAAAAGTCAAAATAAGAAACAAAGACAAAATAATTGGTCTCAACCAAAGAGGATGACTAAAATAGCATTAGAAATGCATCAAAAAATATTGTAGCATAGTCAATTAAAATTCCAGTAAGCTCTTCAGGTTGGGGTTGTCTTTCAAGATGCTTTGATACACAGTGGGAGTTTCCTTTTTATCGACATTAGTGTTCAAGCCTCTTTGAGTATGTAGAACTACATGCCACCCGTCATTTGATTGATCTTTCGAATAAAATACCCCACTTGCTTTTTGAGCTAAAATGAATGGATCCTCTTCCACCTTTCTTATGTCTTTTAGCTTCGACAAGTTTACCATCTCATGGTTCCAAATTGGGTCCACCTTATATGCATTTTTCTTATCTTCCACTTTGACCCAATCACAATAGAAGACAGTTTCTTTGAAATCTATGTAGTCTAGCACTAGTATGTCTCTAACAACTCCATACCATTTGACTAGTTGGTCCTTTGGCCTCTTATCTTTCTTACTAGCAACAAAATGAGCAATGGCATCCATGGAAACACCACTATCTTGTGTCACCAAACATTCATCCAAAGAACTTGTCGCAAATGTGAAACCATTTACACAATATTTTGGATATCGGGTTGCCAAAAATTATGGACCATTGGCTAACCTCCAAAGTGTGGTATTTGTTTCCCCAGCCTTCTCCAACTACATTGTAAAACAAATCATCTTAGAACTGAAATCTGAAAATAAAAAAATTATATATATATATATATATATATATATATATATATATATATATATATATATATATATATATGAATAAATACACATTATAAAATACCTCATTACACAACCAAGGAATAAAATCTGTGGCTTTCTCAACATTTTTCCTTGACCCTTTTTTTTTACTTTGTGTAGCCAACTCCATGCAATATTCATTGTATTTTCTGCACAAGTTACCATATTATCATAATTCTATATTTCTAGTTATAAAAAAAACTAAAATATTATATATCTTACTCTTCCCAATCACTCAAATCAGCAAGTGCATTGAAAACCCATCTTCGAGCTTGTTTAAATTGTACATTATTTAGCATATAGTTTTTTCCTTTATCCAATGGCTTTTCATTGGCATACTCATCATCTACATCAAGCCACTCCTCTTGACTGTGTTTGTGAGTTCCGAACCGTGGCTTTGTCATATACTCCATGCAGTATGTAACAGATTCATCTACAAGGTATGATTATGCTATTGATCCTTCTATGTATCTGAAATTTTTAGCATAGTCTTTGTATCGTTTCATTAACCTATCAATCATAAATAAAATGATAAATTAGAATATAATATAATAAGATAACGTGATGACGTGCACTAAAATTTGAAAAATTATTTACCGCTCAAAGGGATACATCCATCGATATCGAACTGGACCACCAAGCATCGCTTCCTCGGTTAGATGAGCCATGCAATGCACACTTATAACAAAGAATGAAGAAGGAAGCTCCTTTTCAAGGACACAAATTGTCTCAATCACACCTTTGTGTGCCAACTGAAGATCTGTTTTGTTGATCACTTTAGCACATAAGATATTAAAGAATAAGCTAATTCTTTGAATAGCAATTCTTAAATCTTTATCCTTCTTGTCACGAAAAACATGTCTAAGCAAAACTGGAAGTAAATGTTGCATAATGACATGGTAATCATGTGACTTCAGTCCTCTTAGCTCCAGGGGATTGCCAAGAACGCAATTACTCAACTTGGATGAAAATCCACTCGGCAATTTCAACTCTTTTAGTGTATTCATAAATACTTTTTTTTCTTTCTTGGTCAAGGCAAATGATGCTTTTGGCATTGAAGTTTTTCCCGTTTCATTGTCATGGCTCAACCAATATCTCTTATGAGTTCCCATGTCTTCCATATCTTTTCGAGCATTCTCACCATCCTTTGTTTTCTTAGAGACATTCAACAATATGTTCAATAAGTGTTCAATGACATTCTTTTCAGTATGCATCACATCAATATTATGTCGTAGCTCAACAAACTTCCAGTACGGCAAATCAAATAAAATGGACCTTCTAGACCACGGTGGCGCAATGTTATTGGTTGGTTCATCATTGACGTTATCATTATCAACCATATTCTTGCGCTTTTGCCCACTGACCCTACCTTGTGTAGAACTACCTTCCAAAATTTCCACTATCCTTCGTTCAACTTCTTCGCCAGATAATCGTCGTGGAGCACGACGATGTTCAACATCTTTGTTGAATCCCTTGTCATCTCTAAACTTGTGTTTTGTAGGTAAAAAAACGTCGATGGCCTCTATAGCATATCTTCCGACTGTTTGAAAGACGTTCAGATTCTACATCATCAACACAAATAGGGCATGCATTATAACCATGAACATTACAACCAGCTAGAGTCCCATAAGCAGGAAAGTCATGGATACCCCAAAACAACATTGCTTTCAACCGGAAATTGCTTTTAGTACACACATCCCAAGTTGAAACACCATTTGCCCACAATTCCTTCAACTCTTCTACTAATGGCTCCAGGTAAACATCAATATTCTTTTCGGGTGCTTTTGGCCCTGATATTAACAAGGTTAACAAACAAAACTCCTTTTTCATGCATAAAGAAGGTGGAAGATTCAAAGGTGCTATTATTACTGGCCAACAACTATAAGCATTACTTAGATTTCCACGTGGGTTAAAACCATCAATCGATATTGCAAGTCTCAAATTCCTACTATCAGAGGCAAACTCTGGCCATCTCATATTTGTTGAAGTCCATTGTGCTGAATCACATGGACGTCTCATCAAATTCCCATCTGAACAAGCATCCTTGTGCCAAGTCATTGTTTCACCAATCCACGGTATGCTAAAAAATCTTTTCAACCTTGGAATCAATGGAAAATACTTTACAACCTTTTTAGCTTCTTTCCTGTATACCTTGTCGGACTCGTTGTCATCGACATCCACATAAACCTTATACCTACTAGAACCACATTTTGGACAAGTAACTAGACCCTCATATTTTTTCCAATAGAGTATGCATCCATTGGCACATGCATGTATTGTCTTACATTCCATCCCCATATCTTTAATTGTGTTTTTCATGTTTGGGTAGTTATCTGGCAAATTACAATCATCAGGCAATAAGGTTTTTAGCCATTTTAACAACATCGTCACACTATTACCACAACAACTAAAACGAGTCTTGAAATTCTGCAATTCAATAATGGTGGACAACATGGTCTTATCCTTAGGACACCCATTGTACAAAGGCACAGTCGCTTTTTCCTTATACTTTTGATACTTCTTGTTCATAATTGTCTCAGGTTCACAAGAAAGTTCCGGACCACCTTCTGGATTACCGCCAAAACATTTTTCAGCGGTGTCATTCAAGTCATTTATCCCATCATCAGCCTCCACAGTTTGCATGTTGAGGAATACATCATCAACTAGGTCGCTCATCCTAGGATATTCAAAGGCATCATCAGGTTAAACCACTTCTGTCATAGGTACACCAATCACATGTTTGTTTATATTCTCTCCATGATGTATCCACGTGACATAATTGGTATCAATGCCATGGCTTAACAAATGAACACCTATGTCGTCAACACTAATGTTTCCCCTCGAGTTCCTACATCGAACACATGGGCAAGGAAAAAGACTCTCTCCATTTGCATTATCCTCAACAAACTTTTGGAATTTTCTAACGCCGTTTATATACATTGCACTTCCCCGTTTGTTCATCCATGACTTATCTAAAGGAATTGTTGATATTTCTACACACAAAAAATTAAAAGATTAACTTTATTCAAACACTCATGAAAATTAAAAGATTGAGAGTGACACTTTTACGAGGATAACCTCCATAGGAACCATACCATGAGGAGGCTATATTCCCCTTAATCATCTCCCTTTGAGGCCCATGAATTGGCATAAGAAGCAAATTAGTTTACTAGAATAATATCTAAGAGTGTCTGCTTAATCAACTAGTATTCAATAGACATGGAATACATGGGAGTACCCTACTACCTCCATCTTTCCAATCAGTTTCAGTTCATCTGATACCAATTTTGCACCCAGGACTACTATGTTTCAGAAAGCAAACTAAACTTACAGTCTAGAACATATAGTTGAACACAGAAGAAATAACATACAGAAATAGTAAAACACACAGATAAAAATAGACAAGAATAACAATAATCATTTGAAGATAATTCTTTGAACAGTTCAAGAGAACGGTGCCGATACTAGGTTACCGCTAGTATAACGAGGTGTTCATCCAAGAATTGTTCTTAAAATTGTTTTGAGAAAACAAATAGAAATAAAGATATGCTTTTATTGACACTACCTCCATCTTTCCAATCAGTTTCAGTTCATCTGATACCAATTTTGCACCCAGGACTACTAGGTTTTAGAAAGCAAACTAAACTTACAGTCTAGAACAGATAGTTGAACACAGGAGAAATAACATACAGAAATAGTAAAACACACAGATAAAAATAGACAAGAATAACAATAATCATTTGAAGATAATTATTTGAACAGTTCAAGAGAACGGTGTCGATACTAGGTTACCGCTAGTATAACAAGGTGTTCATCCAAGAATTGTTCTTAGAATTGTTTTGAGAAAACAAATAGAAATAAAGATATGCTTTTATTGAGACTACCTCCATCTTTCCAATCAGTTTCAGTTCATCTGATACCAATTTTGCACCCAGGACTACTAGATTTCAAAAAGCAAACTAAACTTACAGTCTAGAACAGACAGTTGAACACAGGAGAAAAAACATACAAAAATAGTAAAACACACAGATAAAAATAGACAAGAATAACAATAATCATTTGAAGATAATTCTTTGAACAGTTCAAGATAACGGTGCCGATACTAGGTTACCGCTAGTATAACGAGGTGTTCATCCAAGAATTGTTCTTAGAATTGTTTTGAGAAAACAAATAGAAATAAAGAATTGTTCTTAGAATTGTGTTGAAGAATGTTCTAATATGATGTGTATTATTCTTCAATCATACCGCAATAAAAGATAAGTTGAGAATTCAACATATACCTTATCCTCTTCGAGTTTCTGATGGATCTTCTCCCTTGCTTTTCTCTCTTCCTCCTTTTCTGCTTTCCTCAAGGCAATTATCCTACAACAGGAAAATGAATCTATTTTAGTTTTAGGGGGCAAACAAATAAATTACACGAACGGAATTTCTTGAAAAAAAAGATACTAAGGATGTAATAAAATGAATCTATTTTAGTTTTAGGGGGCAAACAAATAAAATGATGAATGTAATATTGTACTATAGCTAGATCGAAAAACTGGATTCCTGCAGCTTCATTCCAAATATTATAAAGATACTAAGGAATGATGATTAACCATGGTATTGTTAATTACAACTACATAATGAAGTGGCTTTGGGAATACATGAATTGAATACCTTCCTTCCTCTAAGACCAAGGACCATGTATTTAAATAAGAAGACTCCAAAGTCGTCATCTACACACACCTAATGACATCATTATTTGGTGTTAATGATCATCTAGCTCACTCGTTCACATCCCAAATATGCTTTCCTGGAACCTCACCACCACTTTGTGCCTCTCAATTAAGCTTTCCTTAACCTCGGGTAACTAGCACATAAAGTATTAGAGATTACTTTTGATGAGTTTTTTCTTGCATGCTCATCCATCCTTTCTTTCATCTCTAGTTAAAACGGTATGCACAAGTTTCAGGTTATGCATCCAAGGTGATTCTAGCTATTCACTTTAGCTTAGTCACCATCTATCTTTCCTCTTTAGCTTAGTCACCATATATTTTTCCTTCCCAGTAAACCATTACATGTCTTATTAGTTAGGTATTAAAATCAAAACGTGTTTTCTCTTTGAGTTGAGGCTTCTTGATTGAAATATGAATGCTCAATGACAACAACTGCACGTCTACAACAACAACAAAAATGACAGGAATTCTTCAATGAACCCAAATATTATTAAGGAACCCAATTTTAGCTGATAAGGAATAAGAACAAAACTAACACGACATTACATCCTTTTTACCAAACTCTCTTTCTCCTCCAACCCAAATATCCCTTAACTTCCGATTTTTTTTAAAATGGTAATAGAGAGTAGAGACATGAGGATCGTTGTGGTGACAACTATTCTTATGATGATGAAATCAGGAAGAGAAATTGATAATGTCCTAATCTCACTAATAGTAGAAGTTGATGTCCTAGTCCCGGTGAAGGAGAGAAACAATAGTTATTACCTCATTTAAATTTTCTAAAGCAATATCTAACAAACTCATTTAAATTGCTTCAGACAAATGGGCAGAATGCACTAACAGGGACCGTACAGACTACAGTTTAGGATTTGGGAGTCTAGGGTTTGTGGTTTCAACACAAACACAGTGCAATGTATAATATTTGTTCGTCAAATGTTGTCTTAAAAGCAGCATTCCATCACAAACGGAGTAGCAACACCATGAACCAATTTACAAATCTCCGGGGGCATCCTATGCAGCTTTAACAAATGACACCTGACATGCCATAGTGTTAAAAAAATAGCATAAGGTGGCCTGTGTCTTGTGTAGAATAGGCCAAATCCCTTTGCACAGATAATGAAATTTATCCATAAGGACCATTACCATCAACATCAAAGAAATGCCAGTCAGAAATGGCCATCTGAACAGATATCTTAAGTTCAAGGAATAAAGATAGGGATGAAAACAGACCCACCCCAAGCATGGGCAAGATCCAAGCATCAAAATACTCCTCACCCACTGTTGACTGAAGCAAACATCTAAGCAAAACTTAACTTACTTCAGGCAAGAGGGGAGAATACACTACCAACCAAGCTACCACCGACCTTACGATTTATAACTACATTATTCAGAAAAATGTTGGCCTACACAACAGTTTTCCATAATAAACAGAGTAACAAGGCCATGACAAACAGATCCTTCAAATAACCAATCAATTGGTTTGATCTATATATTCACAGATCTCCCGGGGGGATCCTGTGCAGCTCTCATATGTAACTTAATTCACAGGGCTAACACGCTATAACACTAACCTGAAAAAGGTGACCTGCTTTTTGGTTATAATTGTAGGATAACTCAAACCCTTATTCTTTCTCTGATTTACTAAAGATGCATAGTCGCACAAAATAGCCTTCATTTTGGTCCGATTAACCAACTATCAATATAAATTATCAAACAGTAACACCGTTATCCTCAACTTTTCATCAACAGAATGCGCATGTCAGTTGTTACCTTTGTAATAATAAAGTACGATATCCCCTGTTACAATCTCAGAAATGTCTTACAACCTCAAGTGGAGCACTTCTAAATTATTCCAACATACTCTAATCAATAATTCAAATCAGACTACATAGCACATGGAAAGCATAAAAAAGTTTTAGGGTCCTATGCAAAGAATCAGGGAATCAATAATCTTCTGTGGTTACACAGACTTGGGGTATTTCCCTTTGCACTTATAATGGCATTACATGCTAATGAAGAATAATATCCATTAGTAATACCACCCACATGAAAGATGTACCAGTCACATATGGCCGGTGATCAGATCAAAACTTCTAGGAATAAAGAAAGAGATGAAAACAGAACCACCCAAATATGGGAGAGATCCAGGCATCAAAATATTCCTCATCCATTGTTAACTGCAGACATCTAAAATTAAAATCATTTAACTTACTTCAAGCAAGGGGGAAGAATACACTACCAACCAAAGCAACCACCCATATTATGATTTAAACAAAGCTACAATTTATGACATTATGATTTAAGGTTTTGGTGGTTTCAACACAAACACACTACAGTGTTATATCGGTTCATCAAATGGTGACCTACACAACAGTTTTCCATAAAAAAAAGAGTAACAAAGCCATAACAAACAGATCCTTTCAGAAAACCAATTGATGCATCCAATCTAATACATGGGCTGACACACTCTAACTTTATCCTTGAACAAGGTGACCTGCTTTTCGGATATAGTTATAGAATAACTCGAAACTCTGTTCTTTCTCTAAGATTTGCTTAAGGTGCACTGTCACACATAATAGCCATTGTCAACCATCATAGTAGGTTTACTGTTTTAAACTAATTTATAAATTAGCAATGACTTACTTCTACTCTTAATCTATATTCCTGAGATGCTAACATGTAACCAGATATGAACCAAATATGTTATTACCTCCATCAGATCCAAACACCATAGCAAACTCAAACTCACTCTTCATCTAATAGGGGATCATTTACCTGACGACACTGCACATTACAGCCACTATGATTATAATACAAGTGAACAGGGAACACGAATATTTCCTGGTTTCAAATTATATCAGGAATTTCATACAAAAATTAAAGATCAAGGATGTCTAATGTCAATGTGACTGGCAACTTATTGGTACCTAAAATGACTTTTTTCTAAGACAACAACCAATCCAAAGCAATCTTTAATGCTACCCAACCCTCAGATTCTCACCTACAAATACAAAATTACAAGCACAAATAAAAGAGGGTGAAATGGCGAGAAGTTTGGTTGAAGTATTCCCTGTGTTTTTGTTTTTGTTTTTGTTTGTTTGCAAACTTATTTTTTCTTGGTGAAATGCTTTATGGCTCCTTATTTTTGTTAAGGATTGATTCTGATAAGGATACTGATGTTAAGTTTTCAATAAATTTTGAACAAATTTGTTGATAGAGTCGAGATTTGGTTGTGAGAGAAGGTGAAAATTGAAATTCGGGCATACGATTTTGAGCCCTAGAGATTCAAACCCTAATTTCAAAAAATCTCTAAATAAAACCTACAGATTCAAAAAAACAATTTGAACCCTAGAGATTCAAAACCTCTAAATAAAAAAACTCTAGATTCAGAAACCCTAATTTCATCAAACAATTCACGCTTCAGATACACTTCAATTCACTCTTCAAAAATTTACACTTCAAAAATTTAATCAAACACTTAGCACCCCATAAAAACTAAGATAGAAGACACAAAAAGAAAGCAGAGAGAGAAAGAGAGTACCTGTACGAGAGAATGGTTTGGAGGTTGCAGTCGCTGATCGATTTTGCAAATGGTTTGGAGGTTGAAGACGTCGAGCAAGGAGGGAAGACAAGGGAAGGAGGGGAGGAGGGAAGTCGAGGGAGGAGCAGGGAAGTCGAGCGAGGAGGGGAGGAGGGAAGTCGAGGGAGCAGGGAAGTCGAGTGGAGGGGAGCAGGGAAGGAGGAGCTTTGAGTGGAGTGGAGGGGAGCAGGGAGGGTCGATGTCGAGTGGAGGGAGCAGGCAAGTGGAGTCGAGTAGAGGGAAGGTGGAAGTCGAGTGGAGGGAAGGTGGAAGTCGAGTGGAGGGAAGGTGGAAGTCGAGCGCCAAAATAGCCCGCCCAATTTTTTTTAAGCTTTTTTGTGTAGCCACGGTTTTGAGCCGTTGCTCATTATAGCCACGGTTTTGAGCCGTGGCCATTTTTTTAGCCACGGTTTTAGGCCGTTGGTCATTATAGCCACGGTTTTGGCCGTAGCAAATACACCAACGATTTTGAGCCGTGGCCATTGTTTTAGCCACGGTTTTATGCCATTGGTCATTATAGCCACGGTTTTTAGCGGTGGCCAATTTTTTTTTAGCCACGGTTTAAGGCCGTTGGTCATTATAGCTACGGTTTTTTGCCGTGGCAAATAAAACAACGGTTTAGAACCGTGGCCATCTCGGCGTAGCTAAACTGGCCTTTTGGTGTAGTGTATGGAAATTACATTGTCAAAGTCATGTTTCATACGATTTGTTTGAACTATGAGTAAGTTGGTGTTTTATTGTGTCCTACATCCATTGAATGAGAAAACTTAAAAACTACAACACTAAGATCATCATTAAAGTATCTGCTTTTGTAATATATATACTTTTAGTGTTTTAGTCTTGAATAAGGAGATCCATAGTTTGGTATTCATAGGATGCACTATGATCGAACGATTGTCATTTGTAAGGCTTGAAACTTAATCCCTATTAGAATTTGTTTTTTAAATTGTTTAGTAAGTGTTAGAATAACACCCCATTAATTTGATGCGTTCAAATTTGTCCTTGCTGATCCCAATGATATCTAACCTGCAAAAATGAGCAGCGGTTAGGCCCAAGACCACCGTTGTGGTGGCCAAAGGCACTCTGATGCTAAATCAGACACCGATTCGAGAAAGAGTGAAGACTATATGTAAATTGCAATGTATAACTTGTGTACCTTTCTCTTTCCTTTAACCGGCTCTTATAGCGAGTGTTCCCTCCCCAGCTGTCCCTGCAATCAAATGCATGATGAAGGGAGGAGATCTCACATAAGATCTTACATGTGCATGATTAGAACTCTTCGGCACTTGGCTCTGTTTAGGACCCAATGCTTGATTGGGCTTGAGCTGATTTCGTGTGAGTGGATCTAGAGCCCATGACAACTCAGAGATTTGTTGTTCGAGCCTTATTGTCTAGGGTCAAGCTCGAAGACATGTGCCTCTAGGACTGGCGTGTCTTGGACCTGAACACCTGACTTACGGGCTGAACAGTAATCTTGCGCATGTGCCCGCTTGGACTGTGCCAAAGCCTTTTACGTGCTAGGTTTAGACATGCCACGTGTACGGCTGTGATCGAATAACTGTTTGATGTCTCATCAGTATCAATTCTTATGCGTGGGTTTATAAAGGTTCTTAATTATTTTTTTTTTTTTTAAATTTATTTCTATGTTGTAAACAAATTCACCATCCCTACCCTGAAACTTTATTGTAATAAACAACTAGGAAAATGTCAATTAAAAAAATTAACATGATGAGAGTGTAAATATCCTACAAAAAGAAATTCAATATTAAACGAACCATAAGATGATATAAGAGAAAGATAATTACATGAAGAAAATAAAGTAAAAAGAACAATGAGATACTGTGAATATCAAACACATAAAATTTTCATTTGAATAAAAAATATAATATACTTTAAAAAAATGAAGCAAAGGATCTGATGGAGTGTCGCTCACCCCTTGGTTCACAATCTATAGCAATGATATTGTTCCCAACTTAAACACCACCATATTAGGCCTTCTATCTGGGTCTAGGTGGGCTAAAAGGCATCGTTGTTATTAGGGAGTGAACCACTTCCTTATAAACCTTGATGATGACTTATTACTTGATGTGACACTATTCAAGCCAACATTATCCCAACAATATCTACATTTGGCACGAATCGTCACACTTCCTACAATCCATCTACCCGATTTACAACATCTCGAAGTACACCTCCTTCTCGAGCATCTTGCGTAACCACGATCCTAAGAGTAGTACTCGATGTACGGGCTCGACTATTTCCGGCGTTGATGGCTACCTAATCGCAACCACCGCACTAACTCCACCTAGTCCATACTTGTAGGATACCCACTTGGCAAGGGTCTAGAGCATAACCTGGATCGTTCACCTTGAGAACCCGCGCTCCACCTGGATTTAGCTCGCTGCCCTGCGAATACTCTCCTTGAACGATGTGCCACTTGCACCTCCACCTCGCCAAGTTCCCCCGAACCATCAACTCTGATAACAATTGTGGAGGCCTCGTGCCCCCTTTAGTTCACTATACATAGCAATGATATTGTCCCCAACTTAAACACCACCATATTGGGCCTTCCATCTGGGCCTGGATGGTGTGGGGTTTTATCTAAAAAGCCTCGTTGCTATTAGGGAGTGGACAACTTCCTTATAAACCTTAATGACAGCTCTTTCTTACTTGATGTGGTACTATTCAAGCCAACACTATCCCAACATGATCATCTATGGTGAATAACTTAACAACCAATATCAAATTTATACGTAAAAAATGTTTTCTTAATGTTATGTTCGTTACTGATACATATTCATTTTTATTATAAGATAAAAAAATTTAAACATATATTTGGCTGAGTTTATGCTTTATAACAATGTAGATCATAAAAATATAAAAAGATGAATAATTTTTCTTTTTATAAAACAAAGTGATAAAATTAAACAAATAATTAAGTATTCAATCAAAATCAATTTTGGAATTGCAAAATTCAATATAGTTTTCAAAAACCAAACCAAAACTAAATGGAGAATCTTGTTTGCATGCATGAAATGCTTACAAATCTAATGCTTAATACATATAAGTTTTTTTTTTATGAACTAATTTTTTTATACTAGGTCATTGACCTTTTTTATTTATTTATTTATTAATCCATGCCTGAAGGCTACATGACTGGCCCTATAGGGTTAATCAAACCAGGCCCGAAGGCTACAATATTGTTGCCACTTAGTATCCTCGTCGCCTCCATCTCGCATAGAGACTTGCTTTCGCTCCGGACCATCGCCTCTACCTTGCATGAAGACTCGCTTTCGCTTCGCTCCGGTCTGGTCCATCTAAGCAGCTGCATTCAATACCCGAAGGCTTATCAACGGCGGAGCAAATGTGCTCCTAATAATCAGACGAAAACTCACAAAATCCTAACTGGTGAGTCTCGAACCCGCGACCTCTCACAAGGAGAGTTGATGTCCGACCAACTGAGCTACAATTGGTGGACATACGAGTAAGTTCATTTTAGTGATTATTTGTATTTCATATTAGCAAATTCTCGCAATTTCATACATAAGTAGGATGTCAAGTTACCCTATGCTGGATTATGGTTGTTAAAACTAATTATATTAGTTATTTTCATGTGTTATTTTATGATATTAGCAAGAACAATATTTATACTAACGAGAAATAAAATTTGTAAGCTAGTTTGATTGAAAAAAATAATTTATCTTATTAGCCTAACTGATATTAAAATGAATGCATGTGCTGAGCACGAGCTCCAAAGCTAGTGAAGATAAAAAAAGGAAGTATATATTGAAAGGTGAGCAAGGTTTTTTATTGGATTCCCTTTTATTATTGATGATACACCATAACATCCTTGAACCATACACATGCATGTCATGATGATCTCGAGGAATTACGGGCTCGAGCATCAGCCCAGCACTGATCTTGCCCAAACGGTTCCATGGCCGCCCAATGCAGTCCGCCAGATGGACCCGAACTCTTAAAACCTAACAAGGCAAGTATTATTGATGATACACCCTAACATGGCTCTCCCTTACTAGGCCCATATGTCTCACAGCTATCCTCAATCCTCGTAAGCCCTACTAAGGCAAGTATCTCGAGGATCAACTTCAGACAGGCAACTACAACAACTCTCTTCTTCCAACTAGGAAGCAAATATCAGAGTACATATCTCATAGGAAAATTTCCTCTCACGGAAGACCCTCAGATAGGGAACTATCTCCTGCATATCTAAGAGCACAGGGTTAACAGGAACTTCCCTCCTACCGCACGACTCATAATTAGATAATGATCTCCACGAAGATCTCCTTCCTAAACCATGCCATTGATGGCATGGTCGAACCAGGACTCATGCATTATAAATAAGATATGAGGTTGGTAAGCTAAGGTAAGCTATAAATTCCTTGTTTACAACATTACACATTCCTCAAATCTCTGTCTGACTTTAGCATCGGAATGTCATCGACCACCACACCGGTCAGCAGAACTAGGTCAAAGCAGGGAGCGAAAAATGACTCTATCAGTTTGGCACCGTCCATGGGAACGACAAAGTTCCTAAATTTTTACTAGCATCGTCTCCCTTCAAAACACAGGGAGATGGTAACTAGACCACGCAATAAGGGAGAGGGAGGGGTAGCGTCGAGCGTTCAGCCTGACATTGCTTCACCACCCTTGATAACGCGGATTATGCATGAGCATCAAGTTGGCGCTCCCGGAGCAGTGACGACACCAATGGACCCGGAGTCAGATCCACGATCGTTTTTCATAAGCCAGGCTTTTTCATTGATGAAGACGCTCAAATCAATGAAACAAAGGATTGACGAGACACTAAAGGCATATCTGACCCGCTTTAATAGTGAGTTAACCATCGTCAACGTGTGCAACAACGCAACAACCGTCTTAGCCTTCATTAACGGCCTGAGGAAAGGAGAGTTCGACAACTTTCTAACACTGGACCCTCTGGCAAGCATGACAGACCTAACAAAGGAAGCGCAGAGCTTCATCACCTTAGGAGAATAACGGGCAACCCAAAGCAAAACCGAACCCAGGGAGCAATCGGTCAACAAGATATGCGTGCTTCATGGAGACAATTCCGAGTCTGAACTGTCCAATAGGTCCAAGAAAAGAGCTCTCTGAGATATGAGGATCCAAGCGATATGCTGCGAGCAGCTGGTACCGCATGGTCAGAAAGACCCCTATGTGCTGCTAGTATTTACAAAAAAAGATCTCCAGAGCATACAACTCCCGCACAATGACGCCCTGGTGGTAACAATATCCCTAGCAGGCTGGGAAGTAAGGAGGTCCTTGGTAGACATAGGGAGCTCAATAAACAACTTGTTTCTCTGTACGTTCCGCAACATGCACTAAAAGAGACAACATTGACCCCTAATAACCGTCCGATGATTGACTTCAGCAGCGAAAAATGGTTCCCCATGGGAAAGATACAGCTGACACAACAACAGGGGAGGAGCCAGCTCAGAAAACCCTGTTTCAATAGTTCATACTAATCGACGCACTTTAGCCATATAATGCGGTCCTATGAAGGCCATGATACACCAGATGGGAGCGGCGGTCTCCACTCTACACCAGTGCGTCAAGTATCTAACGAACCAAGTGGTTGGTACATTGAGAGGCGACTAGATAGCTGCTAGGGAATGCCAGTACATGATGACACTGCCACCTGGCGATCCTCAATTAGTGGCTAGTCCAGCGGCTAAAATGACCCTCTGTTCTACCTAAAACGTAGGAGGAGTACAGCCGACCCCAGACAACAAGGCCCCAGTAAGCCCTCGAGGTAGACTTAATGCCTGACAACCAGAGGAAGAAACCATTACGGTCTACCTTGACAACCCTCTCAACAGCAAGGCTATCCAGATCAATTCCCACTTGAGCGAAGAATTGGTAAAGCAACTCACGGAGCTGCTACAACGTAACTAGGACATTTTCGCCTGGACCATGCGGGACATGGTGGGGATCGACCCGTCGATAATCACCCATCGCCTAGAGGTGGACCCCTAAAGGAAAACCATTAGGCAGAATAAGAGGCATGTGGGGCCAAAAAGGAACGCGGTCATAAACGCTGTGGTACAACGTTTACTCAACACGAGCATGATTAAGGAAGTACGATACACCGACTGGCTGGCGAACACCGTTCTTGTATAAAAAGAAAAGAGGAAATGGAGAGTATGTGTGGACTACACAGACTTGAACAAAGTTTGTCCAAATGACAACTTCTCACTCCCTCGCATCGATTAGATCGTGGACGTCACTTCTGAGCACAACTTACTCAGCTTCATGGATGCCTATTCAGGCTACAATCAAATATTGATGCACCCCCAAGATCAAGAGAAAACTTTTTTCATGACGGAAAAAGGGGATATACTGCTATAGGGTGATGCCATTCGGCTTAAAAAACACAGGTGCTACATACCAACGGTTGGTCAACCGAATGTTCAAATAACAGATCAACAAAAACATGGAGGTCTACATAGACGACATGCTGGCCAAGAGCCTTCGCTGCCCCAACCACATGCATGATCTCTCCGAAGCGTTCAACCAACTCAGAAAATATTAGATGAAGCTCAACCTACAAAAGTGCACGTTCAGAGTCGAGTCTGAAAATTTCCTAGGCTATATAGTGAACAAAAGGGGAATCGAAGCCAACCCAAAACAGATTTAGGCCATTGTCAACATGAAAGCCCTAGCCAACATTAGAGATGTTCAGAGCTTGACTGGGAAGGTAGCAGCACTCAACAGATTTATATCGAAGTCGTCCAACAAATGCCTTTCTTTTTTTAAGATACTAAAAGGGAGCAAAGGATTCTTTTGGAACAAATAGTGCGAACAAGCCTTTCAGAGCCTGAAAGCGTACATGCGGAGTCCAACACTACTCTCAAAACCTGCGACAGGGGAAACACTCTACTTGTATTTTCTTTTTTCCTGGCACGTTGTTAGTTCAGCCCTCGAGCGATACGACCGAGGGAACTAAAGACAGTGTATTACACTAGCAAAACCTTCATAGAAGTGAAAACACACTATCCAAACCTAAAAAAGTTGGCTCTATCACTGGTCATATCCTCCAGGAAACTAAGGCCCTATTTTCAGACTCACTCTATAACGGTCCTAACCAAGCATCCACTTCGCTCGGTATTACATAAATTTGAGCTATCAGGCAGGATGGTGAAATGGTTAGTGGAGCTCAAACAGTTTAACATAAACTACGCCCCAAGAACTGCCATTAAAGCCCAGGCGCTGGCAGATTTTATTGATGAGTTCACCAGCGGAGAAGAACAGAAGATAGATCACTAGCCCTCAGATTTTAATGTCCAAGCGTGGATCTTGCGTTGTGATAAGTCTTCGAATGGGAGGGCAAACGGAGCCGGGATCATGCTTCGCTCCCCTAGCGGCTTCACCCTCGAAAAGGCAGTCAAGTTCGGCTTCCCCGCTTCAAACAACGAGGCTGAATACGAAGCCCTCCTATCCAGCCTAAAGCTAGCATTAGGGATCGGTATAGATCACCTAACGGCATACAACGACTCAAGACTAATGGTCAACCTGGTCAAGGGGATTTCAACAGCAAAGACCCACGCATGATAGCCTACCGTGACAAGGTACTTGGCATAATGGGCAGGTTCAAGAACTGCGAACTCATACAGTGCCCCCGTGATGACAACAAAAGACCTGACGCGCTGGCCAGAGAAGCCTCAGCCTCCGACAAAATCTCCAGTGGCCTCATTGAATACCAAGAGCAATGACGAAAAGTGGCATAGAGATGTTTGCACTGCAGAAATGCAGTTAAATTGGATGATTTCGATACTGGAATACATAGCAACCGGAGCCCTACCAACTGAGAAGATCGAAGTGAAATTACTAAAAAATATAGCAGCAAGGTACACTCTCCTAAAAGACAAGTTATACAAGAGATCAGTGATGGGGCCCTTGCTCTAATGTCTATCACCTCTAGATGCAAGCCAGGTCCTGAGAAGAATACACAGCGGTATATGCGAAAATCATCCAGTCGGGAGAACCCTCGCCCATAAAGCTTTAACTATGGGATACTATTGGCCGACCATGCAACGATACGCCAAAGATATTGTCCGCAAGTGCGACAATTGTCAGAGGTTCACCCCATACAAGCATATGTCGGCCCAGCCACTAATTCCGATGACTAGTCCATGGCCATTCACGCAATAGGGAATGGACATCATCGAACAGTTCCAAGTATCACCGATAAAAAATTCCTTTTTGTGGCCATTGACTACTTCACCAAGTGGGTCGAAGCCGAGCCCCTATCCAAAATCGGGCAGGTCTAGAACAAAAAATTCATATGGGCCACCATCGTCTGTAGATTTGACATTCCTAAAGTATTGGTCAGCGACAACATAACTCAATTCGAAGGTAACAAGGCCAAAAAACTGTGTAAAAGTTTGAGTGTTGATCACTACTTCTCGCCAGGACACCCCCAAGCCAACGGCCAAGTAAAGGTTACCAACTGGACGATCATAGAGGCCATCAAAAGAAAGTTTGACACAACCAAAGGAAAATGAGTTCCAAAGCTACCAGGAATACCTTGGGCACATTGGACAACCAAAAGAGTCCCTAGAAAAGACACATTTCTCCCTAGCATACGGTTCGGAAGCTATGGTTCTGGTAGAACTCGACATGCCAACCTTCCGAATGGAAGAGTTCAGACCAAACGATAATGACGAAGCCTTGTGCATGGGGCTAAACCTCCTCAATGAAAAGCGGGATCTAGCCTCCGCCAAAATAGTTGCCTGCCAACAACGAATGGCGCAATATTAGAACAAGAAGGTCAAGCCACGCAAATTCAAGGTAGGAGATTGGGTACTCAAGAAGACCCAGCAAAACACCAAAGAAGCCAGTGCGAGAAAGCTAAATCCAAACTAGGAAGGACCTTATAGAGTTACCAAGGTCCAAGGATAACCAAGCCGTGAACGTATTGGCTGGAAGATGCTGACGACAACAGGCTTAAACAACCATGGAATGTAGAGCATCTCAAAAAATGTTATCAATAAAAATTTGCTTTTACCAAAACTTCCACTGATGTCTGTCACAACCCTCGACCAACCCGGCTATGGCCAGACTCGAATATCAGCCCAACACCTAGTCTGTTATGCGCGGACCATGATGGCTGAGGAAATGAGAGTCTAGTCAGCGCTTGTCCGCTGATGACGACGACTCACCAAGGGATTAGTGTTCTCCAACAAACAATGATTGTTGAACTTACCAGGTAAGCATAGTAAGTTCGCGACTGATAACGATGACTTATGGTGCCCAAAACCTAGTCCACTATGCACGAATCACGACGGCCGAGGAAGTAGGAGTCTAGTCAGTGCTCGTCCGCTGCTAACGACAACTCGCAAAGGGATCATTACTCTCCAACAGACAATGATTGTCAAACTTACCAGGTAAGTTTAGTCAGTTTGCGACTAATGATGATGGCTTCTGGTGCCCAACGCCTACTCCGCTATGTGCGGATCACGACGGCCGAGGAAGTCAGAGTCTAGTAAGCGATTGTCTGCTAATGACGATGACTCGCCAAGGGATCATTGCTCTCTATTAGACAATGATCGCCTAACTTACCTGGTAAGCTTAGTCAGTTCGCGACTGATGAAGATTGCTTCTGGTGCCTAATGCCTAGTCCGCTATGCGCAGATCATGATGACCGAGGAAGTGAGAGTCTAGTCAGTGCTTGTCCGCTGATGACGACGACTTGCCAATGGATCGTTGCTCTCCAACAAATAATGGTCAACGAACTTACCAGGTAAGCTTAGTTAGACGTGACTGATGATGATGGCTTCTAGTGCCCAACGCCTAGTCCGCTATGCGTGGACCATGACGACCGAAGATGTGGGAGTATAGTTAGCGCTTGTCCGCTGATGACGACGACTCACCAAGGGATCATTGCTCTCCAAAAGACAATGATTGCTGAACTTACCAGGTAAGCTTTGTTGTTCGCGACTAATGATGATGGCTTATGGTGCCTAATACCTAGTCCGCTATTCGTGTCGGCCAGTTTACACTCTAGTAGCTCCAGCTTGCTAACCTGCATGTCAACCGGAGACTGCTCTATAGCCAGACTACTCTTCACAACACTGAGCTCATTTTTTTTTTCATATCGAGTCGGTCCTTGGTCATCCTCGCCTCCCTAGCGTTGAACTCCACATCGGCTTCTAGTTGTTGCTTCTGAGCGGCCCAGTCGGCCTCTTTCAAAGTACTATCTTCAGTGAAAGACCGCAATGCAGTGCTTGCTTCAGTCGCAGCTTTCTACGCGACCTCCATATCTTGGCGAGTCCTCTCAACTCCTGCTTGAGTCTATCTTTCAGACACCGCCTCCGCCAACTTACGCTCAAGGGCCTTCAGACGAGCCCTCTAAGTCACAACAGTCACGACTAATTGCTCAGCCTCTTCTCCCCGACCAGCTTCTATAGCCGTTCAATTTCATAAAGCGCGTCAGAATACAGCACCTGCATGTGCGAAAAGACAACCTCCATGGTGTATACGCTTTCACGAGCCGCTTCGACTTCTGTCCCAACAACGACCACTTGGCTCAAGTGAGACATACCCAACATAAGGTACTTTAAGCCCTTATCCATACGCCCCTCTAGCGTATCCTTGAGTTTTGGAACGTAATCCATTAGCCATCTATGACGCTTGCTAATATGCTTCCTCAAAACATACTTCACATCAACCTCCTAGTGCCGACCTGAGTGCTCATCCTTATCAAGTCCAGTGCAAACAGTCCTATCCACACATCCAGATAAAGCTTTCCCGGATCAGAAATAACGCTGGCACCACCCTTCGCAATTTCCACTGTTCCCAGGCTTTCCTCCGTGATTTTTCCCTTGTTATGAGCAGTCGGCCCTTTACTGCAAGAAGGCTTAACAGGATCCGGAGGAAAGAGATGAAGCGAATTATCCAAACGGGCTCTCCAACACCTCGAGTTGTGGCCTGGAACGAGACGGTGAACAATGCAGTCTACAAGAAACTTGACATGTGCCACCACGGCCACTATCAGACAGTGCACCAATGGGATGATCAGATTCCACAGCCTCAGGCGGATCTTCACAGGAACCTTCTATTGGAACAGTCCCACACGAATTAGCACCGGCCGAAGCTGCCATTGCATACCGCATCAGCCGCTAACTCAAAGCTTCGACCTGCGCATAACTAAGGTACGACATATCTTCAACCCCGACAAACCGCAAGTAGTCTTTCTCCCAGCCGGATACATCAGTCTCCGCGCTGATGGGCTAATCAGACTCGTGTTCTTCACTCATTGGAGCGGGTCATGTTGAAGACAATTCTATTATGATATGAGACCTCTTTAAACTCACAAAAGAGGCAAGCGTCTTAGACTGCTCCTCTGTGTCGGACAAAACAAGAGCTTTGGTCCCAACAACCTTCCTCTTCCTAAAAAAGGCCTCATCTTCAGGC
Organism: Berberis vulgaris; assembly: GCA_963556465.1. Classification (NCBI taxonomy): domain Eukaryota; kingdom Viridiplantae; phylum Streptophyta; class Magnoliopsida; order Ranunculales; family Berberidaceae; genus Berberis; species Berberis vulgaris. The sequence goes on along the minus strand of OY747134.1, from coordinate 68,423,840 downwards.
TTGACCCGCGATGTTCTGTAAAGAGTGGGAGCTACATGCCAGTTGTCCCACTGCCCACTACAGATGAATTTAGGGACACATATGACATCCACCACGTTCCTCGTTGACAAGCCGTAGAACGTCTCCATAGTGTTTTCCTCCTCTAGGGTAAGCGGAGTAATGGGAAACATTCCTGCCAAAAAAACAAAACACACAAGCAATGATTAGCGCACAATCAAGTGCAGCAATACCAGAGGGAAAATCTGCCACTTACGAAGTGGTTTGAACTCCCGCTCGAGATAACGACCCTTGAATCGGATGTACTTTGAATCCAAATGGGCTAAGAAGCAATATTCTGCTAGAACTTGAAGTCATCGGGCAGATTTACAAAGCAATCCAGTGATGTCATCTTGCAGACGGCGTTACTCTTCAACCGTGGAAACGTCAGCAACTAGATTACTCGCGGAGTCATACGGATGCAAGCCTCATTCGCCCTAATCAGAATGAAAAGGATAATCCTATATCCATTAGGCCCCAATTGGGCCGAAGGAATCCCAAGGAGGTCCAAGAATTCCCAAATCACGTCCAGAACGGGAAAACACACTTCAATTTGAAGCATCCCACGATGCAAGCAGATGAACCCCACCGGTGGTGATATTGGCGTCTGGTTACCCTTTAGGACAGTTAACGGCAGGTCCTCGGGGACCCCAAACTTCGTATGGATTTCAACAAGGCAAGGTTCAGAAAGAACCATGTTTTCGAAAAACTCCAAGCCCTTGGCTAAGGTTGCGTCGTCAAGAAGGTTTTGTTGAGCCATGAAGAAGACGAACAATCTTTCTAGTCAAAATATGAACAGATCAGTATCTTCAAAAAAAAGAAAACAGGAGAGTCAGACTCTGCATAACTGATGACCTAAATAGGGATTGGGTTCCCGCATCTTTTCCGCTAAATCGACACACGTTCAATAAATGCAGCGCATGACTCAAGCAACGATTCAGACTCAATAATCATAAGCGTCGTATCTTTTCAAGAGACGACTTAGCGAACCGATGTGACAACCTACTAACTCTGGGGGAGTAGCTGATGATACATCAAAATGGTCACTCCCTGCGCCATACACATGTCATGATGATCTTGAGTAATTATGGGCCCCAGCGTCAGCCCAACACTGATTCGGCCCAAGAGGTTCCAAGCTCGCCCAATGCAGTCCGCCAGACAGACCCGAGCTCTTACAGTCTGCTAGGCCCATATGTCTCACAACTATCCTCAATACCCGTAAGCCCTACTAAGGCAAGTATCTCGAGAATTAACTTCGGACTGGCAACTACAACAGCTTTCTGCTTCCAACTAGGAAGCAAATACCAGAGTACATATCTCACAAAGAAACATCCTCTTACGAAAGACCCTCAGATAGGGAACTATCTCTCGCGTATCTAGGAGTACAAAGCTAACAAGAATTTCCTTTCTACTGCACGACTCCTAATTAGAAAATGATCTCCACGAAGATCTCTTCTTAAACTACGCCATCGATGGCCTGGTCGAATCAGGACTCCTACACTATAAATAAGACATGAGGTTGGTAAGCTAAGGTACGCTACAAATTTCATGTTTACAGCATTACACCTTCCTCGGATTTCTGTTTGACTTTAGCATCGAAGTGTCATCAGCCACCACACCAGTGGTCCATGGCTCACGTGCGTTACTTGTGCAGGTCAACATTACTAGGTCAAAGCAGGGAGCGGAAAACGACTCCATCAATTGAATTTCGTCAATAGGATTCAAACCTACGACTTGTTTTTATTAGATCCCTTAAAACTTATAATCTACTTAGAACAAGTCAGTGACAAGTCTACCAACTTAGTATCCCATTGGCAATTATATCATATCTTGAGCTTAATTAAATAAAACTCTTCGCATTGAAATTATATTATACAAACATGGTTTGCTATCTAACTACAAAAAAATCTTGCGTCATTGTACTAATTTTATTCACACAATCTATTTCATTCTAGTTACAATTGTATTCTTCACCTTAATGCATACAAATAAATGATGAAAAATCCTTTCTTTATAATTTGAAAGACCATCAGTTTTTTTTTTTTTTTTTTTTGCATCTCAGTATATATATAATTCTTAATTTTGAAATTTTTTTGATTGATTTATACCATATTTTATTTACACACCATCTATCCCTAGTTGAAAAAAATTAAATCCAATGGAAGGAGAAGAGAAAGACCGAATCCAACAACCAAAGAAAAAAATAAATATTTTGTTCAAGTGCTTGTTAATTTCTAATCTCTTTTCTTCGAGATTATTCATAACCATCACTTTTTTTTTATTTTTTAATAAGTAACTCCCAGTTTGGGACAAGTAGACACCCTCATTTTTTGTATTAGGAGTTTCAAAGAATTACAAAATTTTGGAAAACAAATTGGAAAGCAAGAAGCAATATGTGCACATAATCACTCAATTTAATTGTTTGTTTGGATCACACTATCTATTTAATTCTAATTACAGTTGTATTCTTCACATTAACGCATACAAGGAAAATGAACAAAAGATTGGTTAGATACCATTTTTTTTGTTTTTCTATATTTTTTTATTCTTCTTTTCCACAATTTGGATCGATGTGGTCCATATTTGAAATCTAGTTGAGTTTTCATCCTTTTAATTACCTTAAGATGTTAACAAAAAAAATTATAATCTCTTTATTGGTTGATTCAAATATTTCATTGTATGGTGCAAAATTTCCCATTAAAAGTGTAGGAATAGTTGTCTTTGAGATACACTTTTCCCTAGGGGCGGGCATCCCATTCCGCGATCCTGTTTCCGTCCTGATTTTTCCGGGTCTTAATGGGATTGAATAATTATATCTCGATCCTGTCCCGATCTAGAATGGGATAGGACGAGATGAAGATTTTCAATTCCGCCAATCCCGTTCTGTCCCGAGATAATTTTTCAATATTTATTATTAATATTTTTAACAACAAACAGGAAAAGATTTCATATTAGAGCCACTTGGTTCTACCTTTCAGGTATGAGAATCTTGTATTTTTCTAGCCTCATTAAGTCCACACAGTTGATGCAACATGTCCAGAAGGAAACAACCCACCATCATATAAATAAGCGCAGTGATCCCATAGGTTCTCAAAATCTTTGATGCACACACTACTAGGTTGTCCACTAAGGTTAGCACTTGTTAGCACTAATGCGCTTCTGGAACCATGGGCAATGGCCCAAATAAAATTGAAATCTGGCACACAAACTCCAATGGTATCCAATCCTAGCCTGGGTTCGGAGACTTCTCAAGGATGTTAGAATCACCAGCAAAAAGAAGAATGAAGTTTTCATAACTCCAATAATGGATAATAGAGAATTACCATGATAAATTAGTTAAATGTGAGTCCCAAAGTTTCAAACGCCCCAAAACTGGCATAGCAATACATGATGTCTGTGCAAATAATAGAAAAAGGGCTCTTAACCTTGCATAGGTAAGATCAAGTTATGATGTAAAAGAAACTCTGAATGTTGAAAAATGCAAAATGTGCATCTGACACAATTAGTGGAAGTTATATTGTTCGTCATATGCCTCATATAAGTTCTTAGATCATACTTCTGTGCAATTCCTTATCTGGGATAAAAAAACATGAATAATTTTTTTCTGTTTAAATCTATGGAGAGTATATATTATGAGAACATAGGAAAGCCTTAAAATATTTATTCCTGCAATAATTTATAGTTTTATACCTATTAGATTATCAAAAAACTTGATCAACAAATAGAGCACGCTGATCCTGTCTCGTCCTGAAACCGTTTGGGATGGGACGAGGTCGGGATGGGGTCTATCACATCCTGTCCCATCCGGATCCCGTATGAATGGGATGGGATAGGGATGGGTCTATCTCGTCCCATCCCGTCCCGTGACCACCCCTACTTCTCCCACCTTAACATATTGTATTTTATAATTAAAAACATCTAAATTAATCATTTTATAAGTGCAAAAAATTATGAAAAAGAAAAGTTTAGTAAGTAAAATTTGAAAGGTGAAAGCTTGCCGAATCATTTTGGTTGAACGAACATGTGTATTTCAAATAATCATTTTTTAAAATTAAAAATTTTATAATATCAGGTTACGATAAATTGCTTACAACCCAAATTAGGTGCGCCAAGAAATTAAGTAATGCCAAAACAAATCCCTTAAATCTAAAAGAGAAAAAAGATCATCATAAAGTTATGAAAACACCTCTCATTAAATATAATTATATTCTTTCGCATAATTAATATTGTGCATTGCAAGAAGAATGAGCATATGCAATGTGCTAGAATAAAAAAAAAATTAATATTTTTTTAAAGCATCTGAATGCAGGCCAACCTGTAAAACGCTCTGCAGGGGGCGATCAAGGGTAATATTTGGTTTTCTTATTTCGTTAGTTTTATGTGGTCATTGATCAACCTTGCAACCCAATCTGGGGCATCGAGGTTAGGTCGGTTCAAGGTTCTTATGGTGGCAACTCTAGCCGCCAAGGGTGGAGGACAATCGGCTGGGCCTAGAGGCGCCACAGTTGAAGCCATCAAGCCTCCTCGAAGTTTTCTTTATGCCTTGGGAGTCGTCAAAATTGTTTCTGTCAAGGAGAAACCAATGAAGGGAACTTGTTTATGTAAAGAGGGGAGTCCGACTTTGTCTATGAATATTTCAGATGAGAAGAGATGTGAAAGTTATGTTGAACTATTAGTGATAGTTCTTAAGTTCTCTAGTTAATCATCGCCCTTCTCTGGAAGCTATTCGGGAAACCATTCACAAAACTTGGAGAGTTATAGGTGACTTTATGATGGGTTTGTTAGATCCAAGACACGTTTTTGTGTGATTTCAGGCAGAGGAAGAAGCCAAGAAAGCATTATCAAGGGACTCATACATGATCAGGGGCTTAGATTCAATGCCTTTCGTTGGCACGAAGATTTCAGTCTTAAAGAGGATCGGTCTTTGTGCCTTTGTAAGTGGATTTACCTACTAAGCGTTGCAGTATTTTCATCCTTTTGTTCTTGAAGGAGGTAGGAGACATTATAAGTTCCTTTATGAGAATAGATAATACAACGCATGGTTTCATTAGACCCAAAGCAGCACGCATCTGCGTGGAAAATAGATTTGTTTGCAGTGCTTCCAAACAGAATTTGGATCGATTTTTCAGGGACCAATGGGTTTTTGCAAATGATTATGTTCCCTGGGTTCAAGTATTGTGAATATTGTGTGATGATTGGACATCATGACTCGGTGTGTAGAAGAAATGTAGGGTGAAAGAAAGAAGTGAATTCGGTTGCAAATGAGAAAGCCAAAAACAATAGTTTGGGGGAGGTTAAAAAATCTATAAACTGGTAATAAAGAGGTGAAAGAAAATGTGGGAGGAGCGAGAATCAATGGAACAAAAAATGAGAAGGGCGAATAGATCATCAATCAAGCTACGGGGGAAAAAAACCAAAATGGGTCACAACAAAAGAAATCACAAGGCAAAGACCTCACCTTTTTTTCTAACTGATTCAGTGCTTTGGCGGAAGAGGGGAATGAAAATATTGAGGTTCTGGATGCAAAGCATATAAAGGTGGCTGAGGATGTAAGCAAAGAGGCATGCAGAGAAGGGTTGAGTCCTAGGAGAGTTGGAGATGCACCGAGCACTGTGAAAAAAATGAGCTATAATTACTGGTTCAGATAATGAAGTTTTTACTAAATTCAGGGCGGTTGTTTGGAACTAGGGTACACGATTAGTGGGATTGACAAGGCCATTTCAGCAGTGAAACTGGAGGAAAAACATGAAAGGAATGTTGAATCTGGTCACGTGTTGGTGGAAGATCAGCTAGAACATCATGGTGAGGTGGCAGATAGCACAGACAACAGTTTTAATCAGGTTGTACAAGAGGACGTGGTGGCAGTCCTAAGTGGTGGTTCAGATGTTTTGGAGAAGGATCAAACTGTGAAAGTGCTGCCAGGTATGGTAACCAGGGATGTTTTGAAGGAGGAACAGATCGGGCTAGACAATGGGAATTTTAACTCTTTGCAGGAGGTTGGGAATAGAGCGGACATGGAGCAAAACCTGGAGGTAGGCAACAATGTGAGTTTGGAGGTGCAGAAAAATAGGAAAAAATTCTTAAGCATTAATACTCTTTAATGCGTCAGTATTGACACATAGGATGCAGGGTTAGAATTGGAGTTAGGTTTGCAAGTCCCTTCTGTTAAAGAAGAGACATGGATATGGGTACTCAATCTGAAGAAGAACAAGGGAGCAAATGTCGGCTGACTAGACAGACGATTGCTTCTTTCATGGTTAGTAGTGATTGACCACATATTATTTTGGAATGCTCAAGGAGTTGGGGACAAAGCTACTCGTTGCAGATTAAAGAAGTTGATTATGGAACAAATGTCAGAATCCTTATGATTGCAGAACCAATGATTGATGATAACAGGTATTTGGAAATTGGGAATAAAGTTGATTGTAGGGATTTGTGTCTACCGTAGCAGTGGGTGGTAAGATATGGATTGGTGAAGGATATCTCTTTCTCGGTCCTTGGGATGATGGACCAAATTGTCCACGCTTCCACAGTAGGGTTATGGATAACTCCAATGCCCGGTCCTTTGTGATTTTTTTTGTTTATGATAAGTGCTCGGTGGAGGAAAGGCATAATCTCTGTACGAGTATAAATTTTTTTTTTCCGCTTAATTGCGATGATCTTAGATGATATGTGGGGATTTCAATACAATTATCAGTGGCCAAGAGAAAATAGGAGGACATCCACCGTCATTGATTAGTATGTCTGAGTTTACGGATTGTATTGAAACTGTGGCTTACAGGACTAGGACTACGGGTTCTCGGGTCCATGACAGACATGGTGTAATAATAGGAAAGGAAGAGAACGGATTTGGGCAAGGCTTGACAAAATTCTGGTGAATACAGAGTGGATGACCCAAATGTGTCGAACACTAGAGTGGAGCATCTTTAATGCACCTTTTCAGACCATACTCCTATGTTGGTTTCTATTCCAATACAAGCAATAACAAGTATGTTCCCATTTAGATTTTTAAATATGAGGACAACTCATTCTTTATTTGATGATCTAGTGGATTATGTCTGGAATGTTGATTTGGGGAGTGATGATACATCAAAATAGACCATCATCACAGCCATACATGTGGCAGAGAACATTCATCACGAGGATATGGCGTTCAATCTGTTGGGCCAGATCATAAAACCCAAGAAGAATAAAATCAATCACAGAGGCCCAGGCAAGGCTCACTAATGAGAAGATATAAACGAAGCCCAAACCAAGGCCCGAACTAATCAAACCCCAAAACCATGCCCAACACAAGTTCTCTCATAAAGAAGAAGAACGTTGCACCAAAAAGTGTCATGGAGGGAGTTACGCCTCTACGAATGCATCTCCATTAAGGAGGAGACTGTTAAGAGAAACATTTCCTTCCGTTGCGCCTCACATGCTTAAGTCACGCAGAGAATTAACCGCGACTATTATAAAAGGTAAATAGAACATTCGACACGGGTTTATTCTTCAAACAAAGTTGTTGACTTAACTATTGGAGTGCCTTTGGCCACCAAAAAGGTGATCCTTGACAGTCTAACATCTGTTTTGCAGGTCAAACTCCTAGGAGGACGATTTTTGGATGCATCAGTTTGGCGTCGTCTGTGGGAAACGACGAGTTTCTTTTCCAAAAAGAAAATTCAGTAACAAAACTTACTGAAACTTGGTTAACAACCAAACAACTATCAAAATCAATGGAACACTCCACAAATCCTCAATCTGATGGTGAACAAAACGATGTGTCGCCTAACATCAATCCATTGACAACCGTTGAATTAACCGCACCTGTTAGAAGAGAACTTCAACAAGTAACAATTTAGACGTCTCTGACATCTTGGGGGAATCCCTTCGGATCCCTGAGTAGAGATGCTTATGGCTAAGATGAACCACGTAATTGAGATGGTGGACAAGATCATCCGAGACCTGGAGGGCAGCAAACCTCAAGAAGAAACCGCCCATCTTAAGAGTCATCGGACAAATAACAGTTTCGGTTTAATCAAGGGAAGTGCGAAAAATTACAACCAAAAAATCCTAAATGCGAAAAATCGTTCGCGACCTTGATAGCGAGTCGGAACGAGATCCTTAAAGCTATGACAGGAAGGGAAGATGTCAAATGGCCAAAAAAAAAAAGGAGATCCGAAAAAGCGATGCGAGAACAAATACTGCCTCTTCCACAACGATTAAGGCCATGATACTAAAGATTGTCATAGTCTGAAGGGCAAGATTGAACGTCACATCAGAAAGGGACGACTCGGAGAATTCATCAAACTCGAGGACGAAACAATCATCTCAAGGTAATGATCAAAATAGACAATATACGTCTTGCATAGTGCAGCTGGAAGAAATGAGTAATCCAATCGATTTCAAAAGCATACAGTCAGAAACCTGTGGGCAGATATCAAATTCCAAGAACCGTCCACACATCATGCAAAAACGATGCAAAAGACTCTAACTTTCTCAAATGAAGATGCAGACATGGTTAATTTCCCACACAATGATGCTTTAGTGATTTCAGTTATGATAGTTAAATGGGAAATCAAAAGGGTGTTGGTCGACAACGACAGCTCAACCAACCTCCTGTACCTGACAGCTTTCCGATGGATGCGGTTCACCAATGAGATGCTTTCACCCAGCGAACAATCTATGGTGGGTTTTAGCAGAGAACAATGTCGTCCACTCGGGATGATTCAACTACCAGTCAAAGCAGGATAACCAGGAAAGCAACAAGTATTATTGACAGACATCCTTTTCGTAGATGTTCCTATTGCGTACAACATGCTACTTGGGAGACCCTGGATACAAAAAATGGGTGCAGTCTCCTCCACTAGGCACCAATGCTTAAAGTACCATACCGACAACGGTATCGAGAGAATCAAAGGTGATCAACCAGCAGCCCGTGAGTGTCATTTCGCAGCAATAACGACCCCCCATAAATAGCAATTACTGCAACAACTGGAGGAGCCTTCACTGCAATCCAGTGAGAAGAGTTCAGACTTTCCAGATGACAACGCGGCTCCAACCAGCCCACGAGATCGACCTAACACCGACAATCGAAAGAAGAAAGAATTGAAGTCTACAAAGACAACAAAGCGAAGAAAGCAGTCCGAATTGGCACAAAGATTCATCCAGAACTGCCAAGGAACTGATCCAGCTGGTGAAAAATAACCAAGACGTTTTTGCATGGACAATGAAAGACTACTACACCAAAAGGCCTATTTAGCTACACGAAGCTGGCCACGGCTCTAAACCGTTGGTTTAGTTGCCACGGCCAAAAACCGTGGATATCGTGGCCAACGGCTTAAAACCGTGGCTATGTCTAAAGATGGCCACGGCTGTAAACCGTGGGTTCATTTGCCACGGCTAAAAATCGTGGCTATAGGGGGCAACGGCCAAAAACCGTTGCTAAATCTAAGCGTTTTGCACGTGGGCCGCATGCGTGGAGGGAGACTTACGCGCTCTGGCAAGAACAGGTTTCCCGCTCTGGCGAAAACTGGTTTCCCGCTTTGGCAAAAAAAATTGGGGAGAAGAATAGAGTTTGCACGGTCATTGGGAGAGATTTTCGACCTATTGCAGATGAGAGATCGAGGAGCAGAGGAGAGATCGAGGTTTGGCGCAGAGGAGAGAAAATCAGAGTCAGAGAGAGGTTTGGCGCAGAGGAGAGAAAATCAGAGTCAGAGAGAGCTTCAGAGTCAGAGAGAGCTTGAAAATTTCACGGTTTGGTTTCGCCTCCTTCCATTTTCATTTTAGGGTTCCATTTAAGATCTTCAAATGTGTTTATCTCCTGGTATCAACTTACTGTTTAATCAACTTGCTTCTGTTCTAAACTAGCTTCTACCTTTGTGTTTTCAAATGTGTTTATCTCCTAGATTATATTGTTATATGTTGATCCTGCAATATGTAGTTACTCGTATTTATTAATGCTCATATCCAAAGCTTGATGCTCATATCTTAGCTCCACTTGTGGTCTTTTTTCTAAACCTATTTATGAACTTGTGAAATATCTTCTTGCGGGATGTTGCCGATTGTCTGAATCCGAGTATAAAAATAGACTAAAAAGTGTGTTTTAGTTCAGAATTATAAACCTCAGGTTATTTGAGTTAATCTGAACTATGCAGTGGTTCAAAGTGCTGGAAGGATTGCTGGGACCTTACTGGAAGACTTTGGGACTGGCTTTCAATTGCACTTTTCTACTCTTTGGGTCTGTGATTCAGCTTATAGGATGTGCAAGGTAAGCAAGTCTCTGCTGTTTGGTAATAAAAATTAGGAAAAGCTCACTGTTATTAGCGTCGCATATTTAGATTAGTGCCATCGATGGGCGAAATAAAATATCATAATATATTTTTATGTGAATCATGTGCAACGGACTACGGCCAGGTGTGACTAAGTAAGTCAACCACCTACAATCTTGGTATTTAGGATGACTCGGCTACACTAGACTGAGATGTGTGTGCTTGGACTAGTTATACTTGTTCTCGGCACCCAATACTTGTGGTGGTTCAAATAACTTATCTATGCCAGGAAGTTTTTATTTCATGTTGTAGCTCTGATCTGAAAAACTGGATTGAATTTTAATCTTGGATTTTGTTTTGGTTTGATTTTGGACAGTAACATATACTACGTTAACGATCGACTGGATAAGAGAACATGGACTTATATATTCGGTGCTTGCTGTGCGACTAGTGTGTTCATACCTTCGTTCCACAACTACCGAATATGGTCATTTTTGGGGCTTGGAATGACCACTTATACAGCTTGGTACATGACTGTTGCTGCTCTTGTTCATGGTCAGGTAAGGGTTTTGGTGTAGAGTTACCCATTTATGCTTCAGTTTTGTTTGATTACTGGTGTTAATTAGTTTTTGGGTTTTATTTATGGCAGGTTGATGGGGTGAAACACTCAGCCCCAACTAAACTGGTTTTGTACTTCACTGGAGCTACTAATATTCTCTACACCTTTGGTGGACATGCTGTTACAGTGTAAGTAGAGAATTCTTTTGGGAATCAATTTTGAATACATCCTCGTCCCTGTATGGGGAAGAGTACATTGGTGGTGGATGTGGGGAGTACAAAGTCGAATCCTTGAATTTCATTAAGGTCGATGTATTGATTGTGAAGTACTATTAGGTGATTAACGTTTAGAAAGTGTGTACTAAGAGCATCCAGAGTAGTATGGTAAATGAATCAATTTTTGTGAAGTATAGTAAAACTCATGATGTATTTGTTCGGTATAATAATTCATGTTAGATCAAGAAGGGGTCATGCAACAAACAGCCACAGTCTTGCAGAGCGAGTAAGTATTCTATGTGAAGCATCGATCTTGTTCAATTTAGTTATTACTTCTGGGAGTTTTTTTTTACCAAGAGGGATTTCTTCTTTGCAGGTAAGAAGGGAGAAGATCAGTGAAAGGATGAAATTTCTTCAAGACTTAGTACCTGGTTGTAGCAAGGTAATTTTCTTCATTTTGTGAATTAAGGTTGTTACATTAATATCTCGCCAACGTTTATTGGTGGTTGATCAATTAAGGTTGCACCATCCCTACAATTTCTGAAAAGAAGTGGTTGATCAAGTTATATTTAGCTTTAGATTGTAATTTTTTCCCGGATATGCTACGTAAATGGTTGATCAAGAAGTAAGTTGTCCTTTTTGACGATCTTTATGTCCTCAGTTTAACCATTGGTTTCCAACATCCCCAGTACTACATGCACTTGAATACTGTTCAAGATATTTAATTGTCAACATTTCACTCATCTTTCTTCCTTCTCATCACGCTTGTGTGTATTTATTATTCATCTGCGAGAGGTTTCATAATTTTTCCCTCTAGTTTGTTTCATTTCTGGATGCTTGTTACGACATAAATGTTGATTATGTGGAGGCACTACTTTGATGTAGAAAAACTTGCCACGAAAGAAGCGTCGTAGCCTGGAAGCTGCTCAAGAGATGGAGGACGAAGGCGATGACATATAACAGGTCTGTTTTATCATCGCTTTTGCAGATGCATTAACTGAATCATATTGCTTATTGGCGGGGAGTTTGTCTAGAGTCATTAAGTACGTGGACACTGAAAAATTGCAGGGTGGACACCGTGGTAAGAAAGAGAAAGAAGGAAAGTTACTTGTAGATGTGGCTTATATAAAGGCTAAAGCAGTGAAGGCTATGAAGAAGGCACAAGATGCTGGCAAGCTTTTGAAGAAGCCGGGTATATATTTCTGTCTTTACTCAAATATAGCAAATTAATGATTTTATTTGCACCATGTGTAGATTTTCCCAGCATTTTCTTGGGTATATAGCTGCTATTTTTAATGTCTTTTCATCTCTTCACTTCTGTCTGTCAGTGTTATTGACGGATGTTAAAGAAGCTAATGAGAAGAAACTTGATTATTGTTATTCTGTTCAAAGAATTTTAATTGACTATATGTTTGTCACCTCCATTGAAGAAACTGATAAGGAGACTGATGTTCTGTATAGACTGAACTTCTCCGAAATGTGGTCTTTAACTTCCCCTGTTGTGAAGCTTAAATTTTTATGAATGAACAAGATACATGTTACAAGTAATTTAAGTATGTTTGAAAGCTCCCCGAAATGAACATACAGAGCAAAAGTTAATTCAATCAACTGGTTGCTTACTACTGCTACTTATACTACTACTTTTGGTTTAGTAAATGATTTGGCATTTTGATTGAAAGTGTTTCTTCATTCAATTAGAAAAACTAGCTTGTTGTATAATGGATTTTCTCTTAGGAAGCAGTTTAACTTTATCTTAAAAGATGCTGGTTTGTTAGATGAGAATGCCAGTGCAAATAATACTTTGAGCCATAACCAGTCTCTGGTTCGTGCCGTCATTTGTTCAGGTCTTTTTCCTGGTATAGCATCTGTCGTGGTAAGGGAGAATTCTATCTAGTCAATTTTATTGTTTAGTACATTGCTTATTGGTTAAGTTGATAGACACTTCCCTTCCATCTCTGCAGCACAGAGAGGCGTCCATGTCTTTCAAAACAATGGATGATGGCCAGGTCCTGCTTTATGCAGTAAGTATGGTGGTTCCACTCTACTTAAAGTATAGAATTTGTTTGTTCTCTGCTTTTGTTGCTGTCAGTTGCTCGCTCCTCTTTATTTGATTTCAGTTTCTTCATTGTTAATTTCTTCTTGGCTAGTCTTACTGATAATGAAAAAAAAGAAGTCAGGGTGATATTTAAATGCACTTGTTAAACAGTACCAAATTGTTAATTTCTTCATTGTTAATTTCTTCTTGACATTTCTATTAATACAATTGTATGACTAAATTTAGTTTCAGAGAAGCAATTTTGTTGATTATCGTTATAATCTAAAAACTTTTTATGTTGCCTCCCAGTAAAAACACTTTAAGCACACAGATGGTGTGCTGGAATTCAACAGGGGATTGGGCTAGAGTCAGCCGGGTATGGTTTTTTTTATTGCTTACAAGTTTATGGTTGCAATTTGGATTTTGAAAGTTTGGTTGGCCTAGTTCATGATAAAGGTCTTTTAAGGTCTAAACTTTTTTTTTTTTTAGGCCTTATTAGGTCTTTTAAGTTGATTTTTAAAACTAATATCTATACAATTAACTTTTTATTTTCAAGTTATTGACGAATTGCTCATAGTTCTGTTACATTCTCATTATATCAATTACACTAGGCAACTGAAACTAACATTTCTAATCACTTTATGAAGAAATTTACTCAAACAGTTAATTAGCATTTACTCAAACTGTTGTTTGTTAGCATTGAGTTTCTGAAACTGAGAGGAGCTGAAAAAGTGTTACTTCAAAGATTGAAGAATGTATCTAGTCAAAGACAACCACTTGATTATTGAAAGTTGTTTCACATTTCTTCATCTCATGAAATCTTGTTGGGCTCGTATAACCGACATAGTAGGCCATTGGTCTGAGGTGGAATTTATCTTCTGTTGGGAACACCTTTAGTCATGTAGTTTTCACAACTTTCTTGCATGGAAACTATTGAATGTCTCTCTCACTTTTTGGCAGAACTCCTGTGCTTAACTAAATTATTTGGAGTTTGAACCTAATCTTTTCCTGAAAGCTCTTTGCCTTATGCATTTCTCCAGCATATACCTACTATAAGTCAAGTGTCACTTGAGGGGTTCAACCATTATTATTAATTTGTTATTGATATTCTGCTATGGCAAAATGCAGGTAAAGAGTACCAAAGTGAGTTTAGTTGGAACTTTGTGTGGGTCATTTTCCTCGGGTTGATTGCTACTGCAATTGGAGGGTATGTCGTGTACAACTATGTTGGAAGCAATGTAATGGTGGCAGCAAAAGAGGAGTTGAGTAAAATACACTACGGGCACATGATTGTTCATTTTAAGGTAACTAGCTGAAGCTTAAATTATGTTTGGGAACAGTTGTTCAATTTTGCCAACAGTTGTTCAATTTTGCCAACAGTTGTTCAATTTTATTCCTTGAAGTCCTATTCTTATGTACATTCCCTGAAGTTCAAATATGCTGTTTATGTAGTAAGATCGAGTCCTCGAGTTGTAGCCATTTGTGAAGCAGCTCAGGTATGCATATGTTCACTCATGTCATTAATAGATCTTGTTTAATCAGAAAATGATAGTGTATTTTTCTGCTATTAAAGGAACTCACTAATACTCTCATTTTCTCTCTTCTCTTCTCTTCTCTTTACTTTCTTCTTCTTCAGAGAATTTTCTACAATGGCAGCAGAGGCACAAATCTCACACCCTCCAATGGAGCAGTTGCAGGACTTGGACTACTGTATTGATTCCAATCCTTCTTGGGGTGAGAACCCATGGAACCATTTTTTCATTTTATGGGTTTTTTTTTATCATATAATTTGTATAATGTTTCACGTGTTAAAGGGTAGAATTTGATTGTTTTTCTAGTTAGTTCATTTTGTATGATTTCCTTGCTTGTTTATACTGTTTTTCATAATGGGGTTTTGTTAGAAACTTGAGAAATGTGGAATGTTTGATTTGGTGTTTGAGAGGTTCTAGTAGGTTTTTTTTAAAAGCTTCAGAGTAGCTTATTTGATGGGTTTAAGAAGTTGCAGAGTGGGTCTTTTAGTGGGGTTTTAAGAGGTTGTAGATTAATTTCAATTGGAACATAATGCTGTAAAGACTGTGAGGTTTTGCTTTACAGAAACATAGTTTTCATCATGTAGAGTTCATCCCAAAGGGTTATTTAGAATCGTTTCTTTGTTAGTTCATTTTCCTGTTTTTCAATTGTTTTTATTGGTAAGTTTAGGTTAGATACACTGTTGTTTTGTCAATGTTATAGAGCCTTTCAGTATAGGTTGATTCTTTTTCTCTATTATGTGGCTTTCTTGCTTCTCGTTGATGTTTTTGTTCATGGGATTTGATTAGCCGCTCTAGAAATGTACATTGTTTAATGGAGTTTGCAAGAAGTGTCAGAGTAATTTGTTCAATGGAGTTTTTAAGATGTTGCAGAATAGCCTGTTTAACAGGGGGTTTCATAATAGTTTGTAATGGGGGTTCAAGAAGTTGAAGAGTAGCTTCAATTATAAGACAATGCACTAAAGAGTGTGAAGTTTGCCTCTACCATTTCTTACTTCATTGTGGCTTAAAACAAAGAAAGGACTCCTTCTTTGCTTTTGATAATTAACATTTACTGCTAGGATTGTTTGTATATGATTTGTCCTTTGAAGTAGCTCCTAAGTACCATTCTCTAACATGTTGGCATAGATATAAGGCCTCAATATGTAAAGTCCAGTTAAGTACCATTCCTAAGTACCATTCTCCTAAGTAACATTTACTTGTGTTGTTGGCTTACTTTCAGTATCTGCAATGTCTGACTTATTTCTTGTTTTATACAGTTGGAAGACTTATTTCTTCCTTTGTGAGTGAAAAAGGAAAATTTATTTTTTGGTGTTTTGTTTTTGTAGCTTCATATCTAGGCTTTCCAGTTCCAGATTCTAGAGGAGGCAAAATTTGGGAGTTGTTTTTATCTTCCTGATTTGAAGCAAAGGTAAACATTGAACAAAATTATTTTGCAAAGCTCAGATCTGAATAGTCCCAGCATGCATGCTTTGATCAAGTTCACTCTATAGCTGCAACATACCAAATAATTCTGCATATATAGTATGATAAATAGAAGTAGAAGTCCAATCAGTTTTGTCCAGGTTCTGAAATATCTGTGTTGCTGGTATAGGTGGAAAGAAGTAAAGCATGACAACATTGTGACATGGTTAGCCTTTTGGAACGATCCAATTAATCCAAAAGAGTTCAAATATGTCTTCTTGGCTGCTAGCAGTTCATTGAATGGTCAAAGTGACAAGGAGAAATATGAGAAGGCAAGGCTACTGAAGGTATATATAAAACAATTTAATTTATGCTACTCTTAATCATTATCTCTTGTATACTATCCTTTCTAATGTAATTCTGACATGTTTCAGGTTTTTTACTTTGGAAAAGTGTTAATACAGGCTTACTCTTAAAAAAAAAAAAAAAATTCTCCACGCGACTAAAGTGTAGTGTCTCTAGACTTAAGCCTTATCTGGCTGTTCTTATTTTGGTTTGTTGTCTTTTCAGGATGACGATGAGGCAGAGACAGTGGGTTGTTGCACACTTAAAGTGGAAAATGTTGAACTGGTTCCTCCGAACAAGTTACAGGTAGATGGAAAATTTACAATCTAAGATTCTTCCAATGTTGTTTTGGTTCTGTACGTTGACGAGTAAATCATTTGTGAATTTGAGGCTTTTAATGATGTAAGTAATGTTCTGATTTTTCTGCTTACAATCTAAGATCTTTTTGATAAGCTTGATACCAACTCTTTATGCATGCTTTTTGTGGGTACGATCTGCACTATGAGCAGCTTCATTTACATTTGAATAATGAATGATTGGTCTTATCACTTATCAATAATGATCTCTCAACAGATGGATGCTCGTAGCCTTTCAATGGAAATAGCTCCTCTAATTATGTGGTAGAAGGAGCAGAAACCGGACTATGTTGGTCAGTTTTGCCAACATTCATTCAAAGATCCTTCAAAGAAGTTTGTGGGTTTACCCCCAACTTATACTGCATGGGACACACTGTCAGGTGAGTAATGCTATACACTATTAGCCATTAGATGCTTTGGCAGTTGATGAGCAGCATCAGTTAAGGGTTAGTTCATGATTTTATTATTCATTTTGAAGCATGAAATCCTCTGATGAGCATTTTGAACTCAATAATCAGGTATTTTGAACTCAAATTAGAATATATTTTCTCCAAGTAATGTAAGATATATTTGATAAACAGAACGGTCTTTATTATTGGTTTGGGTTTTGGGTTTTGAATTCCACAAATTCATTAAGGAAAAAGTTCATATGTCTTTCTCCCTCTTGCCCCCTTCATCTCTATCCTCATTTCTTCCACGCTCCCACCCTCTTATTTCAGTCTCAACCGACCCTTTTTTCTCAAATGATGGTTTTTCAAACATTTACTGTTTCTTGCTCCTAAAGTGTGACTGTTATTCTGAATTGAGTTGTTGTATAATGGATTTTGGATCAGATGAGTATTCATACAGCTGAACCATTGCCCTAGTTGCCTTCCATCTTTCTTTAATGATTTATTTTTATGGTTGTTGCAGGTTCACATTGTACAGACGTGCAACTCAGGGAAATGTCAGCCTTTGCATTGGGGCGGTTGGCACAGGTTAGTTATTTCCAGTATTCTGTTGGTATATTCTGTTAGTGGTTAGAAATGCTCTGTTAGAAATGTTGCAAAGACCTCTGTGAGGTATTAGTATAAATAGGAGAATGGCAATAACAGGGTATTCATTCATGATATCAGACAATGTACACTTGAGCAGTTGCTCATTAGGAGACTAAGGCCTCTCGAACAGCCTTCCTCATTCATTCATATTACATTGTAATTCTGTCTGTGAGGTGTTAGTGCTCTGTTATTACTGTGAGTGCTCTGTTAGGAAGGATGACAGTTAGATGTCTGTATGTCTGTTAAGAATAGCTGTCAATATATGTGAGAGTAGTTGTCAATATGATAAGTGCTATAAATAAGAGAGCATTAGCAGAAAAGAGTCATTGATTGAAAAGAGATAGGCTGTGCTTAAAATGCTGAATGAGATTGGAACAGTTGAGAACATTCCTGAATTCATTGAAGGTGTGAAAAACAGGTGAGTTTTTGTTGTCTTTGCAAATGGTGTCTCATTAACTAATGTGACTGAACTGGTGCCATTGTGCAATTTGATTTAATTTTTTCTTGACCCTTTATCTTGGCTTTATACAGGAAAAGGAAGATGTCAGGTTTTGGCCACCGTGTATACAAAAATTATGATCCTCGTGCAAAGGTCATAAGAAAGCTTGCTGATGAAGTATTTTCAATTGTCGGGAGGGATCCATTGATTGAGGTGTTTCTTTTTCCCTATACTTAATATAATTCTTTCTTTTTCTCTATACTTGATATAATCCTATCTACTTGCTTCTTTAAGTGATCAACCAATTCTATTCTCTTGAAATGAAGCAAGGTTTTGTTTAATGCTTATTCAGATATAAGCAGTTTCTATTTCTAACCTGCAAACTGAAAGTGTTTATTTACACGTGCTCGAATCTGGATACTTACTGCATGTAAATATACATTATACAGATATTGGAATAGCTGAGAGATGTTAAAACACTCATAATTGGATCCGACAAAAGGTGTAGTTATTATATTTTTCCAGAAACTTCAGAGAAAATGTTAGTGGTTGAGTTATTATATTTTCTTAACTTTCAGCGTGTCAAATAAGGAATCGGATAACCCAGATTCACTTACAGCATAAGATTGAGTATTGTTGCAGGCACTGTCTTCCATATTATGTTTGATTTGTAACTGTTAGTGGTTGTTTCCTGACAGTGTTGCCTCTGAGATCAAATCTATGCTTGATGAGGCAAAATCAAAACTAGAGAAAGACAGGTGAGAAAGAGATTTACATGTCCAACCCTTTCTGAATTACTTGTATAGATATTAGTTCAGCTTCTCTAAGTCTTTGATCAGGCATTTTCCTTCATTTTGTTGCTCTACTGACAGGCAGAGTTTTGTGAAGGCACTTTCAAAGAGTTTCAAAGAGGTGGGTTGAGTATACTGAGGTTTAATGCTCAATGTAGATTGTTTAACTGGAATGCTTGAAGATTTGGTTTAATGATCATATGTGTTTTCATGAATGGCAGTGGGAATATTCCCTTAAGAATGAATCCACCAAATTCCAGACTGTTTATGACCAATTTTGCAAGGAGAAAGCATCACATCATCAGGCTTTTAAAGGTAACTTGATGTGAACTTAAAGTACTTTCAGAGCAGAGAACATATTCATACACATTGAGCTGTTATCTTTTATGATATTCAACTGAATGATTGGGATGATAACAGGCCTAGCTGTTCTATGGTACTACGAAATGTAAATCTCTAGATTTAAGATTTGGAAAGATGTTAAATGAAATAGTCAGTATGTGAATGGAAAGGTTAATCCCAGGAAAAAGATGTTAGATAAAATCCTGATTGAAACAAAGTCAATATATCTTATGTTGATTAGTATTACTGTATTAGTTAGGCTTTGCACATGAAACACAGTTAAGCAGTTTCTAGAGACCACCATGTTCATGCTCTTACATTTAATAATGTTTCTTGCCCTATGTTTTCTATCCTTACATAAATATGACTTACTTACGGTGTCATAATTTTGTGTACTCAGGATCCTTATTTGCACAAGGAACTCATATCGGTAGTCCTTAAAAGTGGTCCTATATAACATATTCAGGCCAAAGCATAGGTAAAATTTTTAAATTCAGATGAGGGAAGATCTAAATTGTTTCCAGATTATGTTATTCATTGTGCTCACAGTTCCAAATGTTGTGGCTATGGGTTTTGGCAGAAATATTTGGCAAATTTGAAGAAGAAAAGGAAAAGCTTTTCATCCGTTACGAACAACAAAGTAAGGAGTGGATTAAGTTCACTTGTTCCATTGTCCTAGAAACAAACTATGCTTACATTTTTAACTCAGAAACTGATTTTTCTTTAGGGAAGAAAGAGAAGGCTATGCTATCTGAACTGGAGAAAGCATGTGCAGATAAAATTGCTGCAACTGAGGATTCTCTGAAGAAGAAGAAGCAGGTAAGAGTTGATATATATCAGAACTCTGCATAGAAGTATAGTTGCTTTTCTTCCTTTTTTCACCACCAATGTGTAGCTAATTTGATTTTGCTTTTCTTCCTTCTCTCACAACCAAAACATATGAGATTTGATGCATCGTGAAACAATTTGATACTGTTGAGTTAGGTGAAAAGAGGAGATTATATCAGCTATATGGAATGGATGACATTGTACTAATATCTCTCAATACAAGGCAAGGCTTTAAAACGGGGAGGTGTTCCATCGTGAAACAATTTTATTCTGTGGCAGTCTGTAAAGACATTCCTGTTAGGTGCTATGTTAGTCTGTAAAGACATTCTGTTAGGTGCTCTGTTAATTAGAGAATGTTCTGTTAGATCCACTGTTAGTCAATGTTAATTCTGATTGCTATAAATAAGAGTTAGCAAAAGAAATAAAGGATTCATTCCTGTAAGAAAGTATTTGTACATTGAGCTTTGCTCAAATAGGAGAGTGGCAATCTCGAATACTGCCTGATACATATATTCTTTTTCATTGTAATCTCAGAATTCATTCTATACACATTACATTCTTACTGAATCAGTCTTCACTGAACATATAATCTTTGCAGTTGTTATCAACTTGTTTGTATCTTGAAGAATTCTTTTGCTTCCAGGAATCACCACTCTGACATTGAGATCTGGTGTTGAAGTGTTTGGAGTCTCAATTCCTGCAGAACATCAGTATAAACAGGTAAGTTCCTATCAATTAACTATTTAAGTTAATTATTAGTTGGGTTATTGTTTAAAGTTAAAGGCCTCTTGAACTAGCATTTTCATAACTTAGTAGGATTTGTTTTCGTTCGGTTGTTTTTGTTATGTTTTTATTTTTCTTCTCCATTTGTAAAGTGATCCAGTTTTTGGGATTGCAAATGATAGGTGTAAATAAAGTAATAATTGGCTAAGCAGAAAAAAGAAGAAAAAACTGATAATTGAATCAGTTGGAGACAAAATCTATAGTCCACATTTCTTTGTTTTTTAATGTTTTTACGAGTTCAGCTTGCCTTGGGCTAGAAACAGCTACCATTACTGGTAGATGTTATGTTTCATTATCAGTTGATATTTAATTTAGACATGGAAATAGCATATTCTGTGACTTATAGCTTGTTTGTTTCATAGATGTGCTAGGCGCAAAACTTTTGTAAGCTTGTTTGCTTAGATTTCTAGATTTCTAACTGTTTGCTATTTGTTTCTTCAGCACTAACATTTACTGTTCTCTGTAGTTTATATTACTAGTAATAGATGATTGCTTATTATAATTAAAAATCATTTCTTGCATATATTTAAGCAACCTTAAAATGCAGTGTGGTTCCAGCATTCAAGTCTGCAGCTGAAGATCTTCTGAGTTCATCTGGCCTTTCAGCACTGGAGCTGCTCGCAAAAGCACTTGCAAAGACAGCTGTAAGTGCTTTAAAATTTATTTTTTTCACAAGTGAAATAAGCAAAATAAGAGTATTAACTTGAGGTGTGGCTTGTGCAGGGTTAAAATTTATCTTACAGCTGATTGGAAGGGTGTTGTGTTTGATGTGCCAGCTGAAGAGCTGGATGCATTTCTTGCAGGTATACTCATGTTGTATTTACATTATGGTTGGTTAGCAGGTCTGTTAGCAAGTCTGTTAGCAAGCTTGGAAATCTGGGGGGTTATCTGTTAGCAAGTTAGCAAGTCTGGAAGTCTGGATGGTTACACAAAAATGTTGTGGCATTGTTGCTATATCAATGCAGTGCTGTCTTGTGCTTTATGGAGAATTATAAAGGCATTAGGAACTTTTAGGAACTGATATAAGTAGGGGAGTCTGTAACAGAAAGGATTGATTCATTTTTGTAAACACATTGTACAAGTGTAGGAGATTGGCAATCTCGAATTGTGCCTAATACATTCTAGTCTATCAGACCATTGTAACCTTTACATTCCAATCAAATAAATCTTTCCTTCCTGTGAATTCTTTGTCTTCCCTTTCTGTGATTCTCTTGATAATGCTTGATTAATGCTGAAACTGCAATATCATCTTCCAGTATTCTTTGTGATTGCATTATCAGTTTGAAATTGGATTGTTCCAATTCTGCAGCAGCAGCAAAAAAAATTTTAATTTTTTTTTTGTATTATATTATTTTCGCAACAAACCAGATTTCTTTTTTTTCTGAATTTTGTTTTAACTGCCAACGGCTTACAACCGTGGTCGCATCTTGCCACGGCTGCAAACCGTGGTCTTTCTCCATCAGTTGCCACGGCTTAAAATCGTGGCCATGACTTGACACGGCTAACAACCGTTGCTATGATGTTTGATACGGCTTCTTTCTCCATGTTTAGCCACGGCTTAAAACCGTTGCTACTTTGTTAGCCACGGTTTAAAACCGTTGCTATTATCCATACCTTATCACGGCTTAAAACCGTGGCTACTGTGGCCACGGCTTAAAACCGTTGCTATTGTTCTTGCAACGGTTTAAAACCGTGGCTAAATGCTGAAAATCATCACACCTCCTCAAGCATAAAACTGTTGCTAAAATGTTTAACAACGGTTTATAGCCGTTAAAAGGAATTTCGTGACGCCTCTGTAGCCCACGGCTCTTAGACGTGACAATGGGTTACCCCCACGGTTTAAAACCGTTGCTAATGGGGATTTTTGGTGTAGTGGACATAGTAGGAATAGACCCATCCATCATCTCTAACAAACTACAAGTGAACCCAGAGAAGAAGTCGGTTCGACAAAAAAGAAGACCGGTGGCCTTGGAGCGTAACCAGGCAATAAACGAGGAAGTGCACTGACTACTCAATGCGGGGATGATAAGAGAAACTCACTACTTGGACTGGTTGGCGAACACGATGCTAGTGATAAATAAGAACAAAAAATGGAGGGTGTGTGTGGACTACACAGATCTAAATAAAGCCAGCCCTAAAGACAGTTTCCCACTTCCACGAATAGATCAAATAATGGATGTGACTGCAGAAGACGAAATGTTGAGCTTCATGGATGCATACTCCAGATTTAATTAGATACAGGTGTACCCTCCTGACCAAGAAAAAACATCTTTCATAACAGAAAGGGGTACACTATTATCAGGTAATGCCCTTCGAATTAAAAAATGCGGGAGCAACGTACCAACGACTAGTGAACAGAATGTTCAAAGATCAAATCGGCAAAACAATGGAAGTTTACATCGACGTCATGCTTGTCAAATGCTCACGCTGAGCAGACCACGTCACAGAACTTGAACAAGCCTGTTTCCCAGTTGCGAATGTATAAGATGAAACTGAACCCGGAGAAGTGCACATTTGGAGTAGAATAAGGGAAGTTCCTCGAATAAATGGTCAACCAAAGAGGAAATGAGGTCGATCCAAATCAGATACAAATGCTTCTCAACATGCAGTCACCAACAAACGTAAAAGGTGTCCAAAGTCTTAATGAGAGAATAGCAGCTCTAAACAGGTTCATCTCCGGATCATCGGACAAACGTCTACCTTTCTTCAAAATTTTGAAAGGGGACAAGACATTCGAGTGGAATGTTGAATGCGAGGATACCTTTTAAAGCCTTAGACGTACATGGGAAGCACAAAACTACTAACAAAACCGAACACAGGAGAAGCACTGTATCTGTATCTATCTGTCTCCGATCATGTAGTGAGTTCTGTGGTGATACGGGAAGAAAAAACGTGCAAAAACCAGTATACTACATCAGTAAAACACTCACGGATGCAGAAATTAACTATCCAGCCCTCTATTCGTGTCATTAAGAAAATTGCTACCATACTTCCAAGCACACCCAATCACGGTTATGACCGAAAAACCGATTCGGTCGGTACTACACAAACTAGATCTATCAAGAAGAATGGTGAAGTGGGCAATAGAACTCGGACAATTCGACATCAGCTATTCCCCTAGAACCGCTAACAAGGCTCAGGAATTAATAGATTTCATCACCGAGTTCACATAAAGCAACAACCAACAGACGGAAAATGAGAGCAGAAAAATAATCCAAACTAATCACCGAACGGATGGATCATCTGTTGTGGTAGAGCGTTCAACGAGGTAGGAAGCGGAGTTGGACTAGTCTTGTACAATTCGAAAGGCATCAGATTAAAAGAGGCTATAAAATTCAGCTTTAAAGTCTCCAACAACGAAGCCGAGTACGAAACTGTGATAGCGGGGCTACAATTAGCAAAACACTTGAGAGTAAAAGACATCTGTGTCTTTACTGATTTCAAACTGGTGGTCAATCAACTAAACGGCGAATTTCAAGTCAAAAATACCCAAATCAAAGCCTACCACCAGAAAACCATAGAGCTAGTAGAAGGCTTTTGGAATGCTACCATTCAACGGTGCGCAAGGGCAGAGAACAAAAGAGTTGACGAACTAGCAAAGGAGGCATCAACAACTAAGGTCAATGACAACCCACTCGTCATGACACAAGGAAGCTCCATACTTGAAAACCAAACTAAAGAAGCATGCACCGTGAATCAAGAAAACAACTGAACAACTCTAATCTTGGCATATATATCAAACGGAGAGCTCCCAACGGATAAGATGGAAGCCAGAAAGCTATGAAATTGGGCAGCAAGATCCACAATGATCAATGACAAACTATACAAAAGGTCTGCCACGAGCCCATTGCTAAGGTGCCTTGCACCAGGAGATGTTGAATACGTTATGCAAGAAATCCACCATGGCACATACGGAAATCATCCAGAGGGAAGAACGTTGGCCCATAACGCTCTCACACTGGGTTATTACTGGCCAACGATGCAAGCAGATGCTCAAAAGGTCATTCGCAAGTGTGACAAATGCCAAAAATTTGCCCCATACACTCACATGTCGGGATAAACCTGATCCTGATGAGTAGCCCCTGGCCATTCACACAATGGGGAATGGACATCGTAGGACCACTCCCAACGTCCGTTAAGAAGAATGTTATCCTTGTAGCAGTAGACTACTTCACCAAGTGGGTAGAAGTAAAGCCCCTTACAAAAATAGGAAAAGCCCAAGTCAAGAAGTTTCTTTGGAGAGATATCATATGCAGATTCGGGATCCCAAGCATAATTGTCACAGACAATGGGAAGCAATTTGAAGGCAAGAAGGTTAAGGAGTTATGCAAAAATCTGAATATCCAGCAACATTTCTCTGCGCCCGCTCATTCACAAGCAAATATACAAGCCGAGGTAACCAAAAGGACAATCTTGGAAGCAATCAAAAGAAGACTAGAAGCAGCAAAAGGATTGTGGACATCCGAGTTACCCGACATCCTTTGGGCGAACAGAACAACAAAACTAACTCCAACAGGAGAAACACCTTTTGCCCTCGCGTACGGATCAGAACAATGATACCCATGGAGATCGGACTGCCAACATTCCTTTTGCGTTGAGGATAACATCAAAACACTGAGAGTCGGACTGGATCTCCTCGAAGAGAAGCGAAAAGTAGCCTCCATCAAAACAATAACCTGCCAATAGCGTATGGCAGGATATTACAACAAGAAGGTGTGAATCCACACTTTTAAGACTGTGTACTATGAAAAGTCCAATTCAACACAAAGGAACCTGGCGTAGGCAAGCTAAACCCAAACTGGGAAGGACCGTATTGAGCAACAAAAATCAACAGACCAAGAACATACTAGTTGGAGAACAAAGAGTGTGAAATGCTACCACGACCATGGAATGTAGAGCACTTGAAAAGATATTATCAGTGAAATTTTTCACTCCCAAATTTGAAACGACAAGAATTCAATCAGGACAAGGAAGTCGGATTGAAAATCCAACTCAAGAAAATACTCAGCACAGCTAGAGTATCGAGCAAAAACAAATACATGTACTGGACGAACAAGTCAGACATAAAAACAAAAACTTCTGGCCTAATCAACCACAAAGTAATAAAGTACTAGGACATAAGAGCTAGACTTTTTCTCGTCGACTGTAATATACGACATAGTAATCCAAATATAGAATCGGATTCTATAAACCAGCGCTTCTACACGATTAGAACGTCGAACGTCAAAGGCATTCATAAAAATCTGGACGAAAGAGTAAGAAATCTCCCAGGAATGTTGTAAATAAAGCTGATAAGCTAGACATACTGGACACAACAAATGCGAAATAAAAACTTTTCATCGATCTTCAAAAAAACGAAATTACAAAAAGAAATTAAGAAAGATAATCAACATCAACAACATCTCTAGGCAATATGGGCTCAGAAGGTTCTCCGACATCCGGATCTCCCAGTGAATCCAGAATGACTTCCTTGACATCATCGAATTCTTGCTCAACAAAGCAACGGTTGTGTCTCCAGGAAATCCAAGAAATTGTGGTGACCATCGACCACTCTTTTCTAATTTGCGACCTCTACCGCCTTCAGCCTTTCTGTAACAGATGACAGCTCAGCTCGGGTTGATGCTAATTCTCTGTCAACATTCGCAAGTTTAGTAGAGACCGCAGACTTGGTTTCGACAAACTCGGAATTCAACCGAGCAATTCAAATATCAAAAGCCTTAAGACTAGCAGAACATTCCACAGCTGAACGAATGGCCTCGTCACGTTCAGCCTTTTGGTTGGACAACCCTTTCTCAACAACATCCAAACAGAACCGCAACTTGCCCAATTTTACTTTAGATGTCTCGAGGTCAGAAGCAAACGTATGACGAACGACTTCGAGTTTCCTCAGCAACGTTTGTGTAGAATGTGCAACCCTTTCTTTCTCCACGCACTGTGCCTTCAACGAATCAAATCGGCGGATAACATGAGAAAGGACCAGGATATATCCTGCTAGTTTCCACTCAATATGTGCCACCTGGTCACAAGCAGCCTTACAATCTGACCCCATTATGGCCGCATACGTAAGGTGTATCATCCCCTCCATAAGATGTTGGAGACCCTCGTCAATATGGCAACGTGGCAGTCGTACGTGCATTAGAGCCATATTAGCCAACCGCCCATGACAACTGCCAATGAGGTTGTGAGCGTTGTCCTGCACATCAACCTCGGAAGGCGAAAGATATCTCCAGGCACAGTCAGAGCAGGATGAGACACAGAGGGAGAAGCATGCAATTTCGAGGTCCCAGTCACGACAGAAGAAACAGTAAGCTTAAAGTCTCGAACTCGGGCAACAACCTAATCTTGCATTGTCGGATCGTATTCGAAGTCGTCCAAGGTCTTAGTACCCTTCGGATTCTTCGATTGCCAAAGACCAAGCTGAATCATTTTATTTTAAATAATGTGCGAGTCATCGATCGTCAAACCGGCAGAGGCGAGCAAACCATAAGAAGCAACAAGATTTTTCTCGTGCTCGTCTAGAGGACGAGAAACTTCCTGCTTACTCATTTCGAGAACTCGGTTTACCTCTTCGTCCTCTCGAGTAGAATAATAATTATCTAAACCATGACTTCCTTTCTGGAGAAAAGCAAGATGAAAGGGAGCCCTAGCAGCGACAAGAACTGAGGAAGCACGATTCTTTCTCTTCGACGCACGACCAGAACTAACAGCTACATCTTGGAAGGACTGGGAGGCCTAGGAACTTTCCTTTTCCTAACAATCAAGCCGATACTCCTAGAACCTCGGACAATGATTGAAGTAACTCGGCCTACATGCTCATCAACAAAGCCTTTTTGACGATCGACATCCACATCACCAACGCATTCAACAGTCACTTCCAAAGCACGACCCGCTTCAGCCGATGAATATAAGTCACTACGGATAATGGCATCCGTAGTAAGAAAATCTTCCATTGAGACTCGAGGATTTGAGAAATGTCTAATTTTCAACAAAAGGAGAGTGAACATTTTTTTGAATGTTGGGAAAGGTTCAATGAACTCATTAGTAAGTGTCCCCGTCATGGATTTGAGAAAATGGCATCTAGTTCAATACTTCCAAGACTGGTTAACCTCTCAAAACTGTCATATGATTGATGCTACTAGTGATGGATCACTTATGAAAATGAGCGTGAATAAGATTTGGGATTTCTTTGAAACACTTTTCGAAAATTCTTTACAATGGGATTACTCGAGAAAGGATTCAGATAGGCATGAGGGTGGTATATATGAAATTAGAGATACATCCGTTCACTCTTTTTCTACCCAATGGCGGAGCAAGGATTTTCACCATGAGAGGGTAAAGTGGAAGGGCAAGAAAATAATAGCAAAATTTTAGGGGGGCAATTAGCTAAATATAGAATTGTTACCCACAAATTCACTATAGAAATATGAGTTTTGAAATTTTTAGGGGGGGCAATTGCCCCCCATGTGTTGTATGTGGCTCCGCCACTGTTTCTACCTCAAAGCTAAAAGTAATTGTTATGACCATGGCTAATAAAGTTTGTGTTGTTGTTCGAGTCCTAGTCATTCCGCAATTGATTGTGATTTGCAAAATGATTATCCTGCATATTTTGCTGAGCAAGTCAATTCATTTAATGTTATTCGGTGACCTGGTAATAATCCACAATCCAACTATTACAATCCAGGGTTCACCAAGCATAAAAATCTTTCATGGGCCCATGGCCCACACCAAGGGGGACATGTTGTTGTTTCCCTGGCTTCTCAAGCCCCTAACCCTATTAGACCTCAATTTAACCAAGTTTCTCTATCCAATACATCCAGTTTAAAGGAACTAGTTAATCATTGTATGCAGTGCACAAAAAGTATACTTGAATAGAATTCTCAAACTATATCAGAGTTAAAACCACGACTCAACACCAATCTGAAGCCATTAATGGACTTGAAATAGTTGCGAGTCAGATTGCTCAGTCATTCCTTCAGAGAGAGTCAGAAAAATTTCCTAGTCAATATGTTCAAAATACAAAGGGTCGATTTGCAATTGGTATATAGTACATCTGAGCCATACCATAAAGATGTCAAATCTATTACTACCCTTAGGAGTGGAAAACAAGTTGACAATCGAGTAGAAATTCCCAATTCGAGATTCGTTGCATCCCTGTCTAAATCAAAAACATATTGCATCTCCAACTAACAAGGAGGTTGATAAAGCCTCACCTTCTAAAGATGTTCCTCTTGACTCTGACTCCACTTAAGCATCTTATTCGCATAAGACATCATTTGCATCATAGTTAGCTCCCGTAAAGAAAGAAACAAATGTCAACGATGTAATGGAAAATTTTAAACAAGTTCACATTAATATCTCAATGTTCGCTGCTATTAAACAAGTTCCAACCTATGCCAAGTTTTTTAAGGATCTTTGCACAAAAAATCGAAACTACATGTCAAAAAGAGAGCCTTCCTTTCCAAGAAAATCAGTTCAATTATTCAACACAGAACCCGCCGAAGTATAGGGATCCCGGGTGCCCGACCATTTTCTGTGTTATTGGTGATCATATGGTTGATAAGCCATTGTTGGATTTAGGGGAAATAGTTAATTTATTGTCATATTCTGTGTATGAGCAGTTAGGTCTCGGAGAGTTAAAATCGACTGAAGTAACACTATAATTGGCAGATAGGTCAATCAGAATTTCTCACAGTGTTATAGAGGATGTGATCATTAAGGTTGAAAATTTCTATTTTCCAGTGGACTTCATAGTTCTTGATAAACAACCTGTTGACAGCCACTCCAATCACATTCCAATTATTTTGGGTCGCCCATTTTTTGCCACATCTAATGTTATTATTAATTATAGGAATGAAATCATGAGATTGTCATTTGGTTACACGATCGTCAAACTCAATGTTTTTAATGTAAGTCAACAACCTTTTGAGTCTGAGGATGTATGTGAGGTTAACATGATTGAGAGTTTGGTGAATAATTCTCTTTTGCAGTCTGCGTTAGATGACACCTTAGCATCCTATTTGACTCACTTCGGTTTAGACTTCGATATTGATAATTCTATTAGGGAAGTGAATGCTTTGCTTGATTCAACCCCTATTATGGATCCTGGTTAAACAAGAAAGCCTAAAGTGAAACCCCTTGCACTCAGTGAGTCCAAACCGATTTCTTCTGTTAAGACTATTTTGCTTCATGACCCATTCCACTCCTCACATTTTCATGTTGACTCATTCAACGTGTGCCTTCTTAGTGACTCGTGCATGAAGTCTGATTTTGAGTATTCTTTGGAGTCTTGCCTCGACTATTTTCACGTACAAATGACCCCATAATTCAAGAAATAGTCAGGGCATTATCAGAAGATGCATCTAATGAGAGACTACACGTCATAGGTGGTATTTATTCCAGGTTTGGTAGTGTTGTTTAGTTGTCTAGCCCATCATCTTTGTGCAATTCATTTTTTTATGATGAGCTTATACCACCCGATATATCTATAGATATACCTCTTTATATCCATTTCCCATTGACTGACTCTACTTATGTGGATCCCTTATTTTTAAGGGATGATTTCAATTTCGACTATCATATTGTGAAACATATTCAATCTTCTGATGTGACACCTGACTTAGAGGGCCCTTTTTAAGAGTAGGCAAAAGTCATCTACTAGATATCACTGTTTTTTACCCTTACTGCTCCAGGTCCCTACGGATTTCTTGGGAATGCAAGTTTATTTGCATTTTCTCTATGATTTTGCATGGTGTCTTCGTAGCTTTTGGGGTGTGTTAGTATATGTTGTGTTGCATGTTATTGCTACTATTTGTTGGATTGATCATGAACTTTTTAGGTTGTTGCTATACGATTCTTTGACACTTTTGTTTTAGTTTACATCATGAACTAAGTGTCTATGTTTAGGGGAGGGTGTTCGCTATATTCTTCCTTGTCATTTTATGGTACATCATTCGTGAGGGAGAATCGGGCTGACGACGTTAAACTAAGCGTTGCTGGGAGGCAGCCCAGTTTTAGTCATGTCATTATGATTATTTTGGATTGATTTTTTAGTTCTTTCTAATTACATTCCACTCATACTTGTTAGCTTCATAACGATTTTGACTTACAACTGGTGCATGTATTTATTATTTTTTTTCGTTTTACGCATTTTTTTTCATGTCATGTATGT
This sequence comes from Berberis vulgaris, assembly GCA_963556465.1. Taxonomy (NCBI): domain Eukaryota; kingdom Viridiplantae; phylum Streptophyta; class Magnoliopsida; order Ranunculales; family Berberidaceae; genus Berberis; species Berberis vulgaris. The sequence continues at coordinate 68,392,720 of OY747134.1, read as the reverse complement.
GTTTTATCAGTTTCTCATGATAAGCCCACAATTATTCTGTTTTTGCATTTTCATTGGTGGATGATCTCTTCGAAATTGGTAAAAACTTCACCATGGTAATATCACTCTAACCCTCTTCTTTTCCTTCATTAGTCTTACCACGACTGCTAGCATGGAGTTAGCGGATGTTTATTCCCCAGATACCATCATTGCTTCTTCTCCGGTAAAAGAAGTTCACGACCTGCGGGCACGATTCTTCTTTTTATACACTGAGGACAATGTTTGGTTTAGGTTTAGGTTTGGGATTGAGGTTTATGAATTCTAGTGCAGTTTTAAAAAATTTTGAGCTTAAATGTATTTCACAACTCTACTGATTAATTATTGTATTCTACTCAATATCTATTGAATACATAGATGATTATGATAATTGTGAATTTTTTTATATGAAAATGAATTCGAAATCCGAAATTTCTTTCCAATAAAGAGAATGCGCTTTCAAATATCCTTTTAAATTTGAGAAAATACATGCTATCACTTGTCACATTGATATATTAATAGGAACATAAGGTATGATATTATCTTTATGTTAAATATAATGGGATTTTTCAACTCAACTATTCTTACACTATAAGCCAACTTAGCATAATTTGAAGTTGATAAGTAAGATATTTACTAGAAAGCCTTAGAATAAAAATGGAGACTTAACCCTTAAGGGTTTTGAGCCATTCTATTTTTCTTGAGAGTTATTTAATAAACTCTGACTTTTCTTGAGTTCGCATTATCTCGTTGGTGATCTAATTATTCTTATTTCTCTTATTGATTGCTTTGAGAATGACATTAAAATTGGATCATTACACTAAAACTTTTTGGTTTATTTAGTCGAAATGTCATAATATCGACGATGGTACTTAGGAAGTGATATATGCATTTTTTTTCTTTGACCCGTTCTCTAGCTTTTTAGCTTACCTAGTAGTAATAAATATCTATTTGCAGCCATTTGAGCCTTTGAATAATCTTTTCTTTTCTAACCTCATCTCCATTAACTACTCCAATTATAGAGTAATATTCATAATATTTTTTATCCTTACCCAATTTCTATGAGAATATGTGTGATTGGATATATATTTGGAATGAGCAAATAGAAATAGTTGAAGCTAGATATTCCATGAATTCTCAAGAACGAAATATTTCATTGTGTAGAAAGAGAAAAAAATGTCATTGGAAAAAAAAAAAAAAAAAAAAAAAGATTGATGCTTCAAAGAAAAGAATATATATATATATATATATAAAGAAGATTTGAGATGGAAAAAAAATTTATTCTTAAGTTCCCCAAGTGTTTATTAAAAGCTGTATCAATTCTCAGAAAAATTTTGTATATCATTTTTCATTATTGGTAACCATAATTCAAACCCCATTACTACCTGATAAATACTTAATTGATCTTAAGTAAAAGTTCGGTCCATAGATGTGGAGATTAAATAAACAAGAACTATCACTACACCAAATTGGCATTTTTGTAACAACTCCCAAAACAATATCACTTTTGAGCTGTAACAATCTACTAAACAATTTCAATTCAAAACTAAATTAAGTCAAAAATGAAAAACGGTTTTACAAAAAAAAGTGATACAATAAATTGAATCACCATGAATAGTATCACTTGTAGCACCATACTCTTCATGGTGATACAATTATTGTATCACTTTGTAGGTGAAAATGTGTAAAATTGTTTGGTAGACTGTTACAGCTCAAAAGTGATATTGTTTTAGGAGTTGTTTCAAAATGCCAACTTGGTATAGTGTATGGTGTGTGATCCAACATTCTCAAAAGTTATTGATATTCCTGCTTGTGAGATCGTATTCATTTCATTATTTGAAAAATATGTTTTTCATGATAATTATATGTGAAATGTTTGTGTTTCCATAATCAATTCTTTTCCTTACGTATAAACTGAGTGATTATTTCCGAGTGATATGAAATATTTGTAGTTGAAGTGTATTTTCTAAAGGTTATCTAGTCGTGTTTTTACTGTGAAATGAAGAATTATGTTGATGAGGTTATGCACACACACACTTTGAGTTAAGAATAATGATGAAATTGATTTAACCTTTGGATATTATTAAATTGTTGTTAAATCTGTTGATATATTGTTGTTGACACTGTTAGTTGTTTTCTTGACACTTTTGGCAATTAGATGATTACTCTAGGAAAATAAAGGAGGGTGCATTTATGAAAACCCTCGCAATACTATAACTTGTCTGCTAATGGTAATCTAGGGATTCACGGCCTTGTTGCACGATAAGGTAAGTACAACCGATGATTCTTGCAAAAGTTACTTAGGATTTTAATTTTGTTTTACTCGAGGACTAGCAAAATATAGGTTTGGGGGATATTTGATATTCACATAATTTATACTCAAATTAACTTATAATGTATTAGTGCTTCGACTATCGTATTTTATTGTAATTATTTCATTTTCGTGTTTTTTATAGAATTGAAAGCTTAAATGGTGAATCACATCAAAGCGGAAGTAATTATTTGAAAACCTCAAAGAGTGGTACAAAGTGACGGCGACAGGTGAAATTAGGAAGAACAATTAAAACCAAAACCCATATTTACCGAAACCCAAACTCACGTACAAGCCTAACCTAAATTCTCAACTCTATTTAGTCTCTCTTTTCTGGCTGCCACAACCTTTTCTTCACCCTCTCTTGGCTAGAGACATAGAGACCTTCGTCTCTCGCCTCCAACCATCCACTCACCATTTTGTGTTCCTGCCTATCTCATCCTCTTGGCCATCTCTATTTCAAGTTCCTTGTTATCTGTGTGATGAAAACGAATAAAGGAACATCAGACCTTTCTTCCTCTTTTCCATTTATTATTCTTCTTCTTCTTCATCACGCCTTCTCGTCATCCACCCATCAGCAACCACGAACTAATATCTCCTATGTTTCTCTCTCTCGCAACCACTGCAACAAATAGCACACATCACCTCGCTTCCTTCTTCCCCTGTTCCATCTCGCCTTGTTCTTCTTCTCTTCACCCCATCCCTTTTTCCATCACGCCTAATAGAGTAACACTAGCCAACCTTTGATCTTCTTCCTCTAATCACAGACCATTCCACTTTTCATCTTCCTTCCTCTTTGCTTCTCTCTTCATCGACAACCACCACATCGTCGTCATTCCATCCGCACAGCCACCAACCATCTCTCCCTCATCTTCTTTCTATCTCGCATTCACAACGTCACCACAGCAACACTATGTCATGCATCCATGGTAGTTAAAATTATTCTATGTTTATGCTTAAACATATTTTACTCGTATTAATTACACCTGTGACTAGTTGTGCCTTAAACATACAATTAATGTTGGGGGTTTGCATCTTTGCTAAAATCAATCCACTACACTGCTAAGGGGACAATTATTGACATTATAATTTTGTTAACTTGATGGATGATTCGAAAGTCTTAGCATCTCTCTGTGATTCTTAAACTCATTTTTTAATTATTTTTCTGCCTTGCATTAGTTTAGAAATTTCTGATTGTTGTAACCCCCTTTCAAATTGGTTTAAATAGATTGTAATTTTCAATTGTATCTTCAGTCCTTATGGAATCGACCTGTATTTGTCATTATCCACTAATTAGATAATCGTGCACTTGCGGCATAACAATCAGGTTAAATTAGCCTATTAGTAAAATCTGCATCAGCTCCTTGTCTACTAGGCTGCTCATGATTTGCTCAGGGACAGAGGGGTTGAAGTGACTTTGTTTAATAAGATCTGGCCGCTATTAGTGCCTGCTAAAATATTTGTTTTCATTTGGAAATTATTGAACAGATGTGTGCCAGTTGATGGGGAGCTAACTCGCTGTGGGTTTAGCCTGATGTCCAGATGTAGATGATGCTTTGACCCGAAGATTGAATCCTTAAAACATATGTTTATAGAATAGAGTTTGGCTCGAAGGTCTGGGAGCATTTTGAAGGTTTTTTTGATGTCATGTGAGGAAGTCATTAGAGATTTTGACACTTCTCTCAGTCTAATTTCGCCGTGCAAATGGCATTTTGTAGGCAAGTGTTTTGTTTCTTTTGATGCCGGTATTGATGATATGGGAGATTTGAAAATAGAGATGTAAGTATGTTTATGAAGATGCTAATGCGAATGTCGTGGCAGTGATTATCAGTATGCGCAGATGGTTGAAACTGCAAGCTAAAATGCATCGGGTAAAATGCACAATAGATTGTAATGATCTTTGATTCATTTAGTATAAAGGTTCAAGGAGCCTGAAAACATCTCGTTTGCTCTTTAAAAAAAAAATTTCATTGTATATCCTCAAAACCAGAATTAAATCGAAGTTGAAACTCTGACTGTTATTTCCACCAAGACCCGAATCCAAACCGAGAGTTAAAGAACCAATTTTAGACCTGAACCATTAGGGTCAAGACTGCATATAGCTGTATTTGGGCCTCATTGGTAGGCTAGATTCTTGTTCACCATGACACGATTCACACGACCCCTTAGGCACAAGCTTATAATTGGACCACAGGCCAACCCATTGGGCTTTGTTGGCCAAGTCCGCCCACGAGGGTGTCCCAGTTGTGATGGCCACACCCACATGTAAGCTTTCTCTCCAATCCACCACGTTTCATCCATGCAAATGTCATACGTGGCCATGTAAATCACGTTAAGCCATCTCACTGTGTTTAACCATTTGTTCACCGAAACTGTTCACTGAGAGCTTGAGATATTGCAAGAGAGAAAAGAGATGTGGAAGGCAATAGAGCTCAGGAGGGTCTCAAAGAGCCGTGGGTACTACAAGCCTCGTTTTCTAGACTCCAACAAAGACACAAAATTCCCAATTTTGGATGATCACCCAGCAGCACAAGAGCATGCAAAAGCTACTAGTGAGAGGCAAGACTCACTTGAGAAGAAGAAGAGTTTGCTCCAAAAGGAGTTCCAGATATATAGATGGAACCCTGACCTTCCTCATAAGCCCCATCTCAAATCTTACTTCTTGGACCTCACCACTTGTGGGCCCATGGTGATCTCTAGCTGGAAGCCCAAGTTCCACTCTTTACGTTTTTTATTATTATTATTGATTACCGATGATTTGTGTAGGTGTTGGATGCACTTCAGAAGATAAAGAGTGAGGAGGATTCAAGCTTGACTTATAGAAGGTCTTGTAGGGAGGGGATTTGTGGGTCATGTTCAATGAACATAGATGGGAAAAACACTGTGGCTTGTCTAAAGCCCATAGATACTGATTCATCTAAGCCCACAACCATCTTGCCACTTCCTCATATGTTTGTGATCAAGGACCTTGTGGTTGATCTCACTCACTTCTATCAACAGTACAAGTAAGTTAGGTTGGTGCTAATTTTATCATTGGAGCATTCCCTGTGTTTTTTTTTTTTAGATTTAGGGTGGTTCTCTCAATAAAGTTGCAGTATTGGACCAAAAGAAAAGAAATGATCAATCACTAGGAAGTAGGAACCACCACCCTCCGAATTCCACAATTCAATGTGGCATTGATAAATTTGAAGTCCTAATTTAATTCAAAATTTTAATTGGATCCTCAAAATATGCACAAATCAGAAACTTTCGACCTTTCAATTTCAATACAATTCTATGGAGGTTGCCATTTACCAAATACTATGGTGTAGATCAATTGAGCCATGGCTGAAGACCAAAAAGCCACCACCGGACGGCCGAGAATACAGGCAATCTCCAAAAGACCGAAAAAAGCTAGATGGATTATACGAGTGCATATTATGCGCTTGTTGTAGCACATCATGCCCTTCATATTGGTGGAACCCGGAAGAGTTCCTTGGCCCAGCTGCATTACTTCATGCTCATAGATGGATCTCAGACAGGTAATCAAATTCATCCTTCAAAAGTTGAGAAAATTTGTTTCATTAGTAGCTAATTAGTTGATTGTGTCTGTAGTCGGGATGATTTCACTGATGAGAGGTTGCAAGCTTTGACAGAAGATTACAACAAGTTGTATCGATGCAGGACCATAAAGAATTGCACAGCTACTTGCCCCAAGAGCCTTAACCCTGCAGATGCAATTAGCAAGATGAGGGCAAAGCATCTCTTCTCTCACCCAACTGAGAATCTTCGAAAGCAGGTAGCTTAGATGTTAATAATTAAGAGTGGGCATTTTGTTTTGAGTACCAATTGAATGGGTAAGTTAGTTCACAGCGCCCTAGTCATCTTATCATTGTGTTAAAACCAGTCTTTACATGTTAAAAAACATTAACATTGTCTAGCATTTCCTATGAATTACTTTACCACGGTGAGTAAAAAGTTGAAATAACTTGCATGTGGATTCTATATCACAATGGTTAAATTGGTGTAAATTGTTTGGGGAAGCATTTGTACCTAATGACTCAATTCCGAGGTAATAACCTTGGCTTTCGAGATGGTACTTGCAAAATATTATCAGTGTAACCAAGAGGCCTTCTACCCTAAGTCATCCCACTTGACAGCGTGCGTGTTATGTCAATAAACATGTTACAAACAACAACGATATTTTTTCTAAATTAGATACCTAGCTCGGGATAAACTCCACCTCGCACTTTCAATTTGCCAAGTCCGAGATAGAATTATCGGCTTTGATCAAATCAACATCTCTAATAATCTTCACCTTGGCTAGACTTGACTCTATTCTGTCCAACAATTTTCACCTCAGCGAGACTTGATCTTACTCTGGCTCGGGGTAAGTTTCATCTCAATGTGTTTTCTTGTACTTCCAATTTGCCAGGGGTAAGTTCCATCTCAATGTGTTTTCTTGTACTTCCAATTTGCCAAGTTCAAGGTCGAATCACTGGCTTTGATATCACTTATCAGGTCCAAGGGTGAAGGTGGTGAAGCCCCTCGAAACTACCTCACACCGTGCACAAATTGTGGGCCAACGGGCATATTGGCAATGATATTGTCCCAAACAAAGACATCCACTGCGCTTAGGTGGGCCTTGTTATTATTGACTAAATGTCCAATTCTTTATTATTAATTTAAGATGATGTTGCTCATACTCATGTGATTAAATTTGCACGTTTAACTCAAGCCAACATCTTCAACAACCTTTAGGTTGGCTTAAAATGGACTGTTATTATGTATAGGTAGCGACAGAGAAAAACAATTACCATCAGTTCAGTGTCGACAAAATAGACTTTAGGAGTGATTATTATGGTATTAGCTGATTTGTTATGTTCCGGTTCTTGACAAATTGCAAACTCTTTTTCAAGACGCTATGGGTGCTTAATATCTTTTTGCATTGAAACATATCTGGCCAGCCATTGGTGTTGACAACTTTATTGGCTGATTTGTTATGGCCTGGTTCTTGACAAATTGCAAATTCTTTTTTCAAGACTATGGGTGCCTAATTAATATCTTTTTGCCTCTAATTGAAACATATCTGGAACTTTGGCCAACCATTGGTGTTGACAACTTTAATTAATTAATTACAGAATCAATAGGATATTATATTTCTTGATATCTAACATTTGGTTGGAACAAGTGCTCGTGTACATGGTTTAGCAATCGTTTTTAATGGAACTTTGACCATCTCATTATTGGAAGAATAATCCGCTTAAAACCAACTTTGGCATCTTTTAGCCATGAATGTGCAATTAAAATTTAAATAATTCAACATAATAGTGTACATCGATGTGCCTTTCTTCATTCTTCTTTTTCTGCGTGTGTAAATAATTGTATTGAAATATTATTGTATTGTTCATTGATCGAATACAACTTTATAAAGTTAACTCTGGCCTAGCCTTATGGAGATAGGAACTAATATATCATATTTTGTAACATTTTCCTATTATGTAGCATAATTTAGAATTTCTTTCTTTAGCACTCCTTCGCAAGTTGGACATGTAGACGCAGACGAAATGTACAGCTTGGACTTTGAAGTCTAATTTGGTGAAGAAATCATGATTGTCGAGTGAAGCTGCTAATGGTTCGACTCGAGACATCATGATTGTCGAAATTTTGATGATTCATGTATGAAGAAATCATGACTCAATTCGAGTCTTGGTATTACTCAATTCAAGTCAACACAAATTTTGGATGATTCCTGTATAAAGAAATCATGACTAAAGATGGTGAGTGTGAATAACGGAGTGAAAGAGATTCAAATTTCTTTCTTTTCCCTCTGTTTCTTCTTCGTTTCTTCCCTGCTAAGCGATCTGATGTGCGATCGAACATGTGACAGGGAGATAGAGGACAAGTGAAAGATCGTGTGGTCTACATCTGTTTGAGTGTTGTTGTCGTGTGTGTCAGAGAGAGACGTTGTTGTTGTTCTGCTAGTGAGTTGAGATTTTTTTTAATAATCTGTTGTGGTGGTACTGAGTAAATCTGGGGTGCTAATAGCGTGTGGGAAGGATCTTCTTCTGAATTAGGTTTTGGATTTCTCAAGTTTGTCTATCAATCACTACCAGTGAGAGTGATGGAAGAGGAACGCAGATTTGGCGATCGATGATAAGAGATGATGGAGATTAAGTTGATGCAAGTGATAAGAGATTCCACTGGTGTCGAACCCAATGGTGGTGATCTCTTCCTCAATGATGAGTTCGCGGTCGAGGAGAGTTGCGGATCGAGGAACCCTTGGTGAGCTGGAACGGGATGGTCTGAGTTTGAACCCGGGCGAGTCGAATGTGCGGTCTTCGGTTGGAGATGATGAACTAATCGGTGACGATGATTGGTGATGATGATGAATTGATCGGTGACTATGATGTTGATGGATTTGATGATGATTGATCAGTGATTCCGATGATGATGATCAGTGATTGCAACGATACGTTGATGATAATGATCGGTGATGATGATGAACTGATCGGTGATGATTGATCAATGATTCTGATGGTGATGATGTTATATGATTGGTTCGACGATGATGATCAAGATTGATGCTCAACGATGATGATGGACGCTGATGGTGATCAATTTTGCAGTGTTTATGTGCGGAAGCTGTGATGTTGAATCTGTTCAAGAGAATAAGCAAGGCGATGACTTGTGATTTCTTTTTCCCGCCTCTTGCGTTTATGGTTAAAGTGTGTAGTCGTCAGAGGCGGGGAAGAGCTTGAGTCCCCGTAGTTTTAGGTCACCAAATAACCTTGCTCTGATACCATGTATTGAAATATTATTGTATTGTATATTGATTGAATACAAACTTATAAAGCTAACTCTGATATAATTTTATGAAGATAAGAAACCTAAGACTTCTATTCTATTATGACTTTTCTAACATATCATATTATGTAATACTTTCCTATTATAACATAGGTAGACTTTCTTTCTTTAATAGCTTGTTCGGGTGGCTTTACTGGCTTTGCCCTTTACATGGCTCTAGGGTGATATGAGGAGGAGAGTCAATTAGGCCTAATCTCGCCTCAGGACTGTTTCAATTATGCCAAATTGTGTCAAAACATTTTCCCAATAACATTGTATTTGCAATTCCAATCATGGAGTTTATCAACAATTTCCATTAATGGATTATTCTTAGAATATTAAGGCTGCTTAGCATAGCTGAGGCCTTTCCAATTATCGACGACGGTCATCATCTGAATAAATTTTTTTTCTGTTTTTCTTAATTGAGAGTTGGAGGATAACTGCAAGCATGCAGCACTGGACAAATAATGCAGTTATATTGGACCTTTTTCATTATACTAATTTTCTCTCTTTCCGGGTTTTCTTTCTCTTGAATGAATGTCAAACCTGGGCCCAGTTTGGTTGTTAATTACGATTCATTCGAATATGTTCCTAAGATACAATGCACTTAACAAGTTAAGTAGAACGCAAGTTCCCATCTTCAAGCAATCTGTAGTTTGTAGCTAGTGGATGAGTCCAAGTCTCCGACTACCTCAAAGTTCCAAATCAATGTGCTCGAGAAGTGACTTTGTGAGTTGCAAATAGCCCGGCAAAAGGAGCTTTTAAGGCTCTCAAACAAAAAACGCAACCTCCCTTGAAGCAAACTCATTGGTACATTGAATGTTCTGCTCATGAATATGTACTTACATAGAAGGTTCTTTTTAGATTACTGAGTTTTGAAAATTTTAGGGGGGAGGCCCTCATGTGGCTCAGCCATTGGCCGTGTCTAGGTATTGGAAGCCTTGGGATTTTATCATAAAATGTCTTAGTGCAACTTAGTGGGTATTGCACTTAATATTAAAATTCTAGAGTAGGTTCCTCTTCAATGAAACTAATTGGATAGAAATCATTTAACTTTCAGAGTAAATCTGCATTTTATTATTATTATTATTATTTATTATTATTATTATTATTTTTTTTTTTTTTTTGTGTTTTTACACTTTTAGCTTATTTTCCTTAAAACACAACTTCAACACTATTTATAAAATAGGTAGAAATGTTCAAAATTCCAAAAAAAATAAAAAACTAACAAACATAACTAGCTAGAATTGTTATAACTTCCAACATAGAAATGTAAACAGTATGTGTTAAATTAATGAAAGGCCTGAGAGTAGGATTGGAAATCGAAGAGCAGAATCTAATACTCATTGTTCAATAATGGTCAATTAGCCTCTGATAGGGAGGATTAGGCTTTTAAGCTTTCATATTCTTTTGGTGATAAGTATGGCTGAAAACCGAACCGACTTAGGTCGGTTTTGAAATTTTCAAATCGAAACTGAACCGACCATTAACAAAACCAATTTGAAACCGAATCGATTCTAATTTATGCAAACGTAACCGAACCGAACCGACTAAAATCAAACCAAAACCGAACCGACCGACTATTTTAAACATATTGTATTATTTATATATAAAATATATATTATTTATTATATATATTCGGTCAGTTAGGTTTGGTCGGTTAAAATCACATAAAAACTGAAAATCGAACCAACCATTTCGGTTTTGAATTTTTTTAAACCGAAATCGATCCGAACCAATTGGTTCAATTTAGATCGATTCGATCGATTTTTTGTTCAACCCTAATGATTAGTTGGAATTGTGAAGATAATTTCCACATCATTGTGGTTCACGAAGAATCATCAAAAAGGCTCGGAAAGTTCATAAACTCAACGTGAGCACCACCTAATAACGTGTCCCTTTCTGATTCAGTCAAACAAGGCAGCTGAAAACCTTTCTTTGTTTGCGTTTCACCTGCCTTCCGATCCCTATCACTACAGAACAGTCAACCTTTGACCCCGTTTCCCATTGACTAAACTACACTGTTACTTCCAACAACTGCCACTGCCTCCTCTGCTTGCCACGTGTACAAGTACAGTTCTCGAAGCGACATTGTTCTCCTCTCCCGCCTTCTTTTTTGCTCCCCCTTTCCGTCTCACTTGAGGAGTCTTCTCATTTCGACCTCCACAGGCCACGAACGAACAATGTACACTTCAACTTGGTCGAAGCTCTGTCTTCCAATCTTTCTCTGTTGTTTCTTCTCATTCACTCACTCAGATGAGCTTCAAATCCTAATGAAGCTCAAGTCCTCCTTAACATCCAATTCAAACATACTCGATTCATGGCAATCCAACACTTCCCCCTGCAACTTCACTGGCATTTCTTGCAACTTAAATCACTCCGTTACTCGAATCGAATTGCGCGAAAAGGGACTGCTCGGTACACTTCCATTCGACTCCATTTGCCAGCTTCCATCACTTGAAGTATTGAATTTTGACACGAATTTCATAACCGGACCCGTCACGAATGATCTAAACAACTGTACTAAGCTGCAACAATTACATCTCTCCATGAATTCATTCTATGGAACGTTTCCGGATTTCTCAGCTCTTGATCAATTGTACTACTTGCGCTTGAACGGTAATGGATTCACCGGTGCGTTTCCGTGGAAATCACTAGAAAGATTGACGAATTTGACGGATTTTACTATCGGAGACAATCCGTTGGATGCGAGTTTGTTTCCTATGGAGGTTCTGAAGCTCAAGAAGCTTTCTATTCTTTATTTGACGAATTGCAGTCTTGAAGGAAGCATTCCAGCTGGAATCGGAGATCTTACGGAGCTCACAGTTGTTGAATTGTCAACTAATCGCCTCTCTGGTGAGATTCCGAAGGATATTGGTAAGCTTCAGAAGCTGCAGATACTTGAGATGTATGAAAATGATCTTACTGGAACATTCCCAGTGGGGTTCGGAAACCTTACGAATCTCAAGGAATTAGATGCTTCGTCGAACAAACTTGAAGGGGATTTGTCAGAGCTGAAGACAATGAAGAACCTTGGAACTCTGCAACTCTTCTATAACAATTTCTCTGGAGAAATCCCAGAGGAGTTTGGAGACTTCGAGTTCCTTGTGAACCTTTCACTTTACTCGAACAGGCTTACGGGTTCTCTACCACAGAAACTCGGTTCTTTGGCGGATTTCGATTTCATTGATGTCTCCGAAAATCTTCTTACAGGTCCTATTCCACCAGATATGTGCAAGAAGGGGAAAATGACAGAGCTTCTACTGATTCATAACAATTTCAGTGGAGAGCTTCCTGCAACTTACGCGAATTGTTCATCGTTAACTCGTTTACGAGTTAGTAACAATTCGCTGTCCGGTATTGTTCCTGCTGGAGTATGGAGTTTGCCTAAGCTCAATTTCATTGAATTGGCTCTGAACCAGTTTGAAGGTCCAGTGACGTCTGACATCAAGAATGCCAAGTCTCTAGCCCAGTTACGCCTTCAAAACAATCGATTTTCAGGAGACTTTCCTGGGGAAATCAAAGAAGCTTCGGGTCTTGTTCTGATTGATCTGAGCTACAATCAATTTTCTGGAGGAATTCCGGCGAGTATTGGCGAGCTAAATATGCTAAACAGTCTCTATTTGCAAGAGAACATGTTTTCGGGTAACATTCCTGACTCTTTAAGCTCGTCTACTTTACTCAACAATGTAAACTTTGCTAGAAACTCGCTTTCGGGTGAAATTCCAGCTAGTTTAGGATCCCTACCAAGTTTGAATGCATTGAATTTATCGAGTAATCAACTTTCTGGCCGGATTCCGGAGAGTTTATCCTCATTGAAGCTCAGTCTTCTGGATTTGTCAAACAACAACCTCACTGGACGAATACCGGAGTCTCTTTCTAATCAAGCTAACAATGGAAGTTTTGCTGGGAATACCGGTTTATGTAGTCAGAATATCCAGTACTTCCAGCCATGTTCGTCGCATTCGGGTAAATCAACTGAGCTTGCAACCCTTCTATCTTGCTTCCTCACTGGAACAATTGTAGTACTAGTGTTACTTGCAATCCTCATTGTTGTGAAGAAGAAACAGAAAGAGCAGATTCGATCAATAAGTTCAGATTCTTGGAACATAAAATCGTTCCAGAAACTAAGCTTCACAGAGCAAGAAGTACTGAATTCGATTCACCAACAGAACATAATAGGGAAGGGAGGTTCTGGAAATGTTTACAAACTGGCTCTTCAAACTGGAGATGAACTTGCAGTGAAACACATATGGAACTCAGATATCAACAGCAGGAAAACCACTCAAAGTAGCGCAGCAATGCTGATGAAACAGTCGGGGAACTTACCAGAATTTGAAGCAGAGGTGGCAACGCTGAGTTCTATTCGACATGTGAATGTGGTGAAGCTGTATTGTAGCATTACGAGTGAGGATTCAAGTTTGTTAGTTTACGAGTACTTACCAAATGGGAGCTTGTGGGATAGGCTGCACACATGCCATGACGTGAAGCTTGATTGGGAGAGAAGATATGAGATTGCTCTTGGGGCAGCCAAGGGGTTACAGTATCTACATCATGGGTGTGACAGGCCCGTGGTGCATCGTGATGTGAAGTCAAGTAATATACTTTTGGACGAGTTTTTTAAACCCCGTATCGCTGATTTTGGGCTTGCAAAGATCATTCAAGCAAATGGAGGACATGCCTCCACACATGTCATTGCTGGAACTCACGGATATATGGCTCCTGGTATGTTATACTAAGCTCTATGATCTTTAAACCGATTCCATCGTATTAGATTACAAACCTTGAAACTACTTTTTCGCCCATAACTTATAATACTAATCTAATTTTTGCAGAATACGCTTACACTTGCAAAGTGAATGAGAAGAGCGATGTGTATAGCTTTGGAGTGGTTTTGATGGAACTAGTGACTGGGAAGAAACCAATCGAAACAGAATTCGGAGAGAATAAGGACATAGTTTACTGGGTATGTAGTAGAATTGCTAATGAGGAGAACATCATAGATATGGTGGACTCGAGCATTAAAGAGGGTTCAAAGGAAGACGCTGTAAAGGTGATGAGAATAGGATTGCGATGCACAGCGAGGCTTCCAGCATTAAGACCTTCAATGAGAACAGTAGTTCAGATGTTAGAGGAAGCTCAGCCTTACAAATTGATTGAGATCAGTATCTACAAAAATGCCTGTGGTAAAGAAGAGTTGCCGGAGAGTAGTGTGAAGATCAAAGAAGACCTCTAGAATCAAATTTTGTTAGTCAGGGAATGGAAGTACCCTTTCATGTACTATACTCAATAACACACAGAGGATTCGAGTTAAGTAGGGCATTCCAAGATGGAACTTTTATTGCCCTTAGTAATGTGTATAAATAAACCGTCAGTTCAAATGTAGAGACATCTGTAAACTGTGGTTACATTGGATTATAGAAGCACATTCATTGCCCATTTCATAAGAATGATCCTAGTCTCATCTACAGGATTGGGTTTTTTGTTAAACCTGACTTCCAGAGATCCTTAAGCATTGCTTAGTTATCTTCTGCTCTGCAGATAAGACTCGTCTGTTTTGACAATCTCTTGTTGGGAACTCTGGGTTATCAGACACTTTAGCTTGGGAACAAACCACTTTATAATTGAAAGTTTTGCAGAATACGAAACAAGTACTTCACTCAAGGTGGGCCATTAGCTTTATATGACTATGGGCTGATTCTTTGCTTTGTGTGTTTCATAGGCTGGTTCTTTGCTTTCTGTGTTTCACAGTAACCATTGAGTTTTCAAAGTGAGTGCATAATCGTGTCTTAAACACCCATAATAGAGCAAGTTAAACATCAGTATTCTCTACCTTTCTCAATGAGGTGATAAGGAACTCTTTCATGCACACAGAATTCTGTGTTTGTTTTGCAGTTAGTCCTCCAAAGTGACTACTGTGAAACCTTTTTGACTTCTCAGGGTCAAGAGATGTTTCCAGTATACACAATGACCATTGTAAGAACCTTTGCTACTCTGTTTTAGTTAGGCACTTCTTCTCCATACTTTTGTCGACACATCCAAGCAACAAGTAAGTTGATTCTTCAGCTGAAGATTATGTTAATTTACTCTTTAAGTTCCAACCTTCCAGTACATAAAACCAATGAAAGTTATTGTCTAATGTGCTAAGTTATTAATGCCACGAAAAAATCGCCGATTAATCACAATTCGGTGTTTGACCGAACCGAACAAAGTGAAATCGGTTAGGGTTTAGCGGTCACCGATTAATCGGCCCAGCCTATATTCGAAAGTTAGGTTGTTTGTAGTGATATAAGTGTTGCAACCTGCAAAATTAAATTCATTTGATTAATTAGTAAAGTAATATATGACTATGATTAATTAGTATAGTTATATAACTACAAATTTACATAATTTTGATTAATTATTTATTTTTTAATTTATGACTATGATTAAATTTTAAAAATATATGCTTTGAAAAAATTAAACGATTAAATCCGATTAATCTCGCTTAATCGTAGTTCGGTCATGGACCGCACTGCGACCGCTTTCCGATTTAACTACATAGCTAATGTGTTCTTTTTCTTTAATTTACTTTTTTAATCTGGTCTCTGAATTGTGTTTCTGCGACTTCAATAATCAAAATATTTTTTTTTAAAATGTTTGTTTATCTACCATTTTCAACTTCTAGCCTCTGGGTTGAACTCTCCAACACCAACATTTGTAGCTCATTATAAGAAGGCAGCGACTACGCCACACCACCATATCCTATTTCTCACACCAACATTGAGTTTTTTTTGTTTTTTTTACACCGCCTATATAAACAAAAATCATTCATTTTTTCCCTCACCATTTAAATCTACAATGGTTTCTCCCAGTGGCGGATCTACCATTTGGCTAAAGGGGTCAATTGTTCCCCTTATCTTTTTAAAAAAAAACAACTAAGGTATTCGTATTTTCCATATTGCCCCTTTAAATTTGTAGGTTGCCCCCCTCAAGTCCAAAAAAAACTTTCATTAATAGAATTTCTGAACTTTGATGGGCACAATGACGTATTTTGAATCTTGTTTATTATAATTCCCTGCGACCGCATTCAAGAAATTCCATGGATGTCTCCTGGCTCCTCCGCGTCTCTGTCGTATCCGACGGATATTTTGGAATCCCAACTATTGTTGCGAATGAATCAATTTTGTGCCTAATCTGGGAGCAGATTGCCACGCTCTACACTGGATCGCTCGATGACAGGTCTGATGCGGAAGCCTCGCTCACTTCACTTGCTCGTGATGACAATCGGTATGGGGAGCTAATAATTGAAGAAGGTGGAGTTGTGCCACTGCTGAAATTGGTATAGTTAAATAGTTGTGTACTGTTTGCCCCCATTTGTTTGCTATCCTGGCTCTGCCCCTAGTTCTTCCCTCTCCCATTCAAAATATCTTTCAAATCTTTCCCCACATTCAAATCTCTTGCAAATCTACTCTCTCTCCCTCGAAAACTCTCAAAATTCCTTCAAAGTCAAAACCCTTAAACCCAAACTCAATAAATATTCATAACTTAACATAACAAAGAAACCCAAACTCAAAATGAAAAAAAAAACGCAAAACAGGGTAACTTTCGACCAATTTAAACCCTCAATTGAGACCATTTTCAACTCATCAAAACATAAATATTGTAGTAGTCTTAGTTATCTAATAAACACAACTTGAATCAGTTGAAAATGTTTTGAAATGAGTAAATTATGCTCATTTTACTAAAGTCGCGCAAATCTGTCTCGCAATGAAAATGGGATAGTGCTCCTGACTTTCGACCAACTTATGTGCTTGATCGAGACCGATTCTCAAGTTGATCAAAACACAAATATTGTAGTACTCTTAGTTATTTAAAACACAACTTGAATCAATTGAAAATGTTTTGAAATGAGCAAGTTATGGTCATTTTTCTAAAGTGGCGCAAATCTGTCTCACAATAAAAACGGGACAATGTTCCTGACTTTCGGCCAACTTATGTGCTCGATCGAGATCGATTTTCAAGTTGATCAAAACACAAAAATTGTAGTACCTTGAGTTATCCAATAAAAACAACTTTAATGACTTGAAAATGTTTTGAAATGAGCAAGTTATGGTCATTTTATTAAAGTCACGCAATCTGCCCGAAAAAATTTATGTTCGCAGAGTGCACTGCGGGGTATCTGATCATGCGAACAGGAAATAAAATGACAGTTAAAGATACAGACAGAGTTAAAGATATTACAAAAAAAAATGACCATAACTTACTCATTTGTAGTTCATTATAAGAAAAAATCACATACTAAAAAGAACTAGATCAAATGATAGTTAAAGATACAGAGAGAGTTTGATGAGTTCTGCTGTGACCTAAATGCATGTAAAATCAATCCCGCTCAAAATTATATTGAATGTAAGGCTATGTGTAACCACCCCCCTTCCTTCCGTAGTGGTGAGGTTTGTTCATAACCCAATTTCTTTGGGAACTAGAATCCAACAAATAGAAGCTCACTCTATTTGATCACTCTCTTAGCATCCTTTGTTTGGACTGTGATGTATGCTTATGTTTTTTAAAATGATAGCTAGTCAAAACTTGAAAATGCAAGATGAACTCTTAAATAAATTGACCAATTGATAAGTAATTCAAGAAGTTAAGATAAAAAGCTGATAGAACACAATGGATAATTTATGAAGGAAGAATATATGCATTACCAAGTCATTCAAGAATTTCTTGCGACGATAGATTGCATTAAATCCTCGAATGTAATTACCATATTGTCCGGAAGACCAAAATTTTAGGACAAATTAAAACGGGGAGGAAGTAAGACATCGTTTGGAGATTCTAAAATTGGTGTTGAAAAATCTCACTGTTTTCAGTTCCAAAAACATATGTACAAAATGTCAATGGAATTCATAACTATGCGAACATGTCGGCCCACTAAAATTTGGAACATGCATTCACACCTATGGCTATGAATATTGCTAAAATACCCATCATAAATATTAGGGTGTGTTTGGTTGCATGAAATCTATGTCATGAGAATCCATGAGGGGACCCCTACATTTTAGGTTAATTTGAGATATAACTCCACATGCACTATTTAATCTTGTTATCAATGGTGGGAATGAAAATCTCATGAATATGGGAATCACATGCCTTGGGGGACCAAGGAGTGGAATTTTCATGTTCATGGGACTTCCATTCCCACCATTGCTCACAAAACCAAATGGTGGATGTGGAGTGATATATCAATTTAGCCTAAATGTAGAAGTCCCCTCATGGATTCTCATGACATAAGATTTCATGCAACCAAAAACACACCCTTAAGGTTCCGTGTTGTTGGGATGAAGTTGGCTTGAATAGTCCCACATCAAGTAAGGCGGAGTTGTCACTAAGGTTTATAAGGAGATGGTCCACTCCCTAATAGTAACGAGGCCTTTTAAGGGAAAACCCCACACCACCTAGGCCCAGATGGAAGGTCACACCCAATAGGTGGTGTTTAAGTTGGGGACAATATCGTTGCTATGTATAGTGGACCAAGGGGTGCGCGCAAGTGCACGTGCGCGACGCTCCAACATAAATATATGTCATCTTCAAATGAACTACACTCATATGAACTTTAGCAATGAAGCCAAAAAGAAACAAGTAAGGTATCCTAAAAAGAAACTAATGTATAGAATTCAGCATTTTAGCGAGCTAAAGCTGAACTTTTGGTGTTAAGTTGCATTGTATGTGAACTGGGGAGGATCTTTCCCTATGGTGTGCAAAACTAGGTTTCTACTTTGTGGTGTATATGTGTCACCTGTTCATGAAATGGTTATTTTTTAAGTTGTTTCTTTTAATATAAGAAGCTTCGTGGCAATCGAGCTCGTTATGTTTAACTTTGCAGGACCATCTCTTTGGCAAACTCGAAACAAACTCATTAATTGTTGGATGAAATTAAAGATTTTAGGCTTATATGTAAAATCATAGAACTTATTTTGCTTCCAAGAAACATCTGTGGAAGGAAGAAAAATCCTGGATGGCGTCCTATTGGCTAATTAGTTGACTCGTGAAAGATTGACAATTATGGGACCTATTTGAGAAAGCATACGACAATTCACGTTTCACTGGACTGCCTAACGTATAGCGAAAAAGAGTAGTTGAATCCAAGTTCCCCTCTCTGTAAAGAAAGAAAGGCTACATATGTTACAGAATAAGAAATTCAGTATAGAATTTGTTAGGAAAGTCATAATAGAATAAGAAGTCTTAGGTTTCTTGTTTCCACAAGGTTAGGTCAGAGTTGACTTATATAAGCTTGTATTCAGTCAAGGAAAATAATAATTTCATGAATACAATTCTTTTCATGGTATCAGAGCAACTTTTTCTTAAACTAAGCCCTAGCCGCAGAACGACGGAATCAAACCCTTCTCCCAATAAACTCATTTCCTATTCTTATTTCTAGCTAATACAAAACAATTGTCATTAGACCAATCAAACCCTTATCCATCGTCATCAACAACAAAGTCGATCTCGTTATTAGACCAACAACAAAGTTGATCAATCTCGACGTCAACAAAGTTGATCGATCTCGTCGTCAACAGAGTCGATCACTGATCACTTCATCAACCAATCGATCTCGTCATCAACAGAGTCGATCACTAATCACTTCATCAACCAATCGATCACGAACGTCGACCAATCAATCGATCTCGTCATCAATCAAACCCTGCCAATCAATCATCATCGCCGTCAGCCACCACCAGAGAGATCTCTCTCGCAACACAACTTATTTCTTTTCCAACACGAACAGAGCAGGGATGCACAAACTCTTCTTGACTCTTTCTCTAGAACTAACAAAACAATCATCTTCAGATCTTGATCATCTCAGATCTTGCATCCATCCAACATCAGTCCATCATCATCACTTCGAATCGAACCATCATCATCGAGCTTGAATCATCTTCAAAGCTTGAATCTAGAATTCAACAATTTTATCCATAACCATCTCAGATCTTGCATCATCTTCAGGGCTTGAATCCATATTGATCGTCTCATAATCATCATCGTCGCAATCACCGATCAGTCCATCATCCCCATCCATCGTCTTCATCAGATCAAAATCATGGCCTTGTTGACCAACAACAAGTATAAAGCTCACAATATTGGTAATGACTTTTCTATTGCAAAATTGACAGGTAAAGTACTATCTCTCAAATCTCATGGCTCTCATTCATCTTGGATCCTTGATAGCGGCATCACTGATCATATAGTTCATAACTCTCATTTAATCACATTTTCCAAACCCGTCTACACTCGAACCGTTAAGCTTCCTGATGGTACACTTGTTGTTGTTAAACACATTGACATCATGACTTTCTCTTTTGTTTTTACTTTGCGTGATGTTTATTGTGTTCCCTCTTTTAATCTCAATTTAATTTCCATTAGCAAACTCACAAAACATTATCTTTTTATCACCATTTTTCTCAACAATTCGTGTTTGATACAAGACCTTCGTTCGGGGAAGATGATTGGGACAACAACTGAGCTTGATGGTTTGTACTACTTGGACAGCACAACCACCACAACTTCTACCACTTGTCACATCACTCGAGACAACAACCCTGTGTTATGGCACGATCGCCTAGGTCACCTTTCTAACAAAACTCTCCATCTCCTTCCTGTCTCTTTTCAAGATGTTAGTACTTGTGTTTTTAATAAATGTGTTATTTATCCTTTGGCCAAACAAACTAGAAATAAATTTCCTTTATCCCATATTTCAAGTACTACTCCTTTTTCCTTATTAAAATGTTGACAATTTTGGAGGATATAACGTTGCTTCCCTTTCTGGAGCGCGTTATTTTCTCACCATTGTTGATGATTATACACGATGTACTTGGATTTTTCTCATAAAACACAAGTCTGACACACACACACTCTTAATTTCATTCATTAATTATGTTGAAAATCAATTTTCTTCCAAAATTCAAACCATTCGCAGTGATAATGGACTTGAATTTTCTCTCACTAATTTTTATGCTTCAAAAGGAATTACCCATCAAACTTCTTGTATCTCTACGCCCCAACAAAAATGGGGTGGTGAAACGGAAACATAAACATCTTTTGAATGTCACTCCTACTCTTTTGTTTCAAGCACATCTCCCTAAACATTTATGGGGAGAAGCAATTATCACCGCTGCCTATCTCATTAATCGCACACCGTCTTATGTTCTTAAAGGCAAAACACCTTTTTGAACTTCTCTTTAACAAACCACCCAACTACTTTCACCTTCGAGTTTTTGGTTGTCTATGTTTCGCTTCCACACATGCCCAACGTCCTAGCAAATTTGATGCTCGTTCTAGTCAATGTATCTTTCTTGGATACCCTTTCGGACAAAAAGGATACAAAGTTTATGATTACACCCACAAAAAGGTCCTTGTTTCTCGTGACGTCATCTTTCATGAGGAAACTTTTCCTTATTTTTTGACAAAATGCACAATCACCTCACTGACCAGTTCAATACACTTCCTCGACCGGTCGCTCATGCTCCGCTTTTTGATCCTCCAACAGTGCTTTTCTCTGACCAATCAGACCACTCCCACGGATCGGTCGCCCAATCCGATGACTCGGTCACCGACCAGGTGGAAACCCCGAAAACCCAACCCCAAGCGGTCGCCCCTGCCCCTGTTCCACCTTTAGACCCTCCTCTCCCACCTCACACCTCCACTCGTGCCACCCGTGAGCCATCTTATCTTCAAAAATATCATCTTGATGCTCGATTGCCCTCCCGATCGTCTCACTCATCTGCTTCGAACGTTGGGCCTTCTACAGGTATTGTTTACCCCCTTTCAAATTTTCTTTCCCATGATCATTTATCCACCTCTCACAAGGTTTACACCACTTCCCTTTCTTTGGTCAAAGAACCCACCAGTTTTATGCAGGCTATGCAAGATCCAAAGTGGCGTCAGGCCATGAGAAGTGAGATTGATGCTCTAGAAACCAATAACACTTGGACTTTACAACCTCTTCCTCCTGGCAAGCATCCGGTTGGTTGTAAATGGGTCTATAGATCAAACTTAATCCTGATGGTAGTGTTGAGCGCTACAAAGCTCGTCTTGTGGCTAAATGATACAGTCAAGTTGAAGGTATTGATTATAAACAGACTGTTGCTCCTATTGCTAAATTGACTACTGTTCGTTTTCTCTTTGCTTTTGCAGCCACACAAGGTTGGCATTTATGTCAACTTGATGTCAACAATGTTTTCTTTATGGTGATCTGTTTTAAAATGTGTACATGAGTCTTCATCCTGGATTCGACCGAAAGTGGGAGACTCGAGTATGCAAATTAAACAAGTTCTTATATGGTCTTATATAGGGCCATGGCTTCCACATGATGTGAGTTAATCTGGTTGAGGTACATTCTTAATGATTTGCGCATTAACCATCCTCAGACAACTATCTTGTTTTGTGACAATAAGGTTGCACTCCATATTGCATCTAATCTGATTTTTCATAAGCAAACGAAGCATATCGAGATTGATTGCCATTTGATTAGAGAGAAGATACAAGAGGGTATTATTCAAACTGAGCATGTTGGAATACTATATCAACGGACAGATTTGTTCACTAAAGCTTTGAGCACTTATCAATTTGATAATCTTCTTAGCAAGTTGGGCGTTACAAAACATACACTCCAACTTGAGGGGGAGTGTTAAAGAAAGAAAGTCTACATATGTTACAGAATAGGAAAGTCAGTATAGAATATGTTAGGAAAGTCAGAATACAATAAGAAGTCTTAGGTTTCTTGTTTCCACAAGGTTAATTCAAAGCTAGCTTATATAATCTTGTATTCAGTAAAGGAAAATAATAATTTCAATACAATTCTTTTCAGTCTCAGTCTAAACTTGAAAGTGCAAGGTGAACTGTTCAACAAACTGACTAATTGACAAGTCATTCAAGAAGTTAAGATAAGAAGCAGGTAGAACACAATGGATAATTTACAAAGGAAGAATACGTGTTACAATAGTCATTCAAGAACTTCTTGTGTTGAATCCTCACATGCGAGTATCATATTGTCTGCAAGACCAGACCAAAATTTTAGGGCGAATCAAAACGAGGAATAAGTAAGCCCATTGTATGGAGATTCTAAAATTGGTGTTGAAAGCTCTTACTGTTTGCAGTTCCAATATCATCTTCTAAAAAACAACAGATTCCTCAAAAGTAGGCAAACTATCAAACATAATCCAACATAGACTGACCTAATCATTGGAAGAAATATTTGGTTTCCAAATCACAGTGTAATTTACAAGATTGTGTTAATTGTCATAAAAGAGCAGTAGGGAAAAGGACAGTGGCAACCTGCAGTAACGGAGCTCAACCGGACATAATGGCATAGAGGTAAGGCCATATTTAATTCCTGTAACAATAACCAAGATTTGCTTTGTCGAGTATCAAACAGGAAGGTAAACACCATTGAAGCTTAATATGATTCTTGATGGTTATGATCATTGCAAGTTATCCTTTTATAGTTTCATGAAAAAATTTACTGGTGTTAACTCGACCTTCGTGGTCAAAATTCCACTGTTAAAATCATGTCACACTCGACACTGTTAAATTTTCTGTGTTCTGTTAACTGGATATTCAGGAACAATGTATCATGCTACATATCGTTTAATGTCCAAATAATGTCAATACATCACATATATGCTTAGTTTAGATCCCAAAGCCCCGAAAGTGCTATAGTAAATCAATGTTTAGAGTATTTTGCTGTGTTCTCTTTGCACAAAAAGATGTTATTGGGTCAGAAACCGCAGAATGTGGAAATCCTATTAGTAACAAAGTGGGTGCTCTTCAAGTGCAAGATGCATGCTACCAGAGTGTTAAGCATACTCAGTCTCAGTCTGTTAGACAGTCTGTTAGCTAGCTTAGTCTCAGTCTGTTAGATAGTCTGTTAGCTAGCTTGTTTGATTAAGTTTGTATAGCTGTCATTCTGTTTTGACAGTCATTTACGCTATCTAGATGTCTATATAAAGCAATGTACAAAGACCATTTGGTCGTAATGAAAACAGTGAGATTCTTAGTTCATAATCTGTCTTAGACTTTAACATGGTATCAGAGCTTCCTCATTGCTCTTGATCTTCTTTTTGTTTTCTTTTCTCAGTTTCTTCTCATCTTCTCAATCAGTAATAATGGCTTATTCAACTTCTTCAAATACTGCAACTATCAGCAATTCTACAAACACAGAATGGAAACCAGTCATGTTTACTCACGTATTGTCTGTCAAAATGAGTGAGAACAATTACTTGTTATGGAAACAACAAGTATTAGCAACAATTAAAGGTCACAAGTTGCTAAAGTTCATTGAAAAAGACTCATCTCCACCAAGATTTCTATCAGATGAAGATCAAGTCCACAGTAATGTCAATCCAGAGTTCATCAGCTGGGAACAACAGGATCAACTCCTCTTTTCATGGCTTCTTTCATCCATGACTGAATCATTACTTACAAGGTTAGTCGGTTGTGAATCTTCTGCACATATCTGGAATATACTTGAGGTTTTCTTCAATTCTCAAACCATAGCAAAGATTTCACAATTTAGAACTCAACTTCAGAACCTCAAGAAAGGTGGTATGAGCATTAATGAGTTCTTACTAAAGATCAAGAACATCATTGATCAGTTGACTTCAGTAGATCATTCACTATCTTCTAAAGACCACATAAATGCTATTTTCGATTGATTACCTCAATCTTATGATACATTCATAGTGTCAGTTACTTCTAGATCAGATTCATATAGTGTTGCAGAGATTGAAGCACTTCTACTAGCTCAAGAAACAAGAATTGAGAGACATGTAAAGGATCTTGATGCATCTAGTTATGCAAATATTGCTCACAGTAATTACAAGCCGTCACCTAGATCCTTTGCTTCAAATCCACATACATGGAGACCTCAGTTCAGATCTCCAACAAACTCTTTCTCATTCAGAAGTGGCAGATTTGGATCTGGTAGAGGCTCAAGATTCCCTGGTCATCAAAGCAATCGACCTCAGTGTCAAATCTATGGAAAGATAGGTCATCTAGCTTTCAAATGCTATAACAGATTTGATGATAATCTTCCAAATCCATGGAGTTCAAGCACTGCATCTCAGCAAGCAAACATAGCATCTTCCAACTTGGCTTCTCAGTAAGAAAATTTGCAAGCAAACATAGCATCTAGAAATGCTTTCTCAGTATCATCCAGTCAACTTACTGAATCCACTTGGGGAACTAATTCTGAGTCTCAGATGAAAACGTTTCCTTCATCATCTACTACATCTGATCAGAGATGGTATCTAGACTCTGGTGCAACAAATCATTGCACTCCTTTCTCACAAAACATGACCTCTTCTTCTCCATATCTTGGCAATGAACACCTCTTCATTGGGGATGGAACTGGGCTGCAAATTCAGAATATAGGTGAGTCTACATTACACTCATTCAATCCTTCAAGAAAATTGACACTTAAGAGTGTTGTTCAAGTACCCAAACTCACCAAGAATCTTTTAAGTGTATCCAAATTTGCAAAAGATAACCATGTCTTTTTTGAATTTCATTCTAATGTATGTTTTGTGAAAGATCAGGTCACGAACCAGATTCTATTGGAAGGAATTCTTAGCAATGGGCTATATGTTTTTCCATCTTCTCATCTTGTTGAACCAGTCATTCCAAGCAAGTCAGTTCATACAGTCTCTACAAACAATTCAGTTCAGACAGTCTTTACAAAGGCCTCTTCACCATTGTCACTCTGGCATGCTCGATTGGGCCATCCATCATTGAAATTAGTTCACAAAATACTTAGTCAATGTAATATTTCTGTTTCAAACAACAATGAATCTGACTTTTGTTCTTCATGTTGTTTAGGAAAGATTCCCAAATTTCCATTCCCTAGTTCATCAACAGTGTACAATTCTCCATTAGAACTCATACATACAGACTTGTGGGGTCCTGCTTCAACTGTGTCCTCCTCTGGTTACAAATATTACATACATTTCATTGATGCATATAGTAGATTTACTTGGGTATATCTATTGCAAAATAAGTCAGATGCATTCCCTACTTTTCTCAAGTTTAAGTCACAGGTAGAGCTAGAATTTGGTCTTCCTATTAAGTGTGTTCAGTCTGACTGGGGTGGTGAATACAGATCCTTCTCAAATTTTTTAGAACAAAATGGTGTTATTCATCAGTTAGCTTGTCCAACTACTCACCAACAAAATGGTGTTGCTGAGAGGAAACATAGACATATAACTGAATCAGCTCTTACACTTCTTGCTCATGCTTCTCTTCCTTTAAAATTTTGGGATGAAGCAGTTAGAACCTCGGTTTATCTTCTTAACATAGTACCTTCTTCTGTTCTAAATGGTATCTCTCCTTTTGAATTTCTTTATCACAAAGCACCTGATTACAAAACTCTTAAGGTTTTTGGGTGTTCTTGTTATCCCAACATCAAACCTTATAACACACATAAGCTCCAATATAGGTCAGTAGAATGTACCTTTCTTGGTTACAGTATACAACACAAGGGGTACAAATGTATGTCACCTACCGGTTGTATATACATCTCTAGAGATGTGGTGTTCAATGAGAATTCATTTCCATATCAAGTATTAAATCCTCCTTCTTTCAAACCTCATTCACTTTTTCCTGTTTCTACATCTGCTTCCATTCCACTATCTGATTCATCTACTGTCAAAACTGCAAAGCACACTGATCCAACACTGCAAAGTCCCATTGTCACTCAGACTCCTTTGTCTCATAGGTCTTTGTCGCCTGATAATAGTCAGTCATCCACCAGACCATTGGTTTCTTTTCCTACTCAACCCAGCCATCTTTCATTGCCTCACAATAATGCACCTTCAAGTCTAGTGGATACTAGTCAGGTTCCAGTCATTCCTACTACACTTCACCCTGGACATCAGATGGTAACTAGGTCCAAAGCTGGTATATACAAACCTAAGGTCTTCATGGCCTCTGCTGAACCATCAAGTCTGAATGATGCTTTGACCACACCTCATTGGCTTTCGGCTATGCAAGATGAATATCTGGCACTTCTACGCAATGATACTTGGACTCTGGTGGACTTTCCACAACATAGGAGTATAGTTGGATGTAAATGGCTCTTCAAGGTAAAGGAAAATTCAGATGGGGCAATTCAGAAGTATAAAGCTCGCCTAGTAGCTAGGGGCTTCCAACAAATTGCTGGTTTTGATTATGAAGAAACATTCAGCCCTATGATAAAACCATCTACAATCAGAGTCATACTCTCTGTTGCAGTCACTTACTCTTGGTCAGTTTTTCAATTGGACGTCAACAATGCATTCCTAAATGGGGACCTACAAGAAGAGGTATATATGATGCAACCCCCTGGATTTGTAGATCCAACTCGTCCTAATGCAGTTTGCAAGCTTTCAAAAGCAATTTATGGTCTCAAACAGGCACCTAGAGCTTGGTTTGACAAGCTTAGGCACACTCTTATTCAGTTTGGGTTTACTGCAACAAAGTCAGATTCTTCTCTGTTCATCAGATACTCACCATCACCTATATTCATCTTAGTATATGTTGATGACATTTTAGTTACTGGATCTAGCAAGTTTGACATTTCACATTTGATATCTCAACTGAATGCTCAGTTTTCTTTGAAAGAATTGGGATTGATTCATTACTTCCTTGGCATTCAAGTTACTCACACTGCAGATGGAATAATTCTGTCACAATCCAAGTACATTCAAGATCTTCTCTGTCGTGCTAAAATGCAATTTGCAAATGGATTGCCTACCCCTATGTGTGGTGGTGAGAAGCTGATAGACACAGGGAGTGATCCAGTTCAAGAAGTTCAATTGTATAGGAGTATTGTTGGAGCCTTACAATATGTTACTATAACTAGACCTGACATTGCATACTCTGTTAATAGGGTATGTCAGTTCATGCAAAAACCCCTTGAGTCTCACTGGCGAGTAGTTAAGAGGATCTTAAGGTATCTAAAGGCTACATCAGCATTTGGTCTTCACATAGTTCCTACTCCCTCTCTCAAGTTCACTGGGTATTGTGATGCTGATTGGGCATCTGATCCTACAGACAGGCGCTCTATTTCAAGATATTGTGTGTATTTAGAACCAAATCTCATCTCCTGGTCCTCCAAGAAACAAAGTATTGTCTCTAGGAGTAGTACTGAAGCTGAATACAGGAGTTTAGCTTCAGTCACAGCTGAATTGTCATGGCTACAGTCTCTTTTCTCTGAGTTAAGAATTGGAAGTGCATCTCCTACTGTCTGGTGTGATGATAACATGAGTGCGGTTCAGCTTAGTGCAAATCCAGTTCTTCATGCCAGGACCAAACATATTGAGCTAGACATTTATTTTGTGCGTGATAAGGTTGCTAGAAAGCTCATTAATGTTCTTCATATCTCTGCGAAGGACCAAGTGGCTGATATTCTTACAAAAGCTCTTGGCACCTCTAGATTCTTACTACTACGTAACAAACTAAGTGTTGTTAATGGTTCTACACTTAGTTTGCGGGGGAATGTTAAGCATACTCAGTCTGTTAGACAGTCTGTTAGCTAGCTTAGTCTCAGTCTAATAGACAGTCTGTTAGCTAGCTTGTTTGATTAAGTTTGTATAGCTGTCATTCTGTTTTGACAGTCATTTACGCTATCTAGATGTCTATATAAAGCAATGTACAAAGACCATTTGGTCGTAATGAAAACAGTGAGATTCTTAGTTTATAATCTGTCTTAGACTTTACCACAGAGGAGTAACCTGAACCTTTCCCTCTGTTTATTATTATCTGTTACTGCTATTCTTCATTTATATTTTGTATAACTTTGAATGGCTAGCTGTATGAAAAAACATTTGATCAAATTCCTCAACTGCTCTGCATTTTCTTGCTAGAAGATGTAATTATCAAGCGAATTTGTTCTCATTAAGCAGGACATTTCAGAAAGAGGAGATGGAAATAAACGATAGACTAAATGAACAGTCAATAGATGGTAGACTAAATGATCGAAGGACCTTCTTATCAATGGGCAACATGCTTCTATAATCCAATGTGGCCACAGTTCACAGATGTCTGTATGCGTTTGAACTGAAGGTTTATTTATATACACACAATTAATTTCCTTATTTGATGAAACCTTGCTTCTTGATCCTAAAGAAGTACTTTAGTCATTAGTGTCTTCTTGGTCCCATCTGCTTTATTATATACTTTAGATGAAAATATCTGTAAAAATAGTCACACTCTCGTCTATTCTATTCTATTGGACTCAGAGTGATAAATATGAGTTAATTGTGACTAATGGGTTCATTTTCTTTTCCTTCCTTCTTTAATCTTGTCTCTGAATTGTGTTTCTGCGGCTTCAATAACCAAAATATTCTTCTTAACAACTGTTTGTTTATCTAAGCCCCTATATCTGGAACATTTTATTTATTAAAAATGGGCCCGTGTTTTGCAGATTACCATTTGGTATATTTAGTTGTAATTACTAATTTCTGAAACGAACAGCAATCTGTATTTAACTCTAGATGCAATAATAGATGTCCAGGGCTTTAGAAACTCTAGTCTATCTACAATAATGAAGTTATTTAATTATAAGCCTTTCAAATAGTCGACTAATAAAAAAGTTCACCAGCCTTTGCCAATGAGCCACAGCCAATCAAGTGTTACACCTGAGAACAAACCAACAAGAAGGCACAACACAAGCAAATTTCCCAAGGCATTTTGCTCAGGCCCCTGTAATCCAGAGACGCCAATTAGTCCATCCAAACAAGTACCCAAACATCTAGATTGAGAGCTTGAACAACTAATTAGCATCAAAACAACTAACCTTATAACCTCTAGGTGCCGCGGTGAAAATGCAAATGGTAAGATAGCCATTGCTCAATCCTAAGAAGGATGTCAACATGATCATCCAACCTTGATCCCCATACTTAGCTGTGAAGTAGAATGCCGGGATGAATAGAAAAACGGCAAATGGTAGCTATCATGATGCCTCTCCGGGACACTAACTTGAGTGCTTCAATGAGAGGGATGTATCTGCCAATTAGATCCAACACATTATATGTTGCAACCAGAACAAGTGCATACCTGAGGAACCATAAAAGAATCAAGCTATTAGACGTGTTGACAAGCAAAAAACTGTTACTGTAATGTACTTGTGAATGAATTTTTCCTGTAATTGAATAGTAATAGAGCAAATGACAATATTCCCAACTTACCATGAACCTAAGCTATGTGATACAGTATCTTTGAAAGATTTAGGGTAATTGTTTTTTTGTATTTTCATTAACTCAATGGAAAAATATTTATACAAGAAGTCTAACAGTAGCTTCCCTAATTTCTCATAATACCTAGCAATAGTTTAGGAAATATAAAACTTCTTGAGGAAGTAGTTTCCTATAACAAAGCAAGTACCCATATATAGCTATCCTAGAATAAAGAAAAGAATAAAGGAATAAACCTCCTAAATAATCTCCTAACACCCCCCCTTCAAGTTGGAAGATGCAAGTCTAAAATGCCCAACTTGTCAAGGAGAAAATCCAATTGCTTCTTCCCCAAAGCCTTGGTAAAAATATCCGCCAATTGGTCCGTCGTCGACACATAAGACGGAGTAATAAGACCTTCCTGGATAGTATCTCGCACGAAATGACAATCAACCTCAATGTGCTTCGTGCGTTCATGAAATACCGGATTCTGCGCTATATGCAACGTGGACTGACTATCACAAAAAAGAGGAATCGCCTTAGGATGATGGATTCCCAAACTCAAAAGTAGACCCTTTAACCATTTTAATTCACAAGTAACAGAAGCCATAGAGCGATATTCGGCCTTTGCTGAAGAGCGAGCTACAGTATGTTGCTTCTTAGTTTTCCATGAAATTGGCAAATGCCCCAAAAACACAAACCACCCAGTGAGAGACCGCCGAGTAAGGGGACAGGCTGCCCAATCCGAGTCACACCAACCTGTCAAAAATAACTCACTGTCTGAACGTAATAGAATGCCCTGACCCGAGGATTTCTTTAAATAGCGAACAACCCGTAATGCAGCATCTCAATGTTCTTGTCGTGGCTCCTGCATGAATTGTGACAAGACATGAACCGAGTATGCCAAGTCAGGACGAGTAACCGCCAAATAGATAAGACGCCCAAGCAAACACCTATAGGGCTCGGGATCCGTAAGAAAGGGCCCCTTGGCACGCGCTAGCTGATAATTTTGTTCAATCGGGAATGAAGCCGGCTTCGAGCCCAATAGTCCTGCCTCTGAAATAATATCAAGGGCATATTTCCTTTAACATAAAAACAACCCTGAGGAGCTTCTAGCCACCTCAATGCCAAGAAAATATTTAAGCACACCAAGATCCTTCATATAAAAACATTGACTCAAATAGGCTTTGAAAGCCGTCACCGCAGCGGAATCATTACCAGAGATTATCAAATCATCAACATATACGAGGACGTTGATCTGTACAAACCCTTTAGAGTAAGTAAAGAGGGAATAATCGGAGTAGGATTGAAGAAAACCGTACCCCTTTAAAGCTGTCACAAGCTTTGCAAACCAACATCGAGGTGCCTGTTTCAAACCATACAGCGATTTACGCAAAGGACAAGCCAAATCAGAATCAGTGGAGCTAAAACCTGGCGGAAGTTTCATATACACCTCCTCATCTAAATCGCCGTGAAGGAAGGCATTATGAACATCCATCTAATGCAACTCCCAATGCTTGGATGCTGCAATGGCTAGAAAAGCTCTAACTGTCACCATTTTCGCGACTGGGGCAAATGTCTCATTATAATCAATTCCTTCAACTTGATGATTACCGAAAACAACTAATCTGGCTTTTAACCTCTCAATGCTACCATTTGAGTTGTACTTAATTTTGTACACCCATTTACTTCCGAGAGCTTTCTTTCCAGGAGGTAATTTTTCCATAGTCCAAGTGTCATTATCTTCCAAAGCACGAATCTCCTTTTGCATAGCAGTACACCATCTTATATCTTTTGCAGCCTCCTTAAAATACTGTGGCTCAACACCTGCAGTTACAGCTGCAAGAAAATTTCGGTGTTTCACAGTAAATGGATCACAACTAACATAATGTGATATAGGAAAAGGCGTACCTGAGGGAGTGTGATATGGCGGAGCAGATGGAGTGAGAGATGGACTGTTCTTGATAACCGTATGTGTCACGAAGTCTCTCAACTTTACTGATGGGAACTTCTCCTGGAACCCGCGGCCCAAATTGTCCCTCCCCGTTCCGTCGGGAGCACCATCTACCCCCCCCCCCGACAGCCGAGGATGAAGCGTCCACTTGTGGCACATCCCGAGTATTTTCACTTGGCACGAACGCGGTAGACTGTGGCTCAACATTACTAGGCGTGACGCTAGTCGTGGGAGAGGTCGTGGGAGAGACCGTTTGAGGACCGACGATGGCATCCTCGTGCATCACCTGATGATCCCCCATACCTTCAATAAGCTCTTCCTCGGCTCCCTCATTATAAGTCACATCACTGTCAAGGGGAAGAGTATGATTTGTGACTTCAACATTCAAATAAGGAAAGACATTTTCATAGAACTTCACATCCCTCGACACAAAGAACTCCTTTTTCTCAAGATCAAATAAACTCCATCCCTTTTTACCAAACGGATAAACCACAAAAACACATTTACGGCTTCGACTGGCAAACTTGTCACCTTTAGCGCGTTGATTATGGGCATAAGCTAAGCAACCAAGAACGCGCAAGTCACTAAAAGAAGGTGTACAACCAAATAGAATTTCATATGGAGTTTTGTTTAGGAGAACACTAGAGAGAGTCCGATTTATTAGGTGAGCAGCGGCCAAAACGCATTCTCCCCAAAAATAGATTGGCAACCCCCCTTGAAACCTCAATGCACGAGCGACATTGAGAATATGTTTATGTTTCCTTTCCACTTTTTCATTTTGTTGAAGGGTACCCACACAAGAGGTTTGAAATAAAATTCCATTAGCCACAAAGAAATCTTTCATGCAGTTAAACTCTGTTCCATTGTCACTACGTACAATTTTCAACTTTTGAGAGAATTGACGGTCAATCATGGCAATAAAGGACATAAACATCTTGAAAACTTCACTTTTATCAATCAATAAATAAACCTACACAGCACGTGAATAATCGTCCACCAAGGTTAAAAAATAACGAGCACCACACGAAGAAACTTCATCATACGGACCCCATAAATCACAATGTAGTAACTCAAAAATCCTAGTTGATTTATTGGCACTTAAAGGAAAACGATCTCTAGAATGTTTTGCACGATGACAAACTTCACATGCTTTATTCAAATGACTCCTAGAATTATTAAAAAAAGGAAGCAACTTCACTACTGTCTCGGAAGGATGACCCAAACGACTATGCCATAGCTCCAATGACTTCGAATTATCAACCGAAACCGCTTGCACCTGTAATCCATGCCGTAGATAGTAAAGTCCATCCCGTCTCTCACCCGTGCCAATCACCTCCCTCGAATGCAGGTCCTGTATAGCACACAAATTAGAATTAAATTGGACAAAGCAATTTAGATCATCATTTAGTTGTGAAACCGAAATTAAATTGCAGTTTAACTTAGGAACAAAAAGAACATGTTGGAGGATTATTTTGTCCGTGAGTTTCACGACACCCTCCTTAGTAGCAACCACCGTTTGACCATCCGGAATGCCCACGGGACATGGCCAAACTACTGTAGTATCCACTAAACAAGATTCATCACCAGTAACATGATGAGAACATCTAGTATCAATTATCCAATAATCCATTTCCAACTTACCATGCAACCTGTTAGAAGGAGTGTGAGGAGTACCAAATGCGGCTGTTAATGCCGCCCACTGTTCTGCAGTAAAACCTGGAAAAGGTAGCGCAGCAGGAGCGGGTTTCGGCTTCCCAAGATATGCGCTGTGAGTAATGTCTGGGTTGGTGGCATTAGCACGCACTCTGTTACGGCCACGTCCAGTCGTGAGCTTTGTTGAAGCAGTGTTTGGCTTGCCCTTTAAATTTCTGTCATATTTCTCCAAGTACCAATCTGGAGTACCATGACGACCAAAGTAGGTAGCTATGTCATGGCCTGATTTGTGACAGTGAGAACATATCAAGGCAGCTCTCTCCGCTCTATCAAGACGCGGTTTTGGTTTATTCTCCATGTGCATCGCGAAACCTACCACATCGGGTTTCTCTTCAGTGATGCGTGTGATCCCCCGAACCCGCTCATCTTGAGCAATTTGTTGGAATGCCCGATTCAACGAAGGTAAAGGGTCTTGCGACAAAATAGTCGAGCGCAGTTGGGCATAATATTCAGAACACAAGCCAAGAAAGAATTGGTGCAGCCTATCATCTGCACGCCGTTTCTCGTGTTGTTTACCAACCTGACAAGTACATTTACCACATTTGCAAGAAATCAAAGGCTCATGTTTATCTAGTTTATCCCATAAAACATTCAATTTACTGAAATAGACAGCAACAGACATAGTTTTATTTTGCGCACAACGATTAATATCTCCCTTAAGTTGGTGAATACGCGGACCATTCACGATCAAGAATCGTTCATGCAAGTCATCCCATAAGCGTTTGGCATTATCATAATTTGATAGCATAGAACGTACCTCGGGGTCAATTGTATTCGTGAGTCATGACACAAGCATGCAGTGGATCGTGACCCAATCATCTTTCGTACAAGGTGAGACGAAATCTGTGATCGTCCCGTCAAGAAAGCCGAATTTGCGCCTAGAGGAAAGGGCTACTCGAATGGCATGAGACCAAACATCAAAATTGTCAAGCTTGAGGCGAATTGGGGTAATGAAGTCGCCTGGTCGATCTTGCGACCCTAAGTAGAAAGGCGAACTAGGATCAATTTTCACCGGTGGTAGAGGGGTAGCGCCGCCGGCCATGGTTTAGGGGAAAAATTTTTATGAAGAAGCAATTTTGGCTCTGATACCATGAAAGATTTAGGGTAATTATTTTTCTGTATTCTCATTAACTCAATGGAAAAATATTTATACAAGAAGTCCAACAGTAGATTCCCTAATTTCTCATAATACCTAGCAATAGTTTAGGAAATATTAAACTTCTTGAGGAAGTAGTTTCCTATAACAAATCAAGTACCCATATATAGCTATCCTAAAATAAAGGAAAGAATAAAAGAATAAACCTCCTAAATAATCTCCTAACAATCTTCGAACAAGAACCCTGGAAATATTGACAATGTGAGCACATATATCAGAAACACGTGGATAGCGTAATCTACATTTTCTAGAAGCAGTTCTTTGTTACTCAAGCGCTTCATTTGTTCTGGATCTTCATCAGTCTGCAGGAAATTCAAAATCACTTGTAAGAAAAATTTCATCTAGGGTCTCTCAAAAGAAGCAAACACTAGGTGAATGGATATCCTACTTTGCTTGGTTGTGCTTGGATTCCACCAGCAGCAAGATCAGCTGACACCGTCATTGATCCTTCTGAGGCTGCTTTTGAGCGATAGTACTTGACAATTGGCAGTTTAGCAAATACATAAGCATAAAGAAGTACACATAGCAGCTCAAAAAAGGTGGCGAATGCAAGGAACATCACTGCAAGGAACAATTAAACAAGATAAACCTCAAAGAAGACGTGAATACCCCTGATGCAGCCATACCAGCTAGGAAAGACTGAAGGTGTGCAAGAACAATCATTACAAGTAACAAAGTCAGCTGGATTTGATATTGAACATAATCAATTGCTTGCTAGTGAATATCTTACTTGGATGAACTCGGGGCACATTAAGGAGAGATCCCCAACCATTCTGCCTTGGACATGAGCATCTGCTACTCCAAAAGCTGCAGCAGCTATGCAGACACCGATGAATGGTCCAATTCCTCCTTTCCCGGAGGTAGCTAAGTCCAGCTAGCAGGGAAATTACAGAGATCCGATTTAGGTATGACAAAGGTAAAGAATGTGTGGGACGTTCAGGTAGCAAGCATAGAACTTTGGATAGAGAACACTTACAACTAGAACCATAAGGGAACTAATGAAGAACATGATAAAACCAGTTAAGTTCCTTCTTCGAGTATCTAACTTTGCTTCATTATATGTTTGTATTGCAAGTGTTCCAAGTGCAAATGGTTGATAGACGAGTGTAAGCACCCTTGTAGGATGATATTTCTGTATGAGACAAGGAAGTAGCATGATTAGGTGTACGTGCCTATATAATTTATGTAGCAGCTATATATATGGATCAGAAAATATCACCAACCGGATGAGAAACAGAGTGGGAGACAGATTGTTGAAAGTTAATTCGACTAGATATATAAGATATTCATGATTGCAGTACAAGGATGTAACCAATGCCGGATATATTCTTCACTGCAACATCATGCTTCCTCGTCTAGGCTCAAAATCAGTCTCAAGTAATTGTATTCTTAGGTTCTCTTTGACCGTTGTCTATTAAAAGGATGGTGGATACCAGCAAGCCAACAAGATGAGAAAACACAATATTACAGATCTTGGAAACCATGAGTTATATAAGAAAGGTAAATGAGCACGTACCGGGAACAAGGTGACATAATAATCTTGTGCTGTCAGCATACTGTTCCATGCGAAAAGGCTTCCAGTTCCTAGAAGCCAACATACCAACATTGCAGCTTTCTTTCCCTGGTAATTAAAAAGCAAACAAAATTAAAACCCCAGAATACTATATCTTGTAACATCAAAATATGTTTTGAAATCATCAAAGCAATGTGAATGTTCAGTTGCACACCTCAAACTTGATTGCAGCAACATTTTCATCAGGGATATCCATGGATGCTTTCCTTCAATCAACCCTTACTATAAAAGATGAATTCGACGTCATATTGTGTGGTACCAAAAATAGTATAAGATGAGTAATTGACTTAGAAGATCCAAAAGATCGGTCGAAAACAGGATAAGTCTCATATAGAAGCCAAAATTGAGCATCAAGAAGTCAAATTTTGAGCTTATAAAATGGCATTACTGATAAAGTCCAATAGCATAAGCTGAAGGCTTTCTTTTTTTGGATCAATAGACTGGTATTGTCATGTGGAGCCTGATTAAATTGAAATTTTGCGGTTTGCAGTATCTTGGGGTTCATCGGACCAGGTGATGTATATGGAAAGAGAAATACTACTAGGTTTTTTTTTTTTTTAGTCTTCTCAGAATCAGCACCATTTAGGTATCAGAATACGCATGCCTCGTTCGAAGTGAGTTGTAATACTCTCCAGATACATAGATAGTGTATGCACAGGTGTACCATAAGATTCAACATCAATCATGTACTATAAAAATATGTTATGTTGCAGTACCTCGCCAAGCAACCTAATACAGTCTCATAGTATTTCTCATTTATATAGCTGTGAGAAGCCTTATTGTAACTCATTTGTTCTTGAGAGAAACCAGGGAATCTTTGTGTCGTATTCTATTAAGAGTTTCTGTTTTGAGTATAATCGCATTTGATTCCCAACAACTGTCATTAATAAGAATGAACTACAAAATTTTATGTTAAGAGAACTAGAAAATCCAGCATTTCATATATAAGCAATTAAATAAATGGCCTTCTCAGAAAAAAGAGAACAAACGATATGTATTGCTACTAACTCGATCCCAATAACAGCAAAATATATACACACACCCCTCAACAGCCAGAGCACGCAAGGAAAGCATGATTCAAACAAAATTTTACAATATGAAATATGAATTACATGTTAGAGAATTAATCTAGACTAGTTCTAGAAGAGTTGTGTCTTTTGGTGTTCCAATGTGTCTTTTAGTATTACTAAGTGTCTTTTACTAAGATATGTGTCTTTTACTAAGTGGTCATGTGAGTCCTATTTAAACCCATGTATTAGTTGGTTTCAATAATAAAAAGGTGAATGAAGTAAGTTCTTTACACATCAAAGTTCTAAGAGATTACACTCTCTCTTGTTTTTTCTTTATCTTCTTTTTCATTCACATAGTTGGTTAAATCCCAACATTACATTCACAGGAAACGAACTTACTCATTGATTGAACCAATCATAGATGGAGTAGTGTAAGCTTACCTTCAATGCTCATGTCATGGGCTCTGCCTATCCACAGTGTGCACTTGTGTTTGGCTCACCATGATAGCTGGAAATGTTTGAAAACTCAAAAAGAGGAAGCAGAAATAATAGAATAGTTGTAACTGGCCATTCTCCTCGAGTAAAGACATAACATCCGTTATAACAACAGGAATTGACTACGTCCCCATTTTCCTGCCTACACTCTTCTGTTTGACTCATACATGGGACCTCCCTCAGTATTATAAAACTTGTATAACCGCTGGAAGTTTATTTATGAAAGTAGGGTATAGGACTATCTGGGAAGACCATTTCCAGCAATTAGTAAACAAAGCTGAGTAATTGTTTTTAAGCCAATCATCATGTATATTTTCTACTTAAATCCAACTTATGTTTCATCCGAATGCTCCTCAAAAACTTGAACCGTCAAAGGAGCTGATTATCAACAAGCAGAAAGTTAATTACTCAACTAGAATCATTACAATATGTTTTCTAATACTTATTTATCTTACATCGTCTTTGGAATAGATGATCTTGGATATGCATATACTTCAACTAGTGAATCAACCCCACAAAAAAAAAAAAACAGTTCATTAACATGACATTCCTGATGCTAACCCTCATATTACAAGAGAATCAATTCAAGTCAAGATTACGCACACGTGCAGAACTTTAGAAAACTTTTTTTTTAGTTTAGTGGAGGACTGAAAAGATCCTTCATTTGGCACAAGGACAGGACAGGGTACAGTTGGATAGCAAGTTGAGCACAATTTGGTTGGGGAATGCAAACTTGGACAAGACTAATGAGAGTACAATCGACTCGTCCCAAATCTCAGTTGTTGGGCTCGCTCAGTTTTGAAACTTTTTAAACCCATCCCAGTTCTTAATCAAAGATTAACAACCTCAACTCAATATCATGATGAGGTAACCAACCAATTAGATAAACATTGAGTTAACCATAAGGTCGTAAGTATGAATATATACTTTGAGAGATTGTTAATTGGGTTGGGTTTGGGTGGAACGCTCTAAAGTTTTCAGGTGGGGCTCCGGCTCAATATCAGCCTCACCCAATGATCCCTACCCTACCCTACCCTACCCAACCAAGTTGCAACCCTAGTCGTAGACCATGAGTACAGTACAA
The DNA here is from genome assembly GCA_963556465.1 of Berberis vulgaris. Lineage (NCBI taxonomy): Eukaryota > Viridiplantae > Streptophyta > Magnoliopsida > Ranunculales > Berberidaceae > Berberis > Berberis vulgaris. The sequence continues at coordinate 68,353,399 of OY747134.1, read as the reverse complement.
CTCATTAGCATTAGCATTGATCCACAGTCCCCATATATTATCAGACGAAAAATATTAGTACATAACTAAACCAAAATGGATCAATCCAAATACAATGATCAGATGCTCTCCACGTGCAAGGGTGCACAAAAATTATACTGGAGTCCGCACTCGAAACTACAAAGAAAATCTCCACTTTAAATGAGCATTCACGATTTAAATACATTTAATTAATATTCTCACAAATTTAATCATTTCCAATTGACTCATCAAAGGCACAAACAAGTGCTCAAAGCATAGAATATAAACTTTGCCATCCTGAGTTGGATGCGGCATGCCGCAACATGTAAGCCCCTATATAAAACCCCTGTTGGGTTGGGCCATCTAAGCCCAATTTCTTATTGTGCGCTCATGATTAAAACGAGGTGCTCATTAGGAAAAGAAAGGTGTCACATAAAAGCGAAGACGAGCAAACTGCCACATCGGATATGCAATGCGCAACACCTAAAATACTTTATGGTTTTGTATTTGAAAGTGGGGAAGCATCTTGCTTTGCTATCCTATCGTGAATTCATTCATGGAGTGAGTGACCTTATCCAGATACACCATATGAGATTCTACTTTGTGGGCTAAAGAAAGCATCCAATTGGGCTGGGTGAGGGCCCATAAATGGAATCCTTTTTATTCTACTTTCTAACGCCCAAATTAATAGCTGGGCGGGGTCTGGGCAAAAGGCTGATTGTGTTCTTATTTTATTTTTCTTTTCTCTTTTTTAGAAATAAACACTTTAATTATTTTTTATTCAGTATATGTCTGAATGTAGCAAATGATGATTACTTAATAGAATTCTCAAAGGATCTGCCGATACCAATTTTAGTAATGTAGATTTTATCAAACATGACTGAGTTTATTCATGCAATTTGAAGAAAAATAAAAGAGTATGCTTGGATATTTGTCCACAAATTCAATTTTGTATAAAGTACCCGTCATGACCAACTTCAGTCATTTGAGTTTTAATAATTTTGTTCATGATTGTTAATTTTTCATGTTTTTTTTGCATATGTATCTTGGCATTAAATTGTATGTAATTGATAAGGTATTATGCTTAACTTTTGTAAATTGTTAAAATTATAATATAAAACCTAAGACCGCCTAGGCGCCCGCCCATCGCCTAGCACTTTTTAGAACACTGCACTTAGGGGTGGGCACGGGACAGGATGGGACGAGATAGACCCATCCCTATCTCATCCCGTTCATACGGGATCGGGACGGGACAGGATGAGATAAACCCCATCCCGGCCTCGTCCCATCCCAAACGGGTTCTGGACGGGACGGGATCAACGTGTTTCAAATTGACAATGCAATTTCAATAACTAAAATAGATCTTCAACAAATTGCATGTTCACACATAACCATGCTGAAAATGAAATAATAAACCAAAATGCAATCAACTAAACATAATGTAACCTATGCCATAATAAGCACATGAAGCTGTCATTGGAATCTCTCACAGAATTTAATTTTCATGCATATCTATCCTTGCAAATGAGATGATACTAGGAACCCATTAAATTGTATTATAGGTTGAGTATCCAAAGTTTTCAATGAAATCGAATGTACCCTAGTTAAATACAATTAAACAAATTGGTCTTCAAATATGAGTTGATAGCCTAACGACATTGAGAATTTTAGATGCTAAAATGTTATATGCATCAGGGAATTTATATGGGCATCCAAATATTGCAATCCTAAAATAAATAAATAAATAAATAATAAATATTGAAAAATTAGTTCGGGATTGGCGGGATTGAAAATCTTCATCCCATCCCATCCCATCCCATTCTAGATCGGGACGAGACGGAATCGGGATGAAATTATTCAATCTCATTAAGACCCGAAAAAATCAGGACGGGACGGGACGGGAACGGGATCGCGGGATGGGATGCCCACCCCTAACTGCACTAAATACGAATTAATATACGTCAATCATCCAGGTGTTGTCACTCCTTTGATTCCCCTAAATCAAAATTCCGTGGACCTGATTATTAATGTATGTGATTTGATCAAGGTTAACCATTATTATAGACTCGTAGCATGGACAGTTTTTCCTTTTCTAATCGTCATAACTCGAATCTAACCATTGAATTGAGTTATGATCTTTGGAGGAGCGTGATGAGCTGATTTGCGGCATTTCCTTACTTTTAGTAATCAGCGAAAGGTCTCCAACTATATATATATATATATATATATATATATATATATATATATATATATATATATATATATATATATATATATTGATGTAGTCGCTTTTCGCTCCCTGCTCTAACCTAGTCTTGCTGACCTGTTTGACCTGCACAAGTAGCATACGTGAGCCACAGGCCACCGTGGGGTGGCCGATGGCACTCCAATGCTAAAGTCAGCTAAGGATTTGAGGAATGTGTACTGCTGTAACAGGGAATTTGTAGCATACCTTAACTTATCAACCTCATGTCTTATTTATAGTGCAAGGAATCCTGGTTTAACCAGACCATCGTAGGCGTAGATTAGGGAGGAGATCTTCGTGGAGATCCCTCCTTCGTGGAGATCCCTCTCTAATTAGGACTCGTGTTGTAGGAGGGAAGTTCCCTGTTAGCCTCGTGCTCCTAAATACGCGGAAGATAGTTCTCAATCCGAGAACATTTCGTGAAAGGGAGTTTCCCTGTGTGGAATATACTCTGGTATTTGCTTCCTAGTTGGAAGTGAAGAACAACTGTGGTTGCCCGTTCGAAGCAGATCCTCGAGATACTTGTCTGAAAAGGGCTTACGGGTATCGAGGATACTTGTGAGACGTGTGAGCCTAGCATGTTGTGAGAGTCTGGACCTGCCTGGTGGGGTGAAGTTGAGCGAGTTGAGAATCGCTCGAGCTGGATTCGTATTGGGTTGTTACTTGAACCCATAGTTCCTTGAGATCATCATGACACGTGTATGACTCAGGGGTGTGACCATTTTTATGTATCATCAACTACTCCCCCCGAGTTAGTGGGTCGTCACATAGATTCGCTAAGTCATATCTGAAAGGGACGTGCCGCTCATGATGATTGAATCTGAATCGTTGCTTGAGCTGCGCGTTGCATTAATTGAACGTGTGTTGGTTTGGCGAAAAAGATGCGAGAACCCATCGCCTATATAGGTCATCCGCAATGAAGCATCTGATTCTTCTACTTTTCTTATTTTCGAAGATATTGTTCTGATTAGAAGAGTTTGTTCGTCTTCCCCATAGTCCGAGAAGATCTTCTTGATGATGCTTTCTTGGCCGAGGGCCTAGAATTTTTTTAAGACAGGTTGCTGTCTGAATCTAGTCTTGTTGAAATCTGTGCTAGGTTTGGAGTCCTGAAGGATTTGTCGTTGTACCTCCTAACGGGCGACCAAACGCCAATGTCGCCTCTGAATGGTCTTATCTGTTTACACCAGGAAATGCTTCAAAGTGGAGTGCATTTTTCGGTTCTGAACGTGATCTGGGAATTCTTGAATCTGCTAGGGATTCCCCCGACTCAGTCGGGACCCAACGGATACAGGGTTATCCTCATGATTATGTTTCGTGCTAAGGAGGCCAGCGTTAGCGTGACACCGCGGGTGATCAAGTTGCTTACTGCTCCTCGATTGCAGAGCAATGTTGTCTGTAAGTTGAGGATGCCGAAGTGCTTTGGTAGACTGCCTGATGACTTCAAGTTCTGGCAGAAGTTTTGTTTCTTGGACCCTACAGATTCAAAGTATTTTCGATGCAAGGGTTGTCCGCTCGAACAACATCTCAGACCGCTTCGTAAGTTCGACTTTTTTCTTGCAACTTTGATGCGTTTGATGATAGATTGACTAACCGTTGCTCATATTCTTCTGCAAAGAGGTTCCCCACTACTCATCTTACTTTTGATAAGCGAATCACCAAGGAGAAATTTCGTGACTTGCCTCAACAGGAGGTGATTGACGTAATCAGAGTTTCCAACTTCATCCGTAGTGGGCTGTGGGACAATTGGCATGTAGCCTTTGCGTTGTACCGAGAGGTGTGCATCAAGTCAGAAAATGGAACCCCTTCCAGAAAGAAGAAGGCTGCTAGGGCCAATGCTCTAGTCCTGTCTGATGTGGAGGAGTTGTCTGAGATGTTTGCTTTTTTATGAAGAAAAAGTCTCGTGTTAGAACCGGTTCGTCTTCGGCACTACCTGCTCCACCGAGAAAGGAGAGCGAGTCTGCTGGGCCTGTTGAGGCGGAGTCTAATGCTCCCGGCTTGGAGGAAGATTATTTGCAGTTGGCGGGAGTCATAGATGGCTCAAAATTTAGTGATGCGCAGGTCGAGGCTCTGAATGATCATCTGGTGCGGGTTGCAATGGCGACTTCTGCTGGCGCTGAATCGTGTGGGGCCATTCTGATAGAAGGCCCTTTTGAAAATTCGCCCGAAGTAGTGGAATCTGATCCCCCCACTGATGATATGCCTGAGAGTGGTCGTGGTACTGGTCGTGTTTTCTATAGTCTGCATGGTTCGCCGTCTCGTCAAGGGCCACGGTTAGAAGTGTTGGAGGGCCCTTTTGATACTTCGTTTCCTTATCTGCCTCCGGATCCTGTTGAGTCGTCTCGCAGTAAAGGGTCGGTTGCTCTTGATAAAGGAAAATTCACGGAGGAGAGTCTGAGGACGGTGGTGACCGTGAAGGGTGGTGCTAGCGTAGTTCCAGATCAAGGGACGCTTCATCCTGATGCGCGGATAAGTTTGTTTGCACCGGACTTGGTGAAGATGAGCTCGCAGTTCTGGCATCGAGAGGTGGATATAAAGTATGTTTTGATGAAGCATATAAGCAGACGTCACAACTGGTTGATGGACCACGCTCCGAAACCCGATGAGGATTCGCTTGAAGGATGTAGGGATAAGGGTTTGAAGTACCTTATGCTGGGTATGTCTCATATGAGCAACGCAACCGTTGTTGGAACGGAAGTCGAGGCGGCTTGTGAGAAAGTGTACATCTTGGAGCGTGTCTCTTCGCATGTTCAGACGTCGTATTTGATGCGCTCCATGAAATTGAGCTGCTTAAAAACAAACTGAAAAGATGCAGTTGGATCAATCGATTGTGGCCGCTAAGGCTCAAAGGGCTTGTCTAAAAGACCTTGAGCACAAACGAGCAGAGGCAGTGTCTGAGAGGGGCGGACTCAGGCAGGAGCTGAGCCGGATACGTCGAGAAGTGGAGGTTGTGGAGGAGGTTGCGGACAAAGCGCATTCTGAGTTGTAATCCTTTGCTGGAAATAGAGTTTCAAGGGAAGCTGGCTGGGCTACTGAGAAGCAACAGTTGAAATCCGATGTGGATTTCTATGCTCGAGAAGCTAGGAAGGCCGAAAACTAGCTGAAGCCGGGGTGTCATGAACTCAGTGTTGTGAAGAGCAGTCTCAGGTTGATTCGCTGACTAGTAAGTTGGAGCTGCTGAAGCAGTAACTTATTGATGCAAAGGTGCGAGAGGAAGAGTTTCTCCAGGAACAAAGCAAATGTGAGTTCTGTTGGATCGTACATGGCCGGCTGGAGCTATTGTGAACCTGATCCATCCGCATGGCACGTGGTGTGGAGGAAGTTACCTTCTGTATGCCAGGGTTAACTATAATTTTCTGGTGCTCGCGCCATGCATGTGACAAGATGTTGTTCAATTATCAGGCTGAGCCCATGGACCCGCAAGGGAAGGGCTAGGGTTTCCTACACAGTGCGTTGTGCGTACAGTGTAGATCGTGCGATGACACGTGTACGGTGCAGGTAGCATGATGGTTGAGTATCGGTTACTCCCCCTCAATTGATGGGGTTGCGTGTAGCGCCATTAATTGATTAACGTGTTCTGCGCAGTTTCCTTGGGAACCATCGTCTGCTTGTTTTCAGACGTTATTCAATGCTTAGCATTTAATGCTTGAGTGCCCGTTTGGTGAACCATTACGTCTATATAATGGTGTTTCCCAATCATTGTAGGCAGTATCTTTCGCAGAGTTTATCTCATGTAATGTTTTTGTTTGAAAAAGACGCTTTGGATTTTCCAAATGTTGCAGAAGATGATTTGAGTTTTCCAAAAGCTGATGTTGTTATCTTCGTGTTTGGAGTCTCCGAGTGTTCTGATGTTTATGTCGTTCAGGCAAGGCAAAAGTTGACGTCATGCGTGTGACCTGATATGGGTGGGCACGTAATTGATCCGCTGAGGTCTCATAAATCCTTCTCATATTGCAGAGAAGTCGTACAGATTCCCTTCCAAGGGAAGAGTTCGTATTTAATGAGCAGATGCCTTATCATTATTTCGGAATGTTTGATCTCAGAAATAGCATTTGCGTCGAACTCTGTGGTGGTCACCTCCACTGCTTCTCAATTAGCCTTGTCTCCCTGCCTCATGTTGGGGTTCGGGATCTTTAGACGAAGAGGAGTTGGACATGGTCCATGGAATGGGCCATTGATTCTTGGACGCCATCTCACCCCCCCCCCCCCCGAGCGGAAGGTGCACTCTACCTGTGGTGACTTGATACTTGTCCTAGGTTTGCCGTTCCGTCGGATTGAGGGTGTGAACTGACAATGTCTGGTAATGGCTCGCTGCGGGACTCCCGGTTGCCGATTTTGTACCCCCATATACCATATTTGATGGTGTCCGCATCTTCACGTCATTTGTGAGGTCGGGCAGTACGAGCAAGTCCTCACTTCATGTTGACCCAATGCCTGCGGTGCATATATATTTCATGTATCTCGAGAACAAGAGGCCAATGTCTTCCTGACATGTATCTGCAATACTTCAAAATTTGGTTCAATCACAGTAGTAGAAAGTATCAACAAAGGCAACAACTACTGCACACCTGTCTCACACCTCCATGTACTCTTTTTATTAACCAACTAACCCACACCACCCAAAAAACTGTTTTTTGAAAAATTAGTAATATAAAAACAGGGTAACTTTCAATCAATTTAAACCCTCAATTGAGACCGATTTTCAAGCTCATTAAAACACGAAAATTACAGTACTCTGAGTTATCTAACAAACACATTTTGAATACTTGCAAATGTTTTGAAATGAACAAGTTATAGTCATTTTATTAAAGTCGCGCCAATCCGTCCCGCAAAGAAATTGGGGTAGTGTCCCTGACTTTCGGTCAAATTATATGCTCAATCGAGATCAATTATCAAAGTCATCAAAATGAAAATTGTAGTACTCTGAATTATCTAATAAACACAATTTGAATCACTTGAAAATGTTTTGAAATGAGAAAATTATGGTTATTTTATGACAAACACTCAAACTGTCCAAAAAAAAGTTTGTTTTCACACATTCGCATTGGGCAATGCGAATAGGAGACTCAAATTCGCCAAGACCTATGCAAATGGGCGAAAACACAGACTCTGTTTTTTTTTTTTTTTTTTTTAACACTTTGATTGTTTTTCATAAAATGACAATAACTTTCTCATTTCAAAACATTTTCGAGTAATTCAAATTGTGTTTATTAGATAACTCAGATTACTACAATTTTCATGTTTTGATGAGCTTGAGAATCGGTCTCGATCAATCATATAAGTTGGCCGAAAGTCAGGGACACTATCCTGTTTTTTTTTTTGCAGGACATATTTGCATAACTTCAGTAAAATGATCGTAACTTACTCATTTCAAAACATTTTCAAGTGATTCAAATTGTGTTTATTAGATAACTCAGAGTAATACAATTTTCATGGTTTGATGAGCTTAATAATCAGTCTCAATTGAGCATATAAGTTAAACCAAAGACATGGATAGTACCCTGTTTTCAGATACGAATAGGGTGAGAGAAGTGGCGGGGTGGTGGTGGTGCTTGATGGAGAAAAGAGGGAGAAAGGTGGCAGCGGTGGGAGGGAGACAAGTGGCAGTGGCGGGGTTGTGGTGATGATGGCGGTGTCTGATGAAGAAAAGAATGAGAAAGGAGAAGAATGGAAGAGAAAAAAGATGAAGAGAGGGGAGGAGATGAGATGAGAGAAAATTTTAAATTTTGAGTTTTTATTGATGGTGTGGGAGAAAAGTGATGGTGTGGGAAATAAAGTAGGTATGTGGAAGAGAAAAAGTTGATATGGTGGTGTGGAACAGTACTTTAGATGGTGTGAAACAATCGCGATCATCAACAAAACAAATATAATACAGATACATGCATGTAGAGACTCAAATGCCCAAACAAAGTTTTAAAAATATGTAGGGTATCCTATATTCTTAACCAAATTGTAGTTTAAAAACACACCTACAATAACCTATTAAGGTAATTAATATATTTTCCAATGAAAAGATAATAAAAGTTTATAACCACAACAGCCTTATGCAAAACTCATGCCATGCACAGAAGCCACAATGGAAATCACCCGAAAAATATAAAACAAAAATAGATTGCGGGTTGAATGGGGAACAGGACGTTGGTTCCTTAACCCCTACTGGGCTTCCATTCCTAAAGAATTCTTAAACAGTTCCGAGGAAAATACCTAATTTATCTTGATCTTTGATTAAAAAAAACACCTTCAGGAAAATAGTCTAATCAGACAAAATTTGGCTCATAGGTGCAAGCAATAATCATGTGTCTGAAAAAATAAATAAATCAAACAAACACGCCTTAGGTGAAGCAAAATCAAAGACTCCATTAACAAGTTTTTAAGTGTATAACAGAAAGTGATGCACAACCATGTCGGAGAACAATCAGAACAATGTATACATTTATTTTAAATAAATAATATAACAATACAAATACTATTTGCATTATAAATTGATTACAACGAAATCAAATAAAATAAATAATTCTACAAACTTGTATTGCAGATAGAGGCTTGTGAAATCACTATCTTGAATTGGCGGAATTAGTACGTCTTGATTTGTAGATAGAGGCTAGCGGATACGCTATGTCCTATAGACAGAATTCGCCCCTACTCGGTGTTGTAGTTCTTTAGGCATCTGACTACCAGGATTCAACTATCTAATACCAACACTGTAGCACAAGGGTGTTGGCTCTGGCGAATTTACCGAATGTGACCTCTCTCAGAAGTGAAGAAGAATGAATTATTCTATAAATAATTAATGTGTTTGAAGAACTTGTCTTTCTCTTCAATAAATAGAGAACAAAAGGGTGTGTGTTGATCAGACACATCATTTCTTAATTCAAAAGACACATCTTTTCTCTTCAAGTGCAAAAGACGCATCTTTTCTCTTCAATGTTGGTTATTTGCTATACAAACTCCAATAATACCCCACATTTGTATAGTAAATATACAAAGTTGTCTTCTGGAGAGAAACTTAGAAATAATATGCATCGGGAGAGGTGTCTTTTGGACTTGAACCTTCCTTAGTGAATACTTATCAGATTTACCGGTGACGCAGTGTGTATAGGAGACATTGAACTGTTCACCATGTTTAGTAAATCAAGACAATGAGCATCACACATATTATATCTTCACATTTTTCAATTCATACGGTTGTGTTCATTTTGGTCTTGAACAAATCCTGGATTCATGAGAGCTTTAGAGAACTCAGCCACATCATTCTCATAAATGCAACCCCACATTTACTCCCATATAGATGACGCTTAGATTATTAATACCCTGTTGTATTCATCTCATCTCTCAAGAGATTAATGTCATTAAGAATAAATAAATATTCACCCTGACCATCACAGATAGTATACATTTCTTATCATAGGAATGAGTAGGTGTGTACACTATTATTTGAGTTTCACCTAACTAGTTTACCTTTTTGAACCTAGGCCTTGAAATTTAATTTGGCTAGGTTAGTTTCCGCCAGGTATACTCATTGGAATGGCTTTAAGTTCATTCCTCTCGATAATTTTAACACTTGCTCGTTTGGTATACCCTTTGTAAGTTTTTTTTTGGAAGGCGAGTTGGGTTTTTAAGGATCCCATAACCTATCAACTGGGCGACCTATAGGTCAACACCCATTAGAAAGTAACCATGCCGTAGGTGGGATTCGAAGCTAGGACGTGAGGGACAAACCCACACAGCCCTAACCACTAGGCCATAACACCAATGGCATACCCTTTGTAAGTTGATCCGCAATATTCTCCTTTAACTTCACATAGTCAATTGAAATTATCCCAGTTTTGAGCAATTGTTTTATTGTGTTATGCCGCCATCTTATGTGCTTAGACTTGCCATTGTAAATGTTATTTTTCGCTCGCGCAATGGCTGTCATGCAGTCACAGTGAATACATATAGCAGTCACAGGTTGAGGCCATAACGGAATATCTTCTAAATTTTTCTCAGCCAATCTGTTTCTTCAGCAGTCTGATCTAAGAATATAAATTCAGATTGTGTTGTGGAACGTGCTATACACATTTGTTTTTGCGATTTCCACGACATTGCTGCCTTGTTGCACTAGTGTCAAGCCACCAATCCTTACTATTTATCATCATATTGACTTCAGAAACAACACCAATAAAGTCTTCAGCAATATTGACTTGGGTTTTATTATTTGTAGTAGGATTCTCCTTCTTGTGGCGACAGTCTTGTGCCCTGTGTCCAGTCTTTTCACATACCCAACATGCACCTTTAATTTGTTTAAAATTCTTCCATTTTGGAGCAAGTGCATGTGAGTGGACGTTTTCCATCTTACTTGTTTTTCTTTTTCTGAATTTTGTACTTAGGTTTGAACTTGTTTCCATCCTCAACAACATTGGGTTTGACATCGAACTCAGAAGTATTCATTCCCTCACTCTTGCGGTGATTTTCTTGAACCCTTAAAGTGATAACCAAATCCTCCATTGTCATATCAGTCTTCTTATATTTGAGATGAATCTTGAAATCGTTCCAAGATGGAGGCAATTTCTCAATGATAGCCCTGACTGCAAATTGGTGTGGCAATTCCATTCCCTCTGCAACAAGTTCTAGGATCATAATCTGGAGTTCCTCTACTTGGTTCACAACAGTCTTCGAGTCTATCATTTGGTACCTTAAAATTTTCCCAATGATAAACTTCTTTGAACCAGCATCTTCAATTTTATATTTATTCTCCAGGGAATCCCAAAGTTTGTTCTTTTGTATGATCTATACACATCATACAACGTATCATCGAGACTGTTTAGGATATAGTTCCTACATAAAAACTCACTATGTTTCCATGCATCAATTGCATTAAACTGATCTGTGAAAATATCATTTCCTTCAGTGAGAGGAACATCTTTCTTAACAATATGAGCAAGGTTCAAGGTTGTTAGATTGAACAACATCTTATGTTGCTAGCGTTTGAAATCCATACCCTTGAACTTGTCTAATTTCTCAACATGGGGTTTGACGTCATTAACTGATTGTTCCATAATTTTGTTTGTAGATTGTTGGAGAACAATCAAAACAATGTATAAATTTATTTGAAATAAATAATATAACAATACAAATTCTATTTGCATTATAAATTGATTACAACGAAATCAAATAAAATAAATAATTCTACTAACTTGTATTGCAGATAGAGGCTTGCGAAATCACTATCTTGAATTGGCGAAATTAGTACATCTTGATTTGTAGATGGAGGCTAGCGAATACGCTATGTCCTATGGACAGAATTCGCCCCTACTCAGTGTTGTAGTTCTTTAGGCGTCTGACTACCAGGATTCAACTATCTAATACCAACACCGTAGCACAAGGGTGTTGGCTCTGGCGAATTTACCGAATGTGATCTCTCTTAGAAGTAAAGGAGAATTTTTTTTTTTTTTTTTTTGGTATGAATTTCAAACGCTGGCAACAGAAGATGTTATATCTAACAACCTTGAACCTTGCTCATATTATTAAGGAAGATGTTTGTGTCACGGAAGGAGATGATATTTCCACATATCAGTTTAATGTAATTGATGCATGGAAACATAGTGAGTTTTTATGCAGGAACTATATCCTAAACAGTCTCGATGATACGTTGTATGATGTGTATAGATCATACAAAACATCAAAAAAACTTTGGGATTCCCTGGAGAATAAATATAAAATTAAAGATGCTGGTTCAAAGAAGTTTATCATTGGAAAATTTTTAAAGTACCAAATGATAGACTCGAAGACTGTTGTGAACCAAGTGAAGGAATTCCAAATTATGATCCTAGAACTTGCTGCAGAGGGAATGGAATTGCCACACCAATTTCCAGTTGTGGTTGTCATTGAGAAATTGCCTCCATCTTGAAACGATTTCAACATTCATCTCAAACATAAGAAGATTGATATGACAATTGAGGATTTGGTTATCAAATTAAGGGTTCAAGAAGATCACTGCAAGAGTGAGGGGATGAACACTTTTGAGTTCGACACCAAAGCCAATGTTGTTGAGGATGGAAACAAGTCCAATCCTAAGTACAACATTCAAAAAAAAAACTGCGAAACCCACAAGTGGATATGTATTTACACTTGGTGGGGCAGCAGTGTCATGAAAATCACAAAAATAAACTTGTATAGCATGTTCCACAATGCAATCTGAATTTATAGCCTTAGATCAAACTGCTGAAAAAGTAGATTGGCTGAGAAATTTTTTAGAAGATATTTTGTTATGGCCTCAACCTGTGACTGCATGGCAGTCATTACACGAGCGAAAAATAACATTTACAATGGCAAGTCTAAGCCCATAAGACAGCGGCATAACACAATAAAATAATTGCTCAAAACTGTGATCATTTCAATTGACTATGTGAAGTCAAAGGAGAATATTGCGGATCAACTTACAAAGGGTATACCAAAAGAGCAAGTGTTAAAATTATCGAAATGAATGAGTTTAAAGCCAATCCAATGAGGAGTATACCTGGCGGAAACCTAACATAGCCAAATAAAATTTCAAGGCCTAGGTTAAAAAATGCAAACTAGTTAGGTGAAACTCAAATAATAGAGTGTACATACTTACTCATTCCTATGATAAGAAATATATACTACCTGTGATGGTCAGGGTGAATATTTATTTATTATTAATGACACTAATCTCTTGAGGGATGAGATGAATACAATAGGGTATTAATAATCTAAGTGTCACATATATAGAAGTAAATGTGGGGTCGCATTTATGAGAATGATGTGGTTGAGTTCTCTAAAGCTTTCATGAATCCGGGATTTGTTCAAGACCAAAACGAACACAACCGTATGAACTGAAAAATGTGAAGATATAATATGTGTGATGTTCATTGTCTTGATTTACTAAACATGGTAAACAGTTCAATGTCTCCTATACACACTGCATCACCGGTAAATCTGATAAGTATTTACTAAGGAATGTTCAAGTCCAAAAGACACATCTTCCGGTGCATATTATGTCTAAGTTTATCTCCAGAAGACAACTTTGTATATTTACTATACAAATGTAGGGTATTGTTAGAGTTTGTATAACAAACAACAAATATTGAAGAAAGAATGCGTCTGAATTAAGAAATGATGTGTCTTTTGCACTTAAAGCCTTGTTTTAAATTAAGAAATGATGTGTTTGATCAACACACCATTTTATTCTCTATATATTGAAGAAAAAAACGAGTTCTTCAACACATTAATTTTTTTTTAGAGTTATTCATTCTTCTTCACTTCTGAGAGTGATTGCATTCGGTAAATTTGCCAGAGCCAACACCCTTGTGTTACGGTGTTGTTATTAGCTAGTTGAATCCTGGTAGTCAGACGCCTAATGAACTACAACACTGAGTAGGGGTGAATTTTGTCTATAGGACATAATGTATCCACTAGCCTCTATCTACAAATCAAGACATACCAACTCCGCCAATTCAAGATAGTGATTTTGCCAGCCTCTATCTGCAATACAAGTTAGTAGTTTTATTTATTTTATTTTATTTCGTTGTAATCAATTTATAATGCAATAGTATTTGTAGTGTTAAATGTTCTGATTGTTCTCCAACAATTGTAACAATACAAATACTATTTGCATTATAAATTAATTGCAACGAAATAAAATAAAATAAATAATTCTACTAACTTGTATTACAGATAGAGACTTGTGAATTCACTATCTTGAATTGGCGAAATTAGTACGTCTTGATTTGTAGATAGAGACTAGCAGATACGCTATGTCCTATAGACAAAATTCAACTCTATTCGGTGTTGTAGTTCTTTAGGCGTCTGACTACTAGGATTCAACTATCTAATACCAACACCGTAGCACAAGGGTGTTGGCTCTGGTGAATTTACCGAATGCGATCTCTCAGAAATGAAGAAGAATGAATTACCCTAGAAAAAATTAATATGTTTGAAGAACTTGTTTTTCTCTTCAATAAATAAAGAACAAAATTGTGTGTTCATCATACACATCATTTCTTAATTCAAAAGACACATTTTTTCTCTTCAAGTGCAAAATACACATCTCTTTTCTTCAATGTTGATTATTTGCTATACAAACTCCAACAAACCATTGAGTCATTTTGCTCATACATAATTTTCTTGCATATCTTCAACTATTATTACGCCATTGGTTATTAGAGTAATTCCACTATAAAAGGTAATGCATGTGATATACAATTCCGTACAACTCTAGGTGTATGATACTTTACGAAGGTGTCAGAATTTTCGTATATAATGCATTAAAAATACCTATAAATAATACATACTTTGCCAATATATAAACACAGATTATGCTTTGTATACTTTGTTCTATTCCATTTTTACTAAAAGTTCCCATGATTAAACTCTAAATTCTCTACTGTATCTAATTTATGTAATAGAGCACATCTCCCAAACTTTAATAAACAATAAATAGCTTTGCTTTTCTTTAACCAAATTATAAAACAAAAGCACCACATTATAAAAAAAAAATTGTTGATATCAACATGATTCTAGACCAACCAAAGCATGCACAATGACAACTGCTAGTGACTTCATAGCACGTCTTGATGTCATTCAATCGCACTTGAAACACCACGTGGCACCCTAAACTCTCCGTCAGTGCAACTAATCATGAAGGTTGATATTACTCGGGATGGAATTCAATCTATTCATCAATGGCCGAGAAACAGTTTGACTTCTTGGCTTAAACAATGTTGGTGTTATCAACATCATCAGATCCTCCTGGAGAATTTTGCAATGCTGTTCTGAACACCCCAATAAACTGTAAGATTTCAAAGTTTACTCATAGTTTGGGATCTGTGTTACTTTTAGTTGATACTGAAACTATATTTAATTGTAGCATTTTGTGGGTCGGAAGTCTTCTTGTCCAAACTTTCAGAACCCTTAATTTAGATTCGTCCCTCACTCACAGTTATCAATTTGATCTCATTTAGAAATCTCAAATGATCTCTGTATTGTGGCCTAAAAACCCTACAGATCGGAACATTGCACTGAGATTTCTCTGGTAGTTTCTCCATATCAGATGGAAGACAGTCTAACGATCAAAAAATAAAAAACACGCATGAAAACAATACATAAGAGAGAGATGCATGTGCATGCACTGGTGTTGCCATGCAAACAAAAAGGCATCAATAAATCTTATAAAATCCAAGATAATGATCTCAACTCCATGTCCAATAGATTAAACTTAACGTTCTAATCTAAAACATATTAATTTCATGATATAAGAAGTTTCGATCACGGAGTACATACAGTTCTATATATTCTAACATCTTATTTGTATAAAGGGGCATAAATTGATGTTATTCCCTTTACTCTACCTGCATTAGTGGGTATAAACAGAAAAGCTTCTTTATGCAAAGATATGCACTTCACTGTGTATCTGTTTCTCTCCTACATGCAACTTTTTTCAACATCAATCTATAGTACAACTGCTTCCCCAATGATTCCTCAACCATGCCATTTATAATCTTCATCTCCTCTTCTACCTCAACAAACTCCTCTCCAATGGCTCGTCTTCCATATTTTTTCGTTGTCACTTTGTTATGTTTTTCTCTCCTCAGTCTGTCCTCCCAATCCACCATGAATGACCAATCTCAATTCTTCACTCTCATGAAACACTCGCTCACAGGAAACTCTTTGTCTCAATGGAAAGTCGGCAATAAGCACGAGAATTCTTACTGTAATTACACTGGAATCAGTTGTGATTCTCGTGGGTATGTTATCAAGATTGATCTCTCCGGTTGGTCACTCAGTGGGAGTTTCCCTGACCATGTGTGTTCTTATCTTCCTGAGCTACGTACTCTCCTGATAGGCTTAAATCAATTTGACAGTCATTTCCCAGTTGGTATCACCAACTGCACTCTCTTGGAGGAGCTGAATATGACTGCACTGTATCTCCCAGGAACACTTCCAGATTTTTCACGGTTGAAATCACTCCGCTTGCTCGACTTGTCATACAACCACTTCACTGGAGAATTCCCAACCTCTATTACTAACCTCACAAATCTTGAGGTTCTGAATTTCAACGAGAATGGAGATTTCAACTTGTGGAAGCTCCCGGAGGACATTGCTCAGTTGGCGAAACTCAAACGTATGATTTTGTCGACGTGCATGTTGCATGGTCAGATTCCAAAGTCGATAGGAAACATGACTAGTCTAGTTGATCTTGAATTGACAGGAAATTTCCTATCTGGTCAAATTCCAGGAGAAATAGGGAAGCTGAAGAACTTGCAACAGCTGGAACTTTACTATAACCAGCATCTCACCGGCGAGATACCTGAAGAGCTTGGAAATCTGACGCAAATCATTGACATGGACTTGTCAGTTAACAAACTGAGTGGTACGATACCAGAGTCTATCTGCAAGCTTCCAAATCTTCAAGTTCTTCAGATTTACAACAACAGCCTTAGTGGAGCAATCCCAAATGACATCGGGAACTTGACGAATTTAAGAATATTATCCCTCTACGACAACCACCTGACCGGTGAAGTGCCACCAGCTTTGGGAAAGTTCTCGCCGATGATTGCTTTGGACTTGTCAGAAAATAAACTGACAGGGGAGTTGCCTAGCGAGGTGTGTAGAGGAGGTAAGTTGCTTTACTTTTTAGTGTTGCAAAATCTATTCTCTGGCGGATTGCCTGTGAACTATGCAAACTGCAAGTCCCTTCTTCGGTTTCGTGTTAGTTATAACCGTTTGCGAGGACCAATCCCTAAAGGGCTTCTGGGTCTTCCTCATGCTTCAATCATTGATTTGGGATACAATCAGCTCGATGGTTCAATTCAAAAATCGATTGGGAATGCTAGAAATTTGTCAGAGTTGTTAGTCCAAAGCAACAAGATTTCAGGTGTTTTGCCGCGTGAGATTTCTCTAGCTGGCAATTTAGTGAAGATTGATCTTAGTAACAATCTTCTATCTGGTCCAGTTCCTCCTCAGATAGGAAACTTATGTAAGTTGAATTTGTTATCACTGAAAAACAACAAGTTCAATTCATCCATCCCAAATTCCCTTTCTTTCCTGAAATTTCTCAATGTTCTCGACCTGTCAAATAATCTCCTAACTGGAAGTATCCCAGAGAGCATCTGCGAATTGTTGCCAAACTCCATCGACTTTTCAAATAATCATCTATCTGGTCCAATTCCTTCCACCTTGATTCAAGAAGGATTGGCAGAAAGCGTTTCAGGTAATCCTGATCTCTGTGTCTCAGACTATCTTAACCCATCAGATTCAAAGTTCCCTGTCTGTTCAAAAGTTTACATCCGAAAGAGGCTAAAGTATATCTGGGTGATTGGGGTTTCCGTGGTAGTTGTGATTGTCGGATTGGTATTGTTTATAAAGCGATGGTTCCGAGAGAGTTCATCATCTGAACAAGATGACACCTTATCTTCGTCATCCTTCTCATATGACATAAAGAGCTTCCACAAGATCACCTATGACCAGCGTGAGATAATCGAGGCTCTAGTTGATAAGAACATTGTGGGGCATGGAGGATCTGGGACTGTGTACAGGATTCAGCTAAGCAACGGACAAGCAGTTGCAGTCAAGAAACTGTCGAGTCGAAAGACAAAGGAACCCGTGTCAGAAGATGAGCTATTCTTGGACAAAGAACTGAAGATGGAAGTACAGACGCTTGGGAGCATCAGACACAAGAACATAGTCAAGCTGTACAGCTACTTCTCAAGCTGGGATCTGAACCTTTTAGTTTACGAATACATGCCAAACGGGAACTTGTGGGATGCGCTTCATAGAGGGAAGACTGTTTTGGATTGGCCTGCTCGACATACCATTGCACTTGGTGTTGCGCAAGGTCTGGCTTATCTCCACCATGACCTATTGCCACCGATCATTCACAGGGACATTAAGTCGACCAACATATTGCTCAATGCAGATAATGAGCCCAAGGTTGCGGATTTTGGTGTAGCCAAGGTCTTGCTAGTGAGAGGAAAGGACTCGAGCACTACTGTTGTCGCGGGCACTTATGGCTACTTAGCCCCAGGTATGAAGTTACTTCTTAGTATGTTCAATTTACAGAGTTGTTCATAACTCCACCTGAATCTCATAGTTTTCATAATTTTTCGTCTAGCAAGTTATTGTATTATGTTAAGAGATTGCCTAATATAGCGTAAGAGTCATCAATAGGATAGTTAAATTAAAAATAAAAAAATAAAAAATAAAAAATAAAAAATAAAAAATAAAAAATAAAAAATAAAAAATAAAAAATAAAAATTAATTGTCCTGATCAAGTTTATAGTTAAGTTTGTATCTCTATAATAAATTTTCTAAGCTTATCCGTTATTCATGCTTGCAACAGAGTATGCATACACATCGAAGGCAACAACAAAGTGTGACGTCTACAGCTTTGGGGTAGTTCTGTTGGAACTTATAACTGCAAAGAAGCCAGTAGAGGAGGAGTTTGGAGAAAACAAGAACATCGTTTCTTGGGTTTCATGCAAGGTGGAAACCAAAGAAGGCTTAGCAGAGGTGTTGGATAAGCGATTATCAGGGTCATTCAGGGATGAGATGATAAAGGTGCTTCGAGTTGCAGTTCGATGCACCTGTGGAGCCCCTGCACTTCGACCAACCATGAAAGATGTTGTTCAGTTGCTGGTCGAAGCGGACCCATGCAGGTTTGATTGTTGCAAGTCATCATCGTTCAAGCTCAAGGAAGCATTAAATGGCGCCCCAGTTAAGAATATATCTGAATCATGATCATAGAAGAGTAGTATTAGAGTATATGGATGGTAAATACATTGTAATATCTAATAAGCTTAGGATTGTCGATCATGGGGGTCTTAGGGTAACTTAGTCAGACCTAACTGTCTACCTTAAACTCTAAAGAGAGATTTACCATAGCTTTTTCTTTTCTTTAGTAAGAACTTAAAAGTTTGTTTCTTCTTTTTGTATTTCTTTTTTCTCACAAGGATTTGGTACAACTTGAATAATACAACTGCTTTGTAACTACGCACAGAATCTATAGCTTTAAATACCATACAAGACATCATTCTCAAGCTTTAGAGAACTCTGTTTTTTCCTCTTTTTCTTTTTAATCTTTACTTCATTAGAGTGAGCACAAACTAGTGAATCTCAAAAGGCAGAGAGTGGGGAGATTTTGCAATGAAGTTGATTCTTGATTATTCAATCTCGAAGTTTGGCAAGATTCTTCAAGAAGGACCCACATCCAACAAGCTAAACATTATCGGTTTGATTGATTGATGAGCATCTTCGTCTACATTTAAGTTATTAACATTATTGGAGAAAGTGGAGAACTTTCTTTCAATCTCAACTTTTTCTTTGTGAGTGCTAGTTTTTTTTTTAATAGTTCACAGGGGAGTGCTTCTAGGGAGCCGGGGTCTGCAGCTTGGGTGGTATTTTTACACTTTTGCCCCCACCTTTTTAACTACTCTTTAAATATAACAACAACAAAAGAGGGGCAAAAGGATACTTTCGATAATGTGCCATAAACTCCACTTGCAAAAGAAATTTGTTAAGAAAAAGTGTTATAAGTGAGATATAGGCTACTTCCATTGTGGAAAAGCATTCAGTGATGCATATGTAAACAAGTTCCCTCGCAATTATTGCATTGCCAATAAGACGAACAACACTATCACTGGGACTAAAGGGTAGTCTAGACTAGAAATGGCCATCAAATCAGGAACAGTAATACATACTCCATTAGATATAGAAGAATAATAAAAGAATTGTTAAATTTAAGAGTCGTAAGATATAGTAATAGTAGGTATAAGAGTACACCTACCTATTTTGTGACTAAAAGGACAAATCCACTGAAGATTAAAAAATATCAGAAGAAGAAGCAGAAACGAAAACAGAGAATTCTTCAGTGGATTTGTCCTTTTTCTGTATCACTTCGGTTGAGATAGGTACTGTGCGAATGAATGGAAGCCATAGTATACGTACACGTATCGGATTCTTTATTTTTCAAGTGTACATGGCCATTCGCTACTTGATCTGTAGGAGGCCTGAATCGAGTTGAACCTGTCATTGATTTTAAGAAGACAACTACGAGCAAATTTATTCGCTACATTATGTTCTTGGATTCATAATGTGGGCTACTCCTAGCAGTACAATGCTAAATTTATTGTCATACTTGGTGTTTAGATTGTTTTTTGGCTTAGCTTAGGCATCACTACACAATAGTTATTAGTGAACTCATGCATAAAATGACACAATTAGTCCAAAGAAATGGCTGAAAATAGTTAATCAATGACAACTTCTTCTAAGCATTTTGTTCTAATTATGTATGGATATACTTGAGGAAAATGGAGCTGCTCTGCCAAACACTTTGCAATCCTGGAATTGCTCGTTAAAATGATCACTCTTTGGTTCAAGCCGGGTAACGACATTGGAATCAAGTAAAGGAGACGTGAGTATTTTGGAATGCAAAAATATCAAAATAGGCAAAAGAAAATGCCATTTGGCCTTTAAGAAAAAACACAACATTAAATTGAGACATAATCCTTTATCCAGTTTCTAGGATGCAAAACTTCTAGTATATAAAACTTTGTTGTAGATTGCTAGTTTATTGACCAATATGATTTCAAAAAAAAAAAAAAAATTTGAAAAAATATAAAATGTCCTAGTGAGCATGCCTGAAATCGTGGTTAGACCATCTGACTACTTCCTTAATACAAGCTCAACTCAAGGTTAATATCAAAATCTCAACCTAAACCCAAATTTTAGAATGATCTTGCCAGCATAATCAAAGGTCGGTTTGAGCCCAATAGGCTCTGAGTAAGCCAGTCCAAGTAATTCAGAATATAAACTGTAAGTGTAATATTGATAGGGGTGGTCACTGATAAGTTGTCTGGCAGTACAAGCTATTCCTTTGTCTCTCATAAGCAATTTATCAAACAATTACAGGCCACCAGCATTCTGATCAATTTAAAAGAAAATCTACCCATTCTTCTTTTATTTAGTAATCAGTACACCAATGGATCAACCATTGGGAATAAAGATTCTAAAACTTCCAATGAAAAATAGAATTAGCACAAAGCCTGTTGTTGAGAAATGCGTGGCAATGTGGAGAAAATTTTAACTGGATCGTCGTCTGCCATAGCTTTTCTGTTAATGATAGGCAATTAGCATCAGCATCACGAGAGAGCACGTTCTGCTTTTACTCACATTTTGGATCAGAACTAAAACATAAACCTGGGAGGTGCAATTTCACAGACCCATGGGCTCTAGCCCATTGGTTTTGGCCCAATTAATTATTTGATTGGTTTTATTTTATTTTTTTGAGTAAGTCTAGATAGTCCGGTTTGGCAGCCATTTTTTTTTGCCAAGTATGATTTTTTTTTTATACTTTTACCATTTCTCTTTAAAATACAGCCACAAACATCATCTATAGAAGGGGTAGAAGTGTAAAAAACCCAAAATATGGCCCAAAAGTGGCTACCAACCCTGGCGGCCTAGAATTGTTGTTATTTTTTTTATCGAGCAAGTCCAGGCAGCCAAGGCAACTAGTCATTTTGTGGCTAGAGTTGGGCTCTTTTACATTTTTACCCATTATTTTTAAAATACAACCACAAACATCAATTATAGAAGGGGTAGAAGTGTAAAAAGTCTCAACTCTGACAAAAAAAATGGTTGGTAGCCCTGGTTTTCTAAAATTGGGGTTTTTTTTTTATCAACAATTCTAGCTAGCCAGTTTTGCTAGCCATTTTTGGGCCAGATTTTGGCTTCTTTTTTTTTTTACAGTTCTACCCCTTCTATAGATGGTGTTTGTGGTTGTGTTTTAAATGGAAGGGATAAAAAGTGTAAAAAAAACCAAAACCTGGCAAAAAATGGCTAGCAAACCTAGCTGGCTAGACTTACTCTTTTTTCATATAACCAGGACCCAAAAAAATTGACAATAATACAGTTATGGAATGTTATAGGAGTAAGTATAGTCAACCAAATTTAGTAGCCAATTTTTAGTTTTTTTTTTACACTTTTTACCCCATCTCTTTAAAAACACAACTACAAACATCATCTATAGAAGGGGTAGAAGTGTAAAAAATCAAAATTTTGCCCAAAAATGGCTAACAAACTTGGCTAGCTAGAATTGTTGATGTTAGAACATTCAACAATTCTAGAGAACGAGGTTTAGGAGCCATTTTTGAGCTAGGTTGGGGTTTTTTGACACTTCTACCTCTTTCATTAATGGTGTTTGTGGTTATGTTTTAAAGAAAATGGGTAAAAGTGTAAAAAAAATCAAAACCCTGCTCAAAAGTGGCTCCAAAACCTAGCTCCCTAGACTTACTCTAGAGCATCTCCAATGGTAATAGTTAAAATCGGGGATCAACCATCCCCCATTTTAACCAAAAGTTAAATGTAGGGGTCCCTTATTTCTTCATCACTCTAACCACCTTCCATATTTTAACTTTTTCACCATAATTTAAATATATCGTCCATTTTTCTTTATTAATTTAATTTCAATTATACTCTTATTAATTTAAACTTAATATAATTATACTATTATTAATTTTGATTATATTATTATAATATTATTAAATATATACTATCATTAATTTCAACTTAAATATATAATATTATGAATTTTAATTATACTATTATTTAGATATTTTTTAATTATACTATTATTAATTTCAACTTAATTTAAATTTGACTAATTAAAAGAATTGAGATTTTTAAAACTGGAATATTTGGTTTTTTTTTTTAAATTGGAATATTTGGTTTGTTTTTAATTTAAATTTCAATTATACTTTGATTTTTTGTTTTGTTTTTAATTTGGGAAATTAAAGAATTGGAATATTTTAATGTTATCTCAAATTTAGGAGATGGTATGGTTGCCCCTAAATTTATAGAGAAGTTGAAAGTCAAGTTAAAATAGGAAATGGTTTAGGAGATCCATTGGAGCATGTATTTTCTCACATGAGCCCCCTAAAGTAACTTTTTGGCTATTTTAGGGGATCTATTGAAGATGCTCTTATAGAACATGGTGGATGTACACCTCTATCCACCTCATGCCACTACAAAAAAAAGTTAATTCAACAACGGCGTTTTACCGTTGCTAATTATAAAAAAACCGTAGCTAAAATGAATCAGCAACAGCTCAACGGCCGTCTCAATATCGTAGCTATTTTAATCGTCGCTATTTGAATCAGTACCGGTAAACTTTTCCGTAGCTAATTGCAACGGCTAAAAACCGTCGCTAAGTTGCAAATTTTTCGCCGCTGATTCCGGCGTTTTATTTGATACAGTAGCAATAGCGACGGCTTTTAAAATGTTTGAGACGATTTTTGTCGTCGCAGATTGACAAAATAGAGACGATTTTTGTCGTGGCTATTTAGCGACAGCATCAAACCATTGCTAAGTTGAAAATCAAATCGACAAAACAAAGACGACATTTGTCGTGGCTATTTAGTGACGACTTCAAACTGTTGCTAAGTTGCAAACCAAATTAACAAAACAGGGACGGAAAGTTGTCGTGGCTATTTAGCAACGGCCTCCAACCGTTGCTAAGCTGCAAATTAATTTAACAAAATAGGGACGGCATTTGCCGTGGCTAGTTAGCGACGACTTCAAACCGTTGCTAAGTTGCAAATCAAATTGTCAAAATAGAGACGGCATTTGCAGTTGCTAACACTAACTTGTTGTAGCTAAAACAATTACTAATGAAAATTCATTTTTTATAATGAAATTAGTTATTTCTATTAATTTTCAGATTTCTCATTGCCTTTTTTTTGTCATTCAGAAGAAACATTTCAAACCTGAACACAATTATATTAATTTTCGTATAATAATAACTTGTCTATTACAAAAAAATACAATCCCAAACAACTTTATACTCTATCAACCTCAAATTGAAATTATATATAACTCACTTATATATACAATTTCAATTTGAGATATAACTCACTTAAACTTAAATAACTATATAAATCATAGTGATCGTCTATGGGGCATACAACAAAAACGATACATACAACAATTCATGTGATCTTGCACAACATATCGATCATCCCACAAAATGTGTTCTACTTCAAAATTTCATATCTTCCACTTCAAAACAAATATCAATTCAGCAACACCTAAACCTGTAAAATTTGAAAGAGCAATGCATGAGGAATGTATTGAATGCTTAAAAGCTATGTAATACAAATCTCATAAAGTTGCACATTCAAATGGAGACTCTAAGTTACAACTAAGATGCATTTTTACATTACTAATCAACATCTTATTAGATAGAATAAAATATTCTTTACTATTTTGAGTTGGCGCATTTGTAGGATCGACAAAGGTAAGCGGAACATATTAACAAGGTGAAATAAAGAAATTTAAACGCTACAATGCTGAAATAAATGCTGAAACGGTGAAATAAACACTGAAATAAATGTTGAAATGCTGAAATAAATTCAAACAACATACTGACATTCAAGCACATTACAAACTGCACCATAGATGTAATGACCCTCTCATCACTCACCTTGGGTTTGTCGACGACCTTATTGCATTCTTCATGGGGATGGCAACTCTGCAAAGGCCCTATCTGACACTTTGCGGGAATTTAAAATTTGTACGGGTCTGGATGTGAACAACAATAAAAGTTTTCTCTTCCTGGATGGGGTCCCTAATGATGAGAATGAACGTATTGGCAACCATCTCCAATTTAACGCAGAATCTCTCTTTGTAAAGTATCTTGGACTGCCTATGATATCATGTACTTTTTTCCATCTTTAGGCTCACCTCTTCTAGAGAGAATAAGAAAGAGGGTTAACTCATGGAAAAACAAGGTTCTATCCTATGCAGGGAGATTGGTGTTGATCAAATCAGTGCTTACTAGCATGCACATATACTAGACATCTTGCTACGGCCTCCCCAAGAAAACCATTGACTATATCAATGCTATATTACGTAACTTCTTATGGTCAGGAGGAGACACACCATTGAAAAAAGCTAAGGTGAGTTGGGACACTATTTGTCATCCTCCTTATGAGGGTGTACTTGGGGTACGCAATATCGCTATTGGGAATGAAGTCTCTTGTATGAAACATATTGGGAATCTTGTTTCCAAACAAGATACTCTATGGGTTTGATGGATATGGAAACACCTCATAAAGCAACGTGACTTCTGGCTTATGCCTGTGCCACGTGAGGCTTCATGGTGTTGGCGACGGATATTGGATTGCAGACCAAAGGCTTCCACATTGGTGCTTCACTTAATCGAGATTGGTGAGTCCACGTATTTTTGGAAGGACCCGTGGCATCTTATGGGTGTGTTGATGGATTGGGTGTGTTAATGGGTTTAGCCCGTTAGACAGTTTCATCACTCTCTCCGACCTCTTCACATACTATCTTGACACCTTAATAATGTAATTTTCACATGGAAAATCGTAACACTAATCCAAATGACAAAGTTAACTATCCTCAGGAACATGACACATTTAGGATAGAGATGTAAAGCACCCAAGCAACTGAATCATTTGCACCCACCATATTGAGATTAATTTCAAGTTTGCTACTTCTTCAAACTTTGAAGTATAGTTATTTATTTTGCAATGCAACCGATGGTGACATTATTAACTTGTTCCAAATTACAATTACTTTTGATCGAGTGTGTTTAGAAAATTATCATTGTATGATGAAGTTCTACCTTACAAACTACACAAAGGATAGAAATGACTTACTACACAATCCAAAATAGTCAGCAGCTCCAAGGGGTCTGTCACACAGTTCTTCAAAAGAGAATAAAGCACATCCATTAGCTCCCAGTGGAACCTGGAAAAAAAATTATTGATTAGGTAAGAAAGTTTTTTTTTAGGATTATTATATTGTAGTACTGTACCCTAAACCAAGTTGTGAGATTATGAACCTGCAATCTCCTTCCCATAACAACTTCCACCTCTTGTGGATGGGCAACACTTTCGCCAATTAATTGTTGAAACTTTTGCTTAAGAATGCCTGATAACTTTTCTCTTTATCCAATGAAATAAAAACCTTGCCCTTTGTGCAAAACAAGTGAACGCAAAAAAAAAAAATTTTATAGAGTAACAAGGAAAAGAAGAAACAGACTTCACACATTCAAAAGGGTTAAAAACACATATTTACCGAAGTCAGTTTCCAATAGTCTACTGATGAACCAATCTCATGAGTCAACTACAAACCTTCTCATATTTGCGAGCATCAAACATTCTTATAAATCCTCCAAATGCAATCGAAAAGACCAACCTCTGATCATCAAAAGAAACAACAGGTCTTCCTTGTACACGTAAAAGTGTCTGTATTCGATAAAAAATAATCAGAGATCTATGTTGAAGGATCTCATTTTTCATTTATTTATGAGTGATAGAAGGATGGAGGGTTATACCTGACACTTCTCAGCTCTCTGATCCCAAAGTAAAACAGTCTGATCAAGAGAGCCAAAGATAAAACATTCTTTCCGAGAGCACATGCTCAATGAGACAACCCTGGCATAGACAAACAGTGTCTATAAGAAACGATATTATTGAGAATTATGTTTTTCTATTCACTTAAGGTGCAAGGTCAGACCTGTCGTGATGGCCTTTGAAGTAGCGTAAGTACTTGTAATCATGCAAGGAAAGAAGTCGCAGAGATTCTGTCCAGTTAATGAAATAACTAAATAGGTTCACATGTATTAAATCACAAATACCTCATAATGATAATAACATACCATCCCAGCCATTTATTGAGGAGTACAAAACTGTTGTTGGATGAGAAGTGAAGCAAACCAGGTCAACACTGTATTTTTTACTGTTAATGGTCTTCAAACACCTGGCAAAACCAAATTCAGGCTTAGCATTTGGGGACACCAAATCCACTTCTGTGTCTCTAGTAGATGAGAATGAAAAATCCAACAAATCATACTACAACATCAAAAGATTGGAAGTTGCAACAAGATCTAACCAATTGATTTTTTAGCAACTGAAATGTATTATTGCTCAAGAAAGTATGAAACATAAAAATTGTCCAAGTATAATTGAAGCTATGAGTAAGACTAGCATATGTAATATCTCAATGTATTTTATGTTATATCTTTAAGTTTCCTTGAACCTATTTTCTTGTCTCCACATAACTTAAGTCGTGTGTTACTTGTGTAGTTGTGCATGTCATCTCGCTTTATTCCCAACTAGTCATGTACTCACGCACATATTTGTAAAGTAAGAGAAAATGGTAGAGAGGGATAAAATGAGAGAACGAGACAAGAGGGTTGGCTATTACGTCCTTGCCATGCATTATAGCTAATTGAAACCATCTTAATTGAATGCTCAACTTTTTGGAATTAGAATAGGAAAAGCAATAAGCGCCTAATGAATTAGAATTCAATAATTAGGTGAGAAATAATCAATAAGAGAAATCAACATAAGAATTTACGTAAACAATAGTCAATTAAGTCATCAAATATTTCAAACTAGTCACATAAATGTGCCTAACCTAATTCACGATTCAGGCAAAATGGCAACATGATGGGATGCCAATGCCATACCCTTAACCAATAAAAATTGGTGATTTTGGTAGATAGGTGTCGAGGAGCAAATTGAACTACTTTGCATGGATAAGCTATGGCTGGATTTGATTTTATTCCTGGTCAGTTCCATATTTATATTGGTTGTTGAACTATAGTTTTTACTTTTAATTTGACTATTTTAAAGAGGAAGATAAACACAATAAGTTGACCATTTTCTGTGTGACATATCAGGGTGGATATACTTCATTTGTTTAGTTACACCATCCCAACACACTTTGCCGATGACAAGCCTATCTATAAATTCATACCACAAAAATAAAGAGCATGTTACCTTTTGTAGGAGAGACCAGGTTTGCCTTCCTCAAAGTCCCTAAGTAATAACTGACTAATCAAATATAAATAACAAATTGACTGCCAACCTGATTTTGATTCATTCAATGACTGATGATTAACTGTCAAAAGGGTAAAGGATACAAATCCATAAGAATTTATATTAGAGATTAATTAGTTTAGTCTCTCACCTAATTTTTACATGCATCAGGAGGCGAACAAAAATATCCATCGATAAGAATAGGTGATTCCCTCACTGATATGAAGGATATTTGGTTAAATGAAACCTTGCAAATGTATCTGGATTCTCCCTAGACAAAAAAACATACGCAAAATTATAGATCAAAGATTCAAAATTTAAACCTCATTATCATTTGCATGAAATAAAATTAATTTTCTTACTGTCCATGTATCTATCCTGATTGCATTCTGAGATTTAGTGAAATTGTAGTTACTCACAGTTACCTCTTCCACTACATAAGGTTGATCAGTCTCTCTTAATATTCCCACACTGCAATAAAAAGAGTTATCTTTCTTACTTAAATAAATAGGACATTCTGCAAAAATCTCAGACCTCTAACTTGATAAAGAGGACAAGAAATGCCTCCAAAGTATAAGTGAGCTTATTGGTAATGGGAGTAGGGTATCGACAACCCCCAAAGGCGAATATTTAAGTTAATAGGATATTGTGTTTTGAAAACATTAGAGTCTAGAACTGTAAGTATAGTGGCTAATATGCCATCAATAAGGATAACCCCCACAAGAGTACCATGAGACCCTTCTAATCTTAGCTAGCTCACCCCTCCTCCTAGAGTGGGTTTGGGTTACCAAAGCTTATAGCTGGGATTCCATAAACTTAATTGCTAATTATCTAAGAAGCAGAGCATCAAGTGCAATAAGCGACAACATTCATTCAAGCAAGTAAGCATAAGCTAAAATAAGATAAACAAAAAATCCATTTGCTCCAAAGATAACAATTGTATGAAATCGATACCTTAAATCACTTTCGCAAAATGGTCAACTTATTGGGTTTATCTTCCTCTTAAAAATCATCCATCCATGCATATATGTACTATTACAACAACAACAACCACCTCTATTAACGGAATGGAGCAAGTTACTATTACATTAACTGGATCCATAAACACTCCACTCCATTTACAACTTGGCCTGCCTGCCTCACATCTTCCTCAATGTTATCCAATTAAAATATCATGCCTACAAAAAAACTGAGCACATTCCATCAATAGTGGAACTGCACGTTTCGAAAATGAAGAATAAAGAGCACTTAATCGCATCACAAAACTACGATTATAAAAACTGCTTCATTTCCCTACCTTGTAATTTTTGTTTTTTAGGCCTCAGAGTTGTGAATAAAGAGCTATTTCATCTGCATATATCAAATTTTCTCTCCATAAAAGGTTGCATACCATCACAGTTGCTCCTTTTACTATACCAGAAAATATATATATATATATATAGACAGGGCATGCACAAATGAAATTACTCTGCAGTAAGAAAATCATACTCATTCAAATATTTCATCAAAAGAATATAATATCACGATCTGCATAACTTCTATTTCCATACACAACTGAAATATTTTATCAAACAGGTAGTGTGCAAATCAAATTGCTCTATATCATTAAATTTTTCCAATTGTCGTTTCTAGTACCCGAAGTGGAGTTGTTTTTCCTATAGATCTTAAAAATTGAGATGAACAGAAAGTGTTGGTTGATATTTTGATCAAACTAAAGAAGATGAGAGTTCATTAATCCATTTACCTTTGCAAATCGATGAACTTAAAAAGTTTTTGGATCTGAAACGAATCATAAGAGTTCTAGAAATCACCATCATTGGAACACCTCCTTTAGATTCTCTTGTAGGTCTTCAATTTCCTTCCACACATGTCACTTGATTTCCTTCCACTCGCCTCCAATGTTAGTAACAAAACAATGAAATTAGAAAGTCCAAAGGGGATTGAGAGATCCAATACAATTCGATCACGTAGTTTCGAGAGAAGGTATGAGTCGAGATTAGCGATGTGGTGGAGTGAACTGAAGACCTAGATGAAGACTCCGAGCGTGAGAGTTTGCTAGTCGATCGAGTACTTGTCCTGCTGTCCATTGGTTTTTCTCACTGGAAAACTAATCTCCACTTAGACCTCGGTGGGAGAGACGGTGAACAGTCGAGAGAGAAACTGAATGAAACATTGATTTGGGTAGGAAAAATTGTGCGAAAATTCTAGGGAGCGAGGAATGGGTGTAACATAAAGGGAGGGGAGAGGAAGCAGAGGGGAGGAGAGGAAACATAAAGGTCGTGCGAAAAAAAAAATATATATATATATTTGGCTTATACCGTAGCTACCAAATTTTATTTGTAAAATTTTATATATATATATATATATATATATATATATATATATATATATATTTTTTTTTTTTTTTTTCAAAAAAAATTCATTAGAGATGGCTTATACCATAGCAATTTCAATTTTTATTTGTAAAACTTAGCGACAACTAATATGCCATTGCTAAGTTTCAAATTTAGCTTTAGCGATGACATTTGCCGTTGCTAATACTAACTTGTTGTAGCTAAAAAAATTACTAATGAAAATTCATTTTTTAAATGGAATTAGTTATTTCTATTAATTTTCAGTTTTCTCATTGTCTTTTTTTTTGTCATTCAGAATAAACATTTCAAACTTGAAAAATAATTATATTAATTTTTACTGTAAATGATGACTAATACACTAACCTTGTTCGTATAATCAATAACTTGTCCATCACAAAAAATACAATCTCAAACAACTTTATACTCTATCAACCTCAAATTGAAATTATATGTATATATATGATTCAGGGGGCTACATAAGCAGAAAACTTACATGGATTTATAATCAAGGACAGACTAAAACTGACCAATTTTGAATCAAGGTTTAACAAAAAACAACAAAAAGGATTTTGGAAAGACAAATTCGGAGTGTCCATGCCTTTTCAATCTTAATAATTTTTTCTCCCCGTCCAAATTCAAAGCGTCTGCAAGTTTCACACAAATCAAACAATCTTTCGGTCTGCAGAAAAATGAAGGCACTTCAACTAGTTAGAAAGAGTAAAAAAAACTGACTGGAAGACGGTAAGAATATCAAAGAGGATATGGGTAAGATGCAGGAGATGATCAAAAATAAATTTATAAATCATTCTCATACCTGCAAGTGGCTTTTAATATGGGCAAAGCTAAGTCCTCTCACATTCATTAGTTGAAGGACTAATTTGGGAGTTGCTTCTACAACAATCAAAGGGAAAAAAAATGATAAAGAGTTAGTAATCCTACTTATCATTTATTTTCTACCATTAATGCATGAGTGATATGTTTTTTCTTCTTTTAAGTGAAAATACCAAAACTTTGATGTATATGGATATCAAAATATTGCAGATGTTCATGAAAGAAATTCTAAAACTTACTTTCTTGTCCACCGAGCCTTTCAATAGCATGAACAAAAGAGATATGAAGATCAGGAGTCCAACGTAGTCTAAGCAACTTTGATTGAATACACTGCCTTACTGAAGTAGCCCTTTGTTGCAGAGTCCCCAGCAGTACAGTTTTCTATGAATTTAGAACAACTAGCAGGTGCATGGATCCCCAGGTTGTAAGCACAACTCGCAAAGGTCCATGGTTCATTCAAGGTGATCCAATGCTTCACTCTGTCACCAAACTCCTTGAAACAAACCTCTGCATAATCTTGTAATAATTTATGCTTTTTTAGTTCACTCCATCCTTTCTCTTCCCATCTAAAGCCAAAAAACAATTGCCACAACTAATTATTGTTCTTAACCTTATAATCATACAAATTGAGGCCTTTCAGAATAGTAACCAAGTCTTCAATGACATTTTTAACTTTCCGAAATTGCCTTATTAGCAATTCATTCACATCAAAATTATGCTTATGCTACTACTCACTTGGTATAATTCTTGACCAAGAAACGGAGAACTTGTAAGTATCCACGTTCATTATCTTCACATCTTTCTGGAAATTATTGGAGAAAACAAAACAAAAAATGAGCAAAAACAGGTTGTTTAAATTCAAAGAACACAAAATAAGAGAGGAAAAATTTTAACAAATTATAAAACTGTCTAGGATAGGACTACATATATCCTTCCTTGATAATTGCCTTGCAAACAAATGAGTTGCAATAACTTAGTGACAACTAATATACCGTGGTTAAATGTATTTTGCGTATATATATATATTTTATTTTCAAAAAATCTATTAAGGACGGCTTATACCGTAGCTACCAAGTTTTATTTGTAAAACTTAGCGACAACTAATATACCGTGGCTAAATATATTATTTTTTCAAAAAAATCCATTAGGGATGGCTTATACCGTAGCTACCAATTTTTATTTGTAAAACTTAGCGACAACTAATATACCGTGGCTAAATGTTTTTGTATATATATATATTTTCAAAAAAATCCATTAGGGACGGCTTATACCGTATCAATTTTAGTTTTTATTAGTAAAACTTAGCGACAACTAATACGCCGTTGCTAAGTTTCAAATTTAGCGATGGCTTCAAACCGTTGCTAAGTTGCAAATTTAGCGACGACATTTGTCGTTGCTTATACTAACTTGTTGTAGCTAAAAAACTTATTAATGAAAATTCATTTTTTTAATGGAATTAGTTATTTCTATTAATTTTCAGTTTTCTCATTGCCTTTTTTTTTGTCATTTAGAAGAAACATTTCAAACTTGAAAATAATTATATTAATTTTCACCATAAATGATGACTAATACACTAACCTTGTTCGTATAATCAATAACTTGTCCATCACAAAAAATACAATCCCAAACAACTTTATACTCTATCAACCTCAAATTGAAATTATATGTATGATTCAGGGGGCTACATAAGCAGAAAACTTACATAGATTTACAATCAAGGACAGACTAAACTGACCAATTTTGAATCAAGGTTTAACAAAAA
This sequence comes from Berberis vulgaris, assembly GCA_963556465.1. NCBI lineage: Eukaryota > Viridiplantae > Streptophyta > Magnoliopsida > Ranunculales > Berberidaceae > Berberis > Berberis vulgaris. The sequence goes on along the minus strand of OY747134.1, from coordinate 68,320,366 downwards.
AAAACAACAAAAAGGATTTTGGAAAGACAAATCCGGAGTGTCCACGCCTTTTCATTCTTAATAAATTTTTTCTCCCAGTCCAAATTCAAAGCGTCTGCAAGTTTCATACAAATCAAACAATCTTTCGGCCTGCAGAAAAAGGAAGGCACTTTAACTAGTTAGAAAGAGTAAAAAAATTACTGGAAGGCGGTAAGAATATCAAAGAGGATATGGTGCAGGAGATGATCAAAAAAATAATTTATAAATCATTCTCATGCCTGCAAGTGGCTTTTAACATGGGCAATGCTAAGTCCTCTCACATTCATTAGTTGAAGGACTAATTTGGGAGTTGCTTCTGCAATAATCAAAGGAAAAAAAATGATAAAGAGTTAGTAATCTTATTTATTATTTATTCTCTACCATTAATGCATGACTGGTATGTTTTCTTCTTTTAAGTGAAAATACCGAAACTTTGATGTATATGGATATCAAAATATTGCAGATGTTCATGAAAGAAATTATAAAACTTACTTTCTTGTCCACCGAGCCTTTCAATAGCATGAACAAAAGAGATATGAAGATCAGGAGTCCAACGTAGTCTAAGCAACTTTGATTGAATATACTGCCTTACTGAAGTAGCCCTTTGTTGTGGAGTCTCCAGCAGTGTAGTTTTCGATGAATTTAAAACAACTAGCAAGTGCATGGATCCCCATGTTGTAAGCACAACTCGCAATGATCTATGGTTCGGGACGGCTAAAATACTGTGGCTAAATGTTTTTTGTGTATATATATATATTTCAAAAAAATCATTAGGGACGGCTTAAACCGTAGCTACCAATTTTTATTTTTAAAACTTAGCGACAGCTAATATACCGTAGCTAAATGTTTTTTGTGTATATATTTTTTTTCTAAAAAAAACCCATTAGGGACGGCTTATACCGTAGCTACCAAATTTTATTTGTAAAACTTAGCGACAGCTAATATACCGTGGCTAAATTCTTTTTTATATATATATTTTTTTTCCAAAAAAATCCATTAGGGATGACTTATACCGTAGCTACCAGTTTTTATATGTAAAACTTAGCGACAGGTAATATGCCGTCACAAATGTTTTAATTAGTTACGGTTTATTCTGAATTTACCCACGGTTTTCCCGTCACAAGCACAATTTATTTGTAAAACTTAGCGACAGCTAATATGTCATCGCAAATGTTTTAATTAGCTACGGTTTATACTGAATTTAGCCACGGTTTTCCCGTCACAAGCACAGTTTATTTGTAAAACTTAGCGAAATGTTTTAATTAGCTACGGTTTATTCTGAATTTAGCCACGGTTTTTGTAATATCTATTTTTTTTATTTGCTAAAGTGTACTCAGTAAATACGGTGGGGGCACATAGCCACCCACCCTTTAAGAGACAACCCCCCCTTTCTTTCTTCCACTTTTTTTTCTTCTTTCTCATAGAGCGTAAACTCTGTAGCTCTGTGGCGATTGTGATTTCGGCGCGTGTTTGGGTGAATCAAGCGATTCCTTCGCGGAGTCTTGCCCCTTTGTCCTACATTTCTTCCCCTCTTCATTCTCTTTTGTTTTTCCCGGAAAAAAAAATCTGTTTCAAATTGTGGGTTTGACGAGTTGGGTTGATTGATCGGTTTGCGTATCTCCGATCATCTATTGAGGGGCCTCTGTGTCGCCATTTGGAGGCCGTAGACCCGACATGCAAGGGTGATTTCGGGGTTGGCCATATTTTTCAAAAAATCAGGGGCATGTCCGTTTTGAGGGTTCTTCGGCGTGAATCCAGGCTTTGGGCGCGTGGGTGAGTTGCAAATTCGTGACTCCGAGTGTTCTTAGACCTATTTTCGGCCTGTTGTGCGGTTCGGTGACGATCAGACCGGAGTAGGGAGGGTTTCAGCGAGTTTTCGCCAAACTTTGGGTTTCGTCGGGGTGTTTGCCAGATTTTATTTTCCTATAAGTTTTTCTTTCAATCTCGCGTCGATGGTAATTTATTTATTTTTCCAGTTTTCGGCTAGTTTGCTCACCTTTGAGTCCGCCTTGCAGTTTTAAAAAATTTCGTGGTCCCGCATTCGCTGTTTTGCGAGTTAAGAGCTTCGACCGGTAGGAATTGGGTTCTGAAAACCCATTCCGCTCAGGTGAGTGTAACTATAATATTTATTCTGAGAAATAATTATTTTAAATCCTGAATTTAATTTTTACATTATACCGTTGATTGTGTTTAATTGAATCCAAATCCAAAATTCGAGGTTTTTAGATATTTCGATGGTTGTGTTGGTTCTTTGTGAATGAATTACGTATTGAGTTTTCTGAAAGCATGATATACTTGAATGAAATCGAATAGTGGATGAATTTGGGTGTGATTAGGCTTTGGTGTAGTGACATTAGGCTTGTATACTTCGTTTTCGAGTTTGCATAGTATGTCATGTTTTACCATAGATTGCCGAGTCTTGAGCATGTATGATAGTTAGACTCGAATAAATTTATTGTGGTGAATTGGGTCATGTTGGGACCCTGGCGTAGTCATGGATTTATAAAAATTGCTGAATTGATTATGGTTACACGTTTGTTATATTTGATTACACATCGCAGCAAGAATTTCGTCACCTTGGGTGGTGAAAGATTTGATGGTACTGGAGATTCTCTAGCTGCGGATCGATGGATTCGTAAGGTAGAGCTCATATTTGAGAGGATGGTGCTGACACCTATACAACGCACCGAGTTAGCAGCACACCAGTTTGACGGAGATGCTATGTATTGGTGGGATTCAGTGAGGCAGAGCTGTGATGTGTTAGAGATGCAGTGGGATACATTTTGCCAGGTGTTTGAACAACATTTTATTCCTGATTCTGCCAAAGCTAAGATAGTGGACAGGTTTCTACATTTACAGCAGGGTTCTAGATCTGTTTCAGAATACTTGGCCGAGTTTACACAGTTGAGCCGCTATGCCACTTGTTTCATAGATACTCTAGAGAAGAAGAACATGAAATTTTTTAGTGATCTGAACCCGTTCCTAAGGAAACAATTGATGGTGATGATCGATCGTCCTTTTGAAAGATTAGTAGACGTCACTTGGAGTCAGGAGCGAGTTGACGCTGAGTGTAGGCAAGAGACTTTGGTTCGACGAGCTAGAGGCTCAGAGCGCAGTCAGAGGTTTGGCCGAGGAAGCCAGATTTGATGAATAGATTGTTCAGTCCATACTTGGACAAATTTGTGGTAATCTTCATTGACGATATCTTGGTGTACTCGAGGAGTTTAGAGGAGCACAAAGAGCACTTTCGCATTGTTTTGCAAACACTTAGAGAAAATCAGTTGTATGCGAAGTTCAGTAAGTGTCATTTCTGGGAGCCTGAAGTTCGATTTCTTGGGCATGTCATTTCTAGTGGTGGTATTGCAGTGGATCCCGAGAAAGTCGAAGCAGTGAAGTCTTGGAGACGACCGAGTAGTGTGACGAAGATTCGTAGTTTTCTGGGTTTGGCTGGTTATTACCGACGGTTTATCGAGAAATTTTCCCTGATTGCGGCACCACTCACTCAATTAACTAGGAAGAATGTTCCTTTTGTATGGTCAGAAAAGTGTGAAGAAGGTTTTGAAACTTTAAAGCTTCGGTTGACTTCAGCACCAGTGTTAACTATTCCGACACCTGGTAACCGACTGGTGGTATTTACTGATGCTTGCGATACAGGATTGAGTGGAGTGTTAATGCAAGGCAAGAAGGTCGTAGCCTATGCGTCTCAACAGTTGAAACCCCACGAGCGGAGATATCCGACACATAATTTAGAGTTGGCAGTTGTAGTCTTTGCTTTGAAGACCTGGAGACATTATATGTATGGTGAGAGGTTCGAGTTGTTCACAGATCACAAGAGTTTGAAGTACCTATTCACTCAGAGGGAGTTGAATATGAGGCAACAACGATGGGTTGATTTTCTTAGCAGTTATGACTTCGAGATACAGTATTAGGCTGGTAGGGCCAATATGGTTGGAGATGCCTTGGGTCGGCGACATGCAGTGATGGCAACCATGATGATTCAGAAGTACCGAACCCTTGAGACATTAGTTTCATTTGCAGTTCAGCCTACTTTCAGTACAGAAGGCAGTATGATAGCGGGTTTAGCAGTTTATCCGCCGTTGATCAATAGAGTTGTGGAGAGACAGACCTCTAATCCAGTGATTACGAGGCAGATAGCAGATTTGGTAGTGGACACACTGGATGAGTGCCTTGCCGATTGGTCGGTGGGTTCAGATGGAGGGTTGCGGTTTCATGGGCGGTTTTGTGTTCCGTCTGATGAGGAGTTGCGGAGAGATATCTTACAGGAAGCTCATAGATCTCGTTTCACCATTCACCCCGGAGGAACGAAGATGTATCGATATTTGAGATGTTCTTTCTGGTGGCGTGGCATGAAGAAAGACATTGGAGAGTTTGTGGCACGGTGTGCGACTTGTCAGCAGGTGAAAGCCGAGCATCAGAGGCCGTCTAGGTTATTGCATCCATTGGAAATCCAGACGTGGAAGTGGGAGTATATCACTATGGATTTCATCGATGGACTTCCACGGTCGAGGAAAGGTAATGAGTCGATATGGGTCATTGTTGATCGGTTGACAAATTGTGCTCATTTCATTCATGTTAGTATGTATCCGACAGAGATCCGCTTTTTACATCCCACTTCTGGCAGAGCTTTCAGCAAGCTATGGGTACTAGATTGGACATGAGTACATCCTATCATCCACAGACAGATGGCCAATCTGAGCGAGTGAATCAGGTAGTGGAAGACATGTTTAGATCATACATTTTAGACTTTGGAGGCAGTTGGGAAGATCACCTACCGTTATGGCATGGCACCGTTTGAGGCACTCTACGGACGACCGTGTAGGTCCCCTGTTTGTTGGGAAGAGATTGAAGAGTCAGTTGTGATGGGGCCGGATGTGATCAGAGAAACTATTGAGAAGATTGAGATGATTAGAGCACGTTTGTTGACACCCCAGAGTAGACAGAAGAGTTACGCGGATAGAAAGCGTAAGGAGTTAGAGTTTGATGTTGGCGACAGGGTTTTTCTGAAAGTTTCCTCGATGCGTGGAGTTGTTAGGTTCCGAAGTCGAGGGAAGCTTGCACCGAGATATGTAGGGCCCTATGAGATTACTAAGAGGATTGGACCAATGGCCTACAAATTGGCTTTACCGCAGAGTATGTCAGGTCTCCACGACGTGTTTCACGTATCCATGTTGCGGAAGTGTTTGGCAAACCCGTCACAGATTATAGAGCCCGCTGAGTTGGAGATTTTTTATGAGTTGACTTATCCAGTGAGGCCAGTAGCCATTGTTGATGATGATGTGAAACAACTTCAACGAAGGACAGTGAAGGTTCAGTGGAGCCATCAAGAGGGTGACATGACTTGGGAGCTAGAGGACCAGATGAGACAAAAATACCCCGAGCTTTTCTCCTAGGTTTTCTTGTCGTGTCTTTGTTCGATCTCCAGGACGAGATCTCTTTTTAGGTGTGTATGATGTAATATCTGCTTTTTTTTTTAAAAAAATTTGCTTGAGAAGGTGTACTCAGTAAATACGGTGGGGCCACATAGCCACCCACCCTTTAAGAGACAACCCCCCCCCCCTTTTTCTTTCTTCCTCTTTTTTTTTCTTCTTTCTCACAGAGCGTAAACTCTGTAGCTCTGTGGCGATTGTGATTTCGGCGCGTGTTTGGGTGAATCAAGTGATTCCTTCGCGGAGTCTTGCCCATTTGTCCTACATTTCTTCCCCTCTTCATTCTCTTTTGTTTTTCGCGAAAAAAAAAAAATCAATTTCAAATTGTGGGTTTGACGAGTTGGGTTGATTGATCAGTTTGCGTAGCTCCGATCAGCCATTGAGGGGCCTTTGTGGCGTCAGTTGGAGGCCGTAGACCTGACATGCAAGGGTGATTTCGAGGTTGGCCGGATTTTTCAAAAAATCAGGTGCATATCCATTTTGAGGGTTTTTCGGCGTGAATCCGAGCTTTGGGCGAGTGGGTGCGTTGCAAATTCGTGACTCTGAGTGTTCTTAGACCTATTTCCGGCCTATTGTGTGGTTCGGTGGCGATCAGACCGAAGTAGGGAGGGTTTCGGCGAGTTTTCGCCAAACTTTGGGTTTCGTCAGGGTGTTTGGCGGATTTTATTTGCCTGTAAGTTTTTCTTTCAATCTCGCGCCGATGGTAATTTATTTATTTTTCCAGTTTTTGGCTAGTTTGCTCACCTTTGAGTCCGCCTTGCAGTTTTAAAAAATTTCGTGGTCCTGCATTCGTTGTTTTGCGAGTTAAGAGCTTCGACCGGTAGGAATTGGGTTCTGAAAACCCATTCCACTCAGGTGAGTGTAACTATAATATTTATTCTGAAAAATAATTATTTTAAATCCTGAATTTAATTTTTACATTATACCGTCGATTGTGTATAATTGAATCCAAATCCGAAATTCGAGGTTTTCAGATATTTCGATGGTTGTGTTGGTTCTTTGTGAATGAATTACTTATTGAGTTTTCTGAAAGCATGATATACTTGAATGAAATCGAATAGTGGATGAATTTGGGTGTGATTGGGCTTTGGTGTAATGACATTGGGCTTGTATGCTTCATTTTCGAGTTTGCATAGCATGTCATGTTCTATAGATTGCCTAGTCTTGAGCATGTATGATAGTTCGACTCGAATAAATTTATTGTGGTGAATTGGGTCATGTTGGGACCCTAGCGTAGTCTTGGATTTATAAAAATTGTTGAACTGATTATGGTTACACGTCTGTTATATTTGATTATATACAGACTCGTAGTTTGTGCCCGTTGATATTAGTGTAAGTGTTTTTACCCCGCTATAATGTCTGTTGTGTCGATGCTTAGGAGCTTGCTCGCATCGTGAGTTGGATGGTGCTTGAGATGATTCGCACTTGACATTGAGGACGCTATTGCATGTGGCAAGCTTGCTGAGGTGCGGTGAGCTCCCGCCCGCACTTGCCACTAGCGAGTGCAGTAGGACGGGTCCCGGAGGACGTGCTTTGGAGATTACTCGCTTTCCCTCCCAGCGTTTGAGTTTGATTGTGTTAGGTTGGCCGTGTTAGGCCAGTCGTTCGAGATGTTTAAGTTTGTATCCTGGCAGATGGCACCCCATTAGGATACAAACCACCCGAAGTGGTACTGGTGCACGTTGTGGGATGTGTGTGGGTGAGACACATTCGTAGGGTATGCGGATACCTACGATATGAGACAATATACATAATTTTTTGTTTCGACTTGATTGCCATACATAGGAGACTATGAAGAATTATGAGATTGTCTTTATTTCCATCGCTTGATATTTACCATGTTTGAATCACATGTAATGATCGGCATATCTCGTAAACTTGTAGTTATTGTTGAATCTGAAATGTTTGTGTTGGTGCTTGAGCTTAGAAATATTATCCTTAGAGACACGGTGTGATTTAGACTCTAGAACCTGTTAATTATCCATTATTGTGTGGCATGAATTTTTCTTGTATATTGTTCTGTTATTTGTATCTAGTTCGCTCGCACCAGCTAGCTTTGTGCTTTGCTGACCCCGCAAGGGGTGTGCTTCTATTGGAGTGCAGACAGTGTTGGCATTCTTGCTGATTGTGGCGCTTAGGCCCAGTTTTCCGTTGTTGGTGCGTTTTGTGCTGTTTGGTTGTGTCCACTCTGTACGGGTATGTTTTGTTTCCTTTGTTTTATCATGTGTACTATCTTGTTATATTAGATGTTTGTATATTGGTTTTGTCGCTATGACTCTTGCGGGGCGAATCAAATATACTTATTTTCTTCAGATTTTATCGTAGTTTTATTTCTGTTTGATTTTCGTATCAAGAATGTGTTGTATTATGATGGTATGGCCGGTTACGATCCGCCTGTATTACAGGTTAGTTCACGCATCGGCGCGCTGCGATTCTCGTGGCGGGTCGGGGCGTGACAATTTTCCTGTCACAAACACAATCTTTATGATTTTTTTTTTCGTCAGTTACCAAAAGAATTAGTGACGGTTTTTTGCCATCGCAAATCTTTTAATTATAGACGGTTTTTTAATTCCGTCTCTAGTATTTGTAGCTATTGGAACTTTTTTTTGTAGTGTGCTTTTGACGTTGCATGACATTAGCTCACAGTGACGGAGCTAGGATTTTTGTTGAAAATAGGCGGAGTGATGAATCATAGTTAATTAATGATAATATAATAATTAATTACTTTAACATAAAATTTTTTAATTTGAACAATACATAACTAATTATACAAAATATAAATTGTTAAACAAAACTCCATCTAATTTATGAGGAAATAAAATGGATCTAATAAACTATTTTGTACGAGCACAAAAGATAAAAATATAGAAGGACAAATCAAATTGGTATATAAAGTTAAGGAGCAAAAATTAATTTCAAATGTAAAATTATATGTTTACAAAACGACTTGTCTCCTATCAAATAGCTAATTAAATGTTATCCCCAACATTAATCACTATTACAATCTCCTTTAAGACTAGCAGTCAATGTACGTTGATTGTCAAAAGGCTCGCGTGATTACAAAATGTCATTCAAACAATAAACCACAGATGAACCTCTAGATACAAACATTTATCTTGAGGAAAAATTAATGGGTCAAATTTTTCATGTATCTAAAAAAAATCATATGAACAAAATACAAAACTAGATCTCGATATACGAATTTAACTCGAGAAAAAACTTTAAAAAAAAATTTATTCTTCCTCAAAGCAGACAAGAGAGGTTGGTATTGCTGGTGGTTGGTGCCGATGGTGGGAAAGGGAAGGAGAAGAAGAAAGGAGGATGCGGCACGGTTGTCGATCTTGCAATAAACAAAAAAAGGAGCAGAAAAGAAACAAGGAGCGGAGCGAGATCGTCAACATTGCAAAGAACAGAGGGAGAAAGGAAGGGGTGGGGTGGAATGGCGTCATCGATGGAAAAATTGCAACTAACCCAAAATAATTTCAAAAGTCAGTTGGAGCAAGTGCTCCCACCTAGATCCGTGCCTATTAACTTACATGGGAGAGTTAGGTGTCATGAGATGGTCACACCATGAAAAACAAAATTTTCCTATAAATAGGCTTCATTTTATTTCACAGATGTATATAAGAACAGAGATTGACATATGTAAGAAGTAACACTAAGATGAATATTACAAGAATCAAAGGCATGTTCATACAAAATATTCCCCCTCCCCCCCTCCACATTGAAATTTTTATTAATTTACTTATGAATAATGTGGTTCACTTAGTTAATAATACTTATTGCCCCCTAAAAATCATGCATTCCCCCGTCACTTCTGTAAATAATGGATCCATTAGTACATTAACTCCTGTAATAATTAATTCCCCCCTTTTATTAGAACTCCGTCTCCGCCTTTGCTAATAAATGAATCATCCAACTATTGTGCTCATTGATGCATCATTTGACAAGATCAGGCATAAGGGGTAGATGAGAGAGTTTTATTGTCAGATTCATTAGAAGTAGTTCGAGTTATAAAGGCCAACAAAGATAACTTGGAATGGAGATACGCTCTAGTTCGGGAGTATTTACTGAATGAATACCCTTGGTCTGAACAACTACCACATACATCACGAGAAGATCGTCATTGCTCAGGCACTAGCGAGTTCTGCTCATAACGAAACTTCACATGTTTTTCCAATTAGTTTATAGATATCAAGTTTCACAGTTCTAGTTCTAGTCAGAGCAGTAGCATGTTTTTTGTTGATTTGGATGATGTAATCGACTTCCACAGGCTGTTATTTGCTTAATGCAATTTATTATCTCATAATAATAAAAAAGCAAAAATACTTTTATTTATATATTGCGCCATTTGGGAGTCAAAATTAAGAAGTCTAGGAACAAAAAGAAAAATGATTAGTACTACTAATAATATCTTGGAAGGAACAAAGACTAAGATTAATTATTAAAATGATTTCTGCACCCTCAGAATACTTGCACCACATCCAAATAGTCCAAGTAGAAGTAAACTTCCTCCCATCCCTTACTATTCACTCCACCATATTGTATTTTTTTTTTTTTTTTTTGAAACGCAAGCAGGGTTTTTATAGGATCCCAGAATCCATAAAGATGCCGCAAGCTGAGTTTGAACCCATGACCTAATGATATCATCCGCCAAGCTCTAACCGTTGAGATATCATGCCATTGGCAACCACCATATTGTTGTTACTGCTGCTTTGCATTTTGGTTTAAAACTTATCTAAATTGGTGTGTTGAAAGCTCCTCCAACAGCCTCAGAGATATTATCCGCATTGATGTTCACGTCCACCAGTGCATAATAGGGGTGGGCATTTAGGATCGAAAACCCGGATCGAACCGACAATCGGACCGATCGGGTCGGTTTTTATTTATTAAAAAATTTTCGGTTGTAAAAGCCCGGCCCGGCCCGAAGTTTCTGGTCTGGGCCTCGATTTCCATTTCTGAAGCCCGTCGGGTAACCGGCCCAGCCCAGTTTAAATAGTTTAACTTTAAATAGGTTAAATGACACAGAGGATTCAAAATTGAGGGAACCCATCGACCGCCGCCTCCCTCTCCTCTCCCTCTCGCCGCTCTCCCCTCTCCTCTCCCTCTCACAGTGAAGCCGCCTCCCTCTCACAGCGAAGCATCGACCGACTCCTCTCCCTCTCACAGCGAAGCATCGACCGAACGAACGCCGCCTCCCTCTCCTCTCCCTCTCACAGCGAAGCATCGACCGAACAAGATCGACCTCCCTCTCCCCTCCCTTCCCCATCTGATCTCGGATCTGATCTTGATCAGATCTGATCAAATCTTTGATCTCGGATCTGATCTTGATCAGATCTGATCATAATCTGATCTTTGATCTGATCAGATCTTTGATCAGATCAGATCTTGATCAGATTTGATCGTCTGTAACCGGGTCAAAGATCAAGATTTTTTTTTTTTTTTTTTTTTTGTAATTTGTTGTATTGTTTTTTTTGTAATTTTTTGATATAATATTTATATATGATGAATGAATTTTTTTTTTTTTAATACTGTATGAAATTTTTTGATATGAATGAATGAAATTTTTTTGTAATTTGATGTATTTTTTTGCTCTTAGGACCGAGACCGGCCCAAAACTGGCCCGTAAATCGGTTAACCGGGACCTCGGTTACCCGGTCAACTCGGTCCGGTTTCGGTTCTCATAAACACGGGCCCGAATTTTTCGGGCCGATTTTCGATTTTTAGCTTTTGGGCCGGTTACCCGTACTTGCCCAGCCCTAGTGCATAATTACCTACCTGAACATCCATAGAGAACCCTGCATCAACAAATACCATATTGCATGACTTGGATATGATCTTCACTTGGTAGACTATGAGCTACGATCTTTCTGTTGGCGTGTCGAGCGCGTGTGCACACCTAGGTCTACTATACATAGCACCAATATTGTCCCCAACTTAAACACTCGCTGTCTTACCCCAACTTAAACACTCGCTGTCTTAGGCCTACCATCTGAGCCACGGGTGTGGGGTTTTTATCTTAAAAGGCCTCGTTACTATTAGTGTCCACTCTCTTATAAACCTTAGTAACTCCTCCTCCTTACTTGATGTGATACTATTAAAGACAACTCTATCCCAACATTTTCTTTTTTATCAACCAGTTTCACAGCCACAAAGGAGTCAGAATGCAAATTCCTGTGTGCCAAATTGAGCATTTAATACAAAAAACTGCAACTTGGATAACAATGTTTCTGATAATATGTTAGCAAAAAATGGGAGTCGATAACAAGGTCACAATGGTCGTACCATCAAGAAAGGTCACAAGTCACAACCATTCCTATTGATGCACACAAATTCGTCCAACTTGACTTTGACCAATAAAATGAGCAATAGTGAACCAAGGACCACCTTGTCTTGTGACTTATAGGCTGGATTGCGCCTGACTAGGGACTTGCTTTGGACCCAACTAGGGCTTGGTCCGTCCATGCCATATTCTATTAAGATTGTTCATGCCACGTATACGGCTGCGATTATGTGGCTGTTTGATGTCTCATCCCCTATTATGGCATCCAAATTAGTCATCAAATTAAAGCTAGCATCACCGCATCACAATAGACTCAACATGAGCCGGTTCAAGGGAAAAAAAAAACATAGAAAATTAACCCAATAACGACCACCATTCCATGCGGGTCACACATAGACAATATTGAACACCAAACTTTGAATAGCATTCCATTTCGACAACCCTGACATTGTGATCACGAAATTTTTTGACTAGTAAACCACTGTATGTCATCCAATCAATCCTTCGTTTGAGGATCAATGTCACAGGAGTAATGTTTGATGTAAACATTTGGGTACATAGAGGCCACATTTTCCAAACGAAGAAAAAAACAAACAAAAGGTTTTCCTTGGGGAAGTTATTTTCAGGGCTGGGCTCACATGTTGTCTCGTGTGGAGGCTCTTTGTTCTTGAAAGTTTTTCCAAAATCAATGGGTCGTTTTAAACCCACAAAAATAAACTTCTGAGATGTATACTCTCTAATAGCTAGGTCCTAGTGTTCCAATTATATTAGGGGAGTGATGCTAGGCAGCGAGGAAACGAGCGAGGGAGGGGGGTTTGACCCCCCATTCCCCTCGAAATTCACATGAGTGCACATCTTGAGGGGGATGGAGGGTCACACCCACTCCCTCGCCCGTTTCCTCGCCATTTAGAATCACCGTATATTAGGGAGTCCCTTAATATAATCATCATCTTTGTAAATGGTGATGCATGTGGGGTAGAGTTCAACTTTAAGGGAGTCCCTCCCTTGGGGGGTTTACTGGCTGGCCAGTTTTTGTTTCCAGTCCCAACAGTTTCTGAAGGAGTTGTAAAAAAGGTGGGTGTACGTTTAGCTTTATTGGTGGGTGGTGGATTTGGAAACCATTTTATTTGATCACGATGGGCACCTTTGAAACTCGACAACCAGTGACGTTTAAGGCACATTATGTTTTTCCTTGCAAGTTGCCTTCCCCATCCCATTTTTATAATCTGATATAAACATTAAAATACTATACTAACCTACCTTTTTATCCAAGTAAAGTATAGTTATAGATATATTTCATTATTATTATTATTATCAAACTTTATTAAACAAAAAATACATTATTTTGTAGTTATTACTAGAAATGCATTTAGAGATAAAATGTACAAATTTTGATGATCCGGAAGTAAATTTTTTTTTTTTGGGAAATTTTCTCATTCAACAAAATACAAACTTAGAAAATACTCTCAAACTTGACTTGCCATGTGAAACGAACTGTTGCATACTAAGGTGTAGGTAGACTTGTTGGTAGTCTGGGCAACAATTTTCAATGCAGTTGTTGCAACACCAAACTTATAGACTAACAAATAAATTAACAAACGAATATTTATTCAGTTTAGGTATGGTGCGAGTTTGATATTGCATAAACATTTAGCCAAGCATTGTGAAATGTCAATGGTAGTCTGATTGGATGGTTAAGGCTATGGTAGTTTAACTTACAAACAATAATTATACTAGTTTAATAAAAGTCCGATTTGTCATATTGAGTGTTTTGCATAATTTTAATAATTTACAACTTAAAGATGACATTCTAAAATATTAAGCATTGCATGCGCCTAACCAAACTTATTAATCCACATTAGCACGCATGTACAAAAAATACAATAGAATATAAAGGATCAATAATGGGGACATATTGCTTGTGCTATTGTAATATTATACAGAAATTCTAAATGATGAGGAAATGGGCAAGGAAACGGGTGAAGGTGGGGGTGCAACCCTCCATCCCTTTTGAGATGTGTGCGTATCTCGAGGGAGACTCGCCTATTTCCTTGACAACAAGAAGAGCTTAATATTATATAATGCTTCCCGACAACAATTCTGTAATCTCAAGTGTAAATGGACTAATTGACTTTTTGCATTATTTTTATTATTTCCGTTCCATTAGTAAAACGCATATTATAGAACAAGCTTATTTTATGTGAAATATTTTCAACGGAATGATAATATGTCTGTAGAATTAGTTGAATTATTTTTTACTGTTTACATACTTCTTTAACGCTACACGTGAATTATTGGGATTTAAAAATGATTATTGGCAAATGTAAGTTTGAAAAATTATGTTATGGTACAGGAGTGTGTCGGTGTGATAGCTCATGCAACATTTGTTTAGATAATGTGCGATTGTAATAGCAACTACACAATTTAATCATATCATTTAAACAATGTTTAACAAAAGTGTCCCGACTTTAGAGAATGAATTGGCATATTTGGATTTGATATAAGAAGAGGGATAAAGTGGATACATTGCATCTATTAATTGCCAATAACTTTTGGAGAACACCATTATTTTTATATACTTTATCTTTGGCAATGATTATTTGATACCATTAATTATGTGGAAGAACACCATTACTCCTATTCCTACTTTTTGAATTATACCACCACCTACTGAAAGACACTATCAATATACATATTTTCATCTCTTCTATCTCAAGAACAACACCTTCACCGCACCGCCTCACCCTATCCGCCGCCTGCCACACTTTTTTGCTCCTTTTCCTATCTTTTTTTTTTTTTTTTTCCCTCTCATTCATGTTCTCTTTGTTTCTCTTCTTCACGTATCTTCTTCCCCTCTTTTTCTTTTTCTCTTCTCCTATAGTTTTTTTTTCTCCAATGGCTCTTGTGCAGCTCCTACGAGTAAATAACCCTCACTCACAAAGGTATGTGTGAATGGAGATTCTTAACTCAAAGGAACTTGTACGAGGGAAAATGAGGAAAAAACAGAAAAGAAGAGGAAGAAAGGAGAAGAAGGAGGCGAGGGAGGGATATCTGGCGGGACGAGGAAGAAAAACAAATAGAAGAGAAAATAAAAGGAAGTGAGGAAAAGAAAAAGAACAAAGGAGAAGAGGTGGTGCGACCGACATCAGGTGGGGAGGGATGGTGTTGTTTCTGTGAAGAGAGAAGAAGAGAAAGGGTAGACAAAGAAATGATCATTTTATTGGTTGTGTTCTTCGGGCATCAATAATAAAAAGGGTGATGGTATCCTTAAGCAGAAATGGTGATGTCAAACAATCGATTCCTTTATCTTTACCATTTTGCAACTTTTGAATAACTTTAACAATTTATATATTCTTTTTTAATAAATAATTAAGGTTTATTTAGATATAGTAAGCAAAATCTGAGTCTGTTTCGATGGCATGGCCTCATAAACTATTTTATGGGTCAAGTGTCACCCAAAATACATGCTTGTGCTATTTTTATAGGTTTGGTTTAAAGGTAATTTATTTCTGATCTTTCACCAATCTTTGCTGAAAATGTTAGAAAAAAATTACAAGAAATTTATCCAGAAGATATTCCTTATGAACGTCTTACCTTGGAGATATCATTAGTTTCATTAACAAATGTGCTTTGCGTATTTGTAATGATTTAAGACTTAAAGCCCAATTAAAGAAACAAAATATCAATGGTCCACAAGAACTTAGCTAGATGTAAAATCTTATGCATGCTATCAGAGGGTTCATTTTGGTCAAATACAACTTACACATGCTATATGCGGGTTAATTCTGGCCAAAATACATGAATAATAACGATTATCAAGTAAAAAGCAAGCTGAATCAACAAACACTCCTCATTTTGCTCATCATTGGGTGTTTTTAGAGATGCTCTCAGGGTGTTTCTCATGTTCATAAGACTTTCATTTTCACTATTGATCACAAAATTAAATGGTGAATGTGGAATTTAGCCTCTTATAAATTTTCATAGCATAAAATTTCATGCAACCAAACACACCCTCAGTCTCATGGATCAAGTACTAAACCCCAAAACTATTAAAAATAATGGTTAATCACGAGATAACTTTAAAAAAACATTCATTAAACCTAATCCCATTAAATGAGTGTGAAAGGGACGAGAGAGAGAGAAAGGGACGAAAACAGAGACAAAGATAGAGAAATAAATAAATAGAGAACCCAACATTTATAAAATGGTAGGATGGATGTGTAGGTTGTGTGTCTTACAGAAAACGGAACAAAGAGAAAGTTGAAAAACCCCTCTCACCGGCCAACCCTTCCCATTCTATCTCCATCTTCCCCTCCCAAAATGTTGCCAAACTACCCCAAAAAAACCCCTCTCTTCCCTCTTTAAAGACCCCCAAACCTTCTCTATGTACTGTCTCTCCACCAAAACCAATCAAGTCCCAAGACCAGATTCAGCAAAACAAAGAACCCCCCAGAGGAGGAAAACGTGGTGTGGGGTTGGGCTGTGATGGCGAAAGGGGGCACAGAGAGGTTCTTCTTCTTCCCCATTTTGTCCTACAATGATCCATTTGAGCACTCCTTTGATGTAAATCAGAGGAGGTGGTTTTCATGCATTTTGGAGTGATGAAGGGTACAATGTAGCTCTGTACATTGACACCGTAGGCGTAGAAAAGGCAGACAGGATGGAGCCAGGCAGTATATTTTTTCATTTTCATTTCTAGTTTTTTGATATATAAGTTCCCCTAAGTGTTTTTATTTTTTGGGTCTCTATTTTTTAGATTCACTAAAGAAAGAGGAAAATCATTTTCAATCATTCGGAGTAGTACACAGTAACTTGATGTGGGTATGGTGATGATGAACTGATGATGAGTGATGATGTATTTTCCTTCAATTCTATAGGTTTGAGTTGATTATATGATGATTAATACATAGTTTTCCTTTCTGTTATATTTGGGCATTTTTGTACACTTTCTCTTATTTGTTATGTTATTAATCTTTGTGTGAAATGTGGTGGATGTGTGGTGATTGACTGTTGTCAGATTATATGTTGTTTTTTCCCTATTGATGAAAAAAGTGGTGATGGATTAATGGGCTACTTTGGGGTATTTTCTAGAGTTCATCTTCTGTCTTATTGTCGAATTTTGTGTGAAATGTGGTCAATAAAGGTTTAGGTTTATTCATTTGGGAAGTTGGAATCTGTATGTAGTAGGTTTGAATGTCTATCAAATTGGGTGTTTGTCAGATTATGTTGATTTCTTTCCTATCAATGGCTTGATGCAATGGGGGTGTTTAATCATTTGGTAATGGTTTTAAGTGTCATAAGTTGGAAGCCCTGAATGGCTCAAATTGAGTATCAGGTGATTTTCAGATTATTTGCAGTCAATACAAAAGTGTGATCAGGTATATGTTAATACATTGTTCTTCTATATTAATCTGGGACATTTTTTTATCACTTTTCTTTCTTAATGTCATTTTTTATGTGAAGGGTTTTCAAATGCAATTGGAATCTGTGTCCTTAAGAATTTCAATGATTCTGTGTTTTCGGATTTTGTCATTATCAAGCCTGTTGATCCAAAATTGCATATGGGTTTCTTTCTTAAACCATTTTCTTTTAATATGTTATAGTTTGTATTGTGTGAATGGCAAGAAGGCTACTGCATTTTATTTTTTCTGTTAGATTTATTCGAAGTTGCTTTGGAGGGTTGGTGGTTGGATTTGTTCAACAGGATGTGCTAGTTATTGGATGTTATCTTTTTGCCTTACAGTCGAGAGTTTGATTTTTTCCTATCCCTGAAATTTTACTAGTTCATTGAAACATATATTATATTCTTCTGAAATTTGGACTATATATAGTCTTTTATTCTCCCTATTCCTGAAAAGTTCTATGGTTCTTTTAAGTTGTTTGAGTTAAGGTTAAAGCTTGAAGAGTGTAGCTTAGTTCCATTGACGTTCTTTCCATTTGATAGAGATTCTGAAATCAGAACTATTTCTACAATCTGTCCATTAACTTTGGGACTTAAGTTCCTTTAATGTTATCTAAGATGGGCTTGCTGCTTTCAGTTTTGTATTATTTATTGATTTGTTTGAGTCAGTGAAGTGATCATATTTCATACAGATACATGTTTAAGTTCCTTGGATGTTTTCCACGTATTGATCCTCACCAATGTCTTTTTCTGAACTGTCTTGGTGCAATTCAACTACTTAATGTGCTTGCAGCATTGCATATTGCATGATACGCTATCTTACCGTGCTTGCAGCATTGCATATTGCATGATAGGCTGTCTTACTGTGCTTGCAGCATTGCACATTGCACATTGCATGATGGGCGATCTTACTGTATTAGCTCTGATTGATAGTTATTCTGTTGGTGCTAATATCATTCTTGCAGTTGATTGTTTCACTATCTTAGAAATCAACACCACCTGAAACATTTATCAGAGTATCAAGTTTGTGAGTCACACTACAGGAAGTGATGGAACAAAGATCAAAGGAAGAGAAAGGTATGAGATCATTTTGGTTCTATTTCTAGGCAGAGTGAAATATCTATGCTGTCTGCTTAGGTAAATGGTGAAGTTAAATATAATGGGTCTATGGTCTTATTAACTCATAAAAAGAGTTTCTAGAGAGTTTGTGATTAGTATGGGGTAACGAGTCCTCGAGGGATTGATTGAAACAATTCAACAGACTTGTGATGTGAATAGGATATAGGTGAAAGTATTCCTGGACTGCAGAACAGAGTTTAGCATTAGTGAATGATGTGAATACTCCCGTGTCACGTATGGTATGTTTTTAATGGAGGATATACTAAAGAATATGGTAATGAAAAATTAGAACCTTGGAGTATCGTGGCTTTAGAGCAACAGTTTTATTGCATGTCTGTTGTACCAATAAGAATTGGGGCCATCTGTCAACTTGCCCTCATAAAGCTGGACCTAAGGAGCATTTATCTATAGATTGTTTGTTATCATACTCCTTGAGTGCTATACAATGGGTGCTATCCAAGCAGACTAGAAGGGTGACTTTTTACAAACAACTTGTTGGCATATGTTAAGATGTGGCGGATGAGGGGTAAAGCTTAGAAAGGTAACCAAAGACACTTTTGTGGAAAAGTAGAGACTAGTTTGATGTTGGTGATGAGCGAAGGACTGTTAATTTGGATGTTCTGGTCATGTGTAGCATAGACCACAAAACTTAGGATTCTGTAGACAGAGGCATGTGCCAACTAACTGTAGCTAGGAGTCCAATAGAGCCTAGAGGTTCTAGAAGAATGAAAGAAACCCGAGGAAGGGGAAGGGCATGATTGATATGCTGCAAGTGGCTGTCAAAGTGATGACTTCGATTAGAATCGAATGGGAGAAGAAAAATCCCTTCAATTAATCCCAAGTTATTGTTGTACTGTGGTTAATCTCAAGCATGGTTTGCTATCTCAAATATTGCATTCTGAACACTTGATGTGTACACTCACCATATGAATGGATGTGAAAATTGGCTTGTTTTGTGTCTCGCTGCTTTCACTTCGTTATTGTTAAACTGAATATATGAAGAGAGAACACTGGTGATCTGGACTTCTATTTCCTGTTCCATCTCCAGAACCTAGTATCTTAGTTTTCAGATTGATTTTTTTCCCTTGTTCTCTTGAACAATAGTTTCAGATAGAGAAATTATCCTCAAGGTAGCTCCAAAACCATGATCAGTCAGAAATGGCAAGTTGGTGAATGATAATCTGTTTATAGGTATTGTTAGTTCAGGATTTTGAATTCGAGTCAACAGCAATCTGCTTATGAATAGAAACAATGTATTCTGTTTTATAATTACAATTCTAAGATTATGTAGTGCTGGATTCCATACTGCATCTTAGATGATGCCTAATCACCACATAGTGAGTAGTGACCACATATCTCAAATTCCATGTCTGCTTTCTACTTGATGTAGATCCTTCAAGCATGATTGCTTAAGCTTTAGGGTGTGTTTGATAGCCTAGAAATCGTTTTCTAGGGAAAATGACTTCCCTGAGAAAAAAAAGTGAGAAAATTATTTCGGAAAACTCTACTCTAATATCTAAAATCTGAATTCATTTTGACATTCGTTGACATGACATGTTTTTATTGGGTGAAGTGTACATAATTTTTTGAAAAGTCAAAAAGTATGAACTAATGAAAACACACTACATCACATATTTAAAATGAATGTAGATTTTGGATGTTAAAGTATGACTCAATTACTTTACTAGGAAAGTGATTTTCTAGTGCTTGAATGCACCAAAAAATACTCAAAAATGTTTTTTTTCATGGGTATATTAATAATATTATTGTTGCAAAACTTAGTCTTGAATAAGGTTTTGCTTTTATGAGTTTGAGGTTTTTTTAAACAATTTTTTTTTTTAAATCTTTTTACTCGGAAAACAATTTTCTTAGAGGGGTAGGAATTTTTTTTTATAGGAAAACTGTTTTCCTACTTATGTGGCTAATCAAAATTTTACCGGGAAGAGTGATCTTCCATGTTATCAAACAAACCCTTAATAGGTTCACAACAGCCCCTTTGTAGAATAAATGACAATTTGATAGGGTTCACACTTCACAACATTTATACTTTTGAGGTTGTAGCTTGTAGGTTCAAATCTCTTCTAGGGTTTATCGATTCTAGCAATCTCACTTGAGAAAATATGCTAAACCTGAGATCTGAGCCATTAATACCAATAGGCCTTTCCCTCTGATTTCTTAGGTAGGGCATCCTAAAGTGCAAACCGATCCTGAAAAGCTGCTCCATACCCCTTAATGTATGGGAGATGAACAATTCAGAGAGCCACGGGATCTTAGATTAAATGGCGATCTAAATCATTTAGTTCTCACTGTTATATTCCATTACTATTCAATGTCGATGTTTGTCTGTGCTTTGGTTTTGAACCACCGTCCTTCAAGTAGTCTCAGAGGTTCCCTGGTGAGGATGATCTCACCATAATGAATTAAAAGCTTTAACCTCCCTAGAAGCCTAAAGGATTCCCCCCAAAATCATTTTAAACATGTAATTTTAGGCAAATCTTGACTGGTGTAACCGAGTGATGACATTAAACAACCCCAACAAGTGATTTGTCATCCATGATCAGAACCAAGACCATCCAGCTACTACAGAGGATAAGTTATTGCTTGTAGCGTTCTAAACAACTTTGCTCTAAATAATGACTTTTCAATATGCGTGTTGTAGAGGCAACGAATTTCAGGTTCCGTAAGTAAAAAAACATGCAAGTTGTTGGTAGATGCAAGGTTGTTTTCTTGTTCTCTTTTAACATAACATGATTGTTGATGGACTCATCATCTCTTCTCTGGTCCCAATCCCAATTTCATTTCTCGACAACTGAGCTTTAACACACTAATGTTTACATCAATGCTCATAATAAGCCGAAATTCTAGTTGGCCTGGGAAAAACCAGCGAGGATGCTGCTTGGGGGGAGAATTTACACTTTTGCCCCCCCCCTCTTTAACAATTTTTTGGAAAAAGTGTTTAAAAAGGGGGACAAAAGTATAAAATCTCTCCCCAGACAGCAACCTCGCTGGTTTCCCAGGACACTCTGGTCCCAATACCCAAATGTTGAGGAGTAATACTCTGTCTCTCTGGATTGGAACACCCTTACCTTCACGGCCATGCTGTTGTAATTCCCCAAGTGTTGTCAGATTTAAATCTCACTCTTCCACCCCCCCCAAATTCAAATCTCTAGTGTTTTGATTTGGTCTCCCGTTTGATCTTTGAATACACCACATCGGACACGTAGACACGCATTATACTGCAACTGCATAAGCATTTAGAACTTCTTAAATAACATTTTCGGTGCTGCAAACATATATAAAGCAAGTAACAGTAAGACACCAAGCTAAGAAGAATGTCTCCAGTTGAAAGCGAACAATCTGGCATGAAGGAAACAACAGGTTTCTCATTTCTTAAACAGTTTAACCATTCCAAAATGGAACCAATTAAACCCTGTTCATTCATTTTCCTCCTTGAAATAACAAGATTCGTCCTCCACTTTTCTTTTTGTTTATCTCTCTCCTAATAATCTCTTTGTTTTACCCATCCCTTAATCCATTTGCTTTCTCTAAATTTAGCCAATGCCACGACCCAAAACCTTCAGCCACATCCACATTTTCTATACTCGGTTCTATGAGTAAGTCTAAGGAGCTAAAACTTGGCTCAAAAGTGACTCCCAAACTTAGCTCCCTAGAATTGTTGCAGTTCCATTGCTAAACTACTAGCTTTTCCACACCAATACAATAACCAAATTAGCCAAAAATTGCGTTTCCTCAATAGCACTTACCTGCATTTGTGAGTCAAATGAAAAATGATGCTAAATTTACTGTTACACCTTATATTTTATTTTCACTAACGCATGCCATTGTTCACTTAGGTCAATCAACCATTATCATGTGGTCAAGTGTGTGTGTGTGTGTGTTTTTTTTTTAAACAAATACCCGGAACATTTAAGAAGTCATCATCGGTTATTGACCTTTATTCTAAAACAAAAGCCCAAAAAAATTATAATGTGACAACAGCAAATTCAAAATTTTCATACGAAGTCTGATGTGTCCAAAATCTGGTCTCCCGTAAGTCTGATCTCCAAAACAAATGTTAGATTGCCAAAGACCACCTTTTTGGTGGCCGAAGACACTCCGATGCTTAAGTCAGTAACTCTGTTGGAGATGGAAATAAATCTGAACAGAACTCAGTTAAAATTGCATACATTTGTCGAATGTTTCATTTACCTTATATAGTAGTTGTTATTAATTATCTGCGTGACTCAAGCACGTGAGGCGCAAACAGTCTCCTCCTTTAATGAAGATACGTCCTTGCAGGTGTAACTCCATCCACGACTCCTTTTCTCTATAACATTCCTCTTCTATAAGGGATAACTCTATTGAACCTGGATTTTGGCATCTGACCATGATTTATTCTGACGGGCCTTGTTTGGGATTTTATGACTGAATCTGCCCTTTTTGGGCTCTGTGAATTGTTCTGGTTTTGAAATATAGTCCTCGTGATGGATGATATTTGCCATGTGTATGGTTGTGATGACAGTCTTACTTGATGTATCATTAGCTACTCCCCCCCTTTAGTTAGTGGGTATAATGACGTGGCCATTAACTCAACAACGGTTGGACTTTCAATTTCACCATTGCATTGTATTTAATGTTGTTAGCAATTTTTGGTGAGGTTGAGCAGTCTCTTTGTTGCTCGGCTCGGCTCTATAAAAGGGGACATGATAGCTTTGTTTCTATTTTTACGCTATCTTTGAAGTTAGAGTTTATTCTTCTTCGTTATCTCCGCTCTTCATTTCTTTTAAATGTCTACAGACAGTAAACTAGATAGAGAGGCGCTTAGCGTTTGTGAGGCATTTTTTTCGCCCAAGAAGGCTTTGCATGCAACATTAGATAGTGTTCGTTCCGACTACCATCCGACCTCGAGATAATTTTGCCTAGGCAAAATGATAGTCCTTGTCATCCAAGGATTGGTTATATTTCACTTTACCCGTGTATGTTTCAGTCTGACTTTCGATTTCCAGTTCCAAAGACATTTTGGGACTATTTATATTTTTGGGTATTCCTCCTGCTCAAATGGGTCCTAACGGTTGGAGGGTGGTGGTTTTTAGTTATGCGAGAGTCATTTTTACTGGTATTCCCTTGACTGTTAGGGTTCTGCATTTGGTGGTTGGTCTTGTGGTGACCAAGAATATTTGCTTCATCTGCTCTCCTGTCTGTTTTGAAAAAGTTAACGATGACATCAGGGACTGATCGAGGTTTTGGTTTTATGCTTCTGTCAACTCCGGCCATTTCAACTTGCGAGGTCGTCAAATTATGTGATCGTTCCGATACTAACAAACAGAAGGATCTGCAATTGTCTGTGAAATAACAGATGATCAGTAACCGTTTCTTGAAGCTTCTTGTGGTTGTTGTGGAGTTGTTCTTTGCTAAGGACATTGTGGCGCGTAGTGGCTTGTACACTATGAACAAGGCGGAACGGGCTTTGCTTACTGAATCTCGAGCAGCTGAGATCGATGCTCGTGTTGTTTCTGTTGGTATTAGTGATGCTAGCATTGATGGAAAAGTGAGCTTTGACAGGGATGTTATGGATCTCGATGCACCTGTCAGCATTGGTGTTGCTGGCCCGACTACTAGGAAGAGGAAGCTTCTTAGGTCTGCTAGTCCTTCAAAGAAATTGGCGATGAGCCCTGGCCATGTTACTTTCTGGTTCCACTCGTGGTACCACTCAGACTGCTCATCATCTGAGTTCTTCTGATAAGGAGGGTAGGAATGAAGATCGCTTTTTTTCAAGGAAGTCGATGAGATGAATCTGGCGATGGAGATGAGCAAGAAGGAGGTAACCCGTCCATTGGACAATAGTAACAAAGGCTTCTTTAGGCTTACGGTGTGCCCGACATTGTCTCTGACGATGACCCTCGAGTTATTGACAACAAGATGTTTCAACTTGTTGCGAAGCAGTTTAAAGATCCAAATACAACAAAGACCCTGGCCGACTTCAAATTTAATCCACTGTACGAACAGGAGGTCACCGATTGTGGCAAAGTTATAAGGCTCTTACTCCTTCTCCCGATCATGTTGATGACTATATGGAGTTCCTTGTTTCTCTTCCTGCCCGTCTGACTTCTGTTGTTATTGTTGCTTGTTCTACTCCTGCCACGACCATTTCATAGCGAAAAGGCAATAGTGGTTTTTCTGTCATCACTGCTACTCCGACCGTTCTTTCGACCGTTAGGGGTGGGTCCTCCATACTTCTTGATCCCCGAGTTCTTCATCCACGGGTTAGTTGGAAATAGCCCAACCCGGAATACATTCATATTAAGTCAGATGGGAAATTTAGTTGGTTTACTGAGACTGACGTGCAAGATAGTGCGTGCAAGTTGATCAGTGAGTGGCATAGGCGGACAGTGGATAGGGCTCTAATGTCTGTACGGGAGCCTAGCAGTCATCTCAACCATGGGCTTAAGTAGATAATGGATGGAATGAATCACCTTACTTATGCTGGGGTGACGGGGTCGGACTATCGGGCCACTCGTGGCCAAGTGGCTGCTCTTGAAAAGATGGAAGCACAGTTACTGGTGTTCTCTCATGTTCTTCATCAGTTGGACGTGTTGAAAGCGCAATGCGCAGAGCAAGAGAATGCAGCTGGGGCTGCTTGGGCATCTCTAAGGGAGGGGGAGGTTGTGCTAGATAGATCCGCTGTTGAGCTTGAGTCTTCGATGGCCGAGTTGAATGAAGTTCGTGCTCGACTGGACGAGGTGGAGAGGGAGCTGTCTATTGAGAATGTTGGTCATCACGAGGCCATGCATTCTGTTATTGAGCATTCGTCAGCCGTAATGTTGCTAAGGGGGTGGAGCAGTTAACAACTACGCTTGATGATGTTAAGTCGGATGTTTTTGCAAAGTCGACCACCGTTGAAGGGTAGCTTATTTCGACCAAGAATGAGCTTGTTGCAACCAAAAATAAGCTGAAGATTGCAAAAGTGGAGGATTGGAGGAGAGTTGTTGACAGACGAGTTGAACTTCTCGACTGCATTGAGGGACGACGGATCCATCAGGTGATCCTGTAGACGACGAACCATCATTTCCTCTTCATTTTGATCTTGCTTCATCATCCATTCTTGTTGTCGAAGAGAGATATCCTTCTACTACTGACGTTGTTGCCCATCTTCCATCAAATGTTCATGCTAATGATGTTTTAATCATCTCTACTGTTACTTTTCCAACTGTTCTATCTTCTTCTTCGAATATAACAAAATAACTTTATAAATAAACAACTTTTCCCTTTTGACATTCTTGAGTTGTCTTTTATTGCTTTCTGACTTGCATGTTTTTCCCTTGTAGTTGTAATTTATTCGTGGTAAGTGTCTGTTAACCTTGTTACTTGCACTTTTCGTATTCTGATCATTTAAGCTTGTTTGTATTTCTTTTTTTTGCTATCGTTTGTCGACCACCTGAAGCTTTTTATTTCTTTGGTCTTGTCTATCAGGCCATGAAGCTTTGCCAGTTCATTTTGATTTAGTCATTCAAACTTTGGCGTGTCTACTTCATGGTCGGATGTTGGCCACTCCAGAAGGTTTCCTGAGTAAGTCTTGACTTGTGTGTCAAGTCTTTTGTAATCGTACTTTGTGGTTCGGCACATTGGTCGGGTCAGAAGGCTTTGTGAATACATCTTGACTTATACGTCGATACCTTTACTTCGTGGTCCGACATATTAGTAGGCCAGAAGGTTTTTTATGAATACGTCTTGACTTACACGCTCAGACTTTTACTTCGTGCTCTAATATATTAGTCGACCAAAGGGTGTATACGTATTGACTTATACATCCAGACTTTTACTTCGTGGTCTGACATATTAATCGGCCAGAAGGTTTTACGAGTAAGTTGACATGTATGTCCCAACTTTTACTTCGTTGTCCGCCGCATTGGTCAGTCCGAAGTTTTTATAAGTAAGTTGACTTTTTTGTTCCAACTTTTACTTCGTCGTCCGATGCATTGGTTGTTCCGAAGTTTTTACGAGTAAGTTGACTTGTTTGTCCCAACTTTTACTTCATTAATCGCCGCATTAGTCGATCCAAAGTTTTTATGAGTAAGTTAACTTGTTTGTCCCAACTTTTACTTCGTTGTGGGACGCATTGGTCGGTCCAAAGGTTTTACGTGTAAGTTGACTTGTATGTCCCAACTTTTGTTTTTTCACTTCGTGGTTGATCACACCAGAAGTTTGTTGTTTGTGTATGACTTATACGTTATGGCCTTTTGTTCGTGGCTTGACATGCTAACGTCCTGGCCTTTTGTTCATGGCTTGACATGCTAATTGTTTCACATTATTTGGCTTTGATGCCTTAATTTTACAGGTTGGACATAAGATGGAGGGTTTGAACTCAAAATTTTATTTATAATCCCATTTTAGGTGCTTAACAATCTATAGTCGCAGTGGTCATTCTCTTCTTATAAAGCTATGTTATGTTGTAGGGTCCGCTTGTGAATATGCATTGTGTCTCTCTAACTATTGCTCGATTGATGTCGTTTCTTATGACTATAGGGGTAGATTCCTGCATGCCCTTGTTGTTTGAGGGGTATTCGTGTCTGATTTTAGATTGGATTTAGTTTTGTATCACCCTAGAGTATGCTTTGGTGTCGTTTTGCCTTGAGTGGATTGTGTTTGTGCTTAAATCATTCGTTGCAACTTCTACCTTCATGATTCTCTTGTAGTTTTGATAGTCTTTCACTATGCATTTTATCGTCGCGAGGTAGCTAATAAACTCAGAATGCTTCTTGAACAAATCCTTAGGTGTGTGCTCTTGACAGGTGATTATGGTGAGCAGAGTAGAATCCAGCACCGAATTGTCCAATCATGCTCACATTAGCACTAGCTGCCAAGGCTTCCATGAACTTTTGCATCAAGTTTTATTTGCCGAATCAAAGTTATTTGCGTCGTTTCCATTGTCAGTAATGGAGGAGGTATTGTTGGCCTTGTCAGTGATAATGTGGATCAAGCTCGCGTGCGTCAATGAGGCCTTCAAACTTGGTTAGTTGGTTGATCTCTGCCTGAAGTGCAAATTTTTATGTGTCTCCCATTGTGAGTTGTTGTAGTGGCTATTCTGGTCTCGTTCAATGATGGTGACGCTCCTACTTCGATATAGATCAGCTCGAGTGGTCGTTTCTTTTATCGGCCGGATTGTTCATTTCTTCCAGCTATGTAGTGCAGGGCGTATATCAGCTTTCTAGGTTGCTTTTTTGATCCCGCAGCGGTGTCCATTTTATCTTTCCCTTTGGACTGCTTATCTCGCAGCCTGACAAATTCCTCGTGTCGTCGTCTTTGAATCTAGTGTTCAATTTTGTTTTTCAAATTGTAGTAGTATTCGGTGTTGTGCCCGTGATCCTTGTGAAAATAGCAACACTTGCCCTTATCTCGCCCATTTGGGTCTCCTCTCATTTTGAGCGGCCAGTTGATGCCTTCACATTTCACAATGGAGTTCGGCATGCTTGCTCGACTGGTTTTCAAGGCCGTGTATGGTTTATATGCCTTTTTCACCACACTTGTCACCCGTTCATGCCTGGGCCTTGCAGATTATAGTTTTCCGCTCCTGCTGGTTGAATTTGGATCTCCTGTTGGTCTGATGCCTCTTTGACTGAGCATCCTCCTCTTAGAGTGTGTCGTCTCTCCTTCTTTCTTCTCACTTCTCTCACCCTTTTGAGTGGCCTTCCCTCTTGAATTCGTTTTTCTTCCTAGTAGCCAACATCTCCTCGAGAGTGATGTGTTTTTGGGCGATCTTTAATACGGTCACCATGTTATTCGGGGGTATAGATTCAGAGAATCGAAAAATGGTCCCTTTTTAGTCTGAAAGTGAAGGTGGTTATGGCCACGTCATCGCTGCTACCATCAATCATGGTAAACTCGTTAGTAAAATGAGTGACGTACCCTTTATAGTTTCTTCTGGCTTCTACTTGATGTGAAGTTGGTAGTATGGGCCATTTCTCATCCGTTAACTGGCGATGAACCTCGAGATGAAGGTAGTAGCTAGAAAAGAGTATATCAACCTTGGTGCAGGCTGTTGAACCAACTCATCACTGTGGAGGTGAGACTGGTTGGAAATGTTCGGACATGATGGACTCCATGCTATCTTTCAATGCCATCATGTGGTGGAGGTGTCGCAAATGGTCTGTCGGATCGGTGGTGCCATCGTATGGCTTGAACTTTGGTGGAGTGAACGTTTTCGGCAACGGAGTCACCACGAGCGCGTTAGAGAACGGTGGTCTGGCCAATTTATATAGTACGTTAGGATCTATGACCCCGATCCTTAATGGGATTTGAACAGGGTCCAGTCGCTCAGAGGGGCCATCTTCCAGTGGTTTGATGCTTTCGAGATTCACTTGCTGAAGTTTTGCAGGAACTTCATTACTCTTTTGAACGCGGTTGACAAAGTTTTGTTGGGGCGGTGCTTGGACATGGTCGACGGATTGAGCGCGCTCTTGGGTAAGTTTGTCCAATGTTTTGATTAGAAAATTCATATGGGTCATGAGTTGATCCATGCGAGAATCAGTGGCAGTGTCGCCAAATGTTTGAGATGGTTGGGCTACCACATGTTGTGGCTCTCTGTTGCTGAGCATGGTTGGCTCGAGGGTTGTCGCTGGATTTGAAGCATGCACCATTGGCAATGCAGTTTCTTCGGTGGGAGGATTGTTTTGATTGTTGCTGGTTTGAGGGTTTGTAGAATTTTCCATTTGTTTTAAGAGCTTTTTAATCGTTGATTAGAACTGATGAAGTTTCCAACTACAAACTCTCTATTTGTAAGGAAACTGTCGTATCCCAACGGACAACGCCAAACTAATGCGTCCAAAATCTGGTCTCTTGTAAGTCTGACCAGCAAAACAAATGTTAGATTGCCAAAAACCATCTTTTTGGTGGTCGAAGGCACTCCGATGCTTAAGTTAGTAACTCTGTTGGAGATGGAGATAAATATGGACATAACTCAGTTAAAATTGCATACCTTTGTCGAATGTGAGGCGCAACGAGAGGAGACATTTTCTATAACAATATCCTCTTTTATGAAGATACGTCATTGGGGGTGTAACTCCCTCCATGACTCTTTTTTTCTGTAACATTCATCCTCTTTAAGGGAGAATTCTATTGGGCCTGGATTTGGGCCCTTGTCCATGATTTATTCTGATGGGCCTTGTTTGGCCTTTTATGATTGGATCCGCCCTTTTTGGGTTCTGTGAATTGTCCTGGTCTTGAAATATTTGGTCCTCGTAATGGATGATCTTTGCCACAGGTATGGTTGTGTTGACAGTCTTATTTGATGTATCATCAAAGTCCATATATCCATAATATAACACAGACTGTTAATGATGTTGTTTACTGATGACTGCGATGAAAAGGTTATATTTTCATCGAACAGTCTTATCCTAGTGTATATAATTTCATGTTTCTTATATTTTTGTTTTTATTTTTTATTTTTATTTTTAAACAAGTTCTCGCTTGAACATCATCTTTGGCTTACAAGTTCAAGCACAAACACCTCGAGCCCCAACTGGTTAACACTAAAACTAACACATTTTTCGAATTCTAGAAATTCCACCAGAGGGAACACAAAACTTGTTGAATTATCAATACTAACTTGTGGAATAATCTAGATAAGTTAAGAAGAGATGTTCTCTAGAAGAGTTGAGAATTGAAACGAATATGAGAACTAGTTAGAGTTCTCTAGAAGACTTGAGAATAAGAAATGTGGATTTCTAGAGAATCTTCCACTTTCCTTGAGAGATTATAAATAGGCAATGGATGTTAGGGGTTGAGGCATCCAAGACTTGCGAGTCTTGGGTCACTGTGAGAGGTACCTCTAAGGAGCTCAAGTGAGTTTGTGTGTTGAGATGTGTAAGATGAGTTGTGTGAGAAGTATGTGCAATGTATGAGAAATGTGTGTAATTGTGTAATTGTTGTTGTGTCAATGTAATTGTAAGTTTGTAATTGATCCTAGGGATGAGAAATTCTCAACATCTTGAGCCCCAAGTTGTTAACGCTAAAACTAACACATTTTTTCGAATTCTAGAAATTCCACCAGAGGGAACACAAAACTACCCCTAATTAACATCATCATTTACAATCTTTGATTCCATTAAAATCCCTATAATCTCTTTTTCAAACATATTAATCACCCCATTTAAACTATACTTAATAACTTTACTTACTCATTAAGAACCTCCCTAATTATTTCCACTTAACCCAAAACAACCTCAAAACAGAAAAAACATTGTTTCGTGTAACTCTTCTGTGCAAATCCCACCAAAAGATACTCTTCCCTCATGTTGCAATGCAAGCAAAAACCAGACTTTCTTATCAACTTCACCACTTACGTTACTCTTTAAATAAAAAACACACAAAACTCTCAATTCATTCTGTAAACCCAAAACTCTCCTCTCCTACTCCACAACAATGAACAATCTAAACCTTCCTTACCTCTTCTTAGTTTATTTTTCCCTTTCAGTTTTACTGTCCGTTAACCATGTAACTTCATTAACCCACGACGACGAAATCTTACTGGATATCAAGATGTCTCGCATCGATGTGTTGTTTTTCTCTTTTTGAAAATTATGGAGTTTGGAAACTATACAAGTATGTGGTTTTCCTCTTGAGCAAGGAATTGGTTTTAGCAACAAACCAATTAGGAGTTTACTTGTTTTTTGGAAGTTGTTTTGAATTAGGAATTCATGATGAAGTTGTAGGAATTGGAAACGTGCTTGGCTAGAAATTGGAAATTTCAAAGGAGGTGTTTGGTTGGGAATTGTAAACCTTGTTTGGTTGGGAGACAAACTCTTACATTTTGGATGTTTCTTCTTCATGTTATATAAACTCATCTTGAGTCGGTTTTTGATAGACTTTGTATTGCATAAAATAGAGTTTTTTGAGAGTTTAGAGATATTCTTGTAGATAATAAGAAGGAAAAATCAGCCCTCTTGTTGGAGAGTTCTTTTATGTATTTCTTGTTTATTTCATTTGATATTAATAAGAAGATAATATCGCCATCACCTGTGGATGTAGGCATTTTCCCGAATCACGTTACCTCCTTGTGTGTTTTGTGATCGCCATTGTTGGTTTAATATTCTCTTTGCTTTGTATAATAGAATATTAAATAAAATAATTTGATATAAAGAGGTCATAATTTGCTTTGTGCCAGCATATATTGAGCATGGTCGAGACACCAATTAACACATAAGCACTGTGAGGCGAACAAGGAAAATATGGGATTGGACTTCCCTTATGCAACTTCTAGTTTGATTCAAAAACATTCATTTGAAATACCCAAATAACGCCACACTTGAGAATAAGTCAAAGTGCACCCGACGGTATACGATTATGCACGAGGAGCTACGTATGAGATCACCAACAGTGAAAGGCGAAACCCACCCGCCCAAGTGAACATCTAGAGTTTCTCACAAAAGCACTATCTATTTTGATGGGGTAAAATTGCCTTGGTTTTAGTCATCATGAGTCATTAATCAACTTCACAATTTTGTAAAAAAAATAAGGCAGGTTAACTCTATTACAATTTTATATTTAAAATGAGCGCAACAATGAGAATATGCTTAAATTGGGGCTTCGACTTTTGACACCACCATTTTTGCTAAAAGACACCGCAGACTACCATTTTAGTTGAAGAACACCACTGCCCCTTACTTTCTGTAGGACACCACCACCTTTCTATTGGACATCACCATCTACTAAAGGACACAACCAATATAAACCCATTTTTCCATTTTCTTTCCTTCATCTCATTATCTCTTCTCTTATTTTCTCTCTCAGGAATAACACCACCACCGCAACGCCTCGCTCGCCTGCCAGCAGGCCACACTAAACCAAGTACTCAACTAAACCAAGCCACCCTTCTAAACTTAGCCACTCTATGCACTTCCAATCAATATCACCACCACCCCTGACTAGGTCACTACTCCCAATCGAGCTCACCACAACCATCATCCTCGTCAATCCACCACCCCCAATGGAACAATCCTCTCTACCCATATGCAATCAAGGAATGAGATTTCGCGAAATCTTGTGAAATTTTCCCGATTTGTTTTTTGAAATTATGAAAAGAAAATGGGTGAAAGAAATAATTACATTTTTTTGTGAGTTTTGTCATCAAAATTTGAGGGGTTTTCATAAATTTTGTTTTTACGTAAAAATACAAAAATCATCTACCACAAATTACATTTTTCAAGGTTTTTTTTTTTTTTTTTTTTTTTTTTTTTTTTTTTTTTTCTTCTGAATATTTATTGATTTTTGAAACCACCCGTTGATTTTCTAATTATTTTTTATTCTCCTTATATATAGATTTTTGAAACCACTTTCTAATTTTCTAATTATATATTGATTTCATGTTTGTTTCATTTTTCGGTATTTAGGCTTCATTTAATGTGTTTAATTGATTTATTTAATTTCCTATTTTTTCACATATTTCAAATACTCTTGAAATTCATTATATAAATTTCATGTATCCTCAAAATTTTTATGTTTTCTCTTTATAGGCTGAAATATTTCTTAAAATCAAGAGACCAAAATTAATTCGAAAAACGAAATTGCAATCCTTGTTTGCAATCAATCGTCCCACCCTTTCTGAAACAAACCAGTGTAGCACCTTCTTTGAAACGAACAAATCAAACAACCCTCCCCAATTGCAAAACCAATGTGATCGCCCCTAAGCTACACCGTCCCCATATTTGGTCTGAACCAAACCACTATCATCTTTGGTTGTTGCTGCTGGTGTTGTTCCTTGCTCTTCTTCTGTTGCTTCTTCAAAGCATAAGAAAGGAGAAGAATTCTTCCCTTGCTTTTTCAAAAGTGGAAGAGAGGAGAAAAAAATGAGAAGATTGGGAAGAGAAGAAGATAAAACCTTTTATTGTGGTGTTTTTTAGCATATCTAAAAAAAGGGAGGGTGATGGTGTCCTTCAGTAGAAATGGTGGTGTCAAAAAGTTGAAGCCTTTTAAGAAAATTTTATTCCCCGTTTGGCCTTCATTAGTTTATGGCTATTCCTATTTGGCACCCAGAAGTAATTGTATTCTAGTCAAACACCCAATTTGAGTTTTGACTGTTAGGTCAATGACACTAACCGACTTAAGTCATCCATATTTTTCTAAAACACCAAATTGCCCCTCTTCCCCACATTCTCTTTTTTCCCTCGTCTGCAACTACTCCCATCACTCTCTTTTATCCATCAAATGAGGCAACTTGGGTTTGGTGCGAAGAGGGGGAGAAGAAAATAGAAATTGGCGACCTTGTTGATAGAGGAGTGGTGAAGGACATTTGATGTGAAGAGGAGGAGACACTACAAGAAAATTGTATTTTAGCAGAGGGTATTTAGTGACGATTTGTAAAAACCGCTGCTAAATATTTTATTCAACGACTTTTTTAAACTGTCACCAAATAGTATTAGTTAACGATGGTTACGGTTAATTGCGGCTGTGTTAACCATCGTTATGCTCGGTCCAGATTCAGCGTGGTGGAAATAAGGTGAAAATTGGGTGCAACTAACAGATCTGATTCTGTTTCAGATCTTAATACCATCCAATAGATGAGGTCAACCCCAAACTTAACTAATCACTTTCTATTCATACCAATTAACTCGATTGTGTTAACCTAATAAATTGTAGGTGTTCGGAGGAAGAAACAAAGGAGGAGGAAGAAGAAGAAGAAGAAGAAGAAGAAAGAAGACGAATGAGGACGAAAACTTTCCTCTCTCTCAGATGACCAGCAAGAGAAAAAGGAGAAGAACGCAGCTGATTTGCACTTCCGTTTCAGGTATCACTTCACTATGCCACCATTGAACATTAGGAATGGATTGAAAATCTAATGATCTATATGACTGGTATTGTAATATCTGTGTTTTCAAAAAAAAGAAGAAGATTTGATTGGGGTGTACTCAATTAATGCGGTGGGGGCACATAGCCACCCACCCTTTAAAACAAAACTACCCCCCTCCCCCTCTTTCTTTCTTCTCCCTTTTTTTTCTTTTTCGTTCCAGAGTGCGAGTTTTCTCTCGCAACGACGTTGCTCGCCGAGTTCATTCGAGGAGATCGAGCGATTTCCTTCGTGGAATCTCGTCATTGTCCTCATTTCTTCCTTTCTTCATTCCCTCTTCGTTTCTCTGTTGTTTTTTCGCAAAAAAAAAAAAAACAAAAAAAAAATCAGTTTTCATTTGGGTTTGGTGTTGGATTTGTTTGATCGGTTTCCATAGCTCCGATACGACGTGGAGGGGCCTTGGTGGCGTCATTGGTAGCCCTTAGAACCGACATGCAAGGTTGATTTTGGGGTTGGCCGATTTTTTTCAAAAAATCAGGGTGCATGTTCTTCGGCATGAATCCGGGCTTTGGGTGGGTGAGCCTCACTTTTGTGACTCCGAGTGTCCTTAGACTCATTTCCGGACTGTTGTGCAGTTTGGAGGCGATCAGACCAGAGTATGGAGGGTTTTGGCGCGTTTTCGCCAAACTTTGGGTTTCGGCGGGGTGTTTGCCGAATTTGTATTGCCTGTAAGTTTTTCTTTCAGTCACGCGCCGCTTGTAATTTACTTATCTTTTTCAGTTTTCGGATAGTTTACTCATTTTCGAGTCTGCCTTGCAGTTTTAAAATTTTTTGTGGTCCCGCATTCGTGGTTTTGCGAGTCAGGAGCTTCGACCGGTAGGAGTTGGGTTTTGAAAATCCATTCCGCCCAGGTGAGTGGAATTATAATATTTATTTTGAGAAATAATTATTTGAAATCCTGAATTTAATTTTTACATTATACCGTCGATTGTGTATAATTGAATCCAAATTCCAAATTCGGGGTTTTCAGATATTTCGATGATTGTGTTGGATATTTGTGAATGAATTACGTATTGGGTTTTCTGAAAGCATGATATACTTGAATGAAATCGAATAGTGAATGAATTTTGGTGTGATTAGGCTTTGGTGTAATGACATTGGACTTGTATGCTTCGTTTTCGAGTTTGCATAGTATGTCATGTTTTACTGTGGATTTCCGAGTCTTGAGCATGTATGATAATCGACTCGAATAAATTTATCATGGTGAATTGGGTCATGTTGGGACCCTGGCATAGTCGTGGTATAAAAAATTGCCGAATTGTTTATGATTGCACGTCCGTTACCTTTGATTATGTACAGACTCGTCATTTGTGCATGTGGATGTTAGTATAAGTGTCTTTACCCCGCTATAATGCATGTTGTGCCGATGCTTAGGAGCTTGCTCGCATCGTGAGTTGGATGGTGCTCGAGATGACTCGCACCAGACAGTGTGGACTGTATTGCATGTGGCAAGCTTGTTGTGGTGCGGTCAGCTCCCGCACGCACTTGCCACTACAGAGTGCAGTAGGACGGGTCCCGGAGGACGTGCTTTGGAGATTACTCGCTTTCCCTCCCAGCGCGCTTGAGTTGGATTGTGTTAGGTTGGCCGTGTTAGGCCAGTCGTTTGGGATGTTTGAGTTTGTATCCTGGCAGATGGCACCCCATTAGGATACAAACAAGCCCGAAGTGGTACTGGTGCACGTTGTGGGATGTGTTTGGGTGAGACACATTCGTAGGGTATGCGGATACCTACGATATGAGACACTTATACAGAATTTTACAGAATTTTTGGTTTCAAACTGATTGCTATACCTTGGAGACTAGGAAGAATTATGAGATTGTCTTTATTTGCATCGCTTGATATTTACCATGTTTGAATCACGTGTAATGATCGACATATATTGTAAAGTTGTAGTTATTGTGGAATATGAAATGTTTGTGTCGTTGCTTGAACTTAGAAACATTATCCTTAGAGACACGGTGTGATCTAGACTTTAGAACTTGTTGCTTATTCATTGTTGTGTGGCATGAATTTTCCTTGTTTATTATTCTATTATTTGTATTTAGTTCGCTCGGACCAGCTAGCTTTGTGCTTTGCTGACCCTGCAAGGGGTGTGCTTCTGTTGGAGTGCAGGCAGTGTTGGCGTTCCTTCTGAGCGTGGCGCGTAGGCCTCATTTTCTGTTGTAGGCGTGTTTTGTGGTGTTTGGTCGTGTCCACCCTGTACGGGTATTTTTGCTTCCTCTGTGTTATCAGGTGTACTATACTACTATACTAGATGCTTGTATATTGGTTTTATCGCTATGACTTTGGCGGGGCGAATCAAATATACTTATTTTGTTCAAATTTTATCGTAGTTTTTATTTCCGTTTCATTCTCGTATCAAGAATGTGTTATATTATGATGTTGTGGCCGATTACAATCCGCCTGTGTTACGGGTTAGTTCTCGCATCGACACGCTGCGATTCCCGTGGCGGGTCGGGGCGTGACAGAGATTAATATCAAAGCCATTGTTTACCAGTTCACATAGAACATCATCGTATACCACTTTCTTGAGTGAATTGGGTAGAGGAGTTAGGACTTTTGTTGTATTTTTTGATGTATTGTATGTGTGTTTTATTTTACTTAGAGGTTGGGTGATGGCACGTGGTAAGAGATCCCAGGGTGAGGGACCAGGCACTGCTGGAGAGGATGTCTCTCAGGCTTTTATGGAAATGATGACCCAGTTGGCACAGAATATGAGGCAGGGCAGTCAGTCAGAGGATCTGTTTACTCGGCGCAACAGGGATTTCGTCAGCTTGGGTGGTGAAAGATTTGATGGTACTGGAGATTCTCTAGCTGCGGATCGGTGGATCCGTAAGGTAGAGCTCATATTTGAGAGGATGGTGCTGACACCTATACAACGTACTGAGTTAGCAGCACACCAGTTTGACGGAGAGGCTATGTACTGGTGGGATTCAGTGAGGCAGAGCCGTGACGTGTAAGAGATGCAGTGGGATACATTTTTCCAGGTGTTTGAACAACATTTTGTTCCTAATTCTGCCAGAGCTGAGATAGTGGATAGGTTTCTACATTTATAGCAGGGTTCTAGATCGGTTTCTGAATACTTGGCCGAGTTTACATAGTTGAGCCGCTATGCCACTTGTTTTATAGATACTCCATAGAAGAAGAACATGAAGTTTTTGAGTGGTCTGAACCCGTTCCTAAGGAAACAGTTGATGGTGATGATTGATCGTCCTTTTGAGATATTAGTGGACGTCACTTTGAGTTAGGAGCGAGTGGACACCGAGTGTAGACAAGAGATTTTGGTTCGACGAGCTAGAGGTTCAGAATGCAGTCAGAGGTTTGGCCGAGGAAGCGAGACAATTGAGACGGCACAGCAGCCAGAGCGTGCCGCTGTCCAGCAGAGAGACCTTGGTAGAGGGAGACCAGTTAGGACTGGCAGATACCGCAGAGGTGACAAACGTTCTCGATGAGATCATCGACAACAGCAGCAACAGAGACAGCCTAGGTGGGGTGGTAAGACAGGAGCTAGGAATGGTTGCTTCACTTGTGGTCAGGAGAGACATGTAGCTCGTGATTGTCCAAGAGGCCAGACAAATCGATGGGAGCATGTAGTTTGTTATACTTGTGGACAATTGGGGCACTTTTCTAGACTTTGCCCTTAGAATAGGGATGGACCAGCACAGCAGAGGGTGCCTCAGGGACAGTTAGCACCTGCGCCTGGGATTGGTTAGAGAGTCCCTCTCCCAGCACCGCCTGTTCGCCTAGCAGCTATTCCCGGTCAGGGAAATGTTGAGAGTATGTTATTATTTTTTTTATAGTAGTTGTGTGTGCCAGATGTAGTAAGATTTGTGTTATGTGCATTATGCGTAAGAAAAATTGCATGTTAGTGTGTTGTTATGTGATTCAGGATACATGTGTTGTGTGCCAGGTTTTGTGCATTCGTCGTCTTCCCTGTTGAAAGCTATTTTCGATACATGAGCATCTAAGTCTTTTATTTCTAGACAGTTGGTTGTTAAAGACAACCTTGAGGTAGTGCCTTTGCCGGAGCCCCTGTGTGTTGTGTCTCCCTTGGGCAGTTCGGTTTGGTTGTGGGAATATTGTCCCCGTTTCGAGTTTTCCTTGTTGGGGTACAACTTTGTGTTTGACTTTATTGTTTTGGGTTTTGAGGGCTATCATTTGATTCTAGGGATGGATTGGTTGTCCAATCATCCGGTGATCATTGATTGCTTGCATAGGTCAGTGATGTTAGCGCCACCTGATGTTTCGCCTCGTGTGTTGGCTTGTGAGCCCGATTCGGTTTCTTTGATGTCGAGTTTTCTTAGATCTCTTGAGATTTCTTGTCCCGACACCAGCTCTGTAGAGGTTGTGTGTGAGTTTCCTGATGTCTTTCAGGAGATTTCGGGTATCCCTCCTCGTCGTGAGGTAGAGTTTCGGATTGACCTGGTTCCTGGTACTGCACCTATATCTAAATCAGCGTACAGGCTTGCTCCTAAGCAATTGGAAGAGATGAAAGTACAGCTTGATGAGTTGCTTCGTAAGGGGTTTATTCGGCCGAGCAATTCACCTTGGGGAGCTCCAGCAATATTTGTATCCAAGAAGGATGGATCATTGAGGATGTGCATAGATGATCGAGATCTGAATAAAGTGAC
Organism: Berberis vulgaris; assembly: GCA_963556465.1. Taxonomy (NCBI): domain Eukaryota; kingdom Viridiplantae; phylum Streptophyta; class Magnoliopsida; order Ranunculales; family Berberidaceae; genus Berberis; species Berberis vulgaris. The sequence goes on along the minus strand of OY747134.1, from coordinate 68,281,628 downwards.
CATCAAGAATAAGTATCCATTGCCTCGAATTGATGATCTATTGGATCAGTTGAGGGGAGTCGTAGTGTTTTCATAGTTAGATTTGCAGTCTGGGTATCATCAGATGAGAGTTGAGGAACATTCCGTTCCAATTACCGCTTTTCGGACCCGTTATGGCTTGTATGAGTTTCCAGTCATGCCATTTGGATTGACAAATGCACCAGCTTTCTTCATGGATTTGATGAATAGATTGTTTAGTCCATACTTGGACAAGGTTGTGGTAATCTTCATTGATGATATCTTAGTGTACTCAAGGAGTTTAGAGGGGCACAGAGAGCACATTCGCATTGTTTTGCAGACACTTAGAGAAAATCAGTTGTATGCAAAGTTTAGTAAGTGTCATTTCTGGGAGCCTGAAGTTCGATTTCTTGGGCATGTTATTTCTAGTGGAGGTATTGCAGTGGATCCCGAGAAAGTCGAAGCAGTGAAGTCTTGGAGACGACCGAGCAGTGTGACGGAGATTCGTAGTTTTCTGGGTTTGGCTGGTTATTACCGACGATTTATCGAGAAATTTTCCCTGATTGCGGCACCACTCACTCAGTTAACTAGGAAGAATGTTCCTTTTGTATGGTCAGAAAAGTGTGAAGAAGCTTTTGAAACTTTGAAGCTTCGATTGACTTCAGCACCAGTGTTGACTATTTCGACACCTGGTAGCCGACTGGTGGTATTTACTGAAGCTTGCGATACAGGATTGGGTGGAGTGTTGATGCAAGGCAAGAAGGTCGTAGCCTATGCGTCTCGACAGTTGAAACCCCATGAGCGGAGATATCCGACACATGATTTTGAGTTGGCAGCCGTAGTCTTTGCTTTGAAGATCTGGAGACATTATCTGTATGGTGAGAGGTTTGAGTTGTTCATAGATCACAAGAGTTTGAAGTACCTATTCACTCAGAGGGAATTGAATATGAGGCAACAACGATGGGTTGATTTCCTTAGCAGCTATGACTTCGAGATACAATATCAGCCTGGTAGGGCCAATGTGGTTGCAGATGCCTTGAGTAGGCGACATGCAGTGATGGCAACCATGATGAATCAGGAGTACCGAACACTTGAGACATTGGCTTCATTTGCAGTTCAGCCTACTTTCAGTACAGAAGGCAGCATGATAGCGGGTTTAGCAGTTTATCCGTCGTTGATTAGTAGAGTAGTGGAGAGACAAACCTTTGATCCAGTGATTACGAGGCAGATAGCAGATTTGGTAGTGGACACATTGGATGAGTGCCCTACCGATTGGTCAGTGGGTTCTGATGGAGGGTTGCGGTTTCGTGGGCGGCTTTGTGTTCCGTCTGATGAGGAGTTGCGAAGAGATATCTTACAGGAAGCTCATAGATCTTGTTTCACCATTCACCCCGGTGGAACAAAGATGTATCGAGATTTGAGACATTCTTTCTGGTGGCGTGGCATGAAGAAAGACATTGGAGAGTTTGTGGCATGGTGTGCGACTTGTCAGCAGGTGAAAGCCGAGCATCAGAGACCGTTTGGGTTATTGCATCCATTGGATATCCCGACGTGGAAGTGGGAGTATATCATTATGGATTTCATCGATGGACTTCCATGGTCGAGGAAAGGTAACGAGTCGATATGGGTCATTGTTGATCGGTTGACGAAGTGTGCACATTTCATTCCTGTTAGTAGGAATCGGACGACAGACAGTCTAGCGGTGTTGTTCATTTGGGAGATAGTCTGCCTGCATGGGTCGCATGTTTCGATTGTATCCGACAGAGATCCGCTTTTCACAGCCCACTTCTGGCAGAGCTTTCAGCAAGCTATGGGTACTAGATTGGACATGAGTACAGCTTATCATCCACAGACAGATGGCCAATCTGAGCGAGTGAATCAGGTAGTGAAAGACATTCTTAGAGCATGCATTTTAGACTTTGGGGGCAGTTGGGAAGATCACCTACCGTTATGCGAGTTTGCGTACAACAACAACTACCACGTAAGTATTGGCATGACACCGTTTGAGGCACTCTACGGACGACCGTGTAGGTCCCCTGTTTGTGGGGAAGAGATTGGAGAGTCAGTTGTAATGGGGCCGGATGTGATCAGAGAAACTACTGAGAAGATTGAGCTGATTAGAGCGCGTTTGTTGACAGCCCAGAGTAGACAAAAGAGTTACGCTGATAGGAGGCGTAAGGAGTTAGAGTTTGATGTTGGTGACATGGTTTTTCTGAAAGTTTCCCCGATGCGCGGAGTTGTTAGGTTCCGAAGTCGTGGGAAACTTGCACCGAGGTATGTAGGGCCATATGAGATTACTAAGAGGATTGGACCAGTGGCCTACAGATTGGCTTTGCCGCAGAGTATGTCAGGTATCCACGACGTGTTTCACGTATCCATGTTGCGGAAGTGTTTGGCAGACCCGTCACAGATTATAGAGCCTGCTGAGGTGGAGATTTCGGATGAGTTGACGTATCCAGTGAGGCCAGTAGCCATTGTTGATGATGATGTGAAACAACTTCGTCGGAGGACAGTGAAGTTAGTGAAGGTTCAGTGGAGCCACCGAGCGGGTGACGTGACTTGGGAGTTGGAGGACCAGATGAGACAGAAATACCCCGAGCTTTTCGCCTAGGTTTTCTTGTCGTGGCTTTGTCCGATTCGAGGACGAGATCTCTTTTAAGGTGTGTATGATATAATATCTGTGTTTTCAAAAAAAAAAAAAAAAAAGATTTGATTGGGGTGTACTCAGTTAATGCGGTGGGGGCACATAGCCACCCACCCTTTAAAGACAAAACTCCCCCCTCCCCCTCTTTCTTTCTTCTCCCTCTTTTTTCTTTTTCGTTCCAGAGTGCGAGTTTTCTCTCACAACGACGTTGCTCGCCGAGTTCATTCGAGGAGATCGAGCGATTTCCTTCGTGGAATCTTGCCATTGTCCTCATTTCTTCCTCTCTTCATTCCCTCTTCGTTTCTCTGTTGGTTTTTCGCAAAAAAAAATCAGTTTTCATTTGGGTTTGGTGTTGTATTTTTTTGATCGGTTTCCATAGCTCCGATCAGATGTGGAGGGGCCTTGGTGGCGTCATTGGGAGCCCTTAGAACCGACATGCAAGGTTGATTTTGGGGTTGGCCGATTTTTTTCAAAAAATCAGGGTGCATGTTCGTTTTGAGGATTCTTCGGCATGAATCCGGGGTTTGGGTGCGTGGGTGAGCCTCACTTTCGTGACTCCGAGTGTCCTTAGACTCATTTCTGGCCTGTTGTGCAGTTTAGAGGCGATCAGACCGGAGAAGGGAGGGTTTCGGCGCGTTTTCGCCAAACTTTGGGTTTCGGCGGGGTGTTTGCCGAATTTTTATTGCCTGTAAGTTTTTCTTTCAGTCACGCGCCGCTTGTAATTTTTTTTCTTCAGTTTTCGACTAGTTTACTCATTTTCGAGTCCGCCTTGCAGTTTTAAAAATTTATGTGGTCCCGCATTCGTGGTTTTGCGAGTTAGGAGCTTCGACCGGTAGGAATTGGGTTTTGAAAATCCATTCCGCCCAGGTGAGTGGAATTATAATATTTATTTTGAGAAATAATTATTTGAAATCCTGAATTTAATTTTTACATTATACCGTCGATTGTGTATAATTGAATCCAAATTCGAAATTCGGGGTTTTCAGATATTTCGATGATTGTGTTGGTTATTTGTGAACGAATTACGTATTGGGTTTTCTGAAAGCATGATATACTTGAATGAAATCGAATAGTGAATGAATTTTGGTGTGATTAGGCTTTGGTGTAATGACATTGGACTTGTATGCTTCGTTTTCGAGTTTGCATAGTATGTCATGTTTTACCGTGGATTTCTGAATCTTGAGCATGTATGATAATCGACTCGAATAAATTTATCGTGGTGAATTGGGTCATGTTGGGACCCTGGCATAGTCGTGGTTTTATAAAAAATTGCCGAATTGTTTATGATTGCACGTCTGTTACCTTTGATTATGTACAGACTCGTCATTTGTGCATGTGGATGTTAGTATAAGTGTCTTTACCCCGCTATAATGCTTGTTGTGTCGATGCTTAGGAGCTTGCTCGCATCGTGAGTTGGATGGTGCTCGAGATGACTCGCACTAGACAGTGTGGATGCTATTGCATGTGGCAAGCTTGCTGAGGTGCGGTGAGCTCCTTACGCACTTGCCACTATAGAGTGCAGTAGGACGGGTCCCGGAGGACGTGCTTTGGAGATTACTCGCTTTCCCTCCCAGCGCGCTTGAGTTAGATTGTGTTAGGTTGGCCGTGTTAGGCCAGTCGTTCGGGATGTTTGAGTTTATATCCTGGCAGATGGCACCCCATTAGGATACAAACAAGCCCGAAGTGGTACTGGTGCACGTTGTGGGATGTGTCTGGGTGAGACACATTCGTAGGGTATCCGGATACCTACGATATGAGACACTTATACAGAATTTTGCAGAATTTTTGGTTTCAACTTGATTGCTATACCTAGGAGACTATGAAGAATTATGAGATTGTCTTTATTTCCATCGCTTGATATTTACCATGTTTGAATCACGTGTAATGATCGGCATATATTGTAAACTTGTAGTTATTGTGGAATCTGAAATGTTTGTGTTGTTGCTTGAACTTAGAAACATTATCCTTAGAGACACGGTGTGATCTAGACTTTAGAACTTGTTGCTTATTCATTGTTGTGTGGCATGAATTTTCCTTGTTTATTATTCTATTATTTGTATTTAGTTTGCTCGCACCAGCTAGCTTTGTGCTTTACTGACCCCGCAAGGGGTGTGCTTCTGTTGGAGTGCAGGCAGTGTTGGCGTTCCTTCTGAGCGTGGCGCGTATGCCCTGTTTTTCGTTGTAGGCGCGTTTTGTGGTGTTTGGTCGTGTCCACCCTGTACGGGTATGTTTTGCTTCCTCTGTGTTATCAGGTGTACTATACTGCTATACTAGATGCTTGTATACTGGTTTTGTCGCTATGACTCTGGCGGGGCGAATCAAATATACTTATTTTGTTCAAATTTTATCGTAGTTTTTATTTTTGTTTCATTCTCGTATCAAGAATGTGTTATATTATGATGTTGTGGCCGATTACAATCCGCCTGTGTTACGGGTTAGTTCACGCATCGACACGCTGCGATTCCCATGGCGGGTCGGGGCGTGACAGGTATCATACGGTGCCATTTTACAATTACCCTATGCTCAGTTAGTGCATTCAGCTTCAACTTGACAATTGATAAGTTACAATGCCAGAGTCTAGTTAGAAACTATGAAGAATGAATAAGAGTGAAAACTCTGTAATTGCTTAACAGAGCAATACAGAGATATTTGTATGTATTTATAGATGTTTCATATTACATATTGGAATCAAGAATTCATACTAACAAACATAAAACAGACTCCAGCTCATTCTAATAGTTCTTGTTTATGTACTAACTGACTACAAGTATACTAACTGATTGCTAACACATTGCCTAACTGATTACTAACACATTTCTAACTGATTGCTCATTTATACTATACTGGTCTCTTATCATCCCCCCTCAAGTGCAAGGGGCAGGGAACAAGACCAAGATGGGACTTGAGATAGATGAACCTTGCGCTTGGAAGATGCTTTGTAAGAAGATCAGCAGTCTGCTCAGAAGTAGGAACAAATTCTAAAACCAAATCTCCACGGAGAACATGATCACGAATGAAGTGCAAGACTATTTCAATATGTTTAGTTCTGGCATGAAAGACTGGATTTTTAGCAAGATGATAGGCACTGACATTGTCATACCATAGAGTGGGAGAACGAGGAAGAGTAATGCAAAGCTCCTTTATCAAAGCCTGGATCCAGATTATCTCAGAAGTTGCAAGTGCAAGACCTCTATACTCAGATTCAGCACTGCTTCTGGAGATAACCCGCTGTTTGGTAGCAGACCAGGAGATCAGATTACCACCCAAATAGACCAAGAAGCCACTCGAACTGCGTCTATCATCTGGATTAGAGCCCCAGTCAGCATCAGAGTAAGCTTCTATAGCAAGATCACAAGTAGGCTGTAAAAGTAAGCCATCATGAGAGGATCCTTTGAGATACCGTAGAATGCGCTTGACAGCCACCCAGTGAGAAGTCGTAGGTGCTTGCATAAACTGACAAGCTTTATTGACTGCAAAAGCAATGTCAGGCCTGGTCATGGTGACATATTGGAGAGCACCAACAATGCTACGATAAGCAGTAGCATCCATAATAAGTGCTCCATCAGATTGTGACAAGGGCTTGCCAACAGCCCCTGGAGTTGGAGAAGGTTTGCAAGTGACCATATCAGCACGAGTAAGTAAGTCAGCAATATACTTGGCTTGGCTGAGATGTAAAGCCCCATTACAATGATGAACTTCAATACCCAAGAAGTAGGATAGAGGACCCAAGTCACGAAGAGCAAATACTGAATTCAACTGATCAATAAGCAAAGAAATCTGTCTTGAAGAGCTGCCAGTAACAATGATATCATCCACATAGACTAGCATGATAAGAACAAAATGTTTGTCAAACCGGACAAACATGGAACTGTCTGTCCGAGAAGCTATGAAACCCCACCTTAGAAGAGCACAACTTAGTTTGGAAAACCAAGCACGAGGGGACTGTTTTAGACCATACAGAGATTTCCTTAGTTGACAGACTTTAGATGGAAACTTGTTGTCCAAAAAACCAGGGGGTTGAGCCATGAACACTTGTTCTTCAAGATCACCATTCAGGAAAGCATTGTTAACATCAAGTTGTCGAACATCCCATTGAAAGCTTACAACAATAGTGAGAACAATACGGATAGTGGCAGACTTTACTACAGGGCTAAATGTCTCAAAATAATCCAAACCATAAGTTTGATTAAATCCTTTGGCAACAAGACGAGCTTTGTATCTGTCAATACTCCCATCAGGCTTGTATTTGAGTTTATAAACCCATTTACAACCGATAATGTTCACATTACTAGGTGGATCAACCAAAACCCAAGTGCCATTTGTGTGTAAAGCAGAGATCTCTTTTTCCATGGCCTGAACCCAGTGTGGATCTTTAAGAGCCTGTCTCAAAGTAGTGGGTTCAGAAACTTTAACAACAGAAAGATCAAGTATTTGTTTCCTCTTGGAAATGCCAGCCATAGATCGTGTGAGCATGCGAGTAGGCAGAGAAGTAGGAGGAATGAACTCTATGGAAACAACATCAGTGGGAAGTGTAGGAGGAATGGAGTCTATGGAAGCAACATCAGTGGGAAGTGTAGGAGGAATGGACTCTATGGAAGCAACATCAGTGGGAAGTGTAGGAGGAATGGACTCTATGGCAGCAACATCAGTGGGAAGTGTAGGAGACAGAGTAGGAGACAAAGAAGATGTAAGAGCATTTGTGAGAGGGAAAGAGACTGAACAAGGAGAGTATTTAGGAACAACTGAAGTTATGACATTTGACATGTCATTTGAAGGTAGGACTGAAGGAAGCAAAGAGGGAGAATTGTGCATAGGAAAGTTGAACTCATCAAACACAACATTAGGGGAGACATATACTCGACCAGAAACTTGATCAAGACATAAGAAACCTTTATGATCTAAGCTATAACCCAGAAATATGCAAGCTACAGACCTGAATTGGAGCTTATGCTGATTGTATGGCCGAATGAAAGGGAAACATAAGCACCCAAATACATGAAGAGCATGGTAGTCAGGGAGTCGATTTAGAAGAACTTGATAAGGAGACTTATGACTAAGTACTGAAGTAGGCATGCGATTGATAAGAAAGACTGCTGCCTGGAACGCATATTGCCAAAACTTGAATGGCATATTAGCATGAGCTAATAAAGCAAGACCAGTTTCAACAACATGTCTGTGCTTGCGTTCCACTCTGCCATTCTGAGAAGATGAATGTGGACAAGAGAACCGATGTTCAATTCCAGAGTCTAACAAAAAGGATTTGAAAGCTTTAAATTCACCACCATTATCAGATTGGAGGCATTGAATAGATGTGTTAAACTGTTTTTCAACACGAAGTTTGAACACCTTAAACATGGGCAAAGCCTGATCTTTGGTCTGAAGTGGAAACAACCAAGTAAATCTTGAAAAATCATCAACAAACAAGATAAAGTAACGAGCACCAGAAGTAGATTTGACAAATGCAGGACCCCAGACATCAGTATGAACCAGTTCTAATGGTTTAGAAGCATGAAAAGATGACAAAGAAGTAGGTAATCGATGGCTCTTTGCAAGTTGACAAGATGAACAAACAGCTGACTTAGCTTTATTGAATGGAACCTTACAAATATTCAAAACATGATGAACAATTTTTAATGAAGGATGACCTAATCTATAATGCCATAACTGCTCATTATTAGCAATACAAGAAGAAACTTGAGGAACAACAAAGGAAGCATTAGAAACAAGAGCAGGAACAGAAGAACTGGGCAAAGCTGCGATGCTGGAAGGAATTGATGCAATGGCAGTCTTAGGAGCAGGTAGAACTGATAGCTTGTATAAGCCATTCTCAAGTCTGCCTTGAGCAAGAACCTTCCTCGAATGTGGTTCCTTCACAAAGAAATGATCAGACCAAAACTCAATGAATACATTGTTGTCAGAACATAGTTTGGCAACACTAATCAGATTAGTGGATAAAGAAGGTACATGAAAGATTTGTTTAAGAATGAAAGATGAAGATAGACTATGAGAACCAGGAGAGAATTTTAGAGAACCAACACTAGAGATAGGAAGAGAAGTACCATTGCCCACCGTGACCTTATCTGAGCCCATGTATGGAGAGCTAGTAGCAAGACTGGCTTGATCATTTGTTAAGTGATGGCTTGCTCCTGAATCCAAGTACCAGCCTTCATTGTGGAAAGGACTGGACTGGAATGCTTGGTTTGAAACTGCTGCTAAAGCTGGCATGCTTGGTTTGAACTCAGTTGAAGAACCAGAATTCAAAGAACTAGACTGATGAAAATTAATATCAAATCGATGGTAGCAATTCAAAGCTATATGTCCATATTTGCCACATAACTGACATTGTGGCCGATCAGTAGATTGTTTATTGGAATGACCACCTTGTTGATGACTAGAACCATAATACTGTCCATAGTTCTGACTATGAGAACCTCTTGCACGACCATAATTCTGGCCTCGTCCCCTATTAGACTGCCCACCAAAATGTCGACCTTTGCCTCGACCAAATTGCTGCTTGTAATTGGAACTGGCCAGGTTTGCTGAAATGGGTGGAATGTTATCCACAGAGCCTTGTTGCTCAAGCCTATTTTCAAAAGACAATAACATGCTATGTATGGATTCAAGTGAGATCTTATCATCTCTGACATTGATGGCTGAGACTACAGAGTTATATTCAGTACCCAATCCATTCAAAAGATTCATTATATGGTCTTGATCTGAAACTAACTCACCAATAGCTGCTAGATTATCTGCTGCACCTTTGATCTTCATGATATAATCAATCATGGACAATGAACCTTTCTTGGTGGACTGGAATTCTAATCGAAGTTGCATGATTCTAGCTCTTGAAGAAGAAGAAAATATTTGTTCTAAAGCCTTCCAGGCTGAGAAAGAAGTAGTATGACCGATGATTTGAGCCATTATGGCTGGTGTAAGAGATGCATAAATCCAACTTAGGATTGTACGATCTTGTCTTCTCCAAGCAACGAAAGCAGGATTGATGACTCCTGTATTTAGCTCTTTTGTTGGATAGACTGAGACTCCTTCAATGAAATCCTCAAATCCATTTGCAAAAATCACATTTTCAATTTGAGACTTCCAAAGAATGTAATTGGTTCTATCTAGTTTTACTGGTAAAGAGTGATTCAACACTTGATAAGAAGGAGCAGAGGATATGTTGGACGTCTGACCTGTGTTGCCAAGTAAACCAGAAGAAGACTGTGTTGCCATTGATGCAATGATGAAGAAACTCTCTGTTGCTCTGATACCAAGTTAGAAACTATGAAGAATGAATAAGAGTGAAAACTCTGTAATTGCTTAACAGAGCAATACAGAGATATTTGTATGTATTTATAGATGTTTCATATTACATATTGGAATCAAGAATTCATACTAACAAACATAAAACAGACTCCAGCTCATTCTAACAGTTCTTGTTTATGTACTAACTGATTACAAGTATACTAACTGATTGCTAACACATTGCCTAACTGATTACTAACACATTTCTAACTGATTGCTCATTTATACTATACTGGTCTCTTATCAAGTCTGATAAGTTATAATGCCAGAGTTACAAGGACAGAAATCTGTTTTATTGATTTCGAATCTTAGAATTAATTGAGATTCACATTCCTAAATGAACAGGGTGATGAATTTTTGTTTTATTTTGATTTTGAGCATGCCAGTGACACCTATAGAAACAATGATAAGCCTTTAAGGTGTTTGATTTAAACCATAAGTCTCAAACTCAAAATGATTAAAGATACATATAAGTATATAACTTTAAGTAGTTATGATAGCTAAATGGCTATCAAACTATGTGCAAACTCCTTTAGTTTTAACTTAGATGCAAACACTAATTTGGCACTTGGCACTTATTTGTGTATGTGATGAAGGGTTTCAATATTTATAAACAATGACACATTGTTGTAGCCAGTTATGCGCACCTTGTAATCCCTGGTATAAATTACTGATGTAGTTGATTCCTGTTCTCCTGCCCCGCTCCTTACATCGACCTGTGGTGGCCAATGGCACTCCGATGCTTAAATTAGATAAGGCTTAGAAGATGCTTAAAAACTGTAAACTAATATTATATTGTGTACCTCTAGTTCATCGACTTATCTCCCTTTTATAGAATAAAAGTCATTGTTTGGTTAGGCTTTTGGTGGCGTAGTTTAGGGAAAAAGATTTTACTGTGGAAATCCTTTCCTAATTGGGAATTGTCCATGTGGGATAGTTTCCCTACACGACTCGTGCAGCTAGATCTGCGGGAGGAGTTTCATTTTTTGACTGTTGTCCATGTTAGAAAGTTTCATTGCCCAACTTATACTCTAATACATGTTTCCTAGTTGGATCCAATGTTTGCTGGCATGCCTGTCTTGGGTAGATCTATTTGCCTTAGAGGTCTTACGAGTATTGGGCCTGACCGCGTGACGTGTGGGCTTAATGGCTTATTGCAATTCGGATCCGACTGTCTGGATCCTGCCAATAATGGGCCTAGTATTGTTTGGACCTCGTTGGATAGAGCATGCAATTGAACTTGCATCGTTCTGTTGACGAGATTATCATGACACGTGTACGGTGCTAATCAGATGACAATTTGATGTATCATCAGCTACTCCCCCCAAGTTAGTGAGCCGTCTTATTGGTCTACTAGGTCATTTCATGAAGCAGTTGTGCAGTCATGATGATTGAGTCTGAGTGATTTCCTCGAGCAGTGAATTGCATCGATTGAGCATGCGCTAACTTGAAAGTATGAAAGGCGGGAGTTTAGTTTTCTATATAAATCTCCCGCCTGTGGAGTATAGCTCATTTACTCCTTCGATCTCAGAGATTATGTTTTTCCGTATTGTATGTTGTGCATTTGACCTCATTAACCTTCGTATTCAAAAGCTTGTATTTTCTCACATGGCAAGCCGGGATCAGCTTTTCTGATGAACTGTTCACCAATGGCCATAAGTTTTTTGAAGAGTGGTTGCTTTCTGAATTTGATCTGAAAGTCCTTCGTAAGACATAAATGATTCCTTACTACACCATAATGGGTAATTAGTAACATCAATATTTTTTAATTTGCAACTCTTTATTATGTTACAAGTCTTGTAACCCAAAAAGATGTTACTAATTATTAACTTAAGTTACTATTAGTAATTTTATAAATATATTATTTATAAAAATAACTAAGAAATAAATTTTTTTAGTTAAATTACTAATAGTAAAATGATAAACAATAATTAGAGTATTATTATTATTATTATCATTATTTTATTTTGTTTTTTTATGATTCAGAGACCACTCTCCATATCAAATTATCAACTCCATTTAAATGAATGAATTGATTCCAAATTCAATTCTCCCAAATTAGCTTGGTGATAGATTCCAAACTCCATTGATTCACTCCATCGATTCCAAACGTAAAAGGTCACTCTCCATCGATCTCATTTCTTCATTTCAAACTCCATCTATTCACTCTCCATCTATCTCAATTCTTCACTCTTTTGATCGATCTCAAACACTAATTCGATGCAAAAGCCCCAATTCGAAGATCTCTTCTTCAGTTTAGATTGATCTCTCCATCGATCTCAGTTTTTCACTCTTTCGATCGATCTCAAACTAGAACTTGGTCTCAATCGAAGGCAAGGGAGGTATGCACCTCTATAATTTCTCCGTTTTTATGTATGAATTTCAACTAGATTTTGAATCTTAACTTGCTCTCTATTCGTAGTTTCTTTGTGTTTTAGGGACAAATTTGATTTGGGATCATTGATTAGTGTTAGTCAATTTCTTCATAAGTAATTCGTGGCGAGAAAAGAGAATCCAAGCAAAGGTAATTGCATTTTGAGGTGGAATTCGTTGGAAATTGCATTTTTATAGCTAATTTGATTTTTTGATGAAAAGTTAAATGTAGAGAAGTTAAGATTGGAAGAACTAACTTGTTGGATTAATGAAAAGTTTAGAAAGTCAAGTTGTCCAGTTTCTTATAGTAGATCTCTAATTTGGATTATCTTGGCCTCCATTTCATCTATTCCAAGTTCAACAATTCATTGCCCTATGAAGATTTTGTATGAATACTGTTTTCTGGGTTATGTTAATGGGTTTGGTTGACAACCAGTGATTTAGTCCTCACAATGAAGTTGTGATATTTTCCAACAATTGTAGTTTGTTTGCACATAATTGAATAATATAGAGTGTTAATAATATTATTCTGTTTAGATAGGCTTCCAATCACACATTTTAACTTTGTTCGCTCACTATATCTTGCAGAAGCGTATGACCCACTTGATCCCAATGGAAATATCACGATTAAATGGGATATCATCAGTTGGACTCCTGATGGTCACGTTGTAAGTACATAGCAGGATGGATTATAACACAATGCGCACAGATCAAATTTTCATTATTTCATATTAATCTTATGCTTGATTTCTAGTTTATCCATGTATTGCTTGAAATAGGCATTAAACAGGATGTATCAGTCTGACTTTTATATTACATTTTACAGTAACCGATACATACTTATTTTATTGGATATTTGTGGAGCTCTTTGTTGGAATTGCTTATGCTTATTGTCAACGATCTAAATGATTTGCATGGACCCATCATATATTTCCAAGTTATCTATTCATTTCCCAAGTTGTTTGAGGTATATAAACAAAACATGTCTATGTATGAGTTTTACTTAGGTAGTGGTGTCCCCAGTCGATTTAGATTACTTAACTAGTTCAATAAAAGGTATCGACAAATGACATTATTAAATCTAGTCAAAATCTTATGAGTAAGCATCTGCCAACTTAAGTTCTTGTGTGACATCCGGGTTCCATGCACTCTTCTGGATTGACCCTCCATGGTCATTCTTGAATGGAGATGCAATTGTTCTGATTTTTCCATTGGGACTTATGATGAATTTTGCTTAGAGTTCTATGATGGCGTGGGAGAGGATGCTCTTATGATCCAAGTGACTTCCATTATAGTGCATGAGGTTCATTTCCTTCCTTGTTAGTATTTTGGCCTCCCTTTAGTGCTAAATGCAATAACAAAGAGTTATGGGACCCTATGTTGGTAACTTCGAGGTGCCTACTTGCCTCATGGAGGAGTAGGTTGGTTTCCAACAAGGAGAGGCTTACATGGGCTAGGAATGCGTTGGCAAACATTCCCATTGGCAAACACTCCCATTGACCACTTGTCTCTCTTTCCTAACATAGTGTCAATTATCAATACAATGAAACAAATACTTAGAGATTTTTTGTGGGGTAATGCAGACGGTGCAAGAAATTTCATCTAAATAGGTAGGAGTTGGTTGTTCTTCCCAAGGCAAGGAGTGATTTTTGGGGGTTGGAAACCTTAGTTCTTGTGATCACCTTTTTCGTTCACACCATCATCTACTACCTTTTTGGGCTTGGCATGTTCCAACTGCAGTCTGTTTCCTTGGAATCTATGGCGTGTTTGGCTTTCTTCTTGTTCTAAAGGCATGGACATGTTTTTCCTCATCTGAAAAAAAGTTTGTTTAAGCTATTTTTGACAAATGATAAATATTTGTGTTAAGAAATAAAAAAACCCCACCCCACATTGAAGTATTAGTTTACTGTAAAGTATTAAATTTATGTTGCTTTCCAGCAGTTAAAGAAATGAATTGGATGAAAATTTTCATAAATAGCGATGAAAAACCAACATTTAGGGAGGAGCCATGGCTGCTTGCTTGTGATGACCAATGAGGAGAGGAAAGGTTTAGTGCTGGGATGCACGGACTCGGATGCGCGTATCGTATCGGACATGGATACGATACGGCGACTCGGCAATTTTCAAAAAACTAGGACTCGGAGACTCGGCGACACGTCAAACCTTATTTTTATTTTTATATTTTATTAAAAATTTATTAACATAATGTCATAACTCATAAACAATAATTAATAATCTAAATATATAAAACATCTAAATGCAATGAGCTTAATTAATGAAATTATTTGAATGAATGAAAAGTTTGGGTACATAAGTGAAAATTAGGGTAATTGATTCTAATATGGGTCGGGCCTAACTTGGACCCTACCCAAGACATCAATGGAATCCATATAGATAGCAATGGAAGTCAATCCATATCTCATAAATGATAATAAAGGGAGGGAGAGCCTGCAAGATGTAAAACCAATAATCGGTTCATTAGGATTTTCAGGAAGGCCAAGAAGATCCATCCAAATAGTACTGCTAATTCCTCTGCAAGCCATGGTGATTGAGGCGCAGGAGGTTGAAGAAAGCAGCAAAAGCTCCCAGACTCCCAGTCGATCTCTCTCCCTGTTCGATCTCCCCTCCCAGTCGATCTCTCTCCCTGATCGATCTCTCTCCCTGCTAGATCGATCTCCCTGCTCGATCTCTCCCCTCTCTCCCTGCTCGATCTCTCCCTATTCGATCGATCTCTCTGATCTGCTCGATCGATATCTCTGATCTGCTCGATCGATCTCTCTGATCGATGGATCTCTGGGTAGATTTCAGCCGTCCGATTTTATCAAGATCTGAAAAAAAAAATTATTGGCAACCGAATCCTGACCGTGTCCAGACTGTATCCGGACCGGGTCAGGCCGTATCTTGACCAAGTCACGTTGACCGATACGTTGATCGCGTGTCGGATACGTATCGAACGCGTATCCGTATCCGACTCGCGTGTTACTAGGATTCTGATGGTTTTACCGAGAATCCGTGCTTCCTAGGTCCTACACAACAAATGGAGAGTCTCTTACACAAAAACGCGTGTCCAAATGACACCACAAATACGCGAGGTGTGTATATCACAACAAAACAACAAACTCTCTCATCTCACCTCCCATTCTTCCTTCTCTCACAAATACATACCCAAAATTGGAGAAACAACCCTAACAGATAATACACAGATAGAAATTGATTTCGGAAAACAATAAAGAAGGGGGAAACTCCTTTTATAGCATGAAGAGGCAGTGCTCAATGGCTGTGGTGGAAACAAAACATCCACCACCTTCTCTATTCTTCTTTCCAACTTGTCATTTTTAACAATTTCGGCCAACAATCAGCCACAAATCAACACCGATATCAACCACCTAACATGGTCGACAAATCATCGCCATCAATTCGTTGTCAACAAGCCTCCACCAACTCCAACATGTTATGTTCTTCGACTCTGTTTTTCAATATTTCTCCACCTCGGTGAAGATTTCACAAATATAAGTCAATCACAACAAACATGTCATGAACAAACAGATGTCAACTCTTCAAAACACAAACAATGCTTCAACTCTTCAATCGCGCACATATGCGTCATACACCCAAAGGTGTCATCTATCAAAAACATGCTCAAGCTAACAATCCAACTCCATCTTGACTAGGATGGAGTTTCAAGCCAAACTTTCCAGAAAAATACAATGTGCACAAACATCCATGTTGCACATTTTCATATCTTTTACCAAATGTTTTTTCAACAACAAGTGCATAACTTTCTCACCTTTACTACCTACATGCAAATGTCAAACCCTCGAGGTATTCATATAAACATCCTTGGAGTTATCAATAACTCCACCATAAGCAACATCTATAGGGCTTTCAACAACACAAGTTGCTACACCAAATACATTTTTCGATTATTTGTAACTGTACTCACTTGCAAGAAGTATAAGTTACATTTTCGAACAACTTTCAAAACTGCTTGTGCACCAGAAACGACCTTTAGAGTTCCACTTTTTACCATAACCTTGTAACCTTTGGACTCTAAAACACTAACAGAGATAAATTTTTTTTCTTCAAATCAGGTATATATCAAACATCATTCAGAACCCGAACAAGTTGATTATGCAGCTTCAACTTGATTTTACCTATCCTTGCAATTTTGCACTCATCATTGTTGCCCATATGAACAACACCACCATTCATTTCTCTAAAGTTAGATAACCAATCCCTATGAAGACACATGATAGGTAGAACTCGAATCAAGCAACCACTTATCAGAATGACTTACCAATGCTGAAGTTGCAGACAACGAATATGCATCATCTTCATCCAAATTGTGCACCACACTCGCATTTGACTTATTCTTTCTATATTCTATTGCAACTTTCAATTTCTCAAGTCAATATTCCATTGGCATTTCTTATGACAGAAGGTGCATTCATCCTTGTGCTCAAATAACGTAAACTTGGGTCTCATATTTATCCGAAAAAGTTGTTTCGTGAAGAAGAACTAATTTTGGATGTTCTTCGTCATGTACTTATCTTTCAACTTTTTCCATAACACTTTAGTGGAGGTCTCATTCATGATGAAGTATCTTTGCTCCTACGCTAAACACAACTTTATTGACTCGCATGCTTGTTGATTCAACTTGTTCCATTCTTCTTCCCTCATGTTCTCTAACTTATCGTCTAAAGCATTCTCCAAATTCTCCTTTGCCAACATATGCAAAACCTCGCATTGTCGCATTCCAAAGTTATTCTTTCTATTAAACTTCTCGACGTCAAATTTATCGACTGTAAAGGTAATCATCTTTGATCCAAAACTTGATGGATCTGACATAGTTTTAAGGTATAGTTGAAGAACATAACCTGTTGGAGTTGGTGGAGGCTTGTCGACAGCGGATCGATGGAGGTGATTAGTACATGTTAGGTGGCTGAATTTGGTGCTGATTTGTGATTGATTGGTGGTCGAAATTGTTGTATGACAGTGAAGAACAAGCTGGAAGAAAAGAATAGTGAAGTGTGGAAGCTTGATAAAGCCTCCACCACTGCCATGGAACACCGCCTCTTTATGCTATAAAAGGAGTTTCCCCCTTCATCATCTTCCAAAATCAAATTTTGTGTATATTCTTTGTTAGGGTTCTTTCCCCAATTTTGGGTATGTGTTTGTGAGAGAAAAGGAAGGTGAGAGGAGAGAGAGTTTGTTGTGATATACGCACCCTGCGTATTTGTGGTGTCATTTGGACACGTGTTTTGTGTAAGAGACTCCATTTGTTGTGTAGGAGACTCTCCATTTGTTGTGTAGGCGACTATCTCCTTTTGTATTCTTTGATCTCAATAGCAAAGTTTTCCTTTGCCTGTGGACGTAGACAAATTGTCGAACCACGTAAATTTATTGTATTTGTTTGGTAACTTTGCATTTCGATATTTGTAACGCTTCCGCATGTCACAAATTGGCATCAGAGCCGATGGTTTGAGTGGTAGTGTTGAGGGCTTTGCAACCTTCACCTCCGAACCCAACAAATGGTATGAGAGCCGATGGTTCGGCCTTGGGCTTGACAAGTTGAAAGTGCAGAACAATGCAATTAAAACGGATAATGGTTCAAAAACGTTATAGATTATAACGAAATAATTTTTTAAATATACTTTTAATACCCCCACAAAGTATTAATGTATTATAAAGCTACATTTTTAATGCGGCGAAAAATCGCTGATTAATCACAATTCGGAGTTTGACTGAACCGAATTGAGTAAAATTTGTTGGGGTTTATCAAACACCGATTAATCTGCAAAAAATTGGTGAGTACACCGATTAATTGGCCTAACCGACTCGCCGATTTATTGCTATGTATAAAAAATTAAACTCAAGATTCTCATTTCATTCGCAAGCTGCAACTCCCCCCAACCCAGATCCTACAGAGAATAAGAAAAACAAGATAAGAGAAGGTGAAGATCTTTGGACGACGGCGACGACGATCTCAGTCTCTTTTTTCCTCCCTTCCTTCAAACCAAATAAAAAAGTTATGTACCACTTCAACCATAATTTCCCTCTCCTCCCAGTCCCCATCCCACTTGGCTTCCTCTCTTCTCCTCCCTCCTGTATAGAATTCATATGGACTAGAGAAGCTTGTTGTTTGAAGTTATTTATAGTGATATGAATTTTGGTGAAACAATTGATTGTTGTCGGAACAAATTGGATTCAGCTTGTTGTTGATGCTGAACTCTCATCTTTCTGTGTATTTGACATTTTTGGCCTTCTGACTAAGAGCACTAATAACTGAACCTTCAATTTATTTGGAAGTTTGTGATTATGCGTGACAAATTCACGCACTTTAGTCATGACTTCCTTTATTATTTTGTCTAGAATATATTGGCATAATCCTCTGGACGTGGAGTATTTTTGTTTGTACGAAGTGACCCTTCTAGAAATATTTTCGGTGCAAAGTAATACGATTTATCTTCATGGATTAGTGGGATAGGTAGGTTGGTTCTTCCTGTTAAGTCTGACATCTATTTTGCTTCTGAATGTTTGTCTTGGTAGCTTGGTTGTAAAACAATCTACATTTTTCTTTTAGTTTTTTTTAAGTAGCTTGGTAATTAACTAGTAAAGTTATATAATTACAAATTTAACCATTTTGATTAATTACTTATTTTTGCAATCTATGATTGATTAATTTTTAAAAATATATACTTTGAAAAAATTGACCGATTAATCCCACTTAATCGTAATTCGGTCTTGGATCGCGCTGCGACTGCTTTCCGATTTAATTGCATAGTTATTGAGTCAAAAAGATAAATCATGTTCATAACATTAAATCCAAAAATAAAAAAATTAATAAAAAACGTCTTCCCTTCGTATGAGAATGAGAGCGCAACAGAGAATGCGATCTACTCTGTCATCTTTTCTTATTTTCTCGAAATTTGTCAAATGGTGAAGTTTGGCTCTCTGTCGATTGGCGACGGTTCTCTGGTCCTTTTTTCCTATGAGTCTAGGATTCTGGTTCGATCGAGAATGAAATTGGTAATTTTTTTTTATATATTAGAACAAAACGTTAAAACGACTTTATTGAAAAAAAAAAGTTATCTCAATAACGACCATATAATGTAGTTATATCGGAGCTGTGATACCATGACGTGATAATGTCATAACGTAACGGCTCATCCCTCATTAAGCGTTGGAACATCGTTTTAACTGTACAGGTGCAGAATAGCACATTATGATGGAGCTTACCCCGGGCCAGGGTATGCTCAATATGTTCGGCATGACGAGGCCTTGAGGGTATAGTGAGTAGTTGAGTCCCCGTTCGTAAAAACCCCACACTCGGGCGTGACATGTGCTTAAGTTGGGGACAATATCGTTGCTTGAGACATGTCATATAGTGGTTTTGCCGGGAGGCTTTGCAACCTTCACCCCCCGAATCCAACAAGTGGTATCCGAGCTGATGGTTCGAGTGGTGGTGCCGGGGGGCTTTTGCAACCTTCACACCCGGACCCAATACCATGTTTACTTGTTTATAAATAGTTTTTCTAATGGAATTGGCCATTTGTTTTTTTGGTAATTTGTTATTTTATGAAATTGCCTACATAGTTCTTACATTTAAAAGGAATCCAAACAATTTTGTGATCTATCTAATCAATACATCTATATTATTGTTTAGAATTAGTATAAATGCTAATCATTATATGAATAATGCACTCTGACATTTTCATTCTCGTTTTAGGAATATTGCTCATTTAGCATTCTAGGGAGTGCGGATCTAGTCCCCATAAGCATTGCAAGACAACCTTCCCCAAGAAAACGTATGGTTGATTTCCCTGTTTTATAAAACAACAGGTGACATCCCAATCTGCCACCACATTGTTTAAAAAAAAATGTGGACTAAATCAACTATGCCTTTGGTTTGGGGGGAAGGAAGGTTAAAAGGATTCTTGCAAAGGATTGTGGGGACTAGATCCACATTCCCTACTTTCATAGAATAGGTAAATTGGATTTCTTGGCCATTTAAGTTTCATGCAGAACTCAAATTCCTAAAGACCCTTAGATTTAACTTGAATGAAATGCCATGTGATGTTTTCTGTTTAGTGCCATTTTTTACTTTTTGTGGGAACCCATATTTCTGCACTTGATATTTTGAACTTCAGCTAGTTGATGTGTATGTTTCCTTTTACTAGTTTGATTGTATCCTTCATTAATCACTTAATGTGCTCCTTCCTGTTGAAGTTTTCGTGGATCTGCTTAGAGTACATTATTTTATTATGTTTCATTTGCTTTTAAACTTTTCTATTAGGACTTTCTGTTTTACCTTCATTGGATCATAAGTTTCACTGTCAATTGTGTTTGCTTAGCTACTGTATCAACAAAATTATATAATCTGTTTCATGTCAATTATGGCATCTTAGAGTTTTGTCTTCTTTTGCAGCCTGATGGCCAAATGCCCAGTGACAAAACCATTGGTGGAGGAGATGATGCTTTCAACACCTTTTTCAGTGAAACTGGTGCTGGAAAACATGTTCCGCGTGCTGTTTTTGTCGATCTTGAACCCACTGTTATTGATGAAGTATGAACTGGTACATATCGTCAGCTCTTTCACCCTGAACAACTCATCAGTGGCAAAGAGGATGTCGCCAACAACTTTGCCTGTGGTCACTACACAAGTAATTACACTGCCTTGGTAATCACACATCCTTTTTTGTTTCATTGTCATATACTAAATTATTATGTGGTTTATTTCAGTTGGTAAAGAGATTGTCGATCTCTGCTTGGACCGTATTAGAAAGCTAGCAGACAATTGCACCGGTCTCCAAGGGTTCCTTGTTTTTAATGCTGTTGGTGGAGGTACTGGATCTGGTCTGGGTTCACTTCTGTTGGAGCGCCTGTCTGTGGACTACAGCAAGAAATCAAAGCTGGGATTCACTGTCTACCCCTCACCACAAGTTTCTACCTCTGTTGTTGAACCCTATAACAGTGTTCTTTCAACCCACTCCCTCCTTGAACACACTGATGTGGCTGTGCTCCTTGATAATGAGGCAATTTATGACATTTGCAGGCGTTCACTTGACATTGAGCGACCAACATACACCAATCTCAACCGCCTCGTGTCCCAGGTACAGTAAAAGTCTAGAATTTGTGATTGTTTATCTTTCTTGATTCCTAACTTCTTGTGCTTGTGATTCAGGTTATATCATCCCTGACTGCCTCATTGAGGTTTGATGGTGCCCTTAATGTGGACGTGACTGAGTTCCAGACCAATCTGGTTCCATACCCCAGGATCCATTTCATGCTTTCCTCGTATGCACCTGTCATCTCAGCAGAGAAGGCTTACCACGAGCAGCTTTCAGTTGCTGAGATCACCAACAGTGCTTTTGAGCCATCTTCCATGATGGCCAAATGTGACCCCAGACATGGAAAGTACATGGCTTGCTGTCTGATGTACCGAGGAGATGTTGTGCCCAAGGATGTGAATGCAGCTGTGGCCACCATCAAGACCAAGCGAACCATCAAGTTTGTGGACTGGTGCCCCACTGGATTTAAGTGTGGTATCAACTACCAGCCACCAACTGTTGTACCACGCGGTGACCTTGCCAAAGTTCAAAGAGCAGTGTGCATGATCTCTTACTCCACCAGTGTTGCAGAGGTGTTCTCTCGCATTGATATCAAATTTGACCTTATGTATTCCAAGCGTGCCTTTGTGCACTGGTATGTTGGTGAGGGAATGGAAGAGGGAGAGTTCTCTGAAGCACGTGAGGATCTTGCAGCCCTGGAGAAGGATTATGAGGAAGTTGGTGCTGAGTCTGCTGAGGGTGAAGATGGTGATGAGGGTGATGAGTATTAAGAGTTTTGTTATTAGCTTGACTCTCTTTATGATGCTTGTTTGTTTTGATATGCTTGTGCTATTGTTATGTGCTCAAGGAATACATGCTAAGACAACTTGATGGTTGTTGCTACTAGTGCCAGTGTTTTGATTGTTATGATATGCTACTATGTTGGAAGAACCTGTGTTTTGGGTTGATATTCTATGATTTTTTTTTAGATACTTCAGTTTTGCAAGGTTCTTAACTGAACATAGTTCCCCTGGAATAAGTTTGATACACACCTGCCGGTGTTTAAATTGATTGATGTGTGATGGTAGTCAGTTATAACTTTTCAGTTTGTAATTCTAGAAAATTTTAGCTATTGCTTTTCTCATTAGTTATTGCTAATGCTGCAGCAGGTGGATAACAGAAGTTTTATAATCCCCAAAGATGTGTGGTTATGAAACAACAAAATATCTTGCAGGCTTGTCCTTGGACTCTATAGTAAGATTCAGCAGGCGCAGGGGATATACTGAATAGTCGACTGGGTTTGGTGAGATCAACTGCAAGTTTGTTAGAGCATGAAAATGCTACATTTTAGATGCAAGATCAACCATGAAGGGAGTGGCAACCGTATTGATTTGTTAAGAAATAGCCAACATGGTTTTTGCATGCTGAGTGCTGGGATTTGGAAAGAAGAGTGACAGGAAGATATCTAGACACTAGCTGAAAACTGGAAGTACTTCTGACAGTTTTAAGTACATTCCTTGATTGACAAACACATATGAGGTCGTGATAATCGGGTGTGAATCAGAATGTGTATCTTCTCACCTGTCTTATTGTTTGGTTTAGCAGAGTTATACCACGTATTTCTTTAATCACAGCTATGCACTAGCAATTTAATGTGTTTGTGGTGCAATGATGGGCAGGCGGGAATGAAGAGCAGCTCTTTCGGCCGTAACTTCTAATTTTTCACTAGACTTCTACGGGAATTGAGAGTGATAATACATTTGGTTAGTTTTGCTTGTTATGCAACTTGCAGTGTTCCATACTAAGCCCGCCTTTGATTGTGGAAAACATGGCAAAAGCAAATGAAAATATTCATGTAGGTGGCAACAAGCCTGAAAATTACCCTTCAGATATGTTGATGTCGGGAAGGCTACATGGTTTAGATTAACCAGCGGCTGTTACTGTAACAGAAAAACAACAATATAATTTTTCTTGACTTACACTACTTTACCAAAACTTAAAAATGTTTCTTTTGCTTTCTTGCATCTAACAAATGATGTTGGTAGTTTTTATAGACTTACAATCATGAAAACAACATACATCAAAGGAAACAAAAACCAATTGAACAAATTAACCAAACTTATTGTAGAGCTTGAAAGGGTTTGTACATTTTCAAGGACTTGATCAGGCCTTGGATGGACCCAGCAGCAGCAACAAGTGATACTATCAAGCATAACCAACACAACGTTTTCAGCCCAATCCATTTTCTTGAGTACTTGCGAATCTTGATTTGCGACATGTACATCTCTAATGGAAAATACATCGTTAATGGGTAAAATGTGAGAGCACCAAGAAGGCCTACAAACTCATTAAAGAATGGTAGGATCATAGCAATCACAATAGATACTATCACGTATATTGGCCTCCACACCAAACGAAACATGTTCAGGTAGTATACACCATATAATGGTACTTGTACAGGATATTCAGTTGTTATGAATCCACTTTGAGGCCAACTGCTTAAAAACCATTTTTCGACAAATGCAAATATTGGTTTGACAAAGCACCTGAATTAATGCATGAGATGAACTTAGAATAAAAAGTGAAACATAACATTTAGGAAAAAAAATGATGAAACAAATGGTCCATGACTGTTAATGTAGCATAACCTTTACCTGGTAAGCGCCCACAAGATGGACGATGATGCAGGCATTTGCAAAATCAATAATAATAAATATGAAGATAAGTGAGAAGTGGTAAAAGGTTATTTATTTGAAGTTGAAGATGAGCAAAATGTTAGTTTACTCCTACCTTATTAAACTTTTTTTCATAATATTTACAAAACCATGAGGACAAACGGTCAGCATCAAATTTTTGTTCTTCGATTTTATTTTATTTTATTTTATTTTTTTAAGCCTTTGTTGTGCGTTTTCTTGTCTCCCTTCTCATTTTTGACAAATTTTCATCTCTCTTTTTTTCTCTCTCAAAACAAGCATAATCTAAATATTTCACTGGAGTAGAGTGTTACTACTTGCCTGTATCTCAACTAGGATTGAAGAAAATCCTATTGCAAATGCAATATTTCCGATAGCTTGGAAAGTATTCCATATCTTCTCAGTTTCTGTTACATCCACCCCTATCGTCGTGCCTGTAAGACTTGTCCTTGCACTATGTCCAGGCTCTGTGTACCACCGCATTATCAAACATGGTTCATTAAATTTACTCTAATTCATTGAACTAATTAACTATTATTTTCTTAACAAAAATGTAAAACAAAAAACTAACTATTCTTTTTAACAAACAAAACCTGTGCATTTGACTATGGCGAGACCGAGACCTATGGAAGAGTAAGTAGAGGACATGATAGAGGCGACGATGGAGAGCCATTTTAGCTTGCGGAAATTTTGTATTTGGGACAAAATTATTTGAAGCGCACCAAATACCACCATGGACAGATTGTTTGATGTGCCACAGTCCGCATTGTGACCATTCTTATGGAAACAGTTGGATTTTTTAATTGCCCTGATTTACAAAAAAATAAAAACCAACAAGTGCAAATGTTAACCCGTGTTAATTAAGCCTGTTATAGTGATTAAAATAAAAGACCTCCCTGTTAATTGGGGCTTATGAATAATGAACTTTTGCATTGTAAAAGAAGATCAAAATGCAAAATATTCTTATCATCTATTATTTTTCTTACTCATACTAGAATGAGGGAGGCTAGAGAGCGAGGAAACGAGCGAGGGGAGGGAGGTGGCGGGGTGGGAGCCGTCCACCCCGCTCGGGATACGCGCACAAAAAATTGCGGCACACATCCCAAGCGGGGTGGACGGCTCCCACCCCGCCACCTCCCTCTCCTCGCTCGTTTCCTCGCCATTTAGAATTTCCCTACTAGAATACCTAAACACGCGATGCATATAATGTAACTTTAACTTGTGCACCCATCTTAGGGATGACCCATCTTCCACGAGCAGGGGCAGACCTACTAAGGGGCGAGGGGCTCAACTTTTAAAATAATTTTTTAATATATACCTAACCATTAGAAAAATTAATTTTATAATGTATAATACAACATGTAAATTGTTCATTCAACTAGTTTTACATCTATCTATTGGTGTAGTGTTTGGAAGTTTGTAAATTTTTGTAAACACTCGAGTTTGATACTCATCGAGCGCATATTTTTTTTATGGCTATTCACTATACATTTTGATGGTTATTGATAATTACTTACTCACCTAATTTTTTATTTTCAATACAATTTTATAGTAATTGCAAACATTAAAAAAATTATTTAGTTTAATAAAAATTTATTTTTGGTCCTCTCGGAGCATATGATTTCTTTATGTCTATACAATTTTGTCATTGTGACATTTCCCTACTTTTTTGTTTTCAACTCAATTTTATATGTAATTGCAAACATTAAAGCAATGAATTGCTTGTTCACAAGTGGCGTAAAACTTTCAACCAAAAATATATTTGAAATTAATATCTAAAATAATAACTAAAGAATTCAATGAAAATATATGCCATTGGCCAACTCGTACAAAATTTGAGCCTCATATAAACAATTTTCAATGAAATGTATCAGGATCTTATTGTGTTCGTAAATTTTCGATTTTTTTTAGCTTCAATTAGATATTTATCCTAATTTTTTTGTGATTTTAGTTATATATTCTAGTTATTACGCTCGTTTGCCCCTCGCTAAGGCTATTGATATTGTAACTTTATTTGTTTAAAATTGGATTACACTTAATTCAATTTGATATATACAATGTATTTTTCTTATTTTACTAACTCGGATAGAATTTTTTTTTCCACCCCCTCTATAACTAAAATCCTAAATCCGCCACTGTCCACGAGTAAGAGTGATAATAACAATAATGATGATAATCCTAAGCGCCCATTTTCTTTTAGACTATTGTGTTCTATACTTTTTGTAAGTAGGTAGATACGTGGCTCCAAAACACTAAAAGCCAAATTAATTATTGGTAACTGGTAATTTCTAAAACTTCAAATATAAATAAGAGAAAAGAGTGGAAATAGAATAATTATCGAAAAAATCTACTCAACCTGATCCTTGTCGCTAGTTAGTGTCTGGGGAGGGTGTTAGTGGTTAGCCCGGGTAGAAAGGTTCATCATCATCTCTACAAATGACTAAACTACCAGAATCACAATTTTATTGAACAAGCTATTTTTTAGGAATTTCACATAATAATTGTAGTTGTTTTGACCATGAATCTAGCCATGGTTAGAGAGTTATAGATGTAGATGAAAATTAGTTACAGGTAAGTATTGGAGAATGTCTAAAAATTCAAATTTGAATAAGAGTAGAATATCTGAATTTCAATTTTCTTAAACAAACTATTTTTTAGGATTAAACAAAAAATTGACTAAATCGATTAAACTGACCGAACCGATCAAAATTGAATTAATTGGTTCGATTTAAATTCAGTTTGATTCGGTTTCGATTTTAAACCGAAGTGATCGGTTCGATTTTCAGTTTTTATGTGATTTTAACCAACTAAACATATATAATAAAAAATATATATTTTGTATAAAAATAATATAATATACTTAAAATAGTCGATCAGTTAAGTTTTATTTCGATTTTAGTCGGTTCAGTTTGCATAAATTATAATAGGTTTGGTTTCGGTTTGAAATTTTTTAAACCGACCAAAGTCGATTCAATTTTCAACCCTACTATTTTATTTTTTAGGAATGTAGATGAAATATCATTTTGATACTTTGACCAGAATGTAATTATTGATCTGGCGGTTTCCTTACGAAATTAGCGTTAAAGTAATTTTAGGGATTTACCTTTTGACTTGGTAATAACTGTAGATAATCGGGTGATATCAAATCACCCAATGCTAATGGATGTAGTAATCGCATATCCGATGGTTAATCCCACTAGAAATATATTTTGTGCTACACCACATAATTTGACTTTCATCCCACCTAAAAAAAAAAAAGTGAGGAATACGAAATCTGAAATTTGGGTATGAGCCGTAAAATCACCAACAGTGTACCTAAGTTGGCTTTCACAACACCCACGTAAGTATAGTTTGGGTGAGCGAGTAGAGTTGAAGTGAAACAAGTGATGGTAGCAAACCAAGTTCCTTCATTTCCAAACCAAATAACAATTTAGCAAGAAAGAAGTAGAGATTAAAATGAAGTAAACATACCTGTTCTTTTTTCGCGGCCATCATCATCCAAATCCATTTCTCTACACCCATCATTATCTCTCTCATTGTGTGATTAAGACTTAGAGAAGAAGGAAAGGAGAATGGGATTCAAACTATACACAAGAAAAGTGTCAAAAGGGAAATTAAGAGCATAATTTTGACAGAATTAATTGGCCACCTGGCCATGGTGCGGTGATAATAGAAAGGATATTAAAATTCAAATATTGTATTTTTTTTTTTTTTCCTTTTTAACAAATCAGCACTTGTCAGGATCAAAAGAACCCAAAAATAGTGATATGGCCTTTCGCGTTGGTCTCACGCACTTTTGTTTTTCTAAAAATGTTCTCTCAACTAGTTTTTTTTTTTATTAATCTAGCGGATCCGGTTCAAACATTCTTTAATTATGTCATATAGTTCTAGTAAATTAAATGTATTAAGCCATCACAAATTCAACATAAAAAGGCA
Source organism: Berberis vulgaris (assembly GCA_963556465.1). Classification (NCBI taxonomy): domain Eukaryota; kingdom Viridiplantae; phylum Streptophyta; class Magnoliopsida; order Ranunculales; family Berberidaceae; genus Berberis; species Berberis vulgaris. The sequence continues at coordinate 68,253,633 of OY747134.1, read as the reverse complement.
ACACAAGTAATTACTCAATATAGATAAGTAACAATTAAAAAAAAAATTCCATTTGACTGTGCCATTTTGTAACTAATCAAATACAAGTTTTTGAAATTTTCAAGAATAGAGAACAAATGAAGACGAGGAAAAAAGAAAAAAAAAACTCTATCATAATCTTGAATTAATATAAGGAAATTTTATCATTTTAAACATTGTGAATCACGAGGGAGGAGTAATGTAATTGAGATCGTAGGAGTTGAGGTCCCAGAGTGTTAGGTTTTTCGATATCTAGGATCTATAATTCAAAATGGAGTTATTAGAGAAGATGTAGACCATAGGATTAAATTCACTACAAAAAAAGCTACAATAGCTACAGATACTAGCGACGGTTTTTTGATACCGTCGCTAATTAAAAAATTTGCGACGGCAAAAAACCGTCGCTATTTATTTTATTAGCTACGATTTTTTAGCCGTCGCTAAGTTTTACAAAAAAACTTGGCAGCTACGATTTTTAGCCGTCCCTAAAAGATTTTTTTATTAGCGACAGGAAAAAACCGTCGCTAATTGTTTTTTTAAAAAAATTATACACAAAAGTAGGGGTGGGCAAACGGGTCGAGGAACCGCGGATTCAAACCGAACCGAACCGTTTTACTCCAAACGGTTCGGTTTTAATTTATAAAAATGTGAAACGATTCGATTCGGTTCCGGAACCGTTTTTAAACGATTCGGTTCGGTTCCGGAACCGTTTTTAAACGGTTCGGTTCCGGTTCCAATTTTTTTTTTCAAACGGTTCGGTTCCGAACCGATTACAAATTTACATATACCCATACCATACGCCATACCCAATTAAATATCTGTCTCGAGAAGCTCTCTGTGCGAGATCACCCTCTCCCTCTCCTCTCCTCTCTCTGTCTCTGTTGAAGAAGCAGCGAGATCCGAAGAGAAGAAGCAGCGAGATCTCCCTCTCCTCTCCTCTCTCTGTCTCTGTCGAAGAGAAGAAGCAGCGAGATCTCCCTCTCCTCTCCTCTATCTGTCTCTGTCGAAGAGAAGAAGCAGCAGCTCCCTCAGTGAGATCTCTCTCTGTCTCTGTCGAAGAGAGAAGCAGCAGCAACATATCTCTCTCTGTCTCTATCGAAGAGAAGAAGCAGCTCCCTCTCCTCTCTCCGTCTCTGTGTCGAGAAGCAGCAGCTCCCTCTCCTCTCTCTGTCTTTGTCTCGAGAAGAAGCATCAGCAGAAAGCCACCACCACCACCACCAGCAGCAGATGGCGGGGAGGATGAAGTGGAAGAGGACGAGTGGGGGAAGAAGGAAGGAGGGAGTAGTTCTACAAAACAAAGGAAGTGGAGTTTATGCAGAGAGGGGAGTCAATGAAGAAACAAATGGAGATTCTCATTGAACTTAAGACCGCTTTTAAGCAACAACGCCAACAAATTGTTGCAGCTCAAGACTCAAAAGAGGATGCTTCCATTTCTTGCCAAATATCATGTGGTATGTATGATATTCAATTTTCTTGAGTTCTGCCTTACTAGGATGAAAACTTACATTATAGTAAATGAGATTGTTATGTTACTAATTGTGTCCTGTTTTTCTGTTTTCTTGGCAGAAGAAGAGTCCATTAGGGAGTCAATAGACCAAGAACAACTACAAGACAACTCGCCATGTGACATTGAGGTGAATAATGGGAAGTTACTGGAGTCACAAAAATCAAAGGAGATAGGAACGTCAAAGGAGATAGGTGAAATTCTAGGAACTTTTTTTTTTGTGTGTGTGCAAGTGTTATAGCTACTTGGCATGGAGATCATTATATCTGTTTTTACTATGGTCATTATTTGATAATACAATCAATTCATTGTTAGCTTTCACCCAAGGAGGAATTAACATCTCTAGAAATCAGTCCAGAAGTCAAGAAGTTGATTTAATGTCATGGCATGAGGGTGGCTGTTTGTGGAACTGTTGCAGACTTGCAGTCTGTTGGTTCAGGCAGATTCTAGCATTTTACTTGCTTTCATGCATTTGGGTGAAGTTCCTAAGGTGTCACTGTCTGGCATTTGTTTCAAGGAACCGTTTGGAACCGTAGGAACCGAACCGTTGTAAACGGTTCGGTTCCAACGTTCAAAATAGAGGAACCGAACCGAATCGGAACCGATAAAATTTTAAATGGTTCGAGTTAGGTTCCTCAAAATTTGGAACCGAACCGAACCGTGCCCACCCCTACACAAAAGTAGGGGTGGGCAAACGGGTCGACGATCCGCGAGTTCAAATCGAACCAGGCCGTTTTGCTCTAAACGGTCCGAATTTTAATTATGAGTTTTTAGATACGGTTCGGATCGGTCCGGGTCCATTTTATAACGGACACGGTCCCGATTCCTATTTTTAAAAACGAAACGGTCCGGGTTGGACCTGTTTCAAATCACATTAGTTGTAAAAACCTAAATATGTAACTAACTCAACTAAGAATCTAAGACTAGTCTTTACTCTTTACTCTTTACTCTTCAAGTCTAAGACTCTTTAGTCTTTAGAGGAGAAGAGAAGTGAGCACTGAGTCTTCTCTACTAGTCCTCGCACACACTACACTCAGCTTCTTCGCCGATCGTCTCCCTCTACCCTTCCTTTAACCCGATCGTAACTTCCCGCCAAAACCACCCCATCTTTTTCAATCCAAACAACAACAAGAAGAACAAAAGCCCTCCCTTTGACCTTCCCCAAAACCCCTACTTGGAAACTAAAGTCATCATCCATGGCGGCTGAAGCAACGACCGACAAATTCATACCCAACGTGCAGATCTTCGAAAATGAAGAAGAGCTCTCGATTTCTTTGGCGAAATACACAGTCGATTTGTCTAACAGGTTCACCAAAGAGAGGAACGCTTTCATCGTGGTTGTATCTGGGGGTTCTCTCATCAAATCTCTTAGGTGAGATTTGCGTGAGAGACCCAATTGAATTTATGTTCAAAAGGTTTCTTCTTTTTGTTTAGAATATTTGATTCAGATTTTTGCCCCTTTTCTGTGATTTTGGAATTTCAGGAAATTGGTTGAATTGCCGTATCGTGATTCGATCGATTGGTCGAGATGGCATGTTTTCTGGGTTGATGAGAGGGTTATTCCTAAGGATCATGAAGATAGCAACTATAAGCTCGCCTACGATGGGTTTCTCTCAAAGGTGACATTTTTCTTCTTCTTTATCCAATTGGTTGCTTTAGTCATTTTTGTTATTATTTTAGAAGAATAATAAGATTTATAGTCTTGATTTGGATGTCTTTTCTCTTGTTTTAATTATGGATGCTTTTAGTGACTGGAGATACTTAACTTGTTTAAGCATCCCCATTTATAAAAGTTCATGTATAACTAGTGTATAAGATGGAACATGGAAGTAATGTTTCTAGTTGAACAAATTTGAAAGATGAGAACACAGTGTCAGGTCATTTCCTTTTCTTAGTTTTCCTTGGAATTAGAAGCATAAAATCTCAGCCATTACTTTCTTTGGGGAGATATTTGTTTATATACTTTCTTTAAAGAAGATCCCCTCATTTTGAACATTGGAACCGTTTGGAACCGTAGGAACCGGACCGTTCCAAACGGTTCGAGTTAGGTTCGGTTCCAATGTTCAAAATGAGAGGATTCGGACCGGACCGGATCCGTTATTTTTAAATGGTTTGAGTTAGGTTCCTCCAAATTTGGAACCGATCCGAACCGTGCCCACCCCTACACAAAAGCATTTACCTACGGCAAAAAACCGTGGCTAAGTTTTACATTTTTTTTATTAGCGACGGCAAAAAACCGTCGCTAATTGATTTTTTTGAAAAAACAAATTATACACAAAAGCATTTAGCTACGGCAAAAAACCGTGGCTAAGTTTTACATTTTTATTAGCGACGGCAAAACACCGTCACTAATTGTTTTTATGAAAAAAAAGTTATACACAAAAGCATTTACCTACGGCAAAAAACCGTGACTACGTTTTACATTATTTTTTATTAGCGACGGCAAAAAACCGTCGTTAATTGATTTTTTGGAAAAAAAAATTATACACAAAAGCATTTAGCTACGGCAACAAACCGTCGATAATATTATTTTTGAAAAAAAAAACTACGTCACCGATCCGCGTGAAATCTCATCTCAACCGTCAATAACACCCAAAAACTTTAGCTCAATCCAACGCACTAAACCAAACCACGTCACCAATCCGCGTGAAACTAACACAATCAATCCTCTTCAATTACCTCTCTCTATATAAATTTAAATTTTATCTTCCAACCAACTTAAACAAAAAATTTCTCTCAACCAAAAATTTTCTCTCAACCTGCAAAGAAGAAACCCACAGAGGAGAAGTCTGCCGCCTCCCTCGACACCTCCCTTCCTCCGCCGCCTCCCTAGCTGCAAGAGATCTCAGATCTGAAATCTCAGATCTCGGAGATATTCTATAGATCGAATTTTATTTTATTTTTGTGGTCTTTTGTCATTTTTGTATGGATTCTTTGTATTTTTTTTTGTAATTTTTGTATGATATTATAGAGATTCTGTGTAATTTTTGTTATAATTTTGATTAATTAAGTCTCCTGTCATGTTTTTGTCAATTAAGTTTAGTTCTGGTAGTTTCTATTAATTTTCATAATGGACAATCATTAATAGCTAATTTCATTATAAAAAATGAATTATCATTTGTAATTTGTAAATTTCATTTGTCAATATGATTTGCAACAAAGTTGTCCCTAAATAGCCACGGCAAACACCGTGGCTGTTTTGTCAATTAGATTTGCAATTTAGCGACGGCAAAAAACCGTCGCTATTTTTCAATTTGCGACAGTCTTAGCCGAAATTTTCAACAGCTTTAGTGACAGAATTTTTTGAGTTAGCGACGGTTTTTAGCCGTTGCTAATTCATTTTAGCAACGGTTTTTTGACAATTAGCAACGGTTTTTAGCCATTGCTGAATTGTCTTTTTTTGTAGTTAAAGATGGTTGGTTGAAATGGAGAATGACATTAAGAGTATTATGCGATAGAAGGATGTCTGCAAGGCTAAAAGGAAAATGCTATAAGACAATTATTCGACCAACCATGCTATACAATTCAGAATATTGGGCTACTACGGGACAACATACGCATAGGATAGCAGTAGCAGAAATGCATATATTAAGGTGGATGTGTGGTAAAACCCGTAAGGATAAAATTAAGAATGAAAGAATTAGGAGATACTTAGGTGTAGCGCCTATAGAGGACAAAATTAGAAAGATGTTTAACTTGGTTTGGTGCGGAGGGGACCAAGCATGACGCTAATTAGAAAATGTCTAGATTGGCAAGTTAATGAAGGGTGTAGATGGAGGGAACGACTGTTGAAAACTTGGATGAAGGCGGTGAATGAAGACATAATTGAGCTTGGATTATGGAATGATATGTGGGAAAACTGCATTGCTTGGAAAATCAAAATCCATGTAGCCGATCCTAAAAAAATCAAAAATGGGCTTTGATGATGATACATATATATAATATTTACATCTAAGCGCTTAATAAAAATAACCACAATCATATCTAAATATTAAACTTAATAGTGTTAAGTTAGTACATTTCTTTATACAAATAGCCTTCTGTCTTAATGGATAATTTAAATAAATTACTTCTGGCTTAATGTGAAAAAGTTTGATTTTTTTTTTTATCTTATTTTTAACATGTATCTCGAGAATCGTTTGGCAAATTGGGATGATAGTAGTACACATTATTCTCGACACTAATCTACACATTTCCTTGGACTTTCATTAGAAACAGATTAGTGAATATTACAGTTCATATGCAAATGTGTCTTTAAAATATACAAAATACCAAACCGTGTCATTTTTATTATTCTAGGGTCAAACTTATAGAACCCACAACTTCATTCAACATTCACGATAGTGGCACTATCCTTTGCACCAGCGGCAGCTTCATCAAACGATATTGACCATCTTATTTGATACTCAGTTAATTGTTAATTTATTGAAGAAATAATTATGTATTTTTGGGGTTGTGATGTTTTTTTGTCTTTGAAAAGCAAGTGGGATTTTAAGTTAAATGCTTAAAATCTAGTTTTTTGGTAAAGGAATTGAAATTGAAAAACGAAAGGCGTTGGTTGCCAGGGCCTGGAAAAAAAAAATGACTCTGTTTGCAAAACTAAATTTAAAAAATTTTGTCAACTCGTGTTGGAGTGAATTACTTTTGGCGAGAACCATTTTCCTGTTCAATGAAATTGTCAAGCTTCAATTTTTCTCAGAAAAAAAAAATGACGAAGTTCTAATACAACAAATATAATGTTTTATATAAATTTGAAGTTAAAAAAACCACTTAACCATAGATTAATCTAAACAAAAATATAAAAAAAGAATGAATAATTCAACGGTTCTTCTTCTCTTCTCTATGCCGTACATATACGAGAGAAACCAATTATCTCTTTCTTCCCCTCTTATTTCATTATTCATCTCCCTCTCTTTATTTAACAAAAACCTTACTCAATATCAAACTTAATGAAAACATGACCCAAGTCCGAAATCTATAAATGAGTTCAAGCCCAAAAGAAAAATAACACAAATTTATAAACTAACCCTCTTTTATATATATATATATATATAAACTATAGCGCATGAAAATGATGAATGAATTATCGTAAATAAGGTAATAAAATAATTTATCTATAAAGTATATTTATATAGTTGAAAAAATGTGGGTGTTACAACACATACACATCAAACGAATCTCGTCCTGAGATTCGATAGAGGTAATAACTAGATAAATCATTTTACATGAAAGCTACCACTTATCGAACGAAACATCACTAGTCTCCCATCATATAGTACACCAATAAAAATAAAAAAAATTGGT